>CM076679.1:114484606-115684606 GCA_038501925.1 Xenopus petersii | reverse complement strand
AAAGTGAAACTGTGTTTGTCTCTGGCCCGGTTGCAAGTGACACAGCATTTCCATTAAATTTAACTTCATCCATCCCCTTGGAATCAAGTGGAATATCTGCATCATTGCTTGGGTGCTGGGTACCCTGTGCTTCTCCTCCTGATGAAGCCTGAGATTTGGGAGGCTCGTGCATCTCCCTAGAGAATTTAGATGGGGCACCCTCCTCTCTGAGGTGGACTGCAGCCGGAAAATCCTGATCCTTTCAAATGCCTGACTCCTCATCTTCCAAGTTACCTTTCTCTAATGAGTCCTCCAACTGTTCTGTATGACCACCATCCTTTCCGGAAATCTCTGCTTCTGTTACTGCCATTGGCTGCTTACGTTCTTTTCCAGGGTACCCTGGTTTCTTGCGCTTCTTGCATTTTTTAAGACTGTCGTTGAGTTCCCAAGCACTTAGTGCTCTCTCCCAGGGTAATTTTGCAGCCTGGAGATCTTTAATTGCTTCTTCCTGTTAGAGTAAAGCAAATGACCATTGTTTCTAACAGAAAACTGCAATACTATATGAAAAGGAGAGACACCTGAAAAGAGACGGAAATGTAAATTCTCTACAAATTAATGTAAAATTTGCTCAGTGTGCTCCATCTGCTGTTCATTTTGTCCTACTGGACACAGTCAATAGAAAATTTAGTTAGTGAGAAAAGAAAAGTCTTGTGATTTTCCTCTACTTAGAACTAACCAGGGAAACTTCAGATGACACTTTTCTGCCCATTAACTTCATTTTCTGAGCAG
Organism: Xenopus petersii; assembly: GCA_038501925.1. Lineage (NCBI taxonomy): Eukaryota > Metazoa > Chordata > Amphibia > Anura > Pipidae > Xenopus > Xenopus petersii. The sequence continues at coordinate 115,683,838 of CM076679.1, read as the reverse complement.
AGCAACATCTCTCGACTTTCTGCTCAGTAACTCAATATTCTGGTAAGTGTGACCCATTGTCAGAAAAGAACAGCAAGTGGTGCTGTTTCAAATTCATTATAAAAGTAGTTTAAAAAATGCTGTTCTTGAAAACTAGAAAAAAAATTATGTGAATTGTGAATTGCAAAAGTGCTCAGAAGAGCAATTTTACAGGAATTTACTGTGAGAGATACATTTCATATACATAAAAAAAAAAGCAAGGGGGCAAAACTGGTATAGAAAATGTTGAACTACAGAATGAAAGAGCTCACAGCACTGACTTTTGTTTCCTTGAATGGAAAATCTGTAAACTCCATGATCACAAACGGATTGTCCACGGACCTTAAGTGATGGACCTGCAAATCAATAAAGGCTTTAAGTGGGTATGACGTGATAACAATATAACCCTGTTAAAATACCAGGGCCTATCTGTGACACTCCAGGCTGTCAGTCCCCTGCTTTATAGCCCACTCCTACAACCAACTGTATGAGCAAAGCTACTATTGGTTAACCTTGATTCCAGCCCTGGCCCACTGGAACTACTGCCACCAGGCAAGGAACGCCTGAACTTATTTTTTCCCAGTATTTTTTTTCCCCTTATACAGGTATGGGAGCTGTTATTCAGAATGCTCAAGGCCTGGGGTTTTCCGGATAATGGATCTTTCTATAATTTGAATCTTCATACCGTAAGTCTGCTAGAAAGTCATGTAAACATTAACTAAACCCAATAGGCTCTTTTTGCTTCCAATAAGGATTAATTATATCCTAGTTGGCATCAAGTACAATCAAGTAACTATCATTTTTTAAAATTTGGATAAAATGGAGTCTATGGGAGATGACCTTTTTGTAATTCAGAGCTTATTTGATAACAGGTTTCCAGATAGCAGATCCCATACCTGTACCATTCTATTCATTGAGGTTCAAATGTAGGCATTTATATATTTTAACCAAACCCATAATGTAATATTACTAATTCTTGTTTTCCCACTAAGTGAAACATTCCACAAACATTAACAGCAAAACAATCTACTGTTTAACAACATCACTCCTCCTAGAAGGACCTGTAGTTACATTACATTACATTATTCCCAGCAGCACCAATCCAACACCTTCCACCTAACAGGGCTAGGCTGTCCTTACTGATATCAAAATAGAGCTTGCCTCTGTCCTTGCTGACTCTGCAGAGAAAACCCAGCTTTTACTCTACTTCTGTGGCCGCTGTGAACTCAAATCCAGAGGAGACCATTGCAGCAATAGAAACATGTGCATCTTCTGAGTTGGTATCAGCACATGTCACTGTATTGGTGTCTGACAGGTTCACCTCCGACACAACACCTTCATCAACTTGGGACATGGTCACTCGTGTTACTGGGATGGAAAAGTTACAAAGTATTAATTCATTATCTAAATACAGAGTAATACATACCAGTCTTTATTCTTCATATTAGACCAGTGTTGGGGCTATTTATCTACACTGCCTCTAAAGGGTCTCTGAGCAAATATCCCAATTTATTGGTTAACAGCTTTCTTTGCAGTCTGAAATACAGGTATAGGATCCATTATACGGATCACATTTTGGAAAATGATTTCCTTTATCTCTGTAATAATGAGAAGAGCTTTTGTTTCATCCCAACTAAGGGATAATAAATCCTTATTGGAAGCAAAACCAGCCTATTGGGTTTATTTAATATTTAAAAGATTTTTTTTTAGTAAACTTAAGGTATGGTGATCCAAATTACAGAAAGATCCCTTGTCTGGAAACCCAGGTCCGAAGCATTCTGGATAACAGGTCCCTTACCTGCACACAGAGGACAGAACTATAGAGGGATCCATTATGGCATAGATCGGGCAAAACGAAAGAAAATGCAGACTCTGTGAATGCCAGTAGGCAGTGGGATAATGACTGAAACACAATTTCTAATATATATGAAAACTGAATAATGCTGTGGGGCGCTGTAACTGTTAGCTGTGCCTCAGGAGTCCTAATGTTACAGATGAATAGAGCCCCAAGGAAGCCATTATTTTTTTATTTGTGGTTATTGAGTTAGTTTTTAATGCAGTGGCAGTTCTTCAGCTTGCAATTTCAGCAACCTGGCTGCTGGGTTTCAAATTATCTTAGCAACCGTGCATTGATTTTAATAAGGAACTGGAATAGAAAAAGGAGAGACCTGAATAGAAGGAGGAGTCATTAAAAAGTAAAAATAATAGATTTGTAGCCTAAGGGTGGTGGCATATGCTGCTACTTGGGGAGATTAGTCGCCCAGCGACAAATCACCTCTTCTTCGAGCGACTAATCTCCCCGAAAAGCCTTTCCTGCCGGCTAGAATGTAAATCTCCAGCGGGATGGCACACAAATTGCTTCGTATTTTCTAAATCCCCTTACGAGGAATTTGTTACAGAGCATTTGTTTCTTAAATGGGGTCAGTGACCCACATTTCAAAGCTGGAAAGAGTGAGAAGGCAAAAAATGATAAAATATATATGATCCAACTGCCAACAGGGATCCGAGACATCAGTAGAAGTTGGCAGCATGTGCTCCGGGGGCAGAAATGACACTCCATTGGTTATTCAATGGATGCGTTTCCAGATTCTTTCCAGCAGATGTCGCTACGAGATCTTATAGACCAGGGATCCCCAACCTTTAGAACCCGTGCACAATATTCAGAAGTAAAAAGTGTAGGGAATCAACACTAGCATGAAATATGTTCTTGGGCTGCCAAATAAGGGCTGTGATTGGCCATTTAGTAACCCCTATGTGGATTGTCAACCTATGTTGAGGGTCTCTTTGGCAGTGCACTTGGTTTTTATGCAACCAAAACTTGACTCCAAGCCTGGAATTCAAAAATAACCAGCTGCTTTGAGGCCACTGGGAGCAACATCCAAGGGGTTGGAGAGCATATTGCTCATGAGCTACTGGTTGTGGATCGCTGTTATAGACTATAGTGCATATGTCTGCTCTCTTGCATTCTCCTGCCATCTGATGATGTGATCCTGTGGAACTGAAGCACTCACTGATTATCAGGGAATTCATTTTCCTTTATTCTTTATTACTAGTAGCAGTTTGTCATGGCTACAAAATAGACAATGGCGATTACAAATTTTTTTTTTTTAGCAGAAGCAATTCTCAGTATTGTTTATGGCAGGGTATTTGTAGTCACAACAAGTAGCTGCAGCTGGAGATACCATTAACATATACTTGTTGTGGCTACAAATACCCTGTCATAACCAATACTGAGAATTGCTTCTTCTAAAAGAAAAACCACACACGTAATATAAGTTTCTAAAGCAAAAATCGTTCGCAATTTGTCCTCAATGTGAATAAATAAAAAAAAATTGTCTTTGCGGACACTTTGCCCATCACACGACAGCAAGATATCGACTGTGAATTTTATAGTTAGTGATACTGTGCGTTGTTTGAAATAAAACTTCTTAATGAAAAAGTTGTTACATTTCCTCCTTTGCAATGCAATAAAAGTTTAATGAAGAATGTTACATTGCGACATGCACATTTTTATTCTCAAATTTGTTCTCTTTGCAAATTGCTATTTTGTAGCCATAACAAGTTGCTACTAGTAGCTCTGTGTGTCTTCATTTTTATTGCTACTATAAATATTACAATCTCTTCCAAATATACCTGCTATCCCAAAGTCACACTCCCTTCCCAGAGACATAATCCACTGTTACTATAGGCACCATCTCTCCCTACTATACCTGCTATCCCACAGTCACACTCCCTTCCCAGAGACTATTATCCCACTGTTACTATAGGCACCATCTCTCCCTACTATACCTGCTATCCCACAGTCACACTCCCTTCCCAGAGACTATTATCCCACTGTTACTATAGACACCATCTCTCCCTACTATACCTGCTATCCCACAGTCACACTCCCTTCCCAGAGACTATTATCCCACTGTTACTATAGGCACCATCTCTCCCTACTATACCTGCTATCCCACAGTCACACTCCCTTCCCAGAGACTATTATCCCACTGTTAGGCACCATCTCTCCCTACTATACCTGCTATCCCACAGTCACACTCCCTTCCCAGAGACTATTATCCCACTGTTACTATAGGCACCATCTCTCCCTACTATACCTGATTTCCCACAGTCACAGCCCCTTCCCAGAGACTATTATCACACTGCTACTATAGGTACCATGTATCCCTACTATACCTGCTATCCCACAGTCACACTCCCTTCCCAGAGACTATTATACCACTGTTACTATAGGCACCATCTCTCCCTACTATACCAGCTATCCCACAGCCACAGTCCCTTCCCAGAGACTATTATACCACTATTACTATAGGCACCATCTCTCCCTACTATACCTGCTATCCCACAGCCACAGTCCCTTTCCAGAGACTATTATCCCACTGTTACTATAGACACCATCTCTCCCTACTATACCTGCTATCCCACAGTCACAGTCCCTTCCCACATACTTTTATTCCACTTCTACTATAGACACCATCTCTCCCTATTATACCTGCTATCCTACAGTCACACTCCCTTCCCAGAGACTATTATCCCACTGTTACTATAGGCACCATCTCTCCCTACTATACCTGCTATCCCACAGTCACACTCCCTTCCCAGAGACTATTATCCCACTGTTACTATAGACACCATCTCTCCCTACTATACCTGCTATCCCACAGTCACACTCCCTTCCCAGAGACTATTATCCCACTGTTACTATAGGCACCATCTCTCCCTACTATACCTGCTATCCCACAGTCACACTCCCTTCCCAGAGACTATTATCCCACTGTTAGGCACCATCTCTCCCTACTATACCTGCTATCCCACAGTCACACTCCCTTCCCAGAGACTATTATCCCACTGTTACTATAGGCACCATCTCTCCCTACTATACCTGATTTCCCACAGTCACAGCCCCTTCCCAGAGACTATTATCACACTGCTACTATAGGTACCATGTATCCCTACTATACCTGCTATCCCACAGTCACACTCCCTTCCCAGAGACTATTATACCACTGTTACTATAGGCACCATCTCTCCCTACTATACCAGCTATCCCACAGCCACAGTCCCTTCCCAGAGACTATTATACCACTATTACTATAGGCACCATCTCTCCCTACTATACCTGCTATCCCACAGCCACAGTCCCTTTCCAGAGACTATTATACCACTGTTACTATAGACACCATCTCTCCCTACTATACCTGCTATCCCACAGTCACAGTCCCTTCCCACATACTTTTATTCCACTTCTACTATAGACACCATCTCTCCCTATTATACCTGCTATCCTACAGTCACACTCCCTTCCCAGAGACTATTATCCCACTGTTACTATAGGCACCATCTCTCCCTACTATACCTGCTATCCCACAGTCACACTCCCTTCCCAGAGACTATTATCCCACTGTTACTATAGACACCATCTCTCCCTACTATACCTGCTATCCCACAGTCACAGTCCCTTCCCACATACTTTTATTCCACTTCTACTATAGACACCATCTCTCCCTATTATACCTGCTATCCTACAGTCACACTCCCTTCCCAGAGACTATTATCCCACTGTTACTATAGGCACCATCTCTCCCTACTATACCTGCTATCCCACAGTCACACTCCCTTCCCAGAGACTATTGTCTCCACTGCTACTATAAGCACCATCTCTCAATACTATACTTGCTATCCCACAGCCACAGTCCCTTCCCAGAGGGACAGTATTAACATACTCATTTCCATTGCATCGGCAGAGAATAACATTTCAGAACTGTATGCTTCTCCTTTGCCATGAATGCTCTGCATAACAAAAGCTTAAGTATAGTAAATAAAGATAACAGTGAATAGAAGGTAGGAATAATGTTTATATACTAGCTGAAATACAATAAGAAACAGATGGAGCTGCGCTTTAAATAGTTTAGAGCGTGACTTCTCCTGCTTTGGCAGAATACTGTAAAAAGAGATGTTTTTTTATATAACTTTATGAGTAAAACCCAGGAACATTCTGCAGACAGGTGGATCCCAGACTGGGGATTATCCAGTTCCTTCTTAAATGTTTTGTGTAAATTATATAGTTGTCATTATGGCTTCCATACAATTCTTATGCAATTCTCATGCATTCTCATGACTGCACTATGTACTATACAGGTAGGGGGTCTGTTATCCAGAATGCGTGGGATCTGTGATTTTCCAGACCTTTTAATTGATTTTATATATTTAGAGGTATAACTATAGAGGAAGGTGATAATGTGACTGGGTGGTGGGGCCAGAAGCCCCAGTGGGACACTGTGTAGTAAGCAGTTTCACTATATGTTTGTGATAAATGTCTTATTCCCAAAGTTAAGAGGGCCCAAAAATTACTTTGCCTAGTAACTTCTAGCTTCAAATAAATAAACATCGGCTGGCTAAATTCTTTGGAAGTTTGAAAAGATTGCCTATCTCTGTCCATCCTTACCATGCTGTGGGCCAATAAATATACTAAAGTCACCTTAGAGGACTGCCTGCATCTGTCCCCAGCCCTTAGATGGACTAAAGTGAACAAGCTTATAGTATAAGGGGGTTTAATCTGGTTCATTTATTAAAGGCATTGTTCACCTTTAAATTAACTTTTAGTATGATGTAAAAGTGATATACTGAGAACATTTGCAATTGGTTATTATGTTCTATTATTTGTGGTAGAGTCCTGCGCGGGTCCATTTTTTGGGACCCGAACCCGACCCATACCCGCAACCTACAATCCGCAACCCGCACCCGCAACCCGCATTCTTACCCGCTTGGACCCGCAACCCGACCCGCAAGTACCTTCTCTGCAACCCGGACCCGCGACCCGCTGACCATCAAGAATCAGGAAGTGCTGTCATTATAAACCGGAAGTGACTTCATCGGAAGTAGATATGATCAGAAAAAAAGGGAGTAAAACCGGAAGTGCTGTCATTGTGTACCGGAAATTACATCATCGGAAGTGGACGTGACCAGAAAAAAGGAGCAAATATTGATATTGAGAAGACCCGCAGCTGACCCGCGGGTATACCCGCACCTTGAACTTCAACTAAAAACCCGAATGGTACTGCAGGTTTTTGCGGGTACCCGACCCGCTGCAGGACTCTAATTTGTGGTTTTTGAGTTATTTCTGCAGCTCTCCAATTTGCACTTTCAGCAGTGTGACTGCTAGGTCCAAATCCGAATTTGAATTTTCAATTTTCAAATTTGACTAGTGAATTGTTAAAATTCGGTTTGAGTTTTTTAAAAAATTTGAATTTGATTTTCTAGATTTATCATACACCGGCCCTTTAAGAACTCAAATTCGACTATTCGCCACCTAAAACCTGCTGAATTAGTCACTGGAAGACGTCCTGGGATCAATTTGGAGTTGTTTGAAGCCTTCAAAGGAAAAACTTAACTCAAGTTTTTTAAATTCGAATCTAATTCATTTAGAATTCGAGTCGAGTTTTTCGGGGTATATCCTATTCTCCCGAGTTTTGAAAATTCTATTCTATTCTAAAACAAATTTTGATTGGTCGTATTCTGAGTTCATGGGGGTTTATGGGAGTTTTTAAAAACTCACATGAACTCGAAATTCTACCTGATTCATCTGATAAATGTGCCTCTAACACTCTGGGTTGCAGCTACTAGCTTTTGTCCCTTAAGGCTCTCTGGATGCCCACCACTGCCCTACAGCATTGCAGACAGTGTCGGACTGGATTGCCAGGCGCCCAAACCTTAGACCATGGGCCCACTTTCCAAACTATTATTCCTCCTCTCCTCACTCAACCTTATTATTCTCCTATCAAAAGTTGAACTGGTACCCTTACTTCGTGATGCTAGGTATCAGAACCCCTTGCATCCATCCAATGCGATAAATCAGTAAGTCCAAAATTGGGTAATGAAACCATGAGGTGCGGGCAGGCCCGGATTTGCGGCGAGGCCACATAGGCCCAGGTCTAGGGCAGCAAAAATGAAGGGGCGGCACCCCGCCCAGCCGCGGAGTTAGTTACCTCAATCCCGGAGCACTAAGCAATAGGCGCTTAGCGCTCCACTTGTAAAATATGCGCATGCACGCAATCTTGCAGGAGGGAGGGGGTGCTGGAGGATGCTGGCCTATGGGCATCCTTTGGGGAAATCCGCAGGATAGTTCTGCTGCATTTTTCGAGCTCATCAGCTTGATAATGGGTTGATAAACTCGAAACATGTCTTTATTCTCCTAGTCTATTATCTCTACTTACTATACTCTATTCTTCCATTATTAAGCCTCTTTTTCAGGGCCGGAACTAGGGGTAAGCAGAGTAGGCACGTGCCTAGGGCGCAAAGCTGGGGGGCGCCAGGAAAGTACCTGCTCTGTCGCCTGCCCCATGTCCGATCCCCTCTCTCCCCAAAAGTGTGTGCTCTTTCCTCGTCTTTTTCCGCTTCCGTACATGCGTGCGAGCGCAAGCAAGAGGGCCCACTGAGTTCTCCTGGTCTCCCATTGGGCCAGTCTGACACCGATTGCAGAGACCGCACACACAGAAGGCAGCAGGTGATGACTACTCTCTCTGTTTACTTGGTAGGCTCATCTGACTAATCCTCCGTCAGTTTGCTGCTGGACTAATTACAATCTTTATTTTTCTAATTGGTGTGTGTGCTGAATAGTGAGCCTGTGGGCAGGGGGGAGAGAAAGATTCACACGGCTGGTTTGGAACTGATTCATTCTTTTGATGAAATCTGTTACAACCAAGTTGGCAGTGGAAGGAATGGCAGGAAAAAGAGCTTTTCTACATCCGCTTGGCTGGAAAGACTGCAGCTTGTGTTCTGTCAATATTTCCAGGAAGCAGATTGTCGGGGGGCTGCTCTAAAAACATGGGGGAAAAGGAAGAGAGGGGCAGATCCCTGTGGGTCGTTTTGCACATAAATCATAGCTCCTCTGCTTTATGTATGTTGTATGGGCCAACTGCACTATAAAGGACCCTGGCCACAAACCATTTCTCTGTTTAATGCTGCCTGAAGTACTTGGCGCTGCCTGGGAAATCTAATGTTATATAATATAACACATTAAAGGGGTTGTTCATCTTTGATGTTACTTTTAGTATGACGTAGAGAGTGATATTGTGAGACAATTTACAATTGGTTTTCATTTTTTTTATTTGTGGTTTTTGAGTTACTGTATTTAGCTTTTTATTCAGCAGCTCTCTCGTTTGCAATTTCAGCAATCTGGTTGCTATGGTGCAAATTACCCTAGCAATTTTGCATTAATTTCAATAAGAGACTGGGATATGAATAGGAGAGGATCTGAATACTAAAAGTTAACTTAAATGTGAACCACAATCTAAAAAAATAACACACACAGAACACACATAGTAATATAGTAACATACTGTAGTAAGTTTGAAAACATAGTAAGGTTGAAAAAAGACACACGTCCATCAAGTTCAACCTTTTAACTTTTTTTGACCTTCCTAACTGCCAGTTGATCCAGAGGATGGCAAAAAAACCATCTGAAGCCTCTCCAATTTGCCTCAGAGGGGGAAAAATGGCAATTGGACCAGTCCCAGTCAACTTGTACTATGAGCTTCCATAATCTTGTATTCCCTAACTTGCTAAACACCATCCAACCCCTTCTTAAAGCTATCTAATGTATCAGCCTGTACCACTGATTCAGGGAGAGAATTCCACATCTTCACAGCTCTCACTGTAACAAACCCCTTCCGAATATTTAGGCGGAACCTCTTTTCGTCTAATCGGAATGGGTGACCCTGTGTCAGCTGGAAAGACCTACTGGTAAATAAAGCATTAGAGAGATTATTACATGATCCCCTTATATATTTATACATAGTCATCATATCACCCCTTAAGCGCCTCTTCTCCAATGTGAACATCCCTAGTCTGGGCAGTCTTTCCTCATAGCTAAGATTTTCAATACCTTTTACCAGCTTAGTTGCCCTTCTCTGTACCCTCTCTAATACAATAATGTCCTGTTTGAGTGATGGAGACCAAAACTGTACAGCATATTCTAGATGGGGCCTTACAAGTGCTCTGTACAGTGGAAGAATGACCCCCTCCTCCCATAAATCAATGTCTCTTTTAATACAACTCAAGACCTTATTTACCCTTGATGCTGCTGACTGGCATTGCTTGCTACAGCCAAGTTTATCATCTAGGGGTACTCCAAGGTCCTTTTCCATAATTAATTTGGCTAGTGCAGTACCATTAAGGGTATAAGTGGCTTGGATATTTTTACATCCCAGGTGCATGACTTTACATTTATCAACATTGAATCTCATTTGCCACTTAGCTGCCCAGATTGCCAGTTTGTCAAGATCCTGTTGCAAGGATGCCACATCCTGGATGGAATTAATTGGGCTGGATAGTTTTGTGTCTAAGTCATTAATAAGCAAGTTAAATAAAAGTGGACCCAATACCGAGCCCATTCGATAATAATTCTGCAATGCAGTAGAATGCTGTAATTTCATTGGTCAGATAAGTAAACAAGCCTATACCAAGCATTTCCTAGGAAACCAATATGACTTGTAGGCAAATAGACTGCATAACAAAGCTCAGCACCCTTGTAAACCCCATTGCTTATGGCATTTTCCCTTTGCTACAAGTGTAGTTTTCTGACACTATGGAGTGGCTCAGTCGGATTGGTCAAATCACAGGCATGTGATTTTGGGGTGAATGGGTGGTAGACGGAAGCTCGATGAAAGTACTTTTGAATAGAATGCTTTCTCGTTTGCCAGAATGCACAGCTGCATTAGTCCAAAATGTTGGGGTAAATGTTTGAAAAGTGTTTGAAAGAATCTGAGTCATTGCCTTTAAAAATTTGATGTAAAAAATTAATCTAATTGATTAGATAGAATGGGGACTGTGGGTGTGTGTGTGGGGGGGGAGGATGGTATGATGTATTGTGATCCAAACGTAGTCATTGGCCTTCTCCCAGATGTGTCTAAATTCATTAATTGTAATAACTTAGGATAAACACATGAGATTGGGCCCTTACATATGCAGGGCCATTCAGGGCTGCCATTAGGGGGACAGGGGTGACTGTCATCCTGGGCGTAGGCGATTTCTGGTTCTCAGGGGGGCCCAGCTGTGTAGCAGAAGTAGCTGCTCTGAAAAAGAATGAAGAAGCCGCAACAGAAAAGAACGAATAAGCCGCAATGGAAAAGAACAAAGAAGCCACGACAGAAAAGAACGAAGAAGCCCACAAAGGAAAAGAAAGAAAAAGACTGCGTATTGAGGAGGAACTTTAAAGGGTAAGTTCTACTAAACACCAATGTTCTTTTTTTTAACCCCCTGGCCACCAATTAACCCAGTAGGTATCCTCTGGCCCTGACCACAAATAGTTGCTTTAAACTTGTACAGGGGCCCTGACCACCAATATTTTTTTTTTTACTTGTATGGGGGCCTTGGCCACCAATATTTTTTTTTTACTTGTATAGGGGCCCTGACCACTGTGGGGTGGGTCAAGGGGTGAGCAGGGCTCAGGGGGCCCATAACATTTTTCATATGGGGCCCTGCATTTTCTGATGTTGGCCTTTGGGTCCATGTTTGTTTCAGCCAAAAGTTTCTGTCAATGTCCTGGGGATGGCAATCATGGTCATCGAGAAGCTTATTAGCATTTGTTTGTCCTGTGTGCGCAGAAACATACAAACATACAAATAAATGTACAAACCTCCAGCTTTATATCTCACACTGTGCCTGTGACTATGGGAAGAGTCAAGAGTCTTTAACCGCTCTGGCCAACAAGGTGGGGAGTCAAATTAGGCTTCTCCAATTGTTTGGCCCCTAAGCCCCTGCAGCAGTGGAGTTGGCAATAGAGTCCTGCGCGGGTCCATTTTTTGGACCCCGTACCCGACCCGTACCCGCAACCTGCAATCCACAACCCGGTCCCGCAACCTGCATTCTTACCTGCTTGGACCCGCTACCCGACCCGCAAGTAACTTATGCGCAACCCGGACCCGCGACCCGCTGACCATCAAGAAGTGCTGTCGTAAACCGGAAGTGACACCATCGGAAGGAGGGCGTCATCAGAAAAAAGGAGTAAAAATCACTATTGAGAACACCTGCAGCCCGACCCACGACCCCGCAGAACCACGACCCAGCGTCTATACCCGCACCCGGAACTTCTACCCACAACCCGCACAGGTACCCGACCCACTGCAGGACTCTAGTCGGCAGTCAGTGTCAGCCTGTGTATGGTGAGACAATAGTCTTTCCCCCACAAACTGTCCATTAAATAGCTTTGCTTTTTCAGTGATTCCAGGTTAAACTGGAACTAGGTATGCAGTGGTATTTTTAAACAAGCCCCTAAAGGGATAAACTGGTTTTATGTGAAAAGCCATGCTGTGACCTTAAAACGATTTCTTTTGAAAGTCAAATGCAACTCTTATTTTAAAGATATAGTTCACCTTCAGATTTGCTATTCTGACAATTAGCAATTGGTCTTACCTTGTTGTGGTTTTCCAGTTATTTAGGTTATGTTCAGCAGCTCTTCGGTGTGGCATTTCAGCAGGTGTCTGGTTGCTAGGGTCTTATTTACCCTAACAACCAGGTAGCGTAGTCAAAAACAGGCGAAGAGTTAAAGGCAGGCGGCAGGAATTTGTAATCAAAAGTCAGGCAGGAGTCAAAACCAGATAATCAATATATATATATATATATATATATATATATATATATATATACGCTTGAGCAGGAACAGTAAACTGAAGCCTAGCTTGGGCACTTAAAAAATGACGAATCAGGCTTTTATGAGGATGTTTGGCGCCAAAGTTTGAATTTGGCGCTGATTAATGACGTCATGACGCCCAGCGTCAGAGCTCCCAGCGTCAAGCGCCAGTGTTGGGCGCCAGCGACAATGACATCAAGCAGGAAGTGCATGCCAGCACACATGAAGGGAGGTGCACTGGGAAGTAAGTAAATTATTAATTCTCATGGTGCGTCTTACAAGTAGCAAGTTCAGTAAGCTGAATCAATGTCAGACTAGGATGCCAGGGCCCCACCAGAAAACCTTAGACCTTGACACTTTCCAAACTATCTTTCCTCCTCTCCTCACTCAACCTATTTTTTTTTCTTGTCTGTTATCTCTATATACTATACTATTCTTCCATTATTAAGCCCCTTAAAAAAATAGGGAATGACGATGAAATAGGCCAAATGATTAGAAGCAAGAGGGTCCACTGACACCTGGGCCCACAGGGAGTTTTCCTGGTATCCTGGTGGGTCAGTCCGACACTGAGCTGAATTAAGAACCGGCAGGATTTCAGTAGGTTAAGACTCTGTTGCATAAGGCTGGCATCAGAGTGACCCAGAATAAGAAGGCAACTGGTGGAAGGCTTAAGGGACTAATCCCTAAAAGGTTTCCTGAAGAGAGATGACAAGATGATCTTTGCAGTATCACTGTTTGCTACTATCACACTGAGAATATACATCGTATGTGATACCTAAAGGTGAGATCTGACAAAGCTAATGAGTATGAAGCATCTTGTGGTTCTCATGCCAACCAAAGACTGAAAATGCTTTCCTGCTGTTCCAGCTCTCCAGTAATTCCTAATTCCATAGATACAGTAACAATGCTGCTGCTGCAACACAAAGCGACCCCAATAGAACCAGTAATGAATCGAGTCACAGAGAGAGCATCACTCTATGCTCAGGATCTATGTGTAGCATTCTGCTGACAAGGGGTTAATACGGGATATACATGGGACTGATGATTATAATTACATTATGGGATACAGACCATATCATGGAGCATTTAAAAGTAACCACACAGACCTTATACAGTGTTGATGAGCATGGGTGAGGGGTCATTTTTATGTGTTATGGTGGCTTGTTAGCGGTTTTACAAACGCAGGTGCAGCATGCAAAGTGCAAGTTTAAGTTTTATCCCCAAACAATTTCCTTATAATTCAAGCATAATTGCAGCTATGTTGAGTGTTGCATCTGCCAAAATTGCTCTTATGTCAGATGCAATTATGGTAACACTGCAGATTTCTAATTGGGATAGCAGCATTGCCGGTGCTCGTCATCAAAATAATGTTCTTTAAGTGCGAGTGAGCTGTGCCTATTGATGCTACCAGCAGTAGGACCCTGGAGGAAGGACTGAAACACTGATGCAAGAACATTTATGAAGGCATAAGTGCTGATAATCAATTGTTTTTAAAACTATGCAGCCATTTTTGTGCAATCTCTGCTGCGGTTGTTGAAAATGGGCCCTATTTTATACATAAATTCCTTCATATTATCCCAGGGCTTAATCTATGTATGATAATCCAGAACACATGGTAGGATAAATATAATGCCAATTCTATATATAATGTCCCAAGAACACATGGTAGTATAAATTGTGTCCATTTCATGTATAATAACCTCAGAACATATGGTAGGATAATTGCAGTGCCGGTGTATAATACCTCTATCCTGTTTGTTGATTCTTCTTGGTTTGGAGAGAATTAAGGTGGCCACACCTGCCCAATCGATATCTGGCCAATTTTTGGCCAGATGTTGGTTGGGGAGGCATGTTAAAAGGTGCCAATTTGGGTCCTTTACACTGATTTGGCAGCTTGACTGCCCATGTATGAGACCTGTCAACATGCCTCCCCAACCAATATCTGGCTGATCGATTGGGCAGGTTTGATTTTCCCCACAATCGAGGACCGTATGGGCTGGTTGATGCAGTCCCCATCCCGTCGGCTCCCATTCCCAGGGCCGGAACTAGGGGTAGGCAGAGTAGGCACCTGCCTCGGGTGCAAAGCTGGGGGGCGGCAGGCGCACACCTTCTCTGTCGCCTAACCCATGTCCGGTCTCTCTCCCCGACTGTTGCTGCTTTCTTTTCGTCTATTGTGCTCATGTGCAAGCATGCGCTCTGTTTTTGCACATGCACACACGAGCGCTAATCCAGACATGTGCACACGAGCGCTAATCCACGCATATGCGTACGAGCAGCAATTTGCGCATGTGCGCGCTCAGCCGGTGGCCGGCCAGGTTGCCTAGCGAGCCTGGCTGGCCTGGTCCAGCTCTGCCCATTTCCATTGTTGTAATCTGATCGTTTGGCCCTAGTGCCGAATGATCAGATTATCCTGATGTTGCCCTGACTTTACTGTGCATATTGGGAGAAAGACCCTCTGATCTTAATATATGGCTTTAGCCTCTTCTAGTTTTCATTAAAATCTACCTGTGTTGCAGAGATTAGGGAAACCTAGTTTGGTAGCACCCAGAGCCTTATGCAGAGGGTGCATGTGGGGCAGAACAGTAGGTGTATGCAGAGTAAAGGTAATTAACCGGTATCAAGTTCCAACTTGTCATAATTGGTAAGGACCATAGGGGGGGGGGGGCATTGCAAATCTTGCTCACAGGCTTGTAGGCATATTGCAACGTTATGTTACTAGGTATATGTTATACTTCACATCAGGCCTGTCCTGAATTAATTCAGTTCTTACCAAATGATAACTCCCAGCATCCAGCAGATTCCAAAGGATACAGTTGCATCCTGTTGGCACAAATGAGTGACTACAATTAGAGAGTGGGAATCAACCATTGCCTGATAGTTACTGTTGCAGCAATAACAAAAAATATGTTCTGTGTGAGGGGCAGAGGTCATGGATTAGGTAAGGACTCCCCACTGTACAGCCTGTTTTATATGATTCAGCGAATACATCTTCTGGAATGTGATAATAAGCCATGGCCGACCTTTGGATGCCACAATGCCACCATTATTCCTGCTTCTACTGCATGCAGATTAAGGACGTCATGAGGAAAGAGAGGGTCTCAGATTATGAAAGGAATGTTTATTAACCCAGAGATCCACCATGGATTTCTGTTCCGACACATCCGGGATCCATTTACTTTCACTGCACAAATTGTGAATGGAGAGAGGTGCAATACATACAGCATCCAGTATGAGGCGCAAATGACATTGCTCTGTGCACAAGAAGACCCTGTACATATAAATGTTCTGCTAACATTGTGAAGGGCATAATTAAAGAAAAGGTGATCTGTTCCATATAGTAGCGTCTCAAACAGCCATCTGAGAATATGTGTCAGCCGCCGCTGACAAACCCGACAATGGCCAATGGCACAATACTGCAATACTTCACGTCTGATATAGTAAAATCTTTTGCTTTTTTTTGGAGGAGGCATGGAGGAGTGTCCCTTTAAAAATACACCAGTATTAGACAACAGCACAGACAGCTATGCCATTGGCTTCAGATATACCACCCTATTAATTTCAGTAGAAGTTTGTGCTTTAGTTACTTTTCCCCTTTAAATGTTGGCACAATCACAGAGACCGTAGAAGGCATTTCTGCACAACCAGTGTCGCTCTCTCTCACTCTGAAAATCCCAGGCTGCTAAAGAATGCCCTGAAGCAGAAGAAAAAAAGCTCATGTGCATCGAAATATTATTTCTCTGTTTCATATACCTCCTGCTTGAAGGCCTGACAGTCTTATTTACCCTGCCTGCGGCACATAGGCCCAGAATGCAGAGTAATATGATTTTAGTCCTATCACCATCTCTGACTGCGAAGGGAGGAAGCAGAGAAATATGTTGCAAGGCAGCTAAGCATGTGAACCAGAGAAACAACATAGAATTGGAACAGAGGGGTGATTTATACAAACGCCAGTTTAACAAAATGTCATTAGGAAGACGTTTTTAGGCTTATTTGTCAGAAGTTAACTTTCAACAGAAAACAGCTGTTGACAAAATGTCTGTCAGCCTGTTACTGGTCCCAAGGTGATGCTCATGGACATAATATTTAGTTAACTGTGACATATATGAATTGAACAATTACAGGATAGTCATTAGGAGACTTACACAGGAACAAATGATTATCTGTCTTGCTAATGTCCCCTACTTTGTCCAAATTTGTGTTGATATTGCCCTTTGTATTGGGGTCACTGGTCAATCTGGACAGGGACAAATTTACATAGCGGGCACCCCTAGGCCCACTGCCACTCATCACCCCTGTCCCCTTCATTTGCGTACATGCACACATTTTCATCATCAGGTCAGGAGCACTGGGGATTGACGCACGGGAACAAGTGAGTCTCATGAGCAGCCCCAGAGCTTCCGAACCAATGTGGATTTGGTTGGTTGGCGTTCCATCCCCTAAAATCCTAATGCCCTATGCCCGAGCCTTGTTGGCCTTTCCACAAATCTGAGTCTGGAACTGCAGAGGCCCTTAAAGGAAAACTATACCCCTCAAACAATGTAGGTCAAAGATATTGCATGAAAACTGCTCACATGTAAAACCCTGCTTCATGTAAATAAACCATTTTCATAATAATATACTTTTTTAGTAGTGTGTGCCATTGGTCAATCCTAAATAGAAAACTGTCATTTTAAAAAATAAGGGGCCACCCCCGTGGGTTCATAGGATTCATGGTGCACACAAACAAACCAAACAAACCATACATGTTAGCTCACATGAGCCAATTAACAGAGTTCTGTCTTTTCTTTCTACACTTCTTCGTGTTACAGTTAGAGCTGCAGTATTTCTGGTCAGGTGATCTCTGAGGCAGCACACAGACCATCACAAAATGGTGGTTCAAGACAAGACATTAAAGGGCAATATTTACTTAAATAGATATTTTAGTTTGATAAGCTTCTTTAATATGACACTTAATTTGATATAAACCATCTGTTGCTTAAATATTCATTTTGGGGGTATAGTTGTCCTTTAAGTGTAGCACTCTGCCCAATCAGCTTCACATCTGGAAATTGTATCATCAGTGAAATATCCTGAAAACTTGGTCAGCTTGACTCACTTGTATAATAAAAAAGTGCACTTCCAACAAGGGTGGTAAAAAGGTACATAACGCAAGTGATTTAATGGGCTTTCAAGCATTCCACTGTACAATAGCACAAGTGTTGTTTCAGTCTATTCTGTGGGCTTGAAACCAGGGCTGCCATAAGGAATCACAAAGCCCCATACTTAAGTTAACAGGGTACAGTTATTAACCTATTGTCACCTGGGAAGACAACCCTACCAACTGTCCCACCTAGGGTTGCCACCTTTTTGTAATTTAGTTACTGGCTGGTGGGGGGCGGGAAGAAAAAGGGATGGGTGTGACGTCAAAAGGGGCAGGGATATGATGTAAAAAGAGGCGGGCCATGGTGCGGAGCTGTATGATGTTGAAAAGGGGCAGGCTGCAGCGCGGACCTGTGACAAAAGCTAAGTCTTACAGGGGATTGGGGGTGGGCCAAGAGGGCCTTTTTAAGGTTATTACAAATTTACCGGCAGCTACATTGCCGGTAAATTTGTAATACCGGCCCCGGCTTTGGCTGGTGTTTTACCGTCTAGGCCGGTAAAATACCGGCCTGGTGGTAACCCTGGTCCCACCCCAGTGATGCTCCACTGATGTTCTTCCCAAGCTCCACCCCTGCTGTGACCCTCAAATCGTATTCTTTCATCACTTTGGCCCCCCTCTGCCATAAAGTCCCTCACAGCATTTCAACCCGTACTCCCCAATGATGGTTCTTTTTGTACCCATGAAAGAGAAGAGAAATGCCATAACCAACAAAATTGCATTTAGCATCTACCTAATGTCAAGCAGAAGTAAAAACACATGTAGGTACCTGCCCTTACAGCCTTTGTCGCTGTCCCCACATTATGTGGAAAATGTTATTAAATGCATAAAGGACTTATTGTCTAATAATTGTAAAGTATCTGTATGTAAAACAGCCAAATGATTATGGGTGAATTTGGGAGTTTGTAGTATAGCAACTGGAGGGTTTGCCCCTTAGATTGCACCCCTCATAACACCCCCCATTTCTCTACTCCAGCCCTTCTTTCTTCCACAGCATAGGCAATAAATAAAAACAGTATGGAAACTGTAAATTTGAAATCTCCTTTTATTTGAAATAATGGGAATGTAGGACAGAGGAAGCCAATTGCCAGCAGCTAAATGTTCATTCTGTATGGTTGGCTGAAGACAGAGCCCTCTCTAGTAATGCACTAACCATTCGATAGCCAAGGCTAAGCAATTTGTCTCGGTGCTGTGGCTGCCATGTATCTTCCACCCTGCTGAAAGGTAATCTGATCAATTCCCAATAAATCACAAGTTTAAACCGAGGAACTACAAAAAAAAAAAATGCACCATAAAATTTCCTCTAAATAGTATCAGCATAAGGACAGAGGGGAGGTAGAATTTTTAACATGGGCTTCCAGCCACATTGGGCCTCCTCACAGAAATTGGCCTTAGTAAATGTAGAAGTGACATAAAGTTATATTTTATATTAGATATAGTTAGCCTTTCAGCAGTGGGTAAAACTACATTACCCAGAATCCCATGCTGGAAGTTGTGGTTTAAAGGTAGTAGATATTGTAGTGGAAGATGGTGGCAGTAGGGCCTAATGGTAACCACAATACAGTAGACCCCGCTTTTATCTTTCTGAGGCAGTGATCCCCAACCAGTAGCTCGTTAACAACATGTTGCTCACCAACCCCTTGAATATTGCTCCCAGTGGCCTCAAAGCAAGTGCTTATTTTTGAATTCCTGGCTAGAAGGCAAGTTTTGGCTCCATAAAAACCAGATGTACTGCCAAACAGAGTCTCCTGTAGGCTACCAGTCCATATAGAGGCTACCAATCAGCCAATCACAGCCCTTTTTTGGCACCCTCATGGACTTTTTCATGCTTGTGTTGCAAGTCTTTTTACATTTAAATGTGGCTCACGAGTAAAAAAGGTTGGGGACCCCTGTTTTAAGGGACTGCTAAAAATGTACACAATTTTGGAGTCCTCTTTCTGCCTTCAAAAAATCACTTGAACCTTTACCTATTAAACGCTGCGAAGTGTCTTTTTCCTTTACATTGGAAAATGCAACATGTGCCAACAATCGAGGATTGGCTCACAAAAATAGAGGAGCTTTATGTTTTCGAGGAACTTTCCACACACACAGAAGAACAAAATGTCACTTTTACTGCAACTTGGTGGAGGTGGCTGGAAACTGGACCGTATATAGCTCTGTTACAATAAAGGTATTGTAAGGAATCAGTGCAAAATCATTGCACATATCCCTGTAAGGGCAGAAGCACAGAGCCTGTGTCTGTGTGCTGTAAGCTGTTACCTAGCAACCAACTATTCCGTGATCTCAGTGCAACAGGAAGTGACACAGCAGCTCGTGAGTGGCTGGCAGGAAAGGAAGTCACAGAAACTGGCAAAAGAAGAGAGCCTGGTATAGAGAGCCGCATGGTGGGCAGAGAAAGAGGCCAGAGAGCTGCTGGTGGGCCCAGCGAGCTGAGAGGCTGCACCAAAAGCATTCATTTGGATCGGGCTGGAACAACCCTAAAGAGCGCTGAAGATAAACGGACATTAAAGGACTTTGCCGTTTTAGTTAGCTAGACAGATTTGCGCTAGCAAGTTAGTTAGTGAGGCCCTATTGCCACCAGTTAGGAGTGCTGCCTGTATTAGGTGCCCATTTATTTTAGATAAACCGTTATTCAGTTTAACCAATACTGTGTGTGTGTTATTACTGTATTCCTAGTGTGGCCACCCGTAGGTGCATTCCCGGATCCCACTAGGTGGAGGCACTGCACTAGTAAGTACCAGGTACCCAGTCTCTCGCAATACCACTGCGGAGTGGCTCAGGTTTGTCCCGTCTCATCAGGTAACCACTACACATGGAGTGTAACACCGACAAAGGGGTGTCAAAAGGGTTACAGTATCATCTATATATCTCCCCCCCTTTTTTCTCTCTTCTACTTCTTTCTTCTTACTATTTTTACTATGTTATTCATGTTTACCTTGCTACCTTCTTTATTGTCCTCTCCCCCTTTAACCCCAACCAACCCTCCCCAATGATAATTGATAATTGTCACTCTCGTGACCAACTATGAGATGTACTTGTTATAATGTTATACTTTTCAGGTCCTCCGAGACCGATATTGTTTGACATTCATGCCAATAATTTTCAATAAAAATTATAATTGATAAAAAAAAGCTGTCAGACAATGTTAGAAGTTCAGATTGGGGGGGGGGCGGGCGCAGAGAGAACAATCCTACAATCCTATTTTAAATAATAAGGATCCACAGTCTGTTATGCTTAGGCCCCACTACATTAATGACACAGCTTTGCCTGCACTGCTCTGTAGATCATTTCCCTACCCCAGCCCTCCTTTCCTCTATATACAGAATGAGTCCCTGTCTACTTCAGGCCTGTCTAATGGGACCCTTTTCTGTGAATGCCCGTTCCTGGAGGGGGGGAGTGTAACACCCACTATGAATTACTGCTGCTGAACAGACAATAGAGCTGCTCTGTGCTTATTGCTGCAGAGTCACAGCTTCCCAGGACCTGTTTTGTGCCCTGAAGGCATATCAATGAGGAGCAGAGGAGGGAGAGGGGGGTTATGGCTATGAGCAGAAGGGGCAGAGGGGTCAAACTGCTGCTAAGAAAAAAATTTATGAAATCTGTCCCAGGTGCACTGGCAACACCTGACATAAGATTTTATGGGCTGCATTTACTAACTAGTGCTACAACTGCCCACAGCTTCACAGAGGAGATAGAATAACTGTGCCTGTGGTTTAAGGTATTTACCAAAAACTGGGCTTCTGGTTGTAATCAGAACTGTAGGCAGGGGTGGCATTTGCCCCTCGTCCACTCTTCCCAGTTTCAGCTGCACCATCAAAGCGTGAGTCATTAAACCTTTAACACAGAAGTGGAAGTGCAATTCTATATTTACTGTAATTTCTGAAAAAATACATGAATGGGTGAGGAATGGGTTGAGCTGGTTCTCGGAGTCAAGGATCAATTTGTCTCTAAGTAAAATGTTGGCTGTAGAGTTCACTTTGTGATCCCAGTGCAGCTGGTTGAGGGGTAGCCTGGGTTTGTATGTTTAAGCCCTAAAAGTTAGGATCTGCCTTGGGCAATATGATATAAAGCTCAGTTGCAGGTGGATCCTGATAGGTGCCCGATTTATTAAATAGTCTGTGGCAGTGAAAAACAAAGTATAGCAAGTGATTCACCTCCAGAATTCTTTTTAATGCCCTTCCATTCCCCAAATCTTGCGTATGCTGTTTTACACACACACACCTAATTAAAAGTGCACATAAAACTGGGCCCTCTGGTCCTCCCAAGCAGCAGCTGGTTCTATAGCTACACCCTCCTGTTCTATAATTAGGAGGCAGGGCAGAAAAGTGCAGTAAACTGTGACATAGAGAATACAATTGCACCAATATTCTCCAGGGCCATTTCTGAACTCTAGGAAATATCTTTACACTTGTTTTTAGATCTTACTAAGCTGGTTCTAATAGTCAGGATCTGGTAATACTGTAACACTTGGACCAAGTTGCAGTCTACTGCCTTGACTTCCTCTGAATAGAAGCACTTGGATCTTGATCAGTTGCTTGGATGTCCTCACTAGTCAAACATATAACAATGGTCTAACCCACAGCAATGAAACGCACAGCTCTGCTAGCAGCGAAAGCAATGGATCATTCCATGTAGTTTTGTGTGAGTAAAAGGAAGAGCTGCGGCTTGTGGGCAGGAAACAAATGCTGAATTAAAGCTGTTCTCCTGCATAGCAATGCATCCTTGCCTCTCGGAATCAATGAAAGGATCACAGAAAGAAAAAACCTAGCAATAGGAGGGAGAGGGCAGGCAAAGAAGCTGCTAAACAAAAGAGAATTGGCTTCGGACCCCACGCAGGGTCATCACCCCTCTTTCACATTACGTAATGCTCTCACTGTTGGGCTCCTGAGCTGGAAATTAAGTTTGAAACCATGTGAATGGCTCGGTGAGGCAATCCTGTTTAGTGCTATACCCTTGGCATAGTCAACTTCCCCTTTACTCCAACAAAGTCGTTGGTGAACCCAATTAAAGAAAAAGCAGATGTGCTCAGGGATCAGTAAGGGGCTGAAATGGGGTACTGATGACAAGGCTGCCTAAAAAGGGTGAATAAATTAGCATATGGGGGGGCACATCTTGCATCCATTACATGTGTTGTATGGTTTGGGTATCTAACCTGGTCTGAATACTTGCAAACTCACATTTTAATGCATACAGTCAGAACTGATAGATGGATGGGTATCACATTCAAACCATCAAACATGGTGCATGAGCCTGGTGTAAGATATCAGAGACTTTACACTAAGTAGGGTGTCTACATAGTTCATGGCCTTTGGTCAGACACCGCATTCTGCTCTGTGACTTCAGCTTTGTTTATATATAATGGGCCTGCAACAGAAAGCCTCTGCAAGCAGTGTAGCTCTTTGGTTCTTACATAGAATACAGACTTTCTCCAGCAGCTGGTGTTAAGGTCACTGTACATAGCCTGATCTTCTTATATACAGCCAGGGGCCTCAGCACCAGTGGGGGAACTACCAGGGATGCGACTGCACCACCCCCTCGGGCCCCGCACAAATGAAAATCCGCTGCAATATCCACTTCTGGAGGGGGTTGAGGGGCCCAGCTGCATGGTCTGCTTAGCACATGGCTCATGGACTGCCCTTCTGCCCTACATCTTCCTTTTGGTCTTGGATGAGCAGCAACCATGGCTTAACACAAAGACTCATTGGTGTGCCTGTTACCATGGATACCATTGCCCAAAAAGGAAGCATTAGTTCCCCTGTGTTTGAATCAGTACACACGGGGGTTGATTCTGATCCAGGGTGTTAATTTAGTCTTATAAGATCTGTACAAATGTCTGCTGACGTTGTTGAACTACATCTCATAGGATATTCTCATCCGTAGGATGCTGGGTGTTGGCACCAGGCCTTATTCCATTAAAGGGCACATGGAAAACTCATTTAACACAAAGCACTTGTAGTTCTTTTGGGTTGAATGGAAATAATATAAAATTTGTATTATATCACTCTCTTTTTACCTTTGGTTAATAATATAAAATGAAAATAATATAAAATTAGTATTATATCACTCTCTTTTTACCTTTGGTTAATGGCACACAAAGTGGATTCAGGGGTTTGCTCGCTGTTTTTTAACTCGCTAAAACTCGCTTGCATACAATCCCCATCAGAAAATGCATACATGGATGGTTTGGGGTGATAGTTTATTATATCTTGTCTACACTGGGGTTTTATGTGAGTCTCAAATGGTGACGTTTTCTACTGTTGGGTCTGGACCTCGGTGAGTGTCTATCCCAATGATTGCAGCCAACGCCCTTTCAAAGTTTCAATCAGAGAAGGAAGTTTATTCAAGCACAGAATAAAAAAAATTCAGTAGCTCGGAGAGAACGCTCTGCCCAAGCCTACCCGTACACACATATTTATCATCTTTTATATCATATAATATCAAAAGCATTGCTTTACACATCATTGGTTAAAATACATCTGCATTAAATCCACATAACGAAGCCAAGCAAAATATTCTTTTAGTTTTTTAAAAATACTAAAGGCAAATCCTAAAAGTGCTTCTTGTGCCACTGGACCAGAGTGACAGACAGAAATCTATACCATTTGTCAGTCTCTATCTAAATGTTGTGACTGTTGGTCCAGGGTATGAGGATCTCCATCCAACACTGGCCATTGCCCTTATCCCTCTGTACAGCCAGACACTGTGAAATTTGAACATGGCCTTAGAGGCCCATTTTGGGGTGACTGAAAAGTGTCCAAATTGCCCCTTCTACCTCCCATTTACTTGGATGGGAAAGCACACACACATATGTTATATATATAACGTATGCTTGCACAACTCCCAACAGCTCCAGCAGCCGTACATAGTTTGTGTGTGATCCTGAAGACAGTTGTTCAATAAAATAGCTGGTAGTCTTTCTTCTAACTGTTAAAAAGTATTGTTTTGGTTCTGTACCACAGTTCTTTTCTAACAAAGGGGCATCCTGCACTATCACAAATACCAAATGTGTCATTTTCCTTGCAGTAAAACTAAATAACGTGAAAGGTGCATTTGCAAGTTGCAGTGATATTGCTATTGAGCAGGGAGTTGTTGCAGTGAATATTGCAATTGAGCATGGAGTTGTTGCAGTGATATTGCTATAGAGCAGGGAGTTGTTGCAGTGGTATTGCTATTGAGCAGGGAGTTTGCAGTGAACATTGCAATTGAGCAGGGAGTTGTTGCAGTGATATTGCTATAGAGCAGGGAGTTGTTGCAGTGATATTGCTATTGAGCAGGGAGTTGCTGCAGTGATATTGCAATTGAGCAGGGAGTTGTTGCAGTGATATTGCTATTGAGCAGGGAGTTGTTGCAGTGACATTGCTATTGAGCAGGGAGTTGTTGCAGTGATATTGCTATTGAGCAGGGAGTTGTTGCAGTGATATTGCAATTGAGCAGGGAGTTGTTGCAGTGACATTGCTATTGAGCAGGGAGTTGTTGCAGTGACATTGCTATTGAGCAGGGAGTTGTTGCAGTGACATTGCTATTGAGCAGGGAGTTGTTGCAGTGATATTACAATTGAGCAGGGAGTTGTTGCAGTGATATTGCTATTGAGCAGGGAGTTACAGTGATATTGCAATTGAGCAGGGAGTTGTTGCAGTGATATTACAATTGAGCAGGGAGTTGTTGCAGTGATATTGCTATTGAGCAGGGAGTTGTTGCAGTGATATTACAATTGAGCAGGGAGTTGTTGCAGTGATATTGAGCAGGGAGTTGTTGCAGTGATATTGCTATTGAGCAGGGAGTTGTTGCAGTGATATTGCTATTGAGCAGGGAGTTGTTGCAGTGATATTACAATTGAGCAGGGAGTTGTTGCAGTGATATTGAGCAGGGAGTTGTTGCAGTGATATTGCTATTGAGCAGGGAGTTGTTGCAGTGATATTGCTATTGAGCAGGGAGTTGTTGCAGTGATATTACAATTGAGCAGGGAGTTGTTGCAGTGATATTGAGCAGGGAGTTGTTGCAGTGATATTGCTATTGAGCAGGGAGTTGTTGCAGTGATATTACAATTGAGCAGGGAGTTGTTGCAGTGATATTGAGCAGGGAGTTGTTGCAGTAATATTGCTATTGAGCAGGGAGTTGTTGCAGTGATATTACAATTGAGCAGGGAGTTGTTGCAGTGATATTACAATTGAGCAGGGAGTTGTTGCAGTGATATTGAGCAGGGAGTTGTTGCAGTGATATTGCTATTGAGCAGGGAGTTGTTGCAGTGATATTACAATTGAGCAGGGAGTTGTTGCAGTGATATTACAATTGAGCAGGGAGTTGTTGCAGTGATTTTGAGCAGGGAGTTGTTGCAGTAATATTGCTATTGAGCAGGGAGTTGTTGCAGTGATATTACAATTGAGCAGGGAGTTGTTGCAGTGATATTACAATTGAGCAGGGAGTTGTTGCAGTGATATTGAGCAGGGAGTTGTTGCAGTGATATTGCTATTGAGCAGGGAGTTGTTGCAGTGATATTACAATTGAGCAGGGAGTTGTTGCAGTGATATTGCTATTGAGCAGGGAGTTGTTGCAGTGATATTACAATTGAGCAGGGAGTTGTTGCAGTGATATTACAATTGAGCAGGGAGTTGTTGCAGTGATATTGAGCAGGGAGTTGTTGCAGTGATATTGCTATTGAGCAGGGAGTTGTTGCAGTGATATTACAATTGAGCAGGGAGTTGTTGCAGTGATATTACAATTGAGCAGGGAGTTGTTGCAGTGATTTTGAGCAGGGAGTTGTTGCAGTAATATTGCTATTGAGCAGGGAGTTGTTGCAGTGATATTACAATTGAGCAGGGAGTTGTTGCAGTGATATTACAATTGAGCAGGGAGTTGTTGCAGTGATATTGAGCAGGGAGTTGTTGCAGTGATATTACAATTGAGCAGGGAGTTGTTGCAGTGATATTGAGCAGGGAGTTGTTGCAGTGATATTACAATTGAGCAGGAGAGATCTATCATCTGAGGAGGATCAGGGCTCGGCTGCAGTGGGAGCTGCAAGTGAAGCAGCAACATGAGGCTCCAGTGTAGCTCGTGTAATAGGAGCTGGGAGGAGCCAGGGTGACGTTGCGCCTCAATTCAGCCCTGCAGCAAGAAAAGAAAGAAGGAGAAAAAGGAAAACAATCTGCTGTGCGCGGAGCAGTGTGAGGAGCTGGCAGAGCAATGCAGTGGCCCGTGTGTGCGGCAGCGCGGCTCAGGGCGAGGCTGATGTGCAGGTGATGTGCTGATCCTGATGAAGGGGAATCCCTGCCGAAACACAAACAAGTGAGGAGCAGAGGGAGCGCACAGGAGCCACCAATCATGTCCAGGTTTAAGAAGGACAAGGAGATCATCGCTGACTATGAGAACCAAGTGAAAGGTTAGTGCCAGGCTCTCCTGTGCTGCTGCCAGTGGGTGATGTGATTTTTAGTTATTGATGAATAAGCCACATGACCTGCTGCTGCTGCTGCTGCCAGATGGTCCTCCTTGCAACTGGGCTCCCTTATACCCCTGTTATACCTCTGTTATATCCCTGTTATACTCATTGTTATACCCCTGTTATATCCCTGTTATACTCATAGTTATACCCCACTTATATCCCTGTTATACTCATTGTTATACCCCTGTTATATCCCTGTTATACTCATTGTTATATTCCTGTTATACTCATTGTTATATCCCTGTTATATCCCTGTTATACTCCCTGTTATACCCCTGTTATACTCATTGTTATATCCCTGTTAGCAATAGCCACACACTGGGCATCCCCTGGCTGCTTCACTGTGCTCTCCTGTAACAAATATATATATATATGTGTGTGTGTGTGTGTGTGTGTATGGTACTTGGGTGTGCCAGTCTCTGCACCCATTCATGCCAACCCCCTCCTCATCAAGTTTAGCGCTATGAAACCTGCTACCCTCCCAGCATTCCACCAACAGCTGCCATTGGATGCTGGGAGTTGTAGTTATGCAGCAGCTGCTCTGGTTAGATACCCGAGGTCCTACCCTGTACCTTTCTCCCTTGCCTGTGTGGCCAGTGTATGTTGTGTTTTGTGCATTTCTCTGCTACGTGTTATTGCATGTCACAGCAGTCAGTATTTGCTCCTCCCTGCAAGATGTGTGTCTTGTGTAGGCTTTGCACTTCAGTGTTGGTAGCGAGAGTGAACTTTCCTATGTGCAATCACTTAGTAGTGGGATCCATTATCTGGAAACCTGTTATCCAGAAAGCTCCAAATAAGGGAAAGGTCGTCTCCCATAGACTCCATCTGATCCAAATAATCCAATACTTGTTCTCTGTAATAATAAAACAGTACCTTGTACTTGAGCCAAACTAATATATACTTAATCCTTATTGGAAGAAGAACCAGCTTATTAGGGTTATTTAATGTTAACATGATTTTCCAGTAGACTTAAGGCATGAAGATCCCAATTACGGAAAGATCTGTTAGCCTGAAAACCCCAGGTCCTGAGCATTCTTGATAACAGGTCCCATACCTGTAGTATGTTTGTGTGCATCTCCCCATGCCAGATCTGTGTACTCATACCCACCTTGCTGCCAGTGTTTGTGCACCCCAGTCCTGCTAGTGTACATGGTTATATATGCCCACTGCCACAGTGTCCCTGTGTTCCCTCTTTCCAACTGGCGTGTGTGCATTTTCTAGCTGTCAGCTGTCCTTACTTCCATTTCCCTGCAGTCAGTGTGTGTGCACATTCCTACTGCCACAATGTGTGTGTTCACTCTCCTAATGCCTGCTGAATATGTGTGCTCCCCACAGTGTGTGTTCCTCCCTGCTGGCATTGTGCTTACATCTCTTTGTGCGGATCTCCTTTTTTGCCAGGGTGTGTGATTGTTAGAGTACCCCCCCCCCTTTGGCTGGTGTTTTTGCATCTCCCTGCTGCCAGTGTGTGTGCCCCCTCATTGCCAGGGTGTGCATTTATATTTTCTTGCTGCATCATAACAAGTGCAATTTCCAGACGCCACTATGTGTGTGCACCTACCTGCTTTTTAGTGAATACCATGTGCACCTTCATCGGGGCTAACAATGAATGCCGGTGCATTCCTAATTTGTAAGATGTGTGTTTGCACTTCTGCATGAAAGCACCAAGGGTTGAGCGCTTAAAGGGGCCAAAAAACCCTTCCAATGTGCAGTAAATGCGGCAAAGGCTTCTTATTTCCTTAATTGCCATGTCTCGTCCCATGGCTCCTTGAGTCAAAGTTAGAACCCCTCATTTTTTGGTTTTGAGCATTAAGGGGAAGATTTATTAAGGTTCAAATTCGAATTTTCGAGTTGGATTTTTGGTCAAAACTCACAATAATAATTCAAACTCGAATTCGATACCGGGACCCTGGGAACAATTCGAATTCGACTATTCCCACCTAAAAACCTGTTGAGTTCATGTGCAAGTCAATGGGAGGGGTTTCAATGATCCATTTGAAGATGTTAATAGCCTTCCTGACATTCGAGTTATTTTCAGAGAAAAAACAAAAATTCGAGTTTAGTCGAATTCGATTAGAATCCAATTCGAATTTTCACTTTGGTACTATTCATCGGGTTTTAGATATTCGAGTTTTTTCTTAAATAAGATACTATTCGAATTTCGAGGTCGACCCTTGATAAATCTGCCCCTTAGTGGGTAACATGAATGCCTTCTGTTATTAAAAAAAAAACCCTTAGGCTAAGGCCACACTAGGTGATAGCGCCGCGATTTGACTCGCGGCGACTTTTCGCCGCGACTTTTAAGCCGCAATCGCTGGGGAAACTTTTGCGCTGGTGTCTATGGGGAATCGCGAAAAATCGCCAGCGTAAAAACACACGCGGCGATCTTTTTTCTACTGTCGCTCGAAATTGCCTCGCTAGGACAATAGAAAAAAGATTGCCGCGTGTGTTTTTATGCTGGCGATTTTTTGCGATTAAAAGTCGCGGCGAAAAGTCGCCGCGAGTCAGATCGCGGCGCTATCGCCTAGTGTGGCCTTAGCCTTATCCACTTATACGCCATGCCTTTTTAACACGCGTGCTCCACCTTCTTTCTTGTGTGAGTGTACATCCTGGCCTCTGCGACCTCCCCCTTTTTTTAAGCTTGGGCGCACATCACTGGTGTTCAGTATGCTAATGTGCTTCCATGTATCGGTGCATTCAGTGAAGTACACAGGTTCAATAGAAGTGGGGCCACAAAGGGCTGACAATACTCCCCGTCACAGTCCAACACTGGTCCTTGATAAAGGCAAAGGCTGCTTTGTATAGCTATTGTGATTCATCCTGCCCCTGGCCCTGTGTGTGTGCCTTTAAATGTGGTTTATTCTTCTAATACATTTTAACAACCAATCAGAACTCTGGTCTGTATGTGCTTGGGTTTATAGCCCCTTACTTGGCCGCAGCCTATGTGGGTGCTTTTATTGGATTATAATGTGAGTTTGTGGGTCTGCTTGTGCAGATCGATATAATATGCCCTGGACACTTGTAATTCCTTATTCTTCATTCTCCTGCCTAATGGAACATCCATTCAGGGCTTTTCTTTTGCTTGGCCCCTATCCAGAAGGAACTCGCCTCACTCCTCCCTTTCTCCGTGTGCGCTGCTTTTCACCTTTATTGAAGACATATGAGCTGCTTGGAGATTTTCTGCTTTCACAGATGTCATTTACAGGAAAGATCAGGGGAATGCTATAGGTTTTGCTTCAATGGGCTGCCTTCATACCCATAGTATTATTCTTGATTAGGGTTTAGGGTGGGGAGGGTGGAGACGCTGTGTGGTTTTATTTATTTAGGTCTGCAGATCCTGATCTTTAGTTTTGCCGTTATGATGATAAAGGAGGCTTGCACCCTAAGGGTCTGGCCACACGGGCAGATTCGGGGAGAATAGTCGCCAGGCGACAAATCTCCTCTTCTTCGCAGCGACTAATCTCCCCGATCTGCCTTCCCCTGCCTTCTGCCGGCTAAAATGTAAATCGCCTGGGGGCAAAGTCACCCGAAGTTTCCTCGTGAGGCAATTACGGGCGCCTTTAGAAAACAAAGCGCTCCGTGTTCCTGTTCCCAGGCGATTTACATTTCAACTGGCGGAAGGCAGATCGGGGAGATCAGTTGGAGCGAAGAAGAGGAGATTTGTCGCCTGGCAACTAATCTCCCCGAATCTGCCTGTGTGGCCAGACCCTAAAGGTGGCCATGCACTGAGAGATTGCCAAACGAGCAGATCTCTCCCCGATATGCCCACCTTGAGGCGAGCAATATCCGGCTGATCATAACGATGGGTAAACGGGCAGTCGGATCGCAGGACCGCATCAACAAACAGATGCCGTCCGCGATCCAACGGGATTTTTAGTCCTGTCCAATCTACATCGGAGAAGCCCCGTTAGAGGGCCCCATACACGGGCCAATAAGCTGCCGACTCGGTCTGTCTGCAGCTTTTTTTATCGGCCCCTGTATTGCCACCTTCTCCTAGCACTGGCTCTGTAGGAATGTTGGGGAGTGAGCAATAACTGGAGCAGGGCATACTGGTATCATGTTAATGCCAGGCTCCTCATTCACAGACAAAAGTGAGATTCTTCGACAGATCTGGTGGTTGACATGTACAGTATTTGTAATAATATATACAGACCAGTTATCCAATGGTTCATTTTCCTATGTATGCATCTATATATAGGGCATGTGCTCTATCCACTCCTACTTCTCCTGGTGTAAAGAACTGTGTTAATATGGTCCTTTCAATATGGTTAATACATTTCTTCAGTCCCCACTATGAGAAGGAGTTTCTGCCTGCCCCATTATATATTTCTCTGTCTGGGTGTCTTCATTATCATGCAGTGAATCAATCTGCTCCTTATTAATGTGCAGGGCCTGTCTGCTTTAGTTCTAGCCGTGCAGTATTCATGGCTCTGAACTATCGGCAGAGCAGCTCCTTCCCAGGGAGGTGCTGTGTTATTATTATCCCCCTAGGAACCATTACAGGGCTCCCCCATTACCATTAGAATAAATCACTCCAATAAAGAGACTGGGTCAAACAAGGGCAAATGCCTTGGGTCCTGCAGAACTGCAGGTATAGGTAACAAGAGTATGGAAAACTCAATAAAACCACACTGGTTGTGCTGGGACCACTATAGGATAATGGTCTCCAGTAAATGAAAAGTGGTTGTAGGGCAGCAGATATTAGTACTGCATCATATATACGGTAAGTCAAGATGGTACAGCAACACTTTAAAGTAGTATTGGATAAACTGCTGCCCGTCTGCTCAACAATCACTAGTTAGACAGTCACCAGAAGCTCTGGGCACCTTCACCAATGCAAAGACAGGGAAAGCATGATCTCACTCAAACTTAAAATAAAACAGGGAGAGCACAAAGTCTCTGAAGCTCTACCCCCTCATTTGCATATGCAAAATAGGAACCGCCTATAGCAGGGGTTGTCACAGTTTGCATCAGATGTAGCAAAAAAAGAGACATTGCCAGCCCATTAGGTATTGAGCATCTGCTGTATGGCAAGGGATGAACATAACGCAATGGGCTGACACCCTCAGCATCCAAATTCTTAAAAAAATGATGTACTAATTGAATACAATTAAAGTCAGTTGTAATAAACTTTCATTTATTAGAAGTTTTCCTGATATTTAAAATGATCCGGTAACCATAACCTATGAGTTCGGATAAGCTTTACTTGTCTCTTAAAGAAGAACTAAACCATAAAAACCCTTTTAAGACTCCCGGCAGTATGTGTGCCGTTGATTACAGTGAGAAAAATCGCGTATGGAGGGGGACCTGGCTGCACGTCCCGCTCCAGGGTCTGTCCCCCTCCAGTTACGTTACTGGATCCAGGACTTCAAACTTGTCACAGGGGGTCACCATCTTGGAAAGTGTCTGCGACACTCACATGCTCAGTGGGCTCTGAGCAGCTGTTGAGAAGCTAAGCTTAGGGGTCGTCACTAATTATCCAGCAGAAAATGTGGTTGGTCTGTAATATAAGATGATGCTACAGGGCTGAATATTAAATTCTGATGCTAATTGCACTGGTTTCTGTGCTGCCAAGTAGTAATTATCTGTATTAAAGTGATACTGTCATGGGGAAAAAAATGTTTTCAAAATTAATCAGTTAATAGTGCTGCTCCAGCAGAATTCTGCACTGAAATCCATTTCTCAAAAGAGCAAACAGATTTTTTTATATTCAATTATGAAATTTAACATGGAGCTAGACATATTGTCAATTTCCCAGCTTCCCCAAGTCATGTGACTTGTGCTCTGATAAACTTCAATCACTCTTTACTGCTGTACTGCAAGTTAGTGATATCACCCCCCTCCCCTCCCCAGCAGCCAAACAACAGAACAATGGGAAGGTAACCAGATAACAGCTCCCTAACACAAGATAACAGCTGTCTGGAAGATCTAAGAACAACACTCAATAGTAAAAGCCCATGTCCCACTGAGGCACATTCAGTTACATTGAGAAGGAAAAACAGCAGCCTGCCAGAAAGCTTTTCTCTCCTAAAGTGCAGGCACAAGTCACATGACATGGGGCCGCTGGGAAATTGACAAAATGTCTAGCCCCACGTCAGATTTCAAAATTGAATATAAAAAAAATCTGTTTGCTCTTTTGAGAAATGGATTTCAGTGCAGAATTCTGCTGGAGCAGCACTATTAACTGAATCATTTAAAAAAAAAAAATTTCCCATAAAAGTATCCCTTTAATGACTAATCAGCCTTATATTGTGACATATCTATTCTATGTGTACTGTATATTGTGAGTGGGTCCCTAACCTCAGTAAGTGACAGCAGCACAGAGCATGTGCAGCTTGTGGGATTACCAGTGGTGTAACTAGATGTTGCTGGGCCCCACAGCAAATTCATTTTAGGGCCCCCAACATATCCAGTGTTTGTCCTGTTTTACCAATATATGTTCAAATTGCTCATCAATGAGAGCCTCATGGGGCCCCCTGTACCTCCTGGGCCCCCCTGCAGCCGCAGGGTCTGCTTCCTCTGTAGTTACGCCCCTGGGGATTACCCAAACCTGTCTGATAAATATGTGATTCATCCACAATGTCAGTTGCTGTTGTTTTAGCTCCATTTGTGACCAGTCCAGACCAATTAAGCAATCAAAGTTGGCCCATGTATTGCCAGCATAAGAAGCCAAGCAGTCTTTTAACTCTAAGGAAAAATAAAACTTTGTTTTATCTGGGCCTTGAAGGTTCCTTGCAAGACCAGGGAAAAGTCACAAAGGCCATAAAATATCCTGCCATGCTTCAGTAATGCAGAGGCACATCTGGCTAATCAATTAGCATGAAAACAAATGGATATTGTTATGGCCATTGATACCGACACGTCTGCGCTGCACAGTCTCTGCCTTCCCAGATCTGCGGGATGTAGTCTAACGCCTGTATCGTCTAGGCAAAGAAACATCAGTATATGAACCACACTTTCCTTTTGTTCCTTCTAGTGGCTGTTGCTTTGCCTTTTACTCTCCAGGTAGAGCACAGAGTTGGACTTTTGCCCTTTAAATGGGATTTCCACCGAAAACGATTTTTTCTTTTGCATAATGAAATGAAATGGAATTGAAAATGTCGAATGAATGTATCTTGGAAAGTTGCTTAGAATAACATTTTTCT
This sequence comes from Xenopus petersii, assembly GCA_038501925.1. Lineage (NCBI taxonomy): Eukaryota > Metazoa > Chordata > Amphibia > Anura > Pipidae > Xenopus > Xenopus petersii. Next base: position 115,649,475 of record CM076679.1, on the reverse strand, counting down.
TTCATTATGCCAAAAGAGATTTTGGATGGAGATCCAATGTCGGTTTTTACTTGGAGTTGCCTGCTCTGCTACTTGAGTATTTAGATGCAGCCTTTGCTGTTCCAGATGTTGCAGAGCTACAGCTTTTAAAATCCCTTCATTTGTTTGTAGCTTGACCCAATAATTTGTACCTCTTGTTCCTCTTTTAGGCAGCATACCTCCCAACATTTTCGAAACAGAAAGAGGGATTAAAAGATTTGCCGTGCTCTGCGCGGTGAAATTTTTGACCACGCCCCCTAATTACTATGTTCATTATACATGCCACACTCCACACACAATCCGAGTATCGTACGAATCAAGGATCTTTGCGTCTATGGCCAGCTTAAAGGAGAAATCAACCTGTGGGGAAAAAAAACCCTCCTCCCCCCAGGCTAACTACCCCCGGGGAGATACTCCATACTTACCTCTCAGCGCAGATTCTTCCAGCGAAGTTCCAAGCGTCCATCTTCCGGCTCCTCTGTAAGCTAACAGAGAGATTGTATTTCTGCGCATGTGCAGTTGGAGCAGTTTGCCAGTTTGCGCAACTGTGCATGCGTGGAATTACACAGAAATTGCCGATCTCTCAGTCAGTTTACCGAGGAGCCAGAAGATGGACGCGTGGAACTTCGCTGGAAGAATCTGCGCCGAGGGGTAAGTATGGAGTATGGGGCATCTCCCGGGGGGGGGAGTAGTTAGCCTGGGGGGAGGAGGGAGGGCTACTTGGGGTGGGGGGTAGGGTTTTTTCCCCCACAGGTTGATTTCTCATTTAAGTTCTCCCAAGAGACCTCCTTATCTTAAACTACAAAAAGTATCTATTTTGGGCTCTCTGCCAAAAGCCAATTAAGTTAGAAACTTTGTATTTTTTTTTGGCTGTTCAGTGCAGGAAATCAAAGAGAAAGTCGGGACATTCCAGTAACAAACCCGGGACTGCGGTCTGAGTTGTCAAAATCGGGACTGTCCTGCGAAAAACGGGACAGTTGGGAGGTATGAGGCAGTATCTCTTATTCACTCAATTCACATGCATGTACCTCCTGGCTCCGTCCAGCCTTACTCAGTGATGCCATAAGGCTGCGGTGTCCATTTGGCATTCACTGGTACATCTTATTCCCAGGGATTGGCATGTTAGTATGTCCTAGTAGGAGATAGCAGATGCACTGTCTGTCTGCTCCTATTAATATGTGCAGGCTTCATTTCTGACAGTCAATAATGTTCTATTTCTGTGCTTCCTTCCAGCCAGGCTGTTGCCTGCTAATAACTTGTGTCCCTCCATCCCTTATCCCTGTAAAGTATTGTCTCATAATATTATATTATAAAATCTGCAGCATCTGCCAGTTCCAATTAGGTATTGATCATTTCCTATTTACAAATGCCGAGCAACATCATAACAGGTCGGATTATTCTGTTCCGATGGTCTAAAGAACAGGAAAATCTAACAAGTAAAAAAAAAAAATAAGGTTTCCCTATAATTAGGAATTTCTAGAAATATACATATAAAATATAACCCCCCAGCAATAAATTGGGAATTTCTTGTAATTCATATCTATATGTTTAATGGAACTGTACCCATGATATATTTATATGTTATGTCTTTAGATTCATGCTTCCTAGTAATATGTGATGTGTCCTTAATTTAATCCAGGTAATAGAAATGTGCCCTGTCTGTACCTCCTTTCTTTCTTGATATATTCAGTCTGTCCATATTTATTTTCCAAGAGCTGCATGCTTCCCTCCTTCCCTGTCATATACAGTGTATATACTGTATGTCCTTCTGTACCAGAATCCACATGTGCTTGTGTCTTTCTCAGTGATATACTTCCTTTCTTCTCTTTAATATACATGCATTACCTAGGTACTTCCTACTGATATTGCTTGGCCCTAACTGCTCTGCTGCTTCTTACTAAGGGGTAAATTTATCAAAGAGTGACGTTCCGCCACTAGAGTGAAATTCCGCAGCTCTCAATTCTTTTCTATGGGATTTTGAAAGGCGTATTCATCAATGGGTGAAAGTGAAAGTTCACCCTTTGATAAATACGCCTATAAAAATCCCATAGAAATGAATGGAGAGTGGCGGAATTTCACTCTAGTGGCAGAACTTCACTATTAACTTCACTCTTTGATAAATATACCCCTAAGTCAGTACTCTAGAACTGCACATCTTCTCCCTCCCTTCCTTCCAGTAATAGTCTACCATTAATCCATATTTCTATTCTACTTTTCTTTCCTTGCCAGCAATATTTATGTTCTTTGTCAATGCATCTTCCCTTCCCATTAGGATGTGTGTAAATATCCATACCCCCTGGCAGTATGTGAGCACAGTATCTGTACATCTTTCAGTTCCAGTAATATTTATTTTCCATATCTGTGCATCCTTTATTCTCAGCATTATGCCCTATGGCTGTTTCCTATTCTCTTCCACTAAAATGATTATTCAGTACTATTTTCCCCCAATGTGCTTTTAGCACTTAGGCAATAACTGATATTAACCTGATACCTAGATAATTTGATAAAAAGGATTAGGGATGTACTAAAATCTTAAATTTTTTGATAAAAGGTCATATTAAGTTTATGCACCCAGGATTCAACCAGCCATATTATCACACTCTTTATCTGCTGGCTAAACTGGTAGGGCAGCTTTATTTCTACAGTAGCTGTACCTGCTGACATATTCACATCATTATGCCTTGCTGAGCACAGCATCTCTTATATATTGCAACAATGGCTTGATCCATTCCTTAGAGGGAAGTGTGCTCAAGGGAATCTCCAGGCAGTGCACTATATATAAACTAGTGAGATGCCTCTGTGGGTGTGTGCAGTATCTCACAGCATTTTGTTGAGTAACAGCTTGTAAACATGATATAGAATATGCATCCCTTAGTTGGACTTGCTGAGAGCATTGCATCATATTTTTGAGTGCTTTAGTGGTTTAAAAATTCCTCAGGGAAGCCCTTGAGTCTGATCTGGCCTGGCTTGCTTCTTAAATCTTTACTATCAATTCCCGATTTGGTTTGGGAAACCAAAATGTAGTCTCTGTCTTGTGTTTTTTTCTTTTTTTTTGCTATGGTTTAAAAAAGGCTTTATCCATAATAAAGGTGTCATTAGAGGAACCCAGAGAGGAGCAGTTGATCTTGGCGTCTATAGAACATATAGGTAAGGATAACAAGAATAGCTCAGTAATGCTCCACTGTAGGTAATTTAATTGCCTCTGTGAAGGAACTGTGGCTGTGGGATATTGGGTATAGTAGGGAGAGATGGCGCCTATAGTAACAGTGGGATAATAGTCTCTGGGAAGGGAGTGTGACTGTGGGATAGCAGGTATAGTAGGGAGAGATGGTGTCTATAGTAACAGTGGGATAATAGTCTCTAGGAAAGGACTGTGACTGTGGGATAGCAGGTATAGTAGGGAGAGATGGTGCCTATAGTAGCAGTGGGATAAGAGTCTCTAGGAAGGGACTGTGGCTGTGGGATAGCAGGTATAGTAGGGAGAGATGGTGTCTATAGTAACAGTGGGATAATAGTCTCTAGGAAAGGACTGTGACTGTGGGATAGCAGGTATAGTAGGGAGAGATGGTGCCTATAGTAGCAGTGGGATAATAGTCTTTGGGAAAGGACAGAGACTGTGGATAGCAGGTATAGTAGGGAGAGCTGGTGCCTATAGTAACAGTGGGATAATAGTCTTTGGGAAGGGACTGTGGCTGTGGGAAAGCAGGTTTAGAAGGGGGAGATGGTGCCTATAGTAACAGTGGGGATACTAGTCTCTAGGAATGTACCGAGGGTGTGGGATAGCAGGGACAGATAGTGTCAATAGTAGCAGAAGGAAGAAAGCTTCTGGCATACCACAGAATGGACAAATTATTCCTCTGCAAAGTCTATTCCTGGGCCCCACATTCTAAAGACAGACCTGCCCATATATATATATAAATCATTACATATTTCAGAATACTGTATGTGTGCCGTGGTAAAGTACCATAAATCACATAAACAAGCATGGAGAGGGGCTCCTTGGAGCCATGTAAAGAATTGGAGGGGCTCCCTACAGCCTTGATTATGGAAGGTTGAAAAGAACTTTTGGTTTAAACGTTTTATATTTGCTCTCATTAGTCTGTGCCAGGCCCATGGTAATTTAATCTTCTGCAGAAAGCAGATCAGATGAGAGAGGCCTAATTGGCAAGCTTTAAACATTGGATAGAGCTGCAAGAAATCATAGTGTGATCTGTCAGCCTTGAAAATAAGAAAGTTTCAGCAAAGGAAGCAAAAAATTGTATGATCCTCAAAGAAAGTCCTGTGGAGATCCTTTGTTAGATGACTTGTAAGGGATACTTGAACTTAAACTTGTGACTCTCCAGTTTTGAAATAAACCTCCCAGCATCCTCTGACAAGCAACTGCCCTTGTTCCTTGTTGAGGCTGACTTTAGGTCACCTGCATATAAAGTGCTGATGGTCTTGATTGTTCAGCCCTTGGAGCTTAATTTTTCTGAACTATTACTGTTCCATGGTTCGTCGGTAGGTCTTATCAAGGACACTTTGTTCATATTGCTCCATGGTACAACTAGGGTTGCCACCTTTTCTGGAAAAAAATACTGGCCTTCCTATTTATCTTTAGATTCCTTTACTTCATACACATGAGCTATGACATTTTTCTAGTGTTATTGTTATAGTTTATTTATAAAGTGTCAACATCTTCCACAGCAGTGTGTGTTTTGTGGAGAACACACACAGTACAGGTATGGGATCCGTTACCTGGAAGCCCAATATCCAGAAAGCTCAGAGTTATGGAAAGGTGTTCTCCCATAGGGGTATATTGGGGTATATTTATCAAAGAGTGAAGTTAATAGGCGTATTTATCAAAGGGTGAACTTTCACTTCACCCATTGATAAATACGCCTTTTAAAATCCCATAGAAATGAATTGAGAGCTGCGGAATTTCACTCTAGTGGCGGAACTTCACTCTTTGATAAATTTACCCCATAGACTCAGTTTTATCAAATTTTTTTCCTTTTTCTCTGTAATAATAAAACAGTAAAATGTACTTGATCCAAGATATAATTAATTATTACTGGAAGCAAAACCAACCTATTGGGCTTATTTTAGTAGAGTTAAAGGAGGTGTTCACCTTCAAACAGTTCAGTTGGTTTCAGAAAGATCACCTGAAATAAAGAATTTTTCCAGTAACTTTCTATTTTCCGTTTGATAATTTTTCTAATATTGAAGTGTAAAGTTTCACTTTTCACCTTCTAAGGATAAGGTCAAACTGGGCGATTCGGGGAGATTTAGTCACCCGGCGACTAATCGCCTCTTCTTTGGGGCGACTAATCTCTTTGAACTGCCTCCCCCTGTCTTCTGCCTGCTAGAATGAAAAAGCGCCTGCGGCATGGCACTCGCCTTGCTTCGTTTTCCGAAGTTGCCCGAAGTTTCTTCGTGAGGCAACTTCGGGCGACTTCGGAAAATGAAGCGCAGTGAGTGCTATGCCGCAGGCGAAAGACAGGGGGAAGCAGATTAATCGCCCCAAAGAAGAGGCGATTAGTCTCCGGGCGACTAAATCTCCCCGAATCTCCCAGTGTGACCTTACCCTAAAGCAGCTTTGGGGATGGGGGTGGGAGTCCCCAACTCTTTACTTTTCTCTTTTATCTCTGTCCCTGCTGAGCAGAATTTTATGAAAAGGCAGCTGTTAGAATTGATACAATAGTTGCTAATATTCCACAGATACTGCTAAGAAATGTATCAACTAATTGTATCAATTAAATGTAGCAAATGGTCCTGGATCTCTGAGCTGCCAGACTTAAATTTTAGGAAAATGGTAAAAAATAAAAGATGGAAAGCAATTGAAAAAAAAAATATTTGTTTATGGTGAACAATCTGAAAAGAACTGAACTGAAAAAAAGTGTTTTGAAGCTGAACAACCCCTTTAAGGTTTGAAGATCCAAATCACGAAATGATCTATCATCTGGAAAACTCCAGGTCCCGAGCATTCTGGATAACAGATCCCACACCTGTATGATAAAAACCGTTACATAGATGGGGGAGACATAAATCAAGACATGAGGTTATAGTGCCCTACCCTTGAGAGCTTACAATCTATTGGGTAATCAACCTCATCTACTCAGGATTACTCAGTATCTACTATTACATAGTAGAAATGTCTTATTTCCTTTCCAGAATTGCAGAGCACAGTGTTCTCCGACTGTACATCTTATTACCTTGGAGAGGTTTTCCAGTTTATGAATGTACTTGAGCTATTTGATCCTGGCCAAGTCTTGCTATGAGAAGCAGTAATAATTCAGCAGTGTTCATTCATACGTTTATCTCTTTCAGCTACACTGGAATCTTGATGCAAGTGTGCAGTGACTTCACTGTATTTGTATTGTATACTCTGTGGCATTTGTTGTACCTTCATGTTCTTGATTAATTTCTGTAAAATGATTTATTTTTCTAATAAAAACAAAAGAAAGTGCCTCTACCCATTAGATTTGTTTGCATTCAAATTCAAGCCCATAGTGAATTATTCTGTGTAGTCAAAAGCCAAAAGCTCCTTGTACCTGTGTATTGTATGTGGTTCTCAAAACTGCAGCCCATCAAGGCAATATGTTAGGGAATGAGTTTATTCTTTCCCATTTTTGCTCATAAGTACAGTAATTCAGCCTGTGTTTTTGTAACATATCCATACCCACAATAACCTGCAATGTCTTCATATACAGAGGATCCTGCAAAGCATGCCCATATACAGAGCTGTCTGAAACACATTCCCATGTACAGAATCCCTGAAACACATGCCCATAAACAGAATCAGTGCAACACATGCACATATACAGAATCCCTGAAATACATTCCCATATACAGAATCCCTGAAATACATTTCCATATACAGAATCCCTGAAATACATGCCCATATACAGAATCCCTTAAACACATGCCCATATACAGGATCCCTGAAACATTTGCCCATATACAGAATGCCTGAAATACATTCCCATATACACAATCCCTGAAACAGATGCCATATACAGAATCAGTGCAACACATGCCCATATACAGAATCCCTGAAACACATGCCCATATACAGAATCCCTGAAACACATGCCCATATACAGAATCCCTGAAACACATGCCCATATACAGAATCAGTGCAACACATGCCCATATACAGAATCAGTGCAACACATGCCAATATACAGAATCAGTGCAACACGTGCCCATATACAGAATCCCTGAAACACATGCCCATATACAGAATCAGTGCAACACATGCCCATATACAGAATCAGTGCAACACATGCCCATATACAGAATCAGTGCAACACATGCCAATATACAGAATCAGTGCAACACATGCCCATATACAGAATCAGTGCAACACATGCCAATATACAGAATCAGTGCAACACGTGCCCATATACAGAATCCCTGAAACACATGCCCATATACAGAATCAGTGCAACACATGTCAATATACAGAATCAGTGCAACACATGCCCATATACAGAATCCCTGAAATACATGCCCATATAAAGAGTCCCTGAAAAACACGCCCATATACAGAATCAGTGCAACGCATGCCTATATACAGAGTTGCCTGCAACACATGCCCATATAAAGAATCCATGAAACACACACCCATATACAGAATCAGTGCAACACATGCCCATATACAGAATCCCTGAAATACATGCCCATATAAAGAGTCCCTGAAACACACACCCATATACAGAATCAGTGCAACGCATGCCCATATACAGAGCTGCCTGCAACACATGCCCATATACAGAGATGCCTGCAACACATGCCCATATAAAGAATCCCTGAAACACACGCCCATATACAGAATCGGTGCAACACATGCCCATGTACAGAGCTGCTTGCAACACATGCCCATATACAGAATCAGTGCGACACATGCTCATATACAGAATCAGTGCTGCACATGCCCATATACAGAGGAGCCTTTATATACATATAGAGTAATCCTGCATTTTCGCTTGACCCAATCAGCAGCTTCTGCATATGGAAAATTTAACTTAATGATACTGTGTTTTAATTAATTTTTTTTACTTGAGGCAACATGTGCACACCACAATAAAGAGAGCTTTCAGTCTTTTGGTGGCCATGGGAGTATCAATAATACTAAGCATTGTACCCTGTGCATCTTCGGAGAGTTCCTTGATCCTTCATTATGAGGTCACTATGGTGACAGAACGTTCCTTTGGTTGACTTGGCAACCATATGAATTAGAGTCTGATGCAAATTTCCCGGTAGGATCCCTTGGCTCCCCACTGAAGCTGCAAAATGTAAAGAACATAAGTACCAGATAAAAATTATTATTAATTTCTATGTTTGGCTTCTCTGATGTTTAGAAGTAGTGTCCCAGCCTTTCTTGGCACCAGATTGACACTATCCTTTACTAGACACTTTCTGTTTTGTTACTAGAGTTCAGAGGTTATATTTCCCCCGTGGGCTTGGCTGCTTTCATTATTAAGAGACTCTTGAACGCTTCATTTGAAGATCTCCCTCGTTTCAATGCAGCTTCCCTTTCTGGTCTGAGTAGATTCATTTCCTCATTGTTTTCTGCTTCCCTAGAGCAGATTTTCTCGGTTTTTCTCCGTGTTTAGGTGGCAAAGAAGTATTCAAGGGTATTCCCACCCAAAAACTGTATTTAGCGTTGTCAAAAAAAATTACAGTTCTAAGCAACTATCCAGTATACATTCTTTCAACGTGTTTAATCGTTTAAAAGGGCATTTTTAAGAGTTATTGCAGCTGACAGCATTATTTGCTGTCTGTTCATATGTGTTTCTGTGGTTCTGACTCATGAAACATGATATTAATCAGTTGGTTTCTGATTACCGCAGGGCTAAGAATATATCCAAAGTAAGAAATCCAGTAGCACACTTTAATTGATGCAAAATCAGTAGTGATTTATTTAGCCCATATATGAACAAACAAGGGCAACGTTTCGGGCCCTACTGGACCCTTTATCAAGCCTTATGTGATTAGGGCTAAGAATATAATCATAATTTAAGGTGGGCTTTCAGGTGTATCTAGACGAGCAATACACCATTTCTCAACCCATTTCTCCTTAATTGCATTCAGCCTTAAGCTGGCCATAGACTCAAAGATCCGCTCGTTTGGCGACATCGCCAAACGAGCGGATCTTTTCCAGATATGCCACTAACGGCATGGCTATATCGGGAGTAATTCGAACGATTGAAATACGATACGCAAAGGGTCTCCGATGGGTCAGTCGGTTAAAAATCAAACCTTCCCGATCTATATGGTGGCCAGATATTGATCGGGAAGACCCGTCGGAAGCCCCCATACACGGGCAGATAAGCTGTCAAATTGGTCTAAACGACCGATATCTGCAGCTTTATCTGCCTGTGTATGGCCACCTTAAGTCGTCCTTGCTGCTCCAAGCCTCCCACCCCACAGTTTTGGACGCAATGTATTTTTAATGGATATACAATAAAAAACCTTACTTTTAAGTTATTGCCATAGTATTATAGTGAAGCTGCTTTACCAGTCTTTAGGCTATACGTAGGTGCTCATACACTGAGAAATCCGCTCATTTGTCGGCAGCTTTTATCGGCCCGTGTATGCCCACCTTATGTTATTGTCTTGAAATAGCTTCTGAGTACTGACTGTGCACCATTGTCTATGTTACCAGTGCATATTCTCATGTGCCAGTCCAGGCTTGTATATGATGCCAACGAACAGCCAAGCAGCCAAAGGGCATAATGTTTGACTCAAAGAAGATGGGAAGAGCCAGTCTGTAATATTAAAGGTTATTACATAATAGTAAAAGCATTGTTCTTGGGTGTAATGCAAATTACTATTTTGTTATTGATCCAATTTCTGCATAATAGATTAATTATAGGGATGAGGGGATAAAGCATGGAAAAGTGACAGTTTGCATGTCTGTAGTGAATGTGAAGCGTGGCCCTTCATTCAACAGGTCTGCCCATATCTTATTTAGCAGCCTTTGCCCATTTCAGTGCAGGTTTGGGGCATCACATGAATAAGTGAATAAGCAATGGCCACGTGTGCCTGGATCAGAGGAATACTACATACAACTAGTTTGGCCAGAGATCTGTGAATATGAAACAAAATATCAGCTGAGAAATCTGACTTGCCCCAATACGCAGGGCACGGTAACAGAACAGGATATATATCTGATACTGCGTTTCCCCAGCAGCTAATATCAAGTTTCTCAGCTTTAAAAAAGTATTTTCTATTTATTGTGTATGTAAAAGTAGGTGCTGTAACTGTGCAGGGGTAAGGCAAGATGGTGTCATGGGAAAGGACTATCAGTTTAGGACTGTGTGTATAGGAAGGCAAGGTGTTGTAAGGGAAAGGGGCCTTAACTGTATATACAGTAAGGTAAGATGGTGATGGGGGAAGGACTGTAAATTTAGGATTGTGTGTTTAGTAAAGCAAGCTGTTGTAAGGGGAAGAGGATAAATCTAGTGATGGGCGAATTTTCGAAACTTCGCTAAAATGTATTGAAGTCTATGGGCGACAAAATTTATTTTAATGTACAACAAAATGCACATTTTTTATGCACGCAACAATTTTTTTCTCCCATTTGAGTGTATGGCCATCATTTTGGTGGTGAAACTATAGGGTAATTCATACTTTAAGATTAGACAGTGTCAGAAAAAGGGGGAGTAAATGTGGGATGGTGACTACAATAAGGCAGGATAGTAACAGGGAAGAGACTGTATATGTGAGAATATCACAAAAGGTTCATAAAGGGTCAGCTTTGATTTAGGGTGTCCAGTCTGCAGCCTTCAGCTATTGTTGCAAAATGGGCTAAATTTTGCGATTGCCACTACTGCATTACAGCGGCAGAATGTATCAGTCCCCATGTGGTTGAACTGTTAGAGCAGGGCTTCTCTTTACAAGCTGGAAGTGTAATGTCCTACCCTGTTGTTCAGTAGCTTTACAGTCAGGGGTTAGAGCAGCAATGTGCTGAGTAGAAGGGGAAGTGAAGTGTCTTGTGGCAGGTGCCGTAGGTTATGTACATAGAACAGGGTGAGTTATTAATGAGCTGTTTGTACTCAACAGATTATCATTCCGTTTTTAAAGGAACAGTTCAGTGTAAAAATAAAAACTGGGTAAATAGATAGGCTGTGCAAAATAAAAAATGTTTCTTATATAGTTAGTTAGCCAAAAATGTAATGTATAAAGGCTGAAGTGACTGGATGTGTAATATAACAGCTACAACACTACTTCCTGCTTTTCAGCTCTCTTGGTTTACACTGACTGGTTACCCTGGTTACCAAGCAGTAACCAATCAGAAACTTGAGTGGGGGCCACATGGGTCATATCTGTTGCTTTTGAATCTGAGCTGAATGCTGAGGGTCAATTACAAACTCACTGAACAGAAATGTACCATGTGGCCCCCCTTCAAGTCGCTGACTAACTCAGAGTTATAGAGCTGAAAAGCAGGAAGTTGGATTCTGGCTGTTTTATTAGACATCTGTTCACTCCAGCTTTTATATATTACATTTTTGGCTAACTTACTATATTAGAAACATTTTTTATTTTGCACAGCCTATTTATTTACACAGTTTTTATTTTCACACTGAACTGTTCCTTTAAGTAGGGAAGGGGCCAGTCACATGGATTTCTAATTTATGAATTTGATTTAAAGGAACAGTTCAGTGTAAAAATAAAAACTGGGTATATAGATAGGCTGTGTAAAATAAAAAATGTTTCTAATCTAATAAGTTAGCCAAAAATGTAATGTATAAAGGCTGGAGTGACTGGATGTGTAACAAAATAGCCAGAACACTACTTCCTGGTTTGCAGCTCTCTTGGTTTACACTGACTGGTTACCAGGCAGTAACCAATCAGTGACTTGAAGGGAGCCACATGGATCAATTGCAAACTCACTGACTTAGGGTGGCCATACACGGAGAGATCCGCTCGTTTGGCGATGTCGCCAAATGAGCGGATCTCTCCCCGATATGCCCACCTTGAGGTGGGCAATATCGGGCCCAATGATCGGATCCTAACAAATGGTAACGGGTGGTCGGATTGCGGGACTGCATCAACGAACAGATGCGGCCGCGATCCAACGGGATTTTTAGTCCCATCCGATCGAGATCTGGCTCAATGGCGGAAGCCCGTCGGGGCGGCCCCATACACGGGCCAATAAGCTGCCGACTCAGTCTGTCCACCTTGACTCAGATTTAGAGATCTGAAAAGCAGGAAGTTGTGATCTGTTCTGTTCCGTTCAGCCTCCATAGATGAAATTTTTGGCTAACTAACTATATTAGAGACATTTTTTTATTTTGCACAGCCTATCTATTTACCAGTTTTTATTTGTACACTGAACTGTTCCTTTAAGGCTCACAATAGATTGGCTAGAGTGATTTTTATTCTGTTCTTGCACTTACTGTACCAACTGTGCATGGGCAAACTTTCTCAGAGTGCTTTTCTGAGCATTTTTCTATCCATTTTTTTTTAGGGGTTTTCGTTAGATATAAGCTGTTTTTTGATAAAAAAATATCTCAGGTCTTCAGGTCAGCCGCTGTCATTCAGAACTGCCAGTCGGGGATAACTGACTGTACAGGGAGTGTCGCCAATAGATGTCAATCATCACAGTCACCTTGGTATCTCTTATAGAATTTAAAACAGTGCTTACATTTACACATAACTAAAACCATTACAAATGTTTAATCCTACTTGGAAAGTTGACTAGAATTACACATAAGAGTTGAGGGCTAAAAAAAAAAAAAAAAAAAAAAAAAGTTTTAAAACAGAAAAACTGACTGGGGAGATCACTGTGGGTCACACTGGTGTGTGACCAACTTCCTTCTAAAATGCTCTGCTAAAAAAGGCAGTTTATTTTAAATATCTTATGTCTTATATCTATGACACCTTCAGGCACTTCTTAAAAGTGGGCAATGCGCAATTAAAATTCGCAATGTAATAACAGTTTAAGGAAGAGTTTTACATTGCAAAATGAGAATTTTTATTCTTATTTGTGCTAAATGTTTTGCATTTTGCGACTTTTATTACATTCCCCCATAAGTATCTTATTATCTGACTTTTGGGGGATGAAGTCCTATTGTGTTTTTTGTTTTATATTATAGTTTATTTTAAAGGACATGGAAAGATAGGATCTCTGGGGGTATCATATTGTTAGGCAACCCCCCCCCCAGTCATTTACTTTGGACCATAGGCTGTAGTGATGTGCGGGTCGGGAAAAATCCGACCTGCATCCAAACCGCCCTCCACCCGCTACTCCCGACTTCCAGGTTAGGCTCTTCTTCCTGCTCTCTCCACCTGCCACCTTGCACTCCCGGCTTTTGACTTCCTTTTTTATTGACGCACGCCTGCTCGCCCCACTCCTTTTGTTTCATCACCGGCAGGTCAGGCTAGCAGGCACGCGTCTATGAAAAAGGAAGTCGGAAGCCGGCAGTGCTAAGTGGCGGGCTGGGGGAGCAGAAAGAAGAGCTCAACCCGGACCCCGCAAATGGGGGTGCGAGGTCAGACTGAACCGATCGCTGGCATTTTAAATGAACTTGTGCCTTTTTTTTAGTAATAAATTGCTAATACAGTAGTACTAATATCTTCTAATACAGAGGATTGCCTATTTATGGACCATTCTTGAATAACCCTTTCCTTTGTATTTTTATGTCATGCCCACTTAGATTGCCTGACCCTACCCCCTTCCACTACTAGTGGAATTATAAATATCAGGAGGCACATGGTTGGTGACAAGGAAGTTTGTAGCCAGCCTCTCACTGAGATAATGGCTGTTTAGGGAAGGCTAAAACTGAAAGCTGATCTAGTAACAACTTCATAGTAGTGTGGGTAAATAAAGAAGAAAAAAATGAAATGTAAGTTAAGGTATAAAAGGAAAATACCCCTGAACAATGTAGGTCTCTATAAAAAGATATTGCATAAAACAGCTCATATGTAAAACCCTACTTCATGTAAATAAACCATTTTCATAATAAAATACTTTTTAGTAGTATGTGCCATCGGGTAATCCTAAATAGAAAATTGCCATTTTAAAAAATAAGGGCCACCCCCTGGGATTGTAGGATTCACGGTGCACACAAACAAACCAAACAAACCATACTTGTTAGGTCACATGAGCCAATTAACAGAGTTCTGTCTTTTGCTTCCACGCTTCTTCCTGTTACAGTTAGAGTTGTAGTATTTCTGGTCAGGTGATCTCTGAGACAGCACACAGACCATCATGAAATGGTGGTTCAAGGCAAGAGAGGTAAAAGGGCAATATTTACTTAAATATATATTCCAGTGCAAAATAATTGTATTATACTGTATTGTAAGAATGAAAACTGAAATAAAAAGATATATTTAAAAAAAAAATATATATATATATATTCCAGTTTGGTGAGATTCTTTAATATGCTACTTAATTTGATAATAACTATTTGTTGCTTTAGTATTAATTTTGGGGGTATAGTTTTCCTTTAATGTTTCCATTATAGAATTCCATAGGGAAACAAAAGCAAAATTATCGCCACTTTTGAAAACCATTTTAAATAAACAGCTATTGGAAGGAATTTGTAGCTGTTATTCTGATTTGAGTGCAGGCGAGGTCACCAGCTTACCGAGAGAGTTAAACCTTAATGCCAAGGCAAGCGGCACAAATCCTTTCTGCCTTTAACTCTTAGAAGACCCTGACATCATCGCCGCTTATTACCCCTCGAAAAGAAGACTCGTCAAAATCCTTGTTTATTTCATTTCTAGCCGAAAATAATCTCACAGACAGATCCTGCCTGAGATATCCGCACATTTCTAGTAATTGCTGCTGGAGGAGTCAAGCTCGTTTTCAAATGAAGCTGCAGAATTTATACCAGATCTGAATCAATGTCTTGATGGGTTTCAACGCTGCCACTAAATATGCAAATCTGTTCCCTTAAAGATCTGCAGGAAGGGAAAGCTGTGCATGGAAAGGATTTCTCAGCCTGGCAATGAAGATTAGACAGAGGAGGCTGGAGCGGCCACATCCGTCTCTTTCTCTGCTCATATCTCAGGCCTGGCATCAATGTGCTCATGAATATCCTTATGTACTGACTGCAGCATGCGGGGGACTAACCTTGTGCGGGGGTGGAAAAAAAGGAAGAAAGGCCATAATGGGCTTGGGTGTGAGTCTGTCTTACCCATAATACGGACTTGGAAGAGAAAACCTATTCTTAGTCAGAGGAATTAGATGTGTCTGTAATGACACTGGGTTACCGGGGTAGGAAAATTAATTAAGTCATAGTTAAATGGGAACTAATGACGTTTCAAATGTGATGAAAAAGAGCATTACATGGATGCCTGGGCTTAAAGCAATCCCATCTTTGCGATCTTTGACCTAAATTGGTTCTGTATGAGGAGTGTAATTTAACAGCAAGTCAAAAAGCCTTATAGTAAAAATGGGGCTCAGGCTGAAGATGGCCTTGCCCACAGGTGCTTGTTGCTACCCTTCTTTCAAACTCTGCAGTAAGATGTTGGCAAAGAAAAGGTTAGCTATCATTGGGCTTAAATAAAATAAATGCACTAAGGGCCAGCTTGGGCCTAGAAAAGTCAAAGGAAGGGGCCAGAGGAAAGCCAGTGCAATAGATGGGGCACTTGAAGACCACACTGGAGGAAAGCCAGTACAATAGATAGGGCACTTGAAGACCACACTGGAGGAAAGGCAGTGTAACGAATGGGGCACTTGAAGACCACACTGGAGGAAAGCCAGTGCAATAGATGGGGCACTTGAAGACCACACTGCAGGAAAGGCAGTGTAATGGATGGGGCACATGAAGACCACACTGGAGGAAAAGAAGTTCAATGGATGGGGCAATTGAAGACCACACTGGAGGACAGTGCAATGGATGAGGCACTTAAAGACCTCATCAGAGGAAAGGCAGTGCAATGGATGTCTCTAACTGTGCAGTAGGATTGCCAGCTGCCATTCCGGCCTCATCATATCTGGTGATCTGTTGGCTAAAAACAGAGGATCGGGGATTTAGTTCTCCCTTAACATTATAGTTTAGGTTTAGCAATGCTTACTTGTTATTGACCTTTCAAGTTACTACAGGCACCACTGTGGAGAGGGTGGCTGTTAGAAAGAAGTTTGTATGCCTACATTTACTTAATAATACTGACATGTTCCAATTGAGTGTGTCAGTATCAATTTAAGATTAAATACAATCCCTTTGGCTTTGGTTCCTCTGGCTTTGCTTAACTTCCTCCACATCACAGCCAAGTGATCCTATTAATATCAGGTTGCCAATTCTTTTTAAAACCAGAGACACTTCTAATCAAAGCAAGTTGCTGGACCGCAGATTGACATTATATGGAGTCAGTGCAGTTTTTGGAGCTGAATTTTCTAGTGTCCCTGATGTCTGGTAACCTTTTATTTATGGCTCTGCAGCCCGCCATGCTTAGAAAGGCTGAAGATAGAGACTCATGACTCATATAACTTAATGATAGATAGGGTGGGGGTGGGAGTTCCATTTTGGTTGCAGTCAGAGGGGAGCACAGCGTCTGTAACTGTTTGACTGTCCACATGCAATGCACAATAAGGTCACTAGATCAAAAAAACCGGGGACACTTTTTGAAAATGCAAGAGGCTGGGTTGCATTAATTGCACATAGATTGCATTTAAATTATATAGAGTCAGCCTTACTAGCTGGGTTATTTTTTGGAAGTGTCCCTGATGAGATAACTTTCAGGTACAGGTATGGGACCTGTTATCAGAATGCTCAAGGCCTGGGCTTTTCCGAATAATGGATCTTTCCTAATTTGGATCTTCATACCTTAAAGGGATACTGTCATGGGAAAAAAAATTTCACATGACCTGGGGCAGCTGGGAAATTGACAAAATGTCTAGCCCCATGTCAGATTTCAAAATTGAATATAAAAAAATCTGTTTGCTCTTTTGAGAAATGGATTTCAGTGCAGAATTCTGCTGGAGTAGCATTATTAACTAATTCATTTTGAAAAAAATATTTTTTCCCATGACAGTATCCCTTTAAATCTACCAGAAAATCATGTAAACATTACATAAACCCAATAGCCTGGTTTTGCTTTCAATAAGGATTCATAATATCTTAGTTTGGAAGTACAAGGTAGTGTTTTATTGTTACAGCAAAAATGGAAATCAATTTTAAAAATATGGATCCTTTGGATAAAATGGAGTCTATGGGAGACGGTCTTTCTGAGCTATTGGGTTTCTGGATAACAGATTCCCATACCTGTACATGCAAATGCCACTGCACCGAGAAACCTCTGCCACTTTAGAAGCAAAACTGTTGGAAGAAATTACCTCTGTCACACAATGAATTGTCAGTGTGCCCCCCACACATGGCGTAGGGGCATAAATAAGAACAAATTGAAGGCCCTGTCTGGCATGATGAGCAGTGCTCTTGTTTGGGTCTGAACAAACTCATCTTTCAGAGGAACAGTGTGCACTGACTACTTTCACGCCCAAATTGCATCTAATTTATACGGTCATATTTTATATCTGTTCACCCTGCATGATTATATACTAATTAAGGATAATAATAGTAATAATGACATCTGACTGTTCTGTATTGTGTTTTGAAATTGAACAAGCGATTGTACAGTAGGTGCAGATCCCAGTAAATGTGACTGTAGCAAAGCCCAGGTGAATGAATGCCTTTGTGTTTCTATTTGTGTTGCTGGAAGGAATCCTATTTTATGAATTTTCCATTAATGGCCATGAGGCACCTAACTGACATGTACAAACAAAGCAGCTGCTCTCCTAGTTCATTAGAATGTTGCTGAGCGGCAAATAGTCTCCACTAATAGATACAGAGACACGGTAGCCTGCATCTGGCTTTTTTTTGCTGAAGAATCCAATCAAATTCAACTTATTTAACATTTAGAGGGTTATTTGCTAAACCTCAATTTTTTCTGGTGGAGGTTTTTTGGCCAAAAACTTGATGAAAAAAAATATAGGATAACCTGAAAAATAGAGCGATTGGGGAGTCAAATCCGAAACATTTGTATGATTTGAGTATTCTCTTGATTTTATCGAGTTTTTTCCAGACCCGAGTTATTTTAAAAAATCATGGATGGGAGCTTGCTCGAGCTTGGTTCAATAAAATTAATACCCTATTAATACTAATACCCTATTAATTAACCCCCTTACTTTCTGAGATTTTATAATTGGTCATTTTTTGCCTTTAGTTTTCAAAAGCATGGTCATAAACATAAGAATCAAATCGTTGCTCCAATAGTGTGTAGTTCTGCCTCACTCATGTTTTCGAATACTAAAAAATACTTTAAAATCCACGCCAACTCACCTTTGCTGCCTATAGGAATTGCATGAAAAGTACAGGATGGTCATGTCATTTGTGTCTGAGCTTGATAATGAAAATCATGGCGTGTCAGACTCCCAGCATCCCACCAACAGCCAATCAGCTTCACAGGCTCCCGTTTCTCCCAAATGTGTTAGCTGCTATGCAAAGTGGGCTCCATCTGCATCATACTAAGTACATTTATTTAAAAACGAACTTTCCCTTTCATCAGGAACTAACACCTCTATGATTTTTTTAATTGTTAGCCCCAGTGCTCACTTCGCATCTGCTCCCAAGTGATCCCTGTACCTGAATCCATTCTGAAGAGCTGGGTTAAAGGCCGCCATGTACACACTTATGGGCAGTGGAGGTGATGCGGTTGGGCAAGACACTGGGCAGTGGGGCTAAAAATTAAATCCATTGTGGGGATATTTTCCCCTTTAAAAGGCAAATTCACAAAAACAACTTCAAAAAAGGGCAAATTCATATTGTATTCGTTTTCATTTTTTTCATTATTGAATAGATTATAAAGTTGGTCAACATTGGAGCATTGGAGCTAACAGTTAAAGGGGTAGTTCACCCTTTAGTTAACTTCTAGTATGTTATAGAATGGCCAGTTCTTAGCGGCTTTTCAGTTGGTCTGAACAATTTGCTTTCTTGCTCTGACTTTTTCTAGCTTTCAAATGGTGGTCACGGGCCCTGGCAGCCAAAAAACTATTTGTATTGTTATTTTTTTTTATTACTTATCATTCTAATCAGGCCCTCCTATTCATTCAAACTACTTATTGGTTGCTAGGGTAGCTTAGACCCTAGCAACCAGATAGGTGTGGACATTTTAAACTGGAGAGTTGAACAAGAAGCTAAGTAAGTAAAACATTATAAATAATTAAAATAAAGACCAATTGCATATTACAAGTTACTTTTAAGATGAACAACCCCTTTGAAAATCCTTGGGGATGAGATAGTTCCCCTTTAAAGTCATCAGCCCCTTTAGACACACACCCTGAGTGTCTGAAGATAGAGGTTGTTAAAATCAAAACCAGTGTCCATCCCCAGAATGTTACACAATGAAGTTGTAATAAGTTGGAAGCACAGGCTGACGTGTGAGATGTGCTGAGCTCTCCGATCTAAATATATCCACGAGAGGCAGGCAAATGGCTGTGGGACTTGTACAAGGGAGATAAAGGGCATCCCTTATCTCTGCGCCAAAGATGAAATATTCATGAAGTTTCATTTGTTGCAACTTCTGTCCGTAAAAAACGAAAGACTGGGTCTGTCTGATTTTTCATTAAAGGAGAAGTAAGGCCTAAATAGAAAAAAGGAAAGAAGGAAGGACTGTCTTGAATTTTTTGCAAATGTTAAATATAACTACAAAGCTGTGCATTGGGGCTGACAGTCTCCGTGTTTGTCTGTCTCATCTCCTGTTGATAGCATGCTAAGAATTGTAGTTTTATATCAGATGGGCAGACCAAATCAGTGGATACAGGCCCAAATAGAAGAGAGGGTTCTTGGCCATGCCCACATCATGCCATGCCCCATGATACCCAATCATGCCTCTTGCTTCATCCCAGTCAAGGTGACTTGAAAAATTCAGAAGGGTTTACAGGTCTGCAATTAGCACTGAATTTGTAACTGGTGCTGCCCTAAATATGGCCCCCTACTCCTTCAGATTAGCACATGTGCAGGTCAGTCTTTTTTAGGGATGCACAGAATCCTACTTTTCGGTATTTGGCCGAATCCTACTTTTCAGGATCATCTTCAATCCTGAATCGAATTTGAATCCCTTCCAGTGGGCAAAATGATGTGTTCTGTGCCAAAGAACTGTGCCCGAACTGGTGTACATTCGGGTACAATTGCTGATGGTTAAAGGATTCAGATTTGGTTTGGCCAGGCTCTTGAATTTAACTAAATCTGTACCCTGCTGAAAAAGACTCCCGATTTGGATGAATCCTGGTTTTGGTGCATTCCTAGTCTTTGTGCATGGAGGAAATACTAATTCCCTTCTCTATCTCCTCTCCAGCCTTAACGGCACTATCAGGACCAAGTCAGTAGTTCTACTGAAGGCAGGATGCTATGAATGAGAACCCGCTCTATCAGCCTTCTTTGCTTTGGAACATAGTGTAGCCCATATTGTAAAATACATTTAATGGAGGCACCCATATGTAATAAACATGCATTCAATTAATACATCCTGTACTGAGTGTTTAGTGTTATTTATATGCCTTTAATGACTAATACTAATGTTAACAGTGCAAATTTGATTCTTATTCTTCCAAATGGGGGCATGAGTGCTTGGACCATAATTGATATGTTCCCAATTTATGGACTATTATCGGGGGCGAGTATGATCTAAGTGGTTGGGATTTCTTACTAAAAATGGTAGTGTGAAAGGGCCCCTTTTAGACAGTAGCAGTCGGAAGGTTTCTAGACATAGAACTACTGAGCGGAAGTTAGTGGTGCCACTGACCAAAATACCACTGTCTGTGTCTCCTTATAGTAGAGCTCTAGTTCCGCACAGACCTTCACTGCTCTTTAAAAGGAAGAAATCTGAGAATTGTACAGCTGCCATGTTGCAGGAAGATACACTGGATATCAATACAACAAAGCAATTCTTATATATGATACAGAATGAATTCATAATATATGTATTCATTTATATATATATATATATATATATATATATATATATATATATATATATATATATATATATATATATATATATATATATATATATATATATATATTGTGGTAGAGTGACCAAGACTCTAGTCTTTAATTTCTCCCCAGGGACTGAGATGCTCAAGGAAGGGAATTGTTAAACAAAAATCTGTTCTCTGTTTAAAGATGGTAGTAGCCAGGCACTCCATTCCCAGATCCAGTCCGGATATTGGCGCTCACTTTCCACAGGAAAGCTGTACTGTGGAAAAGGTATTTAAACTTGGAGTATTGGAGTGTGTCTCTCAGCAGGGCACAGCAGGTAGGAGACCTGACTGTGTTAAAGGAATTGTTCAGTGTAAAAAAATAGGCTGTGCAAAATATCTAATATAGTTAGTTTGGAAAAAATGTAATGTATAAAGGCTGGAGTGACTGGATGTCTAACATAATAGCCAGAACACTACTTCCTGCTTTGCAGCTCTCTTGGTTTACACTGATTGGTTACCAGGCAGTAACCAATCAGTGACTTGGGGGGGCACATGGGCCATAACTGTTGCTTTTGAATCTGAGCTGAATGCTGAGGATCAATTGCAAACTCACTGTTATGTCCCATGTGGGCCCCCTTCAAGTCGCTGACTAACTCAGAGTTAGAGAGCTAAAAAGCAGGAAGCAGTGTTCTGTTCTGTTATGTTAGACATCCAGTCACTCCAGCCTTTATAGATTATATTTTTGGCTAACTAACTATATTAGAATTGTTTTTTATTTTGCACAGCCTATCTATCTACCCAGTTTTTATTTTTACACTGAACTGTTCCTTTAAGGACCCCCAGAGGAGCTGGGAGTGCTGCATGAAGCAGACCAGGGCCGTGAGCTGGTTGAGGTTGTGACTCTGGCAAGAGTCTGGAGTCCGGACAAAAGAGTGAGGGAAGCCTGGAGGCTGAGGGCTTTCCCAAATGGAGTCTTGTGAGTACAGGGGTGATGCCAAGTGTTTTGTTTGGCTGGTAGTCCACAAGGGGCCCACTCTAGTCAGAGACCGCTTCAAACATGTGAAGGTAGTGCCCAGTGGGCAAGGTTTTTGTTTTATGATTTATGCTGCCTGCCTACCATTGACTAATTCACCCAAAAGTTACGGGTACAAGCTGCCAGTTTTTATATATATATATATATATATATATATATATTATTGCCCCATGCAAATATGCCAAAATATACCGTAATAATAACTGGTCAATAAAGGAGCCAAGATAAGACACAACCTACAGTGTTAATTACATTTGCATGTCCAATCACATAAGTAAAAAGGATTACCAGCCTTTTCCTTTCAATTAAAATTCCAGATGTGCCTCGCTGGAAGCTAAAGTAGCAGTTTTTGGCTCTCCTTACAGTTTTGGCACATAGGGTTTGCTCCTTTCAGCACCGCATTTGTTGCCATGCTTAAAATTCTCCAACGTTTCAACTACTGATTTCAGTGGGAATCAGGGGAAAATCGCCCAAAATCAGTGGGATGGGGGTTGATGGCAGTTCTGTTTGCACATGTTGAGCATTGTGTAAAAGCCCAAATTTGTTGCAAATGGCAGGAGGGAAATGTTGAAAGCGTGATGCAGCCTCTCTCAGCTTGATTGGTTTGCTTTCATAGGAGTGCATCGAGAACATTTCAGGAACACTCCGGATTTTTTTAGTATTACTAATAATAGTGTAGATAGCAAATTGCAGCCAACTGCGTTCTGTTTATGAGCAAGCAGTCTAGCATCACCCTCCTCATCCTCGCTTTCACCGAAACGCACCACACCCTGTGTTGCACAGCCAGCCTGCAGTGCATAAGCCCTTGAGTAGAGAGTGTACAGAACATGGGTCACTAACCAGCTCCAGGATGTGGAATTAGCTCTGAGCTCAGCTGTCAACCATTGATTTTAAACTTTTCCTTACCAGGCCATTGGGTTAACAAGTACCTGGTGCTGGAAAGGTTAATTAAAGGAGTCACAATTTTCCATGAAAAAATTGTTTTTATGATTCTGGTAAGGGCTCTTACCGACGAGCGTTTTAAGCTGCGCTCCCCTGCGTTCCGTTTTATGTGTTCAGCCACAGGGGAGCGCAGGAGTAGACATATTTTTTCAATGGGCTCACACAGGCGCATGTAGGCGTCGAACGCAGGAAAAATGCAGCATGTTGCGTCTCAACCTGCGTTTGGCGCCTACATGCACCTGTGTGAGTACAGCCCCATTGAAAAAAACTGAATGCGTCTACTCCTGCGCTCCCCTGCGGCTGAAAGCATAAAAACAGAAGCAGGGGAGCGCAGCTTCAAACGCTTGTCTGTAAGAGCCCTAACAAAGAAAAGACATTCAGCCACAGAATGTCATTGTAAGTGTACAAATCCCCAAGACACACCTTTGTCTCTCTTTACCTACAACAGGTGAGGGATCCATTATCCTGAAAGGCAGAAAGCTCCAAATTACAGAAAAGGTTGTCTCCCACAGACTCCATTATAATCAATCTAAATTTTTAAAAATTATTTTCTTTTTCTCCGTAATAAAAAAACAGTAACTTGTACTTCATCCCAACTAAGATATAATTAATCCTTATTGGAAGCAAAACCAGCCTATTGGGTTTATTTAATGTCTAATTGATTTCTAATAGATTTATACAGGTATAGGATCCCTTATCCGGAATCCCAATATCCCAAGCTCCGAATTACGGAATGGCTCCCATAGACTCATTGTTATCCAAATAATCCAAATTTTTAAAAATTATTTCCTTTTTCTCTGTAATAATAAAACAGTAGCTTGTACTTGATCCCAACTAAGATATAATTAATCCTTATTGGAAGCAAAACCAGCCTACTAGGTTTATTTCATGTTTAAATGAATTTCTAGTAGACTTAAGGCATGAAGACCAAAATTACAGAAAGATCCATTATCCGGAAAACCCCAGGACCCGAGCATTCTGGATAACAGGTCCCATACCTGTAGTATAAAGATCCAAATTATGGAAAGTTACATTATCTGGAAAACCCCAGGCCCGAGCATTCTGGATAACAGGCCCCCTACCTGTATTTAAGAGAGAAAAAAGTTGAGGCTCATCTTGACTTAAAGGGGAAGTAAAATTTAAAACACTGGGGGTTGCCTATCTCAAGACTGACATCTGTCGCAGCATAAGCACCATGGCTGCTCCACTGATACTAGGGTTGACATATTTTCTTAAATATCTATCCACCTTCTTATCTCTTTGGTATCAAGTAACGTTTTTAACTGCAGGCCCAATAAAATACAGACCAGGTGGCAACTACAGTGAAACCTCGATTTTAAGTGCCCTGATTTAAAGTTTTCCCGCATTTTACATTTTTTATTTGTGATCCCACCAATTTATAATATAATGGGTGCATTTCCCTGGTTTTAAGTAATGCTTTCCCGGATTTTACATGAACATTTTGTCCTGATGTACCCAAAAATAACCCTTTTCCCTTTAAAATACTAACCAGATGTTTATTTTGCCATAGTTCTGCCTGTGAATGGTCAAATCCAATGAGTCTGCCCCTTATACAGTCCTGCACCAATCACTTATTTCTTTAGGCTGTGTGTTATTAACACAGTAAATATTGTATCTCAAAGTAAAACAGACTCTTGTGCTTATATCCTTTCAGTACTTGAAGAAAAAGTAACTTTAACACATTTCCCTAATTTTACATTTTCCCGGATTACATAATTTTTTCCTGGTCCCCTGAAAAACGTAAAATGGGGGTTCTACTGTATAACTAATACAGATCATTGCAAATATGCTGTTAAGAAATATTCTGCACACAATGAAAGCTCTATACCAGGTCTATTCATCTGGCCCTCAAGGGCTCCAATTACTTTTGTGCATGACTTCATCATTTTATGATAGACTGGCCCTCAAACCAGCAGTGTAGTGGATAATTGGCTCATGACATGGAAAAAGTTTGACAGCAGTACTCTATACTTACCTGTCTATTTTAGGAAAGACAGACACTACATAAAAATACCGTGTCATTAGGTAGCACTGCTTCTTTGTGTATTCATTGTGTATTCATTGTGTATTCATTGTGTATTCATTGTGTATTGGAGAGCCTCCTTGGCTGCACACTGCTCCATCTGTAAAATATTCTGCCCAGAGAATTACCCGTCCCCATCAGTTTGCTGTTCCGCACACTGACCCTTTCACTGCTTCGCTCATTGTTTATAATCTCTGAGTCGGCAAGAGGAAAACCAATTAGAATCTGACAAAACTGATTTATCTCATTAGCAAATTCCCATCTGGCTGTGGGTAAATGGCAGACTCTTCTGCAACTGCGAGCGATACATCTTTTTTTTTATTATGTGCGTTTCCTTCAAACCATCAAGGCAGTAGTGAGCGCCAGGGAGCTCGGGCAGGACGGGGATTGAGTCTAGCGGAACGGGAGGGACAGCGAGATGGTTGAAGGAGACGCTTTATAGAGCAAATGCAAAAGATGCTACTTCATTCTACAGTTCCAAGGATACATTTATTTTTTGTGATTACAGATTTTTCCATTTCATTGCACATGTTCCAGAACAATTTATCCAAAAGCGAATCATTCTAATGCTAACGAACTCCTGCTGCACAAATACGGCAGCCCCCTCATAGAGGAACATGGGGGTAAGAAAGGTAATGTAAAAGCATATGGCAAGATTATAAATAGCATTCAAAGACAATGTTATGATGGATATAAAAAAGGTTATTTTCTGGTGTCAGTATCTCTTTAAGATGGCCATACACAGGCTGCCAATTCAGGTCCTTTAGGTTATGGGCTGTTTGCTCTGGCTTTTGTCAGCCTGCGTATTTTTGTGCACAAATGCTATTCTGATTCAAATCAATGGGGCAGGGGCACCTATCAGAACTGCTTCTCTCAGCCTGCAGAAATACATAGGCTGACAACAGCCGAAAACCAACAGCATGTGTGCCCGTAGTCATACGTCATATGTGCCATAGACGGTACAATTACGATCTTTCGTGGAAACAATGGCCGATGTTTGGGTACACTCAAAGGCCCCGATTTTCCTGGGCAGCCTGAACGACGAGTCTACCGATATCCAAGTCTTCTGCCGATATCAGTCGGCTTGTCTCCCACCATACACGCACCAAATATTGTGGGAAAATTTGTTTTATCTTGTTTTATATTATCTGTGCGTCTATGGCCACCTTTAGACCGATTCAGAAGCTTATCTGTATTGGGGCCCTCCTGCAGGCCTCCCCAATTGATATCTGGTCAAATGAACGCATTACAACGATATCGCCACCCAAGGTGGGCCTGCCGGGGGAAGATTAGCTCATTTGTGATCTTGCCAAATCTTACAGTGTATGGCCACCTTTACTCATGAACTGGTTGGAGATTTTTTTAAGACTTGACCCTTGTGTCATAGTACTGTGTTATCCTGTGAGTATTTCTGGTAATTCTATCACAGTTGTTTCTAAACTGTGGACCTATCCCCCCTGGGAGTGGCTTGAACAGCGGCAGAGGGTGAATACTAGAGAATAGAGATCAGGCCTGCTTTCCCAGCTATACCTGAATTTCATCATGAAGGTCATCTAGTGTGAGTTTCGGGGGAGGGGTAAAACTTTGCTTCCCTATATATTTTGGAACTATGGCTTACTGGGTGATACACCAATATGTTCTGATAATTTCTATGAAATTCTATTATGAACTAAAGGGGGCCCTGACCAAAGGTTGGATCTCAAAGGAGATTGAACTTTAAAGTCTGGCAACTATCAGAATCGAGCTTGATATAGTGACTTGTTTTCAGGCCCATCCACTCCACTCTTTCTGACATAACTGAGAGGGTATCTCCCATTTCCCCTACCATCAAACATTCAGATTAAATGAAGTACGGGCAGATGGTAGTTAAGATGATTGAGTCTCAATAAAAATGTGATCATCAACACTTCTGAGATGGCCAGTGCTCCCGCCTGCTCATTGATAGCATATATACTATGATTTTCTCATTGGTGTTTCAACACTGGAATTTTATTGTTTAAGTTGAAGGTAAGGGTCTGGCCACACGAGCAGATTCTGGGAGATTAGTTGCCCCAGCAACAAATCTCCTCTTCTTCGGAGTGACATTCTCCCCGAACTGCCTTCCCCCTGCCCTCCGCCGGCTAAAATTAAAATTGTCTGCAGCAATGCACATGTGGCGCTTCGTTTTCCGAAGTCGCCCGAAGTTTCCTCGTCTTCTCAGGTCAATGGTGGAATATAAATGTATTGGCCAACCTTATGGCTGTGTTTGTGTTCAGCTTTAGGTGCCTCTGTCCTCTTGCTAATAATAGAATACCGGGTTTTCCCTGACAGAGGGTAATTGATCTTGCTTAAATTATTGATTGTGTCTGTACTCAGTACTAATTCTGTATGTGTGGACTCTTTCATAAGATACGACTTCTGCTGTCTAACACGGGGACAATTAGACACAAGTCATATGTCAAAGAGGAAATACAGGTCTCGGTGCAAGCAAAGATACCTTTAAATTAAATCTGCTTCTCTACTTGCAAATGTGACCCATTTAGTTAAACAAAGAACATGCTAATAAAATTGGATTTTTTGTAGGTTTCAAGTTATTTTCATTTTTATTTTATTTTCTCTATTCCCCATGGTGTAAGGGTAGAGGAAGCTGAGCTGCCGTTCCAGGGGGAGTTGAGGCCTAATAAGGGCCCAGAAAGCATGTTTATTATAGCATTGGATTTTTGCCCATTTCAATGCCATTCTGTAAGTGTAAAGACATGCAGGGCGCAACTAAACTACAGGTTGGTGAGGACTAGGAATATTTTTTGTGTTTCTGGGGAACCCAATGACTCTATTTGTTTCCATTTTAATATTCTAGTAATTTCTCTTTTATTTCCCTCTTTCTCCCTCTTTTTCCACTAGTGTTCTCTCTGCTTTCTGTTCAGCTCTGTATTCCTTGCCAATTTGCTTTATTTAGGCATATTTTTTTGTTACCCATTTTTAATTAAAACTTAAATGGGTAACATTTGCAAAATGTCAGTATTTTCACAGAATTGTGAATCTTAAAAAGGGGTGGAGCTTATGATAAAGTTAGGGTTTGGGAACAAACCAGAGTTGCCATTGGGTATAACACAATAAAGTCCATGTGGATTAGGTTATAGCCTGAAATGGCTGGAACTCTAGATATTTTACGAAGGAAATTTGGGGAGAAAGACATTTCGTATGGACATTGCAATTTATATAGTTAACCTGTAAAGGAGATTTTGGTTTTAATGTAAGAGACCAGATAATTCATATCCTAGGATCAATATACCAGTGGTGGAGGGATCAATATCTAGGACCATAAATGCAATTACCTAATATAGTTCTTCCATGTTCTCATAATGGCTTAAACTATTACTGTATATGTCAGACATTATTGCAAGTTATTAGAATAAACCCAGAGACAAGATAAGAAAAGCTGGCAGACATTTAAAGTACCAGAAGCATTACAAAATGGTTATATCAGACCTGGAACTAGGGGTAGGCAGAAAGGGTGTGTACCTAGGGTACAATGGTAGGGAGGCACTTACCTCTTCTACCTACCTACCTCTATTTCTGACCAAAATGTAATGGCTGGACCGTTGGCACATCAGCGAATTAGGAAGGCGATTCATATGAAAACAACATTGACCTTCTGTATAATGATAAAACATGTTTTAGCTTGGCTTTTAAGGGTTATATACTAGAGGTAAATAAATGATATTAATAAATAGAATATATATAATGTATATTTCTCAGTAATGTACAATAATATTGTCAATAACTTTCTTTTTTCTACTTCACTTGAATCACATCCTTCCTTCCATTTTGTTTGAGGCTTCTATGCTAATGTTACCAGTAGGGCTATCTCTGTGTTGTTTTTATTGGTTGTTTACCCTAGGCATGATGTATTGACTTAGCTTATATTGAGTGCTCCACTCCTGAGGAAAGGTAGCTTTTTGTGTTTGGCTGAGCTATATACAGTAACTCTATTTCTTCTTGTCCGACTTTAGCCACCGGTGTTTAACTGGACCATCCAGGTACCAGGAATACTCCTTGTGGTCCTAGGTGCCAGTGGCTCGCCCAACCATTACCATAGTCATTCCTTATTTCTACATAAGGGCTAAGAGGAAATAGAAGGAATGATAGATAATAAAAGATTAGGAGAATATCATATCATAGAGGAGTAAAAATAGCTTGAAGAGTGGACCTGTGGCAGGGCAGTATTAATGTATAGGCACCCAATAGCCCTTGTCCTCACCTCCTGCCTCTGGACACTGTGGTCCTCAATCATCCCAGTCCAGCACTGGTATCCAAAGTGTAGAACTGAGGTATGCGGATCTCTCCAGGGCTGTCATCTCATTGCCCCCACCCCAGTTACGAAACTTGGAGCCGGCCTACACTCCCCAATTCCTGTGTGCCGCTTTTGTGGTTGCGATCTGGAGGTGGGGGAGGGATGCACAATGTCCTGGATCAGAGCAGAGAGTGGGTCCGGATTGGCTGGTCCACCCAACTGTCCCATTGGACAATTCAGACTCTGGTTAGCCAGTTAGTTCTATATACTATTTATTATGTCTGGAAGGTAGCTTTAATATACAGACATAAATATAAAGGTTATATTAGATTATAGATGTTGTTTTTTCCAAAATAGAGAAATTGGGAGAATGACTGAATATAACGGAATTACTGCCTTTCCTAAAGCTTAATGACCTATAGTACCATATATTAAAATAGGTTGTATCTCTTCTGTATATGTTCAGCCATCTTTTATCTGTTGTCTAAAAACCCCGCCTTTGATAATTCAATGTCATATACTGCCCATAATAGCTCTGCTATAAGGATTACAGATGCCATTTGCCTTCTAGGAAGGTTTCTGGAATGTTCAAGTGCAGACAGAGTGAACAGAATGTCTAAATGCATTTAGGGCATTTTTGGTTTTCCGGTGTCAGTGGCCCTATAATTGAGACCACATGCTACTGTCAAGTCTATTATTTTGTAAGTACTTGTACATTTAGCTCCAATAAGACTTCGTTTAGTCCCACTCTGTATAATTGAATAAAATAATCCCAAATGCATAAACTTCCAATTATCTGCTTTTATTGCCGTCTCCCACTTAGGCTTCCAATCTGTTCAGTACCCCCTTCATTGCTTAAGTCAACTACTTCTGTGACTTTTATAGGCAGGACCCCGCTGTAAGGACATTCACAAGATAAATCAGATAAAGCCTCTGATCACAATTTTTTTTCATAAAACAATTTGGAGTTGGTTTAAAGGAGAAGGAACGGCTTCTTCCACTTGGGGGTGCAAATGTTATGCACCCCAAGTGATTGTATATACTTACCTGAAACCCCGGGCAGGCTTCATCTTTCCTCTCGCGGTTGCGCATGCGCAGTAGAGCGAAAGGCCGAACTTTAACTAAAAAGTTGGCTGTTTCGTTCTACTGCGCATCCGTCTCCCCCAGGAGATTTAAAGAAAGAAGAAGCCAGATCGCTGCGTGGTGCTCGCTGGAATAGCCCTGGGCCAGTGCAGTTTTCTGCTGATAGGAGCACCAGCCTGGGGTTTCAGAAAAGTAAATACAATCACTTGGGGTTCCTAACATTTGGCACCCCCAAGTGGAAGAAGACTTTCCTTCTCCTTTAACAATTTCTATTCCTTTGTTTGATTTGGGGGAATAACATGCTTTGCCTAATGCATTGCACCATGCCAAAGGAGAGAGTCTGGGAAGGTTGCAGGTAAACATTTGGCTGTAATTAATCTCTGCTCTTTAGGACTTATGAGCCCAAGCCATCTGGCTCTGGTGCTCTCTTACCAATCATGGTGTCTAAATGTTTTTGAACTGTGTCTTGTCATCCATGAACTTCCTAAAATGCTAGCACTACTACTGTGCAAGCACTGCTCCCTTGTGCATTTGTATACATAATGGAGAAATTTTATTGTTCCTCTATAACTTTTGACCAAATATTGTTACCTTATGCTTATGACTTCTAGGAGGTGTAAATAATAGTATAGAGGACCATATCAAATGAGAAAGTCCTTCATCAGGTTGAGTACTTGCAGATAGGACATAAACAGAAAAACCAGACCCTATGGGTGGTCTGCGGGAACCCAGCAGAGGCGGCTACAAGTGTTTCTATGTGTTGATGACCTTTAGTGATAAGGCTCTAGGATTGTAGTTAATACATAGTAACATAGTAACATAGTAAGTAAGGTTGATAAAAAGACATGTCCATCGAGTTCAACTTTTTTTTTTTTTTTTTATTAACTACCTATCTGCCAGTAATACCCGTAGATCTCTATGCCATATGAGAAAGTCTGAGGTGGTTACAATTAAATATTTGGCTGCTTTCTAGGACTTAAGAGCCCAAGCCATCTGGCTTTATTGCTTTGTGCACATTTGTCTAAATCTTTTTGGACTATGGCTTGTTAGTGGTAAGCAAGTACTTATCAAGCTTTTGTACACATTGTGGAGCAATGTCACATTATTCTTCTATAGCCACATATTTATAACATCTAGATGTAAAGCTCTGTGGTGTAGACAAAAGAGTTTCAAAATGTAATGGATACCTAGGAATTTTGTAGTCCACTCTCAGCCAGTTCCCAATTTCCGTTCTCCCTCACTGGTTCATATTTATAAACTGTTGTGGCTTTAGATAAATGAGGTATCAGAGCTCTAGACATTGTGGCATTAAATCTTCTTCACATTATTGACCAGAGACGTACGCCCTGAGAAGCCGTCAACTTGTAGATTTATTCAGATATTGACTGGTGCACATTTGGTTGATGTATCACTGTCTGAGGTGGCCACACAGCTTCAGTGAGTGCAGATAATCATGTTGTGATTTTCTTACTATTTTTAGTATATTTTGTATATCATATTGCCCGTTTGTGCTCATCCTAAAATCAGGCCGTCCGGGTTTTAGTTGTGTTCTTTGCTATTCCTTGGTTTAGAAAGCAACTAGGTGCAGATTGCCTTTCAACCCTGGGTAGCAAGAAGTAGGTGCAGGGCTTCAAATCTTGGATTTAGTGATCCCCTAGAGCAGTGCTGTCCAAGTTCTGTGTTACCGAGGGCCACAATTTTACTGGCCTATGTGGAGGAGGGCCGATAATGGAAGTCAGTGTTGACCACTCCCCCTTTTAAACCACACCCACTGTAAACCACACCCATATTACCACAAGAACTTTTAAGATCATGTCCACATTAACGGTGGTAGCACACCAAAAAAACAAATGGTTGGGGCTCACTGCAGGCAAATACCTCATCTATCATATGTGAATTTTTGAAGTCATGTTAAAAACATACCCTTAAATCCATATGTCTCATCCTCCACTGTGGATAATACAACAACCCCCCAACACCTTAGGGGCCCTTAACAACAATTTCCAAATGCGAACAAACCCTTAACAGGCTTACATCCCACAGGTATCGTAGGGCAAGCACAGTAGGGCACACACAAGCAGCACCGGGCAAGCAGAAAATAGCACACACAGGGATTCGGGCCTGACCAAGGTATTTTTGCACCCTAGACAAGGGCTTCAATCAGTGCCCCTCCACCCAGTCCTGCATTACCATTTCCCACCTTACCAGTCATATTGCCCCCTGTTCCTGTGCCAGCACCTATCATATTGCCTCCATTTGTACCTATGCCAATGGCAGTCAATCCCTCAGATTGCTCCCAGGCCCCAATCTGTACCTGTGCCAGCATAAGCAAAAACAGCCATCATATTTTTACCCCCAATCTGTACCTGTGCCAGCATAAGCCAAAACATCCATCATATTTTTACCCCCAATCTGTACCTATGCCAGCAACAACCAAAAGAATCAATCTTATTGCCCCAATTTGTATCCCCCTATGATTGCGCGCTAGGCGGGCATCTACTCTTCCTGCCCCTAGTTCCAGCCCTGCAGGGAGGGAAGGCAGAACAGAGCAGGAGACAGGAATCAGGACCAGTCTAATATGTACTACATACAGTGACACAGTGCTGGTGCCCCATTAGCATTTTGAATAAGGTGTGAACAGTTTCCATACCTCCCAACCGTCCCGTTTTAGGCGGGACAGTCCCGCTTTTGTCCCCCTGTCCCGCTGTCCCGGATAGTGGACTCAATGTCCCGCTCCCGCATCCTTGTCTCCTCCGATCTTTCTATTCGCTCCACCTCTATCACCCGAAGCCTTGCGGTATCCCCGCCCCGACCGGCAGCCCTGTCCCAGAGCGGAGCCGAAGCTTTCCAGAGGTTGCCGAGAGTCCGTCCTGCAGTCGAGCCGGACGCAGCGCCATGTTGGATGCTCCGCTTTCTGAGTGAGGGAAAATCGGCCGGTTGTGAGCAGCCCACGAAGCGACAGTGGCACCCGCCCCCTGGGCCGTGTCCCTCCCCCATGAGGATCGGGTGTTGAGGCTTGAGCCCCTGCCACCTCCCCATTGCCCCTGTGCCCTGGGGGCCCCGCTCTGTCATGAGCCTTCCCCAGAAAGTGGCCCTCAAGCCGACTGGCACCGGAGCCCTAGTGCTTGTCCCTCCCCCACTCTTGTCCCTCCCCCTGCGGCCCCCGCCGCCATCCGGGCCCTTCAACCGCCGCCTCAGTATCCTTTTACTTTCCCTCCTGTACATGGGGCCCCTCACTGTGACAGAGAAAGTATTGGGGGGGCAGTCATTCAGTGACTCATGGGGGCTCTTATTTTTGGGGCCCTCATTGACTACAGTGATGTTTACAGTTAATTTGGGGGGGTACAGACAGTGGCACCTCAGTGGGATGGAGATTGGGGGCTGTAATTGGGTGAAGTCATTAGGGGGCTGCACTGGTGGCTGTTGGGGCACAGGATCTCAACTTGTGGGGAGTCTCATTGGGGGGGTTAAACCTGTTACTTTTCCGCTTTATGGGGTGTCCTGATGGTACAGGTGTGTAACTGTGTGTGTGTATCTGTCTGTATGTGTGTTTGTATGTGTGTGTTACTTATTTATAATTTGTAAAATGAACATGGTAATTAGGGGGTGTGGTCAAAAAATGGGCGTGGCCAAAAATGTTGCCGCACTACTCGCGGCACACCTTTTTGTCCCTCTATGAGTTTCAGTCTAGGTCTTAGGTGTGAACAGTACAGGCCTTTAGGATATAAACAATAGAGGTGTCACAAGTGTGAACAATACTGGGGGATCACAGGTGTGAACAATATAGGGGGTTAGAGTCTGAATTTGAGGGTTAGACAATGCAGGGGCCAGTTAATCTCTGTAGTGATATCTTTTAAATCTTACATATGGTAAACAGACACAGCTCGGGCCGCCAGTTGGACAGCCCTGCCCTAGAGCAGTGGCTCCTAAAATGAGGTCCCAAAGCAATGCAAGGGGGGACCCAGGAGAGTATCTCTAACTGCCATGTTTTCATATGGCTGTTGCATTGGTTCGAGGAGGGACTGATTATATGTTGAACCACAGAGGGGTACCTGAAACCATAATGTCTGCAGAGCTCTGTCCTAGAGGAAAACTAGTTTGTTTTGTCCTGTATGTAAGCAAAGTATTTTTGCATAACATACATTTAAGGAGAGAGATCAAAAAAGCATCAGAAGTCTATGACATCCTACTTAATGCAAAGATTTATTAATAAAGAAGAATTTTAAATGCAAAATGAAGAATAATGTATATGTCCTTAAGAGTAAAGAAAAATACTGCTGGAATGGCACATTATGGGGTAGATTTATCAAGGGTCAAATTGAAAATTAGAATTTCAAATTAGAATTTTCGAGTTTTTTTTTATGGCCAAAACTGTCAAATTCAACTAGGGAAATATTAAAATTCGATTTGAGTTGTAAAAAGTAATTACATTTTCGAAATGTATCATACACTGGACTTTTAAGAACTCAAATTCAACTATTTGCCACCTCAAACCTGCCAAATTGCTGGGATCAATTTGGGGTTGTTTGCAGCCTTCCTTTTTTTTGGCGAAAAAAACTCAAATCGAATTCGATTCAAATTCGATTCGAGTTTGCGGGTCAATCCTATTCCCCCGGAAATTAAAATTTTTTTTTTTTTTTGAATTTCAAGTTCATGGGAGCTCATGAACTTGAAATTCAACCCTTGATAAACCTGCCCCTATATGTACTATACGTTCTGATATCCTAATTTATCTCTTTCTGGTGATTAAAAGAAAATGCATTCTCTGTGATAAAAGTAAATGTATTTTGGGAAGGGACTCTGGAAAATGTGATTGTCAGAGAAACAGCCTCTTCCAAAAAATTGGCTTTTTATGTTGTATTTATGGCTTCCTGACTTTGCTGTAGCCCAGCAAATACAAGATCTATCTGTCTTTCCTGACTGTCTATCAGGCAAATCCCACCCAGCCACATTGATGTGATTTTATTCCAACGGGTGTACATAATCCCACATTATGATCCTATAGTTTTTAGCCTGATTTGGCTCAACACATGGATGCCCAAACTGGTTCATTGTAACTTAATCTGTGTGCCAAGCTCTTGACAACCAATGCAACAATGTCACATTTACCAAAAATGTTATTAATTTTAATTCCCTCAAATTTGAATATTTTGTTTTACATTCTATTAAGGCAAAGCTGTTGTGTAGGATTCATAGCCTGTGATATTATGCTTGTACGTGGAAGGGATCCGTTATCCAAAGACCATCTTCCATAGACTCATAGACTTCCATAGACTTATGATTTCCCTTTTCTCTGTAATAATAAAACAGTATCTTATACTTGATCCAAACTATGATATTATTAATCCTTATTGGAGGCAAAACCAGCCTATTGGGTGTATTTAATGATTACATGATTTCCTTGTAGACTTGGGGGCCGATTCACCAAGGGTCGAATATCGAGGGTTAATTAACCCTCTATATTAGACCGGGAATTAAAATCCTTCGACTTTGAATATCGAAGTCGAAGGATTTTAGTGCATATCGTTTGATCGTACGATGGAAGGATTATTCCTTCGATTGAACGATTAAATCCTTCGAATCGAACGATTCGAAGGATTTAAATCCAATGATCGAAGGATTATCCTTTGATCAAAAAAACTTAGGAAAGCCTATGGGGACCTTCCCCATAGGCTAACATTGAGTTCGGTAGCTTTTAGATGGCGAACTAGGGGGTCGAAGTTTTTTCTTAAAGAGACAGTACTTCGACTATCGAATAGTCGAACGATTTTAAGTTCGAATCCTTCGATTCAAAGTCGTAGTCGAAGTAGCCCATTCGATGGTCGAAGTAGCCCAAAAAACACTTCGAAATTCGAAGTTTTTTTTACTTCGAATCCTTCACTCGAAGTTAGTGAATCGGCCCCTGCATGTATGAATGTATCCAAATTACAGAAAGATTCATTATCTGGAAAACCCCAGGTCTTCAGCATCCTGGTTAACAGGTCCTATACCTGTACAAGAAATGATCCCTCATAAAGCCATCAGCCATCACAACAACATTGCATCAGGGTATTCCCCAACGTCACTGCCCTCACTGTGAAGAACCACCCAGGTTGCTTCAAATTAAAGTTCTTTTCCTCTAGTGGCCTCTGGTACGGTGATCCAAGGATTTGTATGGTGGTCCCATAGATGCTTGCTCATGAGATGCAGAAAAAAGCTTTACTTTACACATATTAAATAAGCTCTCTTGTTTTTTGGGGGAAGCAAAGCAGAGATCCGTGGTGGTGGTGCCAGGAGCAAAATGCCCTTTCTACCATAATCCTAGCTCTTTAGCTGCTTTTATTCTAGCACTCTGTTATTGCTGGGGTTGTAGTTCAGCATCAGTGGAGGGATGCAATTGAAACAGATATATATATATATATATATATATATATATATATATATATATATATATATAGGGGGTACATTTAATTTTCTTTTTCTCTGCATATATAAAATGTACATACTCTAAAGATAGTGCTGAATTGTGCAGTTACTGGTCCCTACCTCATGGGTCTGCATCCCCTTCCTTCCTCCTTTAGTATCAGGAGCAGATGTGGGGTCATGATAAATTCTGCTAGGCAATGAATATGTGTTATATGAAAGCCATTAACCCAGTAAATTAGTATATTGTGTTTATGTGGGAAGCACAGGCTTAGGGAGATGGATGGAGATTCAGTCATTGAGCTGTGAGATTTATGGCTGGACAGGAATAGGACAGCTGAGGCCTGGGCCGTCTGACAGAGGAAGCACTTTGCACACAGCATGTACAGAGACACTACATATACACACAGCAAGCAGACAAAGAGGCCTCACACTAACAATATACAGTGGGAGAAAGCAGACCTTGACTTTCAACGCAATATAATGTTGAAGAAGAACTCCAGCATTGTAACCCAGGCACAGAAAATGGTTTAAAAAACAGATGGCTGCTATTTTGCAAGAATGGATTAAAATAGCTAGAAGGGTCTTTTATTAAGGGGGTCCAGCTTTACTTAAAAGCACTGTATGTCTTTCTTGGTGTATATGTGTCTTAATCCTGGTTAGTGTGCTTTTCCCTTCCCTGATGAAATGATTTTCAGTGTTTGCACTCTCAAGCCTCCATCTAAATGCCCTTGCCTTAAATCAGGGGTCCCCAACCCTTTTCACCCGTGAGCCACATTCAATTTTAAAAAGATTTGGGGAGCAACACAAGCATTGAAAATGTTCCTGGGAGGTACAAAATAAGGTCTGTGATTGGCTATTGATAGCCCCTACGTGGACTGGCAGCTACAGGAGGCTCTGTTTCGTAGTACACCTGTTTTTTGTGCAACCATAACTTACCCCAAACCAGGAATTCAAATATAAGCACCTGCTTTGAAGCCACTGGGAGCAACATCCAAGGGTTTGGGGAGCAACATGTTGCTCGCGAGCTACTGGTTGGGAATCACTGCCTTAAATCATTGTATTTGTTTTGGTGATATCCTTTACTAGACCATGGGAAAGGCCACTGAGGCTACTAACCAGCTGAGGAATCAAGCTTGCTTTTTAGAAGTGGCCTGAATAATTAGCACGGATATTCATAGTAATTTGGATTACAGATGCACCGGGTTTGCTCCTTCCCCTTTCTAATTGTCACCCAAAACGCCTTCCTACCCGCTGTCCTACACATTCCGCATATTGACAGGACAGTCTATGCATCGTCTTTGCCAGCAGCAATGTACCTACAGCAGCCTGGGCAAGGGTGCTAAATTTGCAACCAGCCCCCAACTTGTACCTAGCACCTTTTTCCTTGAACGAAGACCTTTCCAGGGTAGAGTCACACATCTTGCCCAACCCCAGTAGTTACAACACTGTGCATAGGAGAGGGCTACCACCTCAGAACTCCTTATTGTGGGGGGTAGTGATGGGCAAATCTGACTCGTTTCCTTTGCCGAAAATTTGAGAAATAGAAAACATTTGCCAAAATGCATTGAAGTCTATGGGCATCATTTTTTTTGAACCTGCGACAAATTGCACTAGAGTTTTTGTCACCCAATACAATCTATGGGAGTCATTTTTGGGCAAAACTTGGCGAGAAATTTCACTCATCACTAAAAAAAAATCAGAATTGTTTTTCTTCTATGTAAGCCACAGAGGGTTGCCCACATGAAGCTGCCACCCTGGGTTCCTGAGCTATTTGTACTCTCAAGCCGCAGCCTTAATGCCCTTTCCTTAAATCATTATACGATGGGATCCGTTATTCAGAAATATGTTATCCAGAAAATTTTGAATTACGGAAAGGCCATTTCCCATAAACTCCATTTTATCCAAATAATCCAATTTTAAAACGTTATTTCACTTTTCTATGTAATAATAAAATGGTACGGTGTACTTGATCCAAACCAAGATAGAATTCATCCTTATTGGAAGAAAAACCAGTCTTTTGGGTTTATTTAATGTTTCCATGATTTTCTAGTAGGTGTAAAGATCCAAATTACTGAAAGATCAGGTCCTGAGCATTCTGGATAACAGGTCCCATGCCTGTATTGCCTATAAGCCCTTCTTGCTAATTCACATGAAATCACAGGAGGATTTTAGTGAAGGCTTGGGGTGACTGAGCCTCCCCAGACCAACACCAATGAATTTCCAAGAACAACCAATTTGAAGGTGTTTTACATGGAACTGCTCTACCACTGGATTTATGCTACCAAGTGTTATTATGGATGACATTGTGATGATATTTTCCTGTCATGAGGACTGGGTATTATACGTAGAACTTACTCTGTGATGGTATAAAAAAACCACTGTAGAAAATGTCTTAACTGGCTCAAATGCAAAAATCCTCCTCCATCTATGAATGCCATTTGTGGGGCACAACCTAGAGCACAAAAATACTGTATTGTGGGTAAAAGAAACATGCTAGTTTTTTTTTTTGCATGTTGCATCCATTTGTAAATAAGCCATTTTTGTGTGTTTGACAAAAGGGAGTTCTTTCCTTTTTTAATAACGCGAGTCTCTGGCTTTATGCTGGCACCGTTTCAGTAGAATCACACGGCTTTATTCCCATCGACGTTCTGTTGTATCACAGTGTTATGATACTCCTGAGATTAGTAAGAAACCAACCCTGTGTTTATGTCAAGGATGCAGCCATCAAAACATATAATTTTATGCAAAATGCCACTCCTAAAAAGCAGACGACTGCACTACACAGCTCTCTCTTTGTTTAAAGGCAAACAGCATTAGCAAATGTTTTGTTTACAGATTACCTTTAATTAATCAGTTGGCTCCCCATGGGGCCAACACCAATCGGATGGGCCTGTCTGGCAGAAATGGGCTAGATTTTATATTGTTTATCAAGAATGCTCAGGAGAGAGACTGTCTCATACACTAAAGCAGGGTTGGGCAACGTATGGCCCCCTATGTTGGTGGAATGCTTACAATTGTGGTTAGGGTTGATGCCTTTAAAATATAAAATTCCACTGCAGGTCATAAAATATGATAAAAAAGATATAAAGCAGCCACTCCGAAGGCCACCAGAGGTTGGTGACTACTATGTTGAGCTGAAGTGGAGCATTCTTATTGAAAACCAACACTTTATATACACAAGGTAGTGAGTGATCTGGCTAAATAAAAGTGGTAATTTATTGCAACAGGCTGCTGGATAACAAGGCCTGACGCCTTTTGGGCGTAATGCCATTTAAAGGCATTATGCCTGAAATGCGTCAGGCTTTGTGGTGGAGTTAACCAAATCATTTGAGCACAAAAAGGGGTGACATATTTAAAACAATATTACCCAATATATTTTTTGTTTGGTCCTATGCCTTTAGTGCTGGCTTTTGTAATAGGTACTGTATCCCTTAAGGGCATTACCCCCAAACAGTCGGGACGCTGGTGTTTGAGCACCTGGAAAGATAGCGGCACATAAAATATGGAGGAGCTCTGAGGCAGGACGTATGGAAGGTGGGTCTAGAGTTGCCTTTTTCATTAGCTGTAGTTAATGAAAATCCTGGATTTCAGTGCCCATGCTCCTGGTCCACAAACACAGCTTTGGACCCCTGTAAATATTGTAGGCACATGCACCAATCTGACAGGGAAGGGGTGGACAGAGGGTCGTGCCAATGCCAGTGCCAGATACAAATCCAGAACTGGCCCTACCCCTCTGGGACTGAGAGAGAGGAAAAATTAATTATTATATCAATTGGACAGTTAATTTGCTGTATAAGGGACTTGGAAACTGCAAGACTGATGGTTTCTGAGTTTAGTTTCTCAGGTCCAGTTTTCCTTGCATGCTGTCGTGGAAACATTGTCTCCCTGGCAAGCTAACCACATGTTCTTTATTACCTCCCATAAACCACCATGAAGAAGGCATACTCCAGGGGCTTGTTGTGATTTTTCCAGAAAACATACAGCAGAAAAGCCTCCACCTTCCATACTAGGCATAATTCTGCCAGAAAAATGTGAGGGTACAGCGGACATTTAAATCTCATGACCTCTTCTATACTGTTTTCCATGTTTTATGTTTATTTTGATGTGGGTTTTTATCCTGGAGGGACAAATTGAAAGAAAAACAAATATAATTGAATATACAAAACAAATACAATCAAGATTTGGGGGGATGTGATGCCCCTCCAGGATGGAAACGTTTAGTTCCCTCTGCATTGGAGTTGAACTTGCTAATGGTCGAAAGCAGAGAAAGTGTTTTATGGAAAATCGGGAGCTTGGAGGCCATCCCGTTCCTTTTGAAGTTTTACCTCCCCTTGCATTCATAATTGCTTTTGAAAATGAATCTAAATGAATGT
The DNA here is from genome assembly GCA_038501925.1 of Xenopus petersii. Classification (NCBI taxonomy): domain Eukaryota; kingdom Metazoa; phylum Chordata; class Amphibia; order Anura; family Pipidae; genus Xenopus; species Xenopus petersii. The sequence goes on along the minus strand of CM076679.1, from coordinate 115,608,387 downwards.
GAAACAGTGTCGGGCAATTATCCCTGTGAATAATTAGCGAATGTTAATGAGTGCAGATCAGATGTGCCGTGCAGCCTGGCGCTTATAGCTGATCTGTGGGATCCTGATAGAGTTCTTTAATGACAGATATTCCTGCAGGGCTCACAGTGGGCACATAGCTGGGTTCAGGGGAATATGATAATCTGGTTTTTGTAGGAGTGTATTTTCAATGCAAAGGTCATCGCCTCTGAAGGTCACTGTTATAAGTCAGTAGAAAAGCAATTCCTTTTCCTCTGTAAGTATCCGTCTTTCTGCCCCCTGGCCAACCCCTAATTTCTGCTTTCTGCTGAGGTGTATCACCCATTCTCACAACATTTCAACTCCAATTCACCCACGTATGTCACTCCTCTACTTCCTCTTGCATCATCGTTCCTCTCCTACATCATCACCTAACTGATCCACCCCCTCGTGGGTCCCACCCCTGTATCAATCAAAAAGGTATCAATCCTATGTTCAGTTGGGACTTCTGATGGCCATTGTCAGAAGCGCTACTTATGGAAAGATCTCTGGTTTATCCTTTGTTTTTAGAGCGGTTATGGGAACATTTTGGGGGACCCACATGTGGCCCCTGGTTACTCAAAAGCACTGCACGTTCTATTTCACGTCTTACAAGACAAATCATTTGAACAAAGAACACAATTTCTTTTGTACAGCTGGCATGAAGTTGGCACCTGATGGGCCACTTGTTTCACTTTAAGGCTAGGGCCACACTAAGCGATAGCGCCGCGATTTGACTCGCGGCGACTTTTCACCGCGACTTTTAATCCGCAATCGCTGGGGAAACTTTTGCGCTGGCGTCTATGGGGAATCGCGAAAAATCGCCAGCGTAAAAACACACGCGGCGATCTTTTTTCTACTGTCGCTCGAAATTGCCTCGCTAGGCGATTTCGAGCGACAATAGAAAAAAGATCGCCGCGTGTGTTTTTACGCCGCGATTCCCCATAGACGCCAGCGCAAAAGTTTCCCCAGCGATTGCGGATTAAAAGTCGCCGCGAGTCAAATCGCGGCGCTATCGCCTAGTGTGGCCTTAGCCTAACATTTGATCGACCCCAGTGAGCTGTTGCCTAACCCATCACACCCTTGGATCTTTCCCATCCCAAACTCATTTGCCTGACAGTTGGAAGCCTTTATATCAATTTCATGTCAGTTTATCATCTTCCCCTTCCTAATGTAGCTTTACTTATCTCATCTTTGTTTTCAGATCTGTAGGCTTGTTTTCCCCTATGTGCAACTCTTGCCAAATTCATTTCTTTGTACAGTTTTATCCTACCAAGCACTTCTTCAGTACTCGGTTCTTGGTTCTATTGACTTGTTCTGATGATTTGTGCCTGAAATTGCATTTTGCATACCCTTAAATTACCCCTATGGTCTCTATTGAAGTTGGCGCTCTAATACAGGTATAGGATCTGCTATATGAAAACCCATTATCCAGTATGGATGCACCAAATCCAGTATTTTGTATTTGACCAAACCCCCGAATCCTTTGCGAAGGCTTTATCCGAATCTGACTCCTAATTTGCATATGCAAATTAGGGATGGGAAGGGGACAACATTTTTTACTTCCTTGTTTTGTGACAAAAAGTCGCATGATTTACCTCCCCACTCCTAATTTGCATATGCCATTCGGATTCGTTTTGGCTGGGCAGAAGGATTCAGCCGAATCCCGAACTGAATCCTGGATTCAGTGTATCGCTATTATCCAGAAAGCTCTGTATTACGTAAAAGCTATCTCCCATAGACTCCATTATCATCAAATAATCCAAATTTTAATTCAGTTATCCAAAAATGATTCTGTTTTCTCTGTAATAATAAAACAGTAGTTTGTACTTGATCCCAACTAAGATATAATTAAAGTGGACCTGTCACCCAGACACAAAAATCTGTATAATAAGTCCTTTTCAAATTAAACATGAAATTATTTTTCTATTTTTTATTAAAGCATTTATAGCCGTTGTAAGCTCATTTAAAAATCTCAGCTGTCAATCAAATATTGTCTGCCCCTCCTCTATGCCATGGGCATAGAGGCGGGGCAGACAATTACTTTCACTTTCCATTCAGTACTTTCTAGATGTCACTGCTCTCCACACATTCCCTGTCTAATTGTGTAGCCAGGGCATGGGGATGGACATCAGGTCCCCCATTCTGGTGCACAAACAAGATTTTAAGCTGATGCAAGACTTGTCTTAATAACAGTGTGGACAAAAAGGCTCCTGCCTGCTTGCTATAATTTTGAAATCCCAGACTGAAGGAAACAAGATTCAAATAATTTATATTGTGTAATTAAAGTTAATTTTGCTTGACTAATGTGACAAAATAGGATTTTAAATCATTTTTGTTGGGTGACGGGTCCCCTTTAATCTTTATTGGAAGCAAAACCAGCTTATTGGGTTAATTTAATGTTTACATGATTTTCTAGTAGACTTAAAGTATAAAGTATGAATTTCCAAATTACGGAAAAATTCATTATCCGGAAAACCCCAGGTCCAGATCATTCTGGATAATAGGTCCCATACATGTATTCAAATAATTTTATTGTTTGTTGGTGGGAGGCTCAGGCTGTTGGTTACTTATAACCCAATGCCCATACCCAATGACTAGTTGCATCACCAGTTCATCTGGTTATACGTTTATTTTATTAAGGCAGTTATTATTTACTTCCCTTGCAGCTGTTCAGTGGTTCACATTCCCATGCTGCAATTGCCTGGCACCTGACCTTCACCCAAATAATGTTTGCCGACTATCAGTTGTTGGAACCATTAATTATATAATTTCTCATTAATTTTACCCTTTGTTCTTTGTTGTTACTGAAAACGTGTATACCTCCCACCTGTACAGTTTTTCGCAGGACAGTCCCGATTTTGACAGCTCAACCGCATTTCTGAATTGTTACTGAAATGTGCTGATTTTCTCTTTGATCTCCTGCACTGAACAGTCAGAAAAAAGATACAAAGTTTCTAAAACTTATTTGGCTTTTGGCAGACAGCCCAGAATACATGGAAGGTGCTTAGATACTTTTGTTACAATTTAAGATAAGCAAAGAAACAAGTGTAACAATTTAAGATAAGCAGGTCTCTTGCAGCTTAAGGGGCAATTCACCTTCATTAGAAAAACTGTAAAAACACATAAAAACCACAGAAATGTGTTCAAACTTTCATAACCTGCCAAATTTTGTAAAATGAACATGGTAATTAGGGTGTGTGGCCACAATAATGGGCATGGTCAAAAAGAATGGCCACATTCTGGGCAGCAAATCTTTTTGTCCCTCTTTCTATTTCCAAAATGTTGGGAGGTATGCATTGTGCAATGCTGTCGGAAGTAGGCGGCAAAGTAATGATTGCAGCAGGTTTAGAAAGCCATAGCATACCAATCAGATATTTGCTTCAAGCAGATGGTCATTAAATGCTTCCTGCTGATTGGTTGCTATAGGTTACTAGACCTGGTGCAAATGCTGCAACTATTATTACATTACCCCCCCCATAAACTCCATAAATATATAAAAGCTTAACCCCTATCGTGACAGGCTATAAGAGAACACTAATATCCTGTGATAATCGAGAATGACAGTATCCCTTGCATTTTACCAGGGCTAGGAGTGAAGAAATGTATCCATGCTGATAAAATAAAGGGTAACTCAACCCCAATCCCATTCTTGCACAATGACAGGAAATGCAACTTAACAAGGCAACAGTTTTAAAGTTGTAATTCCAAATTGAAAGCAGGATTTTTTTCTACAACTCAGTTCCCCCCAGTTCTGCTAATCACTGGCTTCTGCTACATTTTATTCATTCGCCGTGCATCATGCATTTTAGATATTCTGTATATTTTGTAGCTTTGTTGTAACTGTTGTTTCCTCTAATCTCCCATTCTCTCTCCCTCACCTCTCCTGCCCCAGTCCCTGCTTTGGTTGCACAAAACTGCGATAGGTGCCAGAGATCCTGTTTCCCAATCCTCCAGACACCTCCAGCTAACTGGCCTCTGACTCTCCCTGCGCATGTTACCGAGCACGTCATTCGATAAGTCCAACGTTAACCCTATCAGCGCAGCATGAAAACAAATCCCTGCTCCCAAAGCTGCCTCCAATTTATTTGGTCCCAGTGGGATTGCAGTGCAGTAATGGAAGATGAGTGGAACGTGGCTCGAAGTGTGTTGGAGGCAGATTTTGGATAAAGACTGTTTCTAATTTGTGTCTGCTAGCCATTGAGCGCTTTAACTTGCTTGCCCGGAAATGGAATTTCAATGATTGTGGGAGCTACACAATGGAATAGGTGCATCACATCCCTAGAATCAGCCAAGAAATACCAGAACACATACAGATGAGCTAGCTGCACTCTCATAAACATAATAGCTTGTCTATTCCAAATAGCTGTCTGATCTAAATACGCTTTTCGTATGGAACATTAGATTAAAGGAGGGTTTCGACGTGACCTCAATTCCTGGGTTCCTTGGGCTTGTTTAGAAATGCTGATTTTCAAATTAGAAACGTAGCATCTTTAAGTCGTGTCGAGGGCTTTTAATCCCCTTTAAATCCTGTCCATCCTGTTGTGATTATCTTTTAGGTGCTAATCATTGCGTGTGCATCATTGGCAGTACAGGTATGGGACCTATTATCCAGAATGCTGGGGACATGGGGTTTTCTGGATCTTTCGGTAATTTGGATCTTCATGCCCTAAGTCTACTAGAAAGCCATGTAAACATGAAATAAACCCAGTAGGCTGGTTTTGCTTCCAATAAAGATTTATCATATCTTAGTTTGGATCAAGTACAAGCTACTGTTTTATTATTACAGGGAAAAAGGAAATCATTTTTAAAAATGTGGATTATTTGGATATAATGGAGTCTATGGGAGACGGCCTTTCCGTAATTCGGAGCTTTCTGGATAACGGTTTTCAGGATAACGGATCCTATACCTGTATATATAAGTAGTCACCTAGAGGTCCAGGGTGAGGCTTAACTAAGTTCTGCTGCATGTTGGTGTCAGCTTCTGCCCTGCTATGCGCACTGGGAATTCCATATTTATGGGAGGTTGGATACATACTGACTTTAGCTATGAATCTGAACATAATGAGCCAACGGAGGAATCAGGGGCCCAGCTGTGGCACATTATGAGTTGACCTTCGCTTTTACACCTTTTTGCTGCCCGTAGCTTTTGGTACAAGGAATGAATTTATTTTTATGTTCTGTCTGTAATGGGTAGTCCTGGCTGTCAAAGAGGCAAACAAAACAAGCTAAGTAGGCCTAAGTAGTACTGGGCCCCTGGGGATCATTCTTATTTGTGTTTGCTGTATTATTCTGATTGCACTTTGCTGGTATACACTTTTATTTTCAGCATCTTATTGAAATTAAAGATCTTATTGATATCACTCTTATGTGCAGCCAAACCCGACAGAAGTTCTTTTTTTGCATGTGCACTAAGGGGGTTACTCTTGTACCTCTGCCTGGGGTAATACAGGTGAACCCGATTATGTCCTCTGAATTTATGTTTTCCTAGATTATTCTCTGTTTATTTTGGGTTCTGAGCTTGTATGATGCATCAATTTTTTCCCCAGGATTTTATATTTGCTGCACTCTGCTCTTGAGAAACATAAAAGTGGGGTCCTACTGTAGTAAAAATGTTCCCTCTAGCCCTGCACCTTAAAGGAGAAGGAATAGTCTTTTTACTTGGGGGGGGGCAAAAGTTAAGCACACCCAAGTGATCACATGTACTTACCTGAAACCCCAGGCCGGTGCACCTATTGGGAGAAAACGTCACCAGTCTGGAGATTCTTCCAGTGAGCACCACGGAACGATCGGCTTCTTCTTTCAGCAAATTTCCCAGGGCAGATGTATGCGCAGTAGAACGAAATAGGTGTCTTTCTCATTAAAGTTCAGCTTTTTGCGCTACTGTGCATGCGCAGCCGCAAGAAAAAATAAGAAGCCAGGAGATGATCGCTCCGTGGTACTCGCTGGAAGAATCCCGGGCCAGTGCAGTTTTCTCTTAATAGGTGCACTGGCCCGGGGTTACAGGTAAGTACATGTGATCACTTGGGGGTGCCTAACTTTTGGCACCCCCAAGTAAAAAGACCTCTCCTTCTGTCAATAAAGCCTAAAGTTGAAAGACAAAAACCCTACTCTAACCTGCTTATACAAGATGCCAGCACTGTACATGAGTATTAGTGAATAATAGTCTGGGGCTGGTTTCCCCCTTTCTGCGTTTTGGACAGGCGTGTTACTGGACTATGAAGCTGGAAGCATTTCACTGTAAGTACTACATATTTTATGTGTCACAGCCTAGCACCACACCCAGCAGACTCTAAGTATACAGGTTTCAGATGCTAGTTGTAAGTTAAGTGTCAGAATCCCCATAATAATACATGAAAAATGTCATTGCCCTTTCTGCCTGTTCCAGAAAAACACAGGAGGTTAAAATTCTCCTTCTGAGCTGAACCAAAACTAGAGAATATTTTCCTAAACATTAGTTCTTATAGACATTATGTTATGTAAGAAATAACCCCCCCACCCATGGTGTAATGTTGGTGGCCATAGGTCACACAATGACTTTACTCTTTCCCTGCAAGAGGAACCAGTAGCACCATGTTGCTTTTACTGGGATCAATAGCGCTACTTGCATTCTTTTTAGCACTGAATGGGTCTGGGTTGGGCTATGTCAGTCCCTGGAATGTTCTGATTCAGCAGATAAGCTATTAAATTACGTTTTCTGCTCACTAAGTAAATCCGGAAAGATCAATATGTTCGTTGGGCTTGGATTGGCTATTGATTAACATTACCCCCTAATTGGTTAATGGAGAAAAGGTTTGTATGCTGTGTTTCCAGTGCATCAAGATTATTAGCTGGATTCACGCTCCGTCTGAAAGATACACAGATGTATGTATGTTTGCCTTAGGGAAGCAATCTGGTCTGTGTACAGATTAATCAGATGGCAGCAATATGACTGGGGAACCAAATATAAAACAGGCCTTATGGCGAATATGAACAATCAGTAGTTGTTAGCAGGAAAGTGTCCTTATCAGTGCCTAAGGTGAATTACATAAATCAGGTATGTCTAAACTAGGGATGCACCAAATCCACTTTTTTGGATTCGGCCGAATCCTTCGTGAAAGATTTGGCCGAATACCGAAACAAATCCGAACCCTAATTTGCATAAATCAGTGAGGCGGAGGGAAAAATAGAGCTGCACACTTCGTGCAGAGCTAAAAAATGTTTTACTCTACCTTGTTTTGTGACGAAAAGTCATATACTGAAGGTTGCATTTTGCAATGGCCACTGGATATTAGGTATGCACCGAATCCAGGATTCGGTTTGGGATTCGGCCAGGATTCGGCCTTTTTCAGCAGGATTCGGATTCGGCCGAATCATTCTGCCCGGCCGAACCGAATCCGAATCCTAATTTGCATATGCAAATTAGGGGCAGGGAGGGAAATCACGGAGGGAGGGAAATCAAGTAAAAAATGTTTTCCCCTTCCCACCCCTATTTTGCATATGCAAATTAGGGTTCGGATTCGGTTCAGTATTCGGCCGAATCCTTCGTGAAGGATTCGAGGGTTCGGCCGAATCCAAAAAAGTGGATTCGGTGCATCCCTACTGGATATCCCTGATGTATGTGGCACAGTGACTGGAAAAAACCTACAGGATAGGTCTGTGTTTCCCAGAATGCTCTATGAGACCCAGCAGATGTGGAGAATAACAGGGGCTGTTTATTCAGGCAGAAAAAGCCAAGCACAGGAATTAATGAGACATTAATGAGAATTAATGAGACACACCTGATCAAGCAGTTTAAGAGAGTTGGTGAGAAAAGAATGTGACTTAAATAGTTTTTTATTTTGTAATAATTTGACCTAAGTGAGTGAAATTCCGCAGCTCTCAATTCATTTCTATGGAATTTTGAAAGGTGTGTTTATCAATGGGTGAAAGTGAAAGTTCACCCTTTGATAAATACGCCTATAAAAAGCCCATATAAATGAATGGAGAGCGGCGGAATTTCACTCCAGTGGCGGAACTTCACTATTAACTTCACTCTTTGATAAATATACCCCATAGTAGAGTGTGCAGAATTCATTGTATATGTTTTGTACCACTGAAACTTTGTGTGCTAAAAACAAAACCCTGCTGTGAATAAAACACAGACTGTTACCTGCACAAAGTTACCTTGGTTTCTGCTGTGTCTTCCTGAAAACTTCTATTTGAACGAATTCCCAAAATATATAGACAATATCATATATCCTTTGCGCTTTTTGCCCTCAATAGCCCCAGTGATGCTAGTGAACCAGAGCAAACTCACTCTTTGCCCTACTTTGAAACAGCTCTGCTAGTTCTACTACATCGTCTGTGTTATACAAAGCAGCACTTCCTCCAATTAATTGTGAAAGCGGCTTTTAAATTTGCCACATCGTCTGGAAGACCATGTGAATTATAAGCAACATCCACAGACATATATTTAACTTAAGGACATAGTATTGACTAGTTATGGATTCAGAATGCAGTAACCTTTTATTATGGCTTTTGTTGCTGAGTAAACAAGCCTGAGAGATATATCGGGGACACTGCTCAGAAAAGCCAAGCATACATGTAAAACTTTTATTTGTTTCCGCTTATTTTCTAAAACACACAAAGACTGTATTGTTTTATCCATTGTTTATATGTATATATTTGCCATTTAATGGCTGTGAGGGTTAAGGGCCTGTTAAGGGCAGCCGAGTGTAAGCAAGAAATAATGCAAATACATTACATAAGGACCTTGTATTACAAAGTTCACATAGAAGTGAATGCACTTTAGCTATAATTATCCTTCAGCCGAGAGTCATTTTCTAGAATCGAGTTTAAATTGCTTTTACAGTGCTGTCTTTTAGAAGCGGCACAATGTAAGGAGGCAGTTTCTTGTTTGTGGTCTCCTGTATTAGACACTCTGTTCCTCCTCAGCCACGCTCTTGCCACACACAAACCACTTCTCATTCCGGGTGCTGCCACACTGCTGCTTATTACAGATCTCAAAAGCGCAGGAGTAAAATGAGAGTTCTGGTAAACAGGGCAGTAACCCTATACAAATGTAGAAATGTATAATTTACTTACAGAGACCCAGAAGGCTACACTTAAGATGATCCATTTCCTTTCTGGTACCATACTAAAATCTACAGTCCTCCCCTGCATGTTCTAATGAAAACACATGTGCCCACCTGGTCTCATCCATGCCACCCTGCCAACATGCTTCCAGTTTGATATTGAAGCTAGCAATTACCCTCCTAAATATAACCAATCTTTTTGCTCAAGGAAATGATGACGCATTGCAAGAAAAATAGAAAGTGTGCCAGTTTCCAGGAATTTTTTTGGAAGCCAGTGTGCAAAGTCATGAACGTGTCATCTTGGAGTTCTGACTTAAGAACCCAACACTTAAATGATTATTGCAGCTGGCACAGTGTACATTTCTCATTGGGGTAGCCAGTACTAGCAAGGAGGAGGCAGTGGAATCTATTGCTGGTAGCTGCAAATACTTTGAGTATATAGCAGGTTGGAAAAGGTGCTTAGTTCTGACTTTCTTGTGGCACTGTATTGAAGGTTACTAGTAGTTGCCTTTTATGAAGAGTAGGGTGGCAATTTAAGTTCACACAGTCAGTTACATAACCTTACAGCAACATCATATTATGGCCCCTTTAGGCTAGGGCCACACTAGGGCAGTGCAGTAGAAGAGGAGCAGCGGGCAAGAGATTCTTGGCCTGCCTTTCTCCGAAGACCAATCTGTTGCCCGCTGTTCCTCTTCTGCTGCGATGCTGCCTGTCCCGGAATTGTCCTGTCTTCGTTAGTATACTTGTGCTTAGGTCAATTTGAAAAGGGCGGGTAAAATCTGGTGAAAGGGGTAATGTAATGGAAAATTCGCACTGATCGAAAATGCGCCTGGCGAAAGGGCAAAATTGTCTATGCCTGTTAGGAAATTAGTGTCCCTGCGGATTTGATTTCTGGCAGGTTTTCGCAAGCAACGACCAATTCACCCTTTACTAAATTTGCCCCCATGTTTGCCATATATGTGGCCTCAGCTCAAACAAGCAGTATGGCAGCTCCTATTCGTATGCACATATTGCAGGGCTCATTTTCTAAAATAGGTGCTAGTTTGCAACAAAGCACTGACCAGTCAAAACCCATCAGATCTTTGCATTATTTTCTAAAGCTGGCCATATACGTAGAGATCTGCTTTTTTTGGCGAGGTTGCCAGACAATCAAATCTCTCCACAATATGCTCACTTTGAGGTGGGAGATATTTAGATGGTCCAATCGTGGGCCCTTGGGCCAAATGATCGGATCACAACCCAGCAAATATAGGGGGTCCAATGGGATTTTTAAACCTGATTGACATCTGTCCAATTTTCGGCCAGATATGGATCTGGAAACCAGGACAGAGGGCCCCATACACTTCTCAAAAGACCTGTGTATGGCCAGCTTAATTCATATATCACAATAATGCAGTTGTGCAATTCTGACACCTAAATTGCTAAATGAGTCCCACACATACAAAAATACATTCAGAATCAACCCTTTTTATAAGGTTTACTCCTATAAACTCTAAAGTCTGCTACAATGAGCTCAGCGCGGATTTCAGTGGGGTACAGCAAGAATCCCATGAGGAGCTGTAAGGGCAGCTGTCCAAGGTCCTGATCACAGCCAGGCTTTTAAAAGAGAAAGGTGGAGAGGTAGGTGCTGTAGAAATTGTACATGTCAATTGGCAAATCCAGTAAGTGTGACAGCGACTTGGGGTGTTTAAATTGGTATCCTGTTCATTTATTCTGCTTCTTACTTGTTGACTGATATAGAAATTGTGGTGACTAAAAAAAGAACCATGATTTTTTTTTGTCGCTGTCACTTTAAATAGAACCTCTGCATATTAATAGTGCCATTCTGCGTGGGGACCCTTCCAAAAGAATTTCCATATCTCCCTTTAACAAGAGACAAAATACTCCAAGGAAGGTCAACCGTCAACTAATCTTTTAAGTAACATTTCCCTGCAGGGTGCACTCCGGAAGTGTACTGCAAAGCTTGTATATTTTTTTTTAACCTACTACACTATGGGGCACATTTACTTAGCTCGAGTGAAGGATTAGAATAAAAAATACTTCGAATTTCGAACAATTTTTTGGGCTACTTCGAATATCAACTACGACTTCGAATTGAATGATTCGAACTAAAAATAGTTTGACTATTCAACCATTCGATAGTCTAAGTACTGTCTCTTTAAAAAAAACTTTGACCACCTACTTCGCCACCTAAAACCTACCGTGCACCAATGTTAGCCTATGGGGAAGGTCCCCATAGGCTTTCCTAGCTTTTTTTGATTGAAGGAAAATCGTTTGATCGATGGATTAAAATCCTTAGAATCGTTCGAACGATTTTTCCTTCGATCATTCGATCGAAGGAAATGCGGTAAATCTTACTTTGACTGTCGAATATTGAGGGTTAATTAACCCTCGATATTCGACCAATAGTAAATGTGCCCCTTTATGTGTGCATATACACTGCATATATTGAAATGATAAATACAGTATAAGGTTTATATTTAGCTTAATGAAATATTCTCCAAAACCACATAGCATAGGATATGTAAGGGCTCATACTAAATGGTGTTTCACTATCATTGCAGTAGCCAATTGTAACCAATCCACATTTAGTTTTGATCAGTCTAGTAATGATAGATTAATTAAACAAAATGCCTAATTGGATTCTGAGGGATGATGCATGCATGTAGCATATATAAACAGAAAGCAAGGTGTCCCATCCCTTATTCTTTTACCAAATCAAGGTCTGACTGCTCCATATGCAACAAGGTAGTATTTGGTGGAAGGATGTGTATTGCCATAGCTGCAACCTTGTAGTTGCTACATGCTTTAAGGTCCCCATAGACACAAATATCTTTCGTTGGTGAACTATCGATTTCAGTGCAACCAGTCCGTCAAATTATCGCGAGGTTAGTGGGAATCAAACGTTTGTGCATCTTACGATTTAACATAGTAATTAAGGTTGAAAAAAAGACACATGTCCATCGAGTTCAACCTTTTTTTTCTTTTTCTTTTTATTAACTACCTATCTGCCAATTGATCCAGAGGATGGCAAAAAACCCATCTGAAGCCTCTCCAATTTGCCTCAGAGGGGGAAAAATTCCTTCCTGACTCCAAAATGGCAATCGGACTAGTCCCTGGATCATCTTGTACTATGAGCTATTTCCCATAACTCTGTATTCCCTTACTTGCTAAAAAGCCATCCAACCCCTTCTTAAAGCTATCTAATGTATCAGCCTGTACCACTGATTCAGGGAGAGAATTCCACATCTTCACAACTCTCACTGTAAAAAACCCCTTCTGAATATCTAGACGGAACCTCTTTTCTTCTCTTTTCTCTCTTTTCTTTTTCTCGGAATGGGTGACCTTGTGTCAGCTGGAAAGACCTACTGGTAAATAAAGCATTAGAGAGATTATTATATGATCCCCTTATATATTTATACATAGTTATTATATCACCCCTTAAGCGCCTCTTCTCCAGCGTGAACATCCCCAATTTTTCCAGTCTTTCCTCATAGCTAAGATTTCAATACCTTTTACCAGCTTAGTTGCCCTTCTCTGTACCCTCAATAATGGCCTGTTTGAGTAATGGAGACCAAAACTGTACGGCATATTCTAGATGGGGCCTTACAAGTGCTCTATACAGTGGAAGAATGACCCCCTCCTCCCTTTACTCTATGCCCCTTTTAATACAACTCAAGACCTTTTTTGCCCTTGATGCTGCCGACTGGCATTGCTTGCTACAGTCCGACATCGGTCAGAAAATTGATCGGCCAGGTTAAAGAAAATTTTAGCGGTCCCAGTGCCATCTATCTATGTTTGCAGAGCCAAGCAGGCAGCTACCCTCAGTTTTCCTGGCAATATCGCTTGAAATGGCCTTTTTAGTTGATGGACAAATCATACATTAAAAAAAAATCGAGATAATCGTGGTCTCTCAATAACAAAAAGATCTTTTGAAAATCTTTACATCTATGGCCAGCTTTAGGCTGTGTAGCATGCCTTCTTGGCTTTATGCCATCTTGAAAAATGATTGGTCATTGAGTAAAGAATAATATGATGGAAGTCAAGTAGTATGAATCAACTGGGTTGGTTTCAATAATGTAACCATTCCTTTAATCACAAAATAGTTTATAAAATAAATTCCGTCCGTAAGCGTCTAGTCTAAATAAAAACAACAACAATCTAATAGAGAATAAATCTTACAAGAGCAGCAACGTTCCAGAGATTGCTGCCTTTGAGCTTTTTTACCCAAACAGATTTGTCTTCTGTAGACAAGTCATAGAATGTAAAAGCCTGGAAAAGACTCAGCAAAGACTGTTGGAATCTTTTGGATTGATTAAGATGTTGACACTTTAGGGAGGTAGCTGGCAGTACAATATGAAGTCTCTATAGACCAGGAGCACCCATACTTTACTAATGCGATGTCTACTTATAGTGATGATGTCCAATAGGATCTAAATCCATAAAAGCATTGTTAGCATCTATGGAAAATATTACTTAATTATTGATTTATGAAAAAATTTATATATTAGGGATGCAACCAATGCAAGGTCGAACCCCCGAATGCTTCGCGAAAGATTCGGCCGAATACCAAACCAAATCCTAATTTGCATATGCAAATTAGGGGTGGGAAAACATTTTTTTACTTCATTGTTTTGTGACAAAAAGTCACATGATTTCCCTCCCACCCCTAATTTGCATATGGAAATTAGGATTTGGATTCGGTTCACCTTGGCCAAATCCGAATCCTGCTGCAAAAAAGGCCGAATCCTGTCTGAATCCCGAACCAAATCCTGGATTCGGTGCATCCCTAGTATATATGTTATATTTAACAAACAACTATTTGTTATGTTACCCTAACATAATAAATATCTGAATGAAAAGCATGAAATAAGAGGGTGATTTAGACAAGCTGTTTGTTGACAATGTCCTGAGATCTTCTGATCACCAACTAAAGGTTTACTGGTAGATCCCTATCTACCTTTTGGACATCCCTGCTATAAATTGTGCTGGGAGATCAATGCTGAAGTGCACTGTATAGCCAGGAAAATGCAACAGGGCATTGCAGGAAAATCAGTTCATTCAGTGCATACAATATCATACAGTATGTCTTGGTTCCTTCCATGGGATGGTCATGGATGGAAACATTTAGCTCTGTCAATACCACATTTCCTTTCCCGAAGTTTGCCTGCTCTTCACTCATTCTAAATGATACCAATATTAAGGGGGTTATTTATTAAAATCTGCATTTATCAGATTTTTTTAAAATAAAAAAGTCTGACTAAACTAGAATCCATGATTTGACCTTATTTATTATTAAATAAAAAAAGTATGATTTAATCGGATCATGGAAAAATTCTATAAAATCGAGTGAAAACCTGAATCATAGGATTTTTTTGGGATTTTTTTCCCCAAATCATTAGATTTTTTACTGGATTTTTCTGGATTTTGCCTGAAAAGTCCAAAATACAGTAGTTGGATTTTCGGCTAATTCCAGCACAGACCACAGCAACTTCCAAATAGGATAGGGACATCTCCTATGACCTCGGCATGTCTGAGATGCTGGATTTTCGGATTCGGCTTTTTGGAGCCTTGCGGTATAATAAATTGCAGAAAATTGTAGTTTTTTTTTTTTTTTGCATTTTTTAGCATTCAGACTTTAACAAATAATCCCCTAAAAGTTGAGTCATTAGAGCTTCCATTCTTGGTAATGTTGTTTTGTGTTTAATTTGCTCTAAAAGAAAACTTATCTTTATTCCTATATCTGTTTGTACTTGCAGACCCACAAATGCAGGGCTATTGGTTCGTCAGTAAATCAGAAGACCGGTGTTTTATGGTCTTTGCCAGACGGCAAGTTCATTGTATAAAAGCAGAATGTAGACACATAGGTATGGGATGATTGGGCTTCAGGGTGATATGTAGGTTTTTCCTTGGGGGTCTTCCCAAAAAAACGAGGCAGATATCTTAAGGGTGACATTGATACAATATACAAACACATGAGAATCATGGGCTTAGAACATACACAATATACAACATACAGAGGACGGTTGAAGGTAATATTGCTGCCTTTTGGCTTAGAAAATGTTTCCTTAAATTAAGTTTGTAAAAGGCTCTTAAATGTTCTTGAAGCCTATGGAGTACAGTGCAACTGCTGCTTACTGAGACATTATTTGTAGGTAATGAGAACAATTTAACCTTGTATAGGATGAAACATTGGAGAACTGTGCTTGCTTCTTATGGCTGAAGGCTGTCGGGAGGTGTTGGATGTTAGCAACATCTGGAGAGCTGCATGTTGCTCATAACTAATTTATTTGCTTTCAGTCCAGGTAGACTGAGCTGGCAGAAATTCCATAAACTGGAATGTTTTTCTTCAGGTGCAAGAAACATGTTAGCATGCATCGTTTTATTATTATTATTTTTTTTTGTAACTACTTACTCATTACATTATTATAAATTATTTTTTACAATATTTATGTTTATATCAATTGTAAGTGAATAATGCATTCTGATATTCCTATTGTCAAGCTTTCTTTTTCTGCTACAAAGGCATTTCAGATGCTTGCGGACTTGCCTATTGAATGAAATAGGGTATAGGGTATTGACTATTGGGACTAATGGTAGAATGGGCGTGGGCAGAATAAGAGCATCAGCAATAGAAGAAAGAAGTTGGAATGACAGACAAAAGTAACTTTTTTGACTCATGGTACATTCAGAGGGAGAATATTTAACCTAGTCTACTATATCCACTGCTGTGTGTTATGGTGGCCATACAGGGGCAGTTCTAAGCTTTTCAGTCAAAGTCTTACCTGACAGTGTATGGGGCCCATTAGCTGGGCCTTGTCAGCTGATGTCTGGCCAAAAATCAGCCATATATTGATTGAGCAGGATTAAAAGTCATGTTGGGATAAGGAGGATTGCATCTGCGTATTAACAATGGCCTGCATTTCACAAGTGTAATCCAATCGTTTGGCCATTACCCATCTCAAGATGAGCATATCGGAAAGATCCGTTCACTAAAACAAGTGTATATTTCAGTGCATGGGCAGATTTCGGCACAGAGCTTGGCCTGCCAGAGTACTAGAGGATCTCCAAGTGGACCCAGGCCCTATTGGACCCTATACTGGGACAGTTCCAATCAGCCGTTCTTATTTCCACCATAAATGTATATATGTCAGAAGCATATATATCCTACAGTGGTGAAACCAAAATAGAGGCACCTGTGGCGTCCACGTGTGTATCGACGTAGTGTTGTCATCTTTCCGTGGTTGGCACCAAATTCAAATAAAAGATGCTAAAGTTCTTGGTTTCAATGCCTAAATATAGGTTCTATTTTCGAGTGTTCCTGGGTGCGCTATAATTCTTGATTGACTGACTCTTGACCTTCCTGCTTTGACTCCTGATTACGACTGACCGCTGCCTTCCCTGATCTTTTGCCTTGGATAACGTGAATCTGATTATTTCCTGTCAAACCTGTAGTCCAGCTTCCTCTTCAATCCTGACTCCAGCCTTTTAAGCAGCTAGGCCCTGACAATATAACTTTTATTCCATTTTAGTATCAGGACGGTCCAGTGGCGAATCCAAGATGGAGGTGCCCACTGTGTCCACGTGTGTTTTGGTGTAGTGTTGTCATCTTGCTGCGGTTCTTGGGTTCAATGCCGGAATATAGGTTCTATTGATTGACTGTTTTCTGACTCTTGACCTTCCTGCTTTGACTCCTGATTACAACTGACAGCTGCCTGCCCTGATCTTTTACCTGGATATGACCACAAACTTTTTAACCCCTTGGATACCGCAAATTGGATTATTTCCTGTCAAGCCTGTACACCAGCTTCCTTCTTGGTTCTGACTCCAATCTTTTAAGCCGCTAGGCCCCGAAATACAACTTTTATTCCAGTTGATGCTGTTTTCTTTTAATTCTTGTACAAGTTGGCTCTTAATGTCAGGTTCTCTGATGGGCTCCGTCTGGCACTAGTTAGGCATGATTTACACGATGGGAGGGGGCTGTAGAGAACGGTTTGAGTTGCAAATCAATACGCATTTGTATAAAATGTATATTAAAGTTATATACTTTAAATACTTTGCCATTGCTTTACCTTTGGATATTGTCTAGCATACTGTAGGTTTGGTTTCTTCAGTTTGGTTGATATTATTTTTATATCGAACATATAAATCTTTTATTGTTGGAGACCTTAGCTTAGCTGTTTTTTTTGCCATGACTATATGTTTCGGTGGGACCTTACAATGAATAAAGTCCACTAATCCAAAGGGTTATTTTTTTTGCAGTGATGGTATCTCTATAACATCCTTAAATGTCTTTTTGAGTATGTGCTCCGGAAAGGTACATATTTAGCCATTTAAACTAGATTTCCCATTTCCCTCCCTGTCCTGACAAGATTCCCAGTCTCGGCTGATGAAATGCAGACCCATATTATTATAATGACAGCACCATGTCTGACAGCAGGGATGGTGGTGTCTGGATTTCCTCCAGATTTAATTCATTCCATCCGGCCAAGAGCCAACTTTGCGAATTGATTGGGATATTGTTAAATTACCGACATTCTCTCTGCTTTCATCCGCTGAACTTGGAGTTATTGTTGGCCCCCTAGTGGCAAGTGTATTGTGCCCTTGCAAATTGCTCTGTTGGCTGGTCCGATGTGCTTGGTCCTGGTGTCGAATGATACATTGAGCACATTAATGATCCCAACATGTCATAAATACATTTTATTATTTTCTGGGTGGATCTGTGTATTTTCTCTACATCAGATTTAAAGCCACAAGGCCTGGTTACATACTGTCTTGAGTTTCATTAAATCTTTTATTAAGAACAAGATACGGGTATCAAATCTCCAGTATTTATTGTGCTGTCCTCTTGTATAGTATTACCAGCTGTGAAGTGCCGCAGGCACTGTTGGCACTACATTAGCTAATGTGTAATCGGGCACTCACAAGGAGACATTTATTCTGGAATAACGTGTTCCGTTAGTATTGCACCTTTCAACTGTATTACTTGTCAGGGTGATACTGTGGTTCTGTACCTATCAGCTCCCTTATATTTAATCAGTGCACAAGCCAAGCTCTGCGTCATGTTATAACATATGATTTCTCTTCTGCTTTAGGAAGGGCATTAATGGTGTTTTTGAGGAGCTCTAGTGTTATAGGGTGACCTTTATTCTGTTCCGTTGCAGAGATCCGTAGTCAGCTGGTGGAGCAGTTGAAGTGCCTGGAGCAGCAGTCTGAGTCCCGCCTGGCTCTCCTCCAGGATCTACAGGAATTCTTCCGCAGGAAGGCAGAGATTGAGCTGGAATACTCGCGGAGCCTGGACAAACTGGCGGAGAGATTCTCTTCCAAGGTGCGCAGTGCCCGCGAGCAACATCATTTCAAGTAAGTGGAAGAGATAATTCTGTATTTTTGGACTGGTTGCTATATCATTTTCATACTTCTTGGGTTCCAAATACCCCTCTTTGGCCAAGGTCACATATACAATGTATACAGTGCTGTAACAGTCACCCTGATATACTATAGTTCCAAGAATATTGAGGACATCATAAATTAATTTCCCCTGTCTTTGGTATTGGCCCCTACAGCTACAGTGTCCTTTAGGATTATGGAACACTTGTGGGTGCATTATAAGAAAGCCAAAAATGGAGCGTGAAACCACCCCCAATAGACTTTCACTATTTGTACTAGTGCTCATCATGTGATAGTAACCTGGAAATGCATTAGTACTCTGTACCAGGCAAATCTATAGGGCATGGTTTAAAGAACTTTGGACTAGTGATGGGCGAATTAATTTGGCAGGCACGAACTTGCGTCGAATTTCTGCGTTTCACCACCAGCGAATAAATTTTCCCGCAAAAAGTCTGCTGCGACAAAAAAAATCTGAATAGTCACGTGCATAAAATTGTCGAGCGTCAAAATTATTCAGACGCCCTTTACTACAATGAATTTAGACAAAATAGTCGTGCATATAAAAATTGTCACTTGCATCAAAATTGTTGCGCTTCAAAATGATTTTGACGCCCATTGACTTCAGTGCGTTTCACAAATTTTTCGCTGTTTTGCAAATTTTTTGGTAAATTCGCAAATTTTTCAGCAAAGCGAAACAGCACAAATTCACCCATCACTACTTTGGACTACTCAAAAACAAGATGTAAAAGTCAACTCAAAGTGACCCGTTATCCCTAGGGGGGCACAGACCATATAACAGTACTCTAAAACTCCTTAAAATGTTACAAATGATAACAAGTTGCTATAGTTCCATTAACTCATTCAGCAGGTAGGCCTACAGCAAATTCTGTACCTGTTACAAAATTCTTGTTACCAGAATCTTTCCTCTTATCTTCCAAAACAAACGTCCAAATGATAAATATGGGGTCAATCATATTCCATTAATCTGTAATGAGTTTTGAATTTATTATCTGGAGTGACAAATTTGATTGAATTAGATGAATTCAGAACAAAACCTTCTGAATGAGTCTTATTTAGATCAGTTTTAAGCAATAGGCTAATTGGTCAAAATTCTTACATTCTCCATTGGATCACTGGGACATTTACCCTATAG
This sequence comes from Xenopus petersii, assembly GCA_038501925.1. NCBI lineage: Eukaryota > Metazoa > Chordata > Amphibia > Anura > Pipidae > Xenopus > Xenopus petersii. The sequence continues at coordinate 115,588,755 of CM076679.1, read as the reverse complement.
ATTTTTATTTCCTTTATACATGGTAAGTGATGCATCTTCTAATGCTCTTCCATATCTTCATCTCTCACATACAGGCTTTATAACCCGCTTTCCCCTTTACTCCTTGTGCTTTCCAAAAAATATGATGGGTTCTTGCTGCTTTTAAGCACTCTGTTGCTCAAGGTCATAAACAGCAGTTTTTGATCCCTGAGCAGCTACCATATATACCCGAGTATAAGCCAAGTTTTTCAGCATCCAAAATGTGCTGAAAAAGTCTACCTCGACTTATACTCGGGTCAGCGGTAGCCGACCCGAGTAGTTGAGATTGCAGTCACTGTTAATCATTCCTATACCAACAGTTCACTTGGGGAGAGACTGCAATATCCCACAATGCCCTCTGTTGGTTATATGAAAGAATAACAGTGACTGCAATATCACACAGTGCCATCTGTTGGTTATATGAAAGAATAACAGTGACTGCAATATCACACAGCACCCTCTGTTGGTTATATGAAAGAATAACAGTGATGGCAATATCACACAGCGCTATCTGTTGGTTGTATGAAAGAATAACAGTGCGCCCTCTGTTGGTTATATGAAAGAATAACAGTGACTGCAATATCACACAGCGCCATCTGTTGGTTATATGAAAGATTAACAGTGACTGCAATATCACACAGCGCCCTCTCTGTTGGTTATATGAAAGATTAACAGTGACTGCAATATCACACAGCGACCTCTGTTGGTTATATGAAAGAATAACAGTGACTGCAATATCACACAGCACCCTCTGTTGGTTATACAAAAGATTAACAGCGATGGCAATATCAAACAGCACCCTCTGCACATGGTAGTGGGACAATGCACACAGTAATCCGTTTGGCAATTCTCTGTCACCATCAACTTTGCAAAGAAGTCCAGTTGATCGATGGGGGGGTCGCTTTGGCAGAATGTGCGCTGCTGGGAGACAGGGCTGTAGTTGTGTCTAGGCTTATACTAGAGTCAATAAGATTTCCAAGTTTTCGTAGGGAAAACTTGGATCCTTATAGTTAAACTTCTGATTTCCTGTGTTATTCTTATGACTTTCGGAACCTACAGCTGTTAACTCTTTTTATTTTCAGTAGAATTCAGCAATCTGTATTTTCCCTGAAAATAAGGCAGAGGGGATTTATACATTTTATCTTTTCACAGGAAGGATCAGCATCTTCTCTCCCCTGTGAATTGCTGGTATTTGGTTCTGACTCAGACGCGACGGGAGAGTAAGGACCACGCCATTCTGAATGATATATTCCTGAATAATGTGATTGTCAGGCTCTCGCACATCAGTGAAGATGTCATGCGCCTCTTCAAAAAGGTGAGGGGGGGGGCCCAGAAGCAACAGGCATGTCTATAGAAGGTTTCACATATCTTATAGAATAAATGGAAAATATAGCTGGGGTAACAGTTAGTCTTTATTCTAAGGCTCCAGGCATTTATAGAAGGGAGAGAGTCTCAAGAATAAGATTATCTCATTGGTTGCTCTGGATTACTGCAACTGGGCAAACACCTTTTATTACATATGGGGTATTATATGTGAATCTTTACTGGAAACAATGGTCAGGGAACATATCAAGATAACTGGGTGGTTCTATAGTGGAGTTAAAATTCCCAACATCCCCTAGGAGACTCTCAAGTGCCCTAAAAACTTTCTGAAAATGAAAAACTACATCCACCGAATGGTTTGTCTACCAGGAAGTAATAAAACACAGCCCAAAATAGCATCTAATGCTCTCGATTCTGCCCAATACATTTAGAATAATCTATAAAAAGGCTCCTCAACATTGCTAAATCTGGTTCCTATAAAACTCCCCAGCTCTTAAAAGCTTGTATTTTCCATTTCCTGCAGTATAACGGTAGTTTTCTCCCTTTTTCTATGTAATATATATTCAGGTGCATATAGCATTCCTGCTCAGAATGTAAATGATTGAGGTAGTAGCTTTCCCCCCAGGTTTGCCTGACTATGAACCTAAATTAGCTGGGAGGGTTTGTCTTAGCTCTGACAGTTTTATTTCTATGCTGTGCCCACATCGGTCAGCACAAGCAGCCTTTATTGGGTCTGTTCTAGATATGAGGGATAGGAACGGCCACTGGGATTTCTGGGCATCTTTTCAGCAGTCACTTGTTACCTGTTTGAAATTTCTATTTTGTGTCTGTGGCAGAGCAAAGAGATTGGACAACAGATGCACGAAGAACTGGCAAAGGTCACTAATGAGCTGTATACGGTGAGTGTCACATGGAACAAACATACAACAAACAGAGCAAATTAGTAGTAAAAGAGATGGGAAACCATAATGCCAGGGCCAGTGTGAGAACCCTGCTACACCTGTTTAATTCCCTTTAGCTGCTTAGTGCTCTTCTACTGATACACCTTTCCCTGTAGTACCATCTTTATTCTTATGAAGTCCTACTAACTAGCCCCTGTAAGAATGACCTCTTAGTATATTTATTTTCAAAGGCTGTTGTACAAGTCTTACGTACAACATCCATGTTATAGAGAATCCAGTGCCCCCAAAGGTGTCCATTCTGTACCTGTCTGCTGCTGAAGGTTGAGCTGGGGTCCCTGATTTGCTGATGCCACTGATGTCAGTAGAGTAGTGGTACAATGTAATTATAAGGAGGGCACCAGGGCTATTTTATACACAATAACTTGTGTTGGTTAATATATACCGTATTTGCTTTCTGTATTTGGCTGGGCAATGCTTCTTGCTTTCGCTATATGTGAGATTCCGATCTTTAAGGGGACCTGTCATCCAGGTATAAAAAGATATGTAATGCTATTCCTATTCAAATTAAACACAAAGCCTAAATTGTGTTTTTTTTTTTTAAAAAAAAACCATCCATACTTGTTATAAAGGTATTTAGAAATATCAGCTGTGTTTTGGTTTGAAATCATGCTTGTTTAATATGAAAAACATTTAAACACAAAATATCAGCTGTCATTCATATATCGCATAGAGGAGGTGCAGGCAATTACTTTGAATTTCTATTCTGCAATTCCAAGATGTCACTGTATTCTCAGACTCCCCCTCCCTCCTCGCCACCTAATTGTGTAGCCAGTGCATGGGTGTCAGGTCCCTCATTCTGGTACATAAACAAAATTTTGGCATTATGCAAAGCTTGCCTTCAAGGAGAAGGAAAGTCGTCTTGCACTTGGGGGTTCCAAATGTTAGGCACCCCCAAGGTATTGTATTTACTTACTTGGCTGATGCTCCTATCAGGATGAAAACGGCCCGGGGTTATACCAGTGAGCACCACGGAGCAATCCTCTTCCCTCTTCCTCTTTCTTCGCGAAAAGTCGAACTCTACTAAAAAGTCAGCTATTTCGTTGTACTGCCCCGGGAAATTTGAATAAAGAAAAAGCCGGAAGAGAAGTTTTCTGTGGTGCTCGCTGGTATAACCCCGGGCCGGTGCAGTTTTCTGCTGATAGGAGCACAGGCTGGGGTTTCAGGTAAGTAAATACAATCACTTGGGGTGCCTAACATTTAGCACCCCCAAGTGCAAACAGACTTTCCTTTCCTTTAATAACAATGTTCACAAAATATCCCCAGCCTGATGGTTGTGATTGTGTAATGTCAAGTGTAAAAAAAAAAACAAGATTTACATAATTTATATAGTGTAAGTTAAATTTACTTTGCTTGACTAACCCAATAGAAAATAAATTGGAATCAATTCATAGGGTGACAGTTCCCCTTTAAATGTGAGAATTTCCAATGTGAAATATACTGCATAGTGAAATAGAAACACTTTGGATATATTTGCCCACCCTGTCCCAATATGATGTAAAATATACTGCAGCTGAATGTATAATTCTTTTTGTTTTGTATTCTCTAGCTTTTCTGGATGTGTAACTTGCTTAAACTTTCACTGATTGTCCTGCCTAGCCCATCCTTTCATTATCTCCCCTAAAGGCCTTTTATAGTTTGCCTGCCAAGAATTCAGCAAGGATATGGCCTACATACTGTACTTTGGCATTGTCAGCTGCAAATGAAATACTGAAATACTTCAGGCATAGCATTAGCAGAAATTAGTTCTTCTTAGCCTGTACGGGAAATAGATGTTTATTTATATAGGTATAGGATCCATTATCAGGAAATTCATTATCCAGAAAGCTGAATTACGGGAAGGCCATCTCCCATAAACTCCATTTTAATCAAATAATTAAAATTTTTAAGAATGATTTTCTTTTTTTTTTTTTTGTAATAATAAAACAGTACCTTGTACTAGATCCCAACTAAGCTATAACTAATCCTAATTGGAGGCAAAATAATCCTATTGGGTTTTTATTAATGTTTACATTATTTTTTAGTAAACTTAAAGAACCCTCATCTGGAAAACCCCAGGTCACGAGCATTCTGGATAATAGGTCACATACCTGTAGTATACTACTGTGTTTGCATAATATACTACCTAGTATGCATAGTATTGCTAAGCACAACTCTGTGTTTTTGTCTCTTGCGCAGGTAATGAAGACATATCATATGTACCATGCAGAAAGCATCAGTGCAGAGAGCAAACTCAAGGATGCAGAGAAGCAGGAGGAGAAGCAGTTTAGCAAAGCGGTGGAGCTTGGCTCCAATGCCCTGCGGCTCGAGGAGAGACCACAGAGACGCAGCTCGGTCAAGAAGATTGAAAAAATGAAGGAGAAGGTGTGTTGCAGACTTGCAGCAATGGAATCAAATTAATATTTATATTTGGAATTGGAATTGTAGCAGCAGCTAGTAACAATGTTGGCACAAATGTCTGCAATTAATAGTGTGAACAGTACCATAAAGATTACTGCAAGACAATTCTGGCAAAGCCCATGTAAGAGCACAGCCTTCCTAGGGAACAGGTTTAGGGCATTTTGCTCACTAACCATTGTTTGGTTTACTTTTGCATTTAGAGACAAGCCAAGTACTCGGAAAACAAACTGAAGTGTACAAAAGCCAGAAACGAGTATCTCCTCAACTTGGCTGCTACCAATGGGTGCATCAGCAAATACTACATCCACGATGTGTCTGATCTGATAGATGTGAGCATATTTCTCCCTCTTTCCTGATGCCATTGTGTCACACCCCTCTATTCCTTTTTACTCCCTTTTCTCTTGTTTGATTTAACTGCCTCTCAGGAGTGGGAAACCTCCAGTTTTCTCCATGTTGTTAATGAAAGTTATTCCATGGCAGTGATCCCCAACCAGTAGCTCTCCGACCCCTTGGATGTTGCTCCCAGTGACCACAAAGCAGGTGATTATTTTTGAATTCTTGGCTTGGAGGCAAGTTTTGGTTGCATAAAAACCAGGTGTACTGTTAAACAGTCTCCTATAGGCTTCCAGCCCACATAAGGGCTACAAATTGCCAAACATATCCCATATTTTGCACCCCTAGGAACATTTTGCTTGATTATGTTGCTGTTCAATTTTTTACATTTAAATGCGGCTCACGGATAAAAAAGGTTGGGGACCCCTGTTCTATTGGGTACTGGGAGTTGTAGTTTGCAACATGTGGGAAAACTGTTGGTCGCCCCTACTCTATATATCTTTCCTTGTTGTCTTCCAGTGATTTTGTATTTTTTCATCTCGGTACTAAAAGGATACTTGCGGGTTCATTACAGATGTTTGAAAGAACCTACCTACAGGTATATTACTTTCTCTCGGCTGCTCTGTCCCTGCAGGGGTGAAGCAGATGGCTTCATTTTTCAGCCCTTCAGATGCCTGGTGAAGCCTCATCTTGCTCCTTTTTGCTGCTCTAATTACCTCCTATCTCTGACTGAGTTTTGCTGTCAGAGAAGTCTGGAGCCCAGGTGTCTGATTCCCTTGTGGGGCATGGAGCTGCTTATATACATGTGCCTATGTGTGCTGTACGGGCCACTGAGATCAGATGTGACTGCTTACTTTGCATTCATTGCTCATGCAGAGAAAACAATTGACCCTGTCAATCTGTACCTGTTCAGCAGCACTCTGTAAATGAAGAAATATTTCATTGGAACTGAGCTGAGCATTGTAGGCTGATAATGAAACACATTTTTTTTATACTTTTCCACTTAAGGCACATCTGACTCCTAATGTTGTTGCTATTTGGTATTTTCACCTGAAAGGCCACTTAGGAACTCAATCTGTTGATTGTATGTGTTAGCAAAGGGCTTTTCAATATCATATAGGTCAGTTTAAAGGAGTAATCTTTAAATTAACTTTTAGTATGATGCAGAGAGTGATTTTCTGAAATAATTTGCAATTGTTTTTTTTTATTATTTGTGTTTTTTTGTTATTTAGCTTTTTTTCAGCAGCTCTCCTCTTTGTAATCTCAGCCATCTAAAAGATAGGGCCCAAACTACCCTAGCAACCATGCATTGATTTCAATAAGAGCCTGGAATATGAATAGAAGAGGCCTGAATCGTAAAATGAGTAATAATAAGCAGTGATAACAATACATTTGTAGCCCTAACCCCATTTAAAATCTCAAGAGTCTGAAGAAGGAAAATAATTCCATAAAAATTCAGTAAAATCCAATAAAAATGAAGGCCAATTGAAACATTGCTGTAATAAGCCATTCTATAACATACTAAAAGTTAACTTAACAGTGACCCACCCCCTTTAAATCGGTGTTTCTTAGTGTTTATTCATAGGGGACCCAAACAGTTGGTTTCACGACCCATAAATTGGTTTAAAATCCATGATATATTTTTACATTTTATTCATATTTTTATTATAGGGATACATGGCACTATATTAAAGAGGACCATGAAGACCCATCTCAAACAGCATGGGAAAACGTTGGTTTTAGCTTTGTCAAACTGGTCTATCAAAAAACTTCAAAAGAGAAAGAGAATTTCTTTGTACCTGAAATGCCAGATGTAAATAACCTTGCTCACATGCAAGTCCCATTGTTAATTATGGGAAGGAAGAATTCTGTGATCATATTGTGATGAAATCGTACCAGAGGAAAATTAGAGAGCTGAAGCACATGAACAGACATTATTGTCTTCAACAGTTGTCTCTAAAGGCCCCCATACAGGGACCGATAAAAGCTGCCGACAGACCGAGACGGCAGCTTATTGGCCTGTGTGTGGGGCCATCCCCAATCGATATCTGGCCGACCGCCCGAATGCCATCCATTTTGATCCGATCGTTGGGCCCTAGAGCCCATGATCGGATTAGCCAGATATCGCCAACCTCAATGTGGGCATATCAGGAAGAGATCCGCTCGTTTGGCGACATCGCAAAACGAGCAGTTCTCACTGAGTATGGCCACCCTTAGCCATTGTTTCCAGTTGAACTTCAAATCATTCTTATTCATAGCTTGGACCAAAGATCCCTGCAATGGGAAAGCCAGGGCATTTTTCTTAACATACTGCTTTCTGGAAAGGCTGGTGAAACCCAGATGACGTTTATTTTTCAGGGGGTTGGTTGGGAAATAGCTTGCAGTGTGTTTGTTAATTACACATTGCATATGCCATGTTGAAAGCGTTACATTAGGCGGTTGGTCTGTTCATGCCAGAGATGTTGATCAGCTGAAGCAGACTCGCTCTCAGTCAAATTTATGTGAGAGACGAATGGGCAGGATGCCAGGAATGCATGTGATGTATGAAGGAAATGAAAAGTCATTTGACCAGCTCATTGTTCTTTTTTTCCATTCTAGATAACAATACATGCATCAGTAATTCCTGGTGAGCACAGTGGCTTTCTCTTTGCCGACTTGTTTGGAACTAATATATGGGGATGGGGGGAAGGTGATTGGATGGGGCAATGTGTGTGTTGAATGGAAAATAAGTAAGAGGTTGAGTTAAAGTTAGGGACTACTATAAATTATACACTCTATAGCATAGAGGTGCACTGTCATCAAAGTAAACCTTTAAGTGCCTATAATTTTACTAAAATTATTACAGGAACATTTGCATGCAGTGCAAAGCAGCTTGAGGTGTGGCTGTGTTAGGGGAATCAACTGGGGTGGCACATTTTCTCCCCACAATGGCTTTCTCTCCAGTTTGGTGGTCTGTAGCTCAGTTTTCCTATTGTTATAGTTGCCATCAGTGTTGGACTGGGATGCCAGGGGCCCACCAGAAAACCTTAGCCCGTCGGCCCACTTTACAAACTATTATTACTTTGCTTCTTACTCAACCTCTTCATACTATACCATGTTCTTCCATTATTAAGTCTTTTAAAGAAATAGGGAATGACCATGAAATAGGCCAAATGGTTAGAAACAAGAGGGCCCACTAACACCCGGGCCCACCGGGAGTTTTCCTGGTATCCTGGTGGGCCAGTTGGACACTGATGCCATTTCAGAATGGCTGGCTTGCCCTACTCCACTTAAAAATGATCCTTTAGATGAGTAGTAAGCTCCTGATCTCCCTGTCTGGGCCAGGGCAGTGTAGCGTACATTCACAGGTCATCATAGATTGTGCGGGTTTTGCATGGGACCAGAACAACAGAAATCTCTCCATTTACTTGTGTGGTGAATACCTACATGCACTAGTGCACTTTCTCAGTGGACAAGTGATTATACTCAAGCTTACAGGTGATTATCATAAAAGTGAATGTGAAAATGTTGCCTCCCCCCATTGAGCTACATATCACTGGGCAACAGAATACTTGCAGTTCCATAGACCATTGCCCTCAGTCTTCACTCTTCTGCCAGCTCAGCTTGGCTATCTGGCTGCCTCTGCTTAAACCCTTCCTATTTATAAGCATTTGCACAAGCAACGTAAATAGAATAGGTAGTAAGAGCGATGGTAGCAGGAGGCAAAGAAGGAATAGAAATGAGCAGATTGTGGCAAGGACAGAAACCTGCAGAGAGCATTTGAGATTTACAGGTACAAATCTTCTATATTAAATAAATAGTTGTGTATTGCAGATGTATGTATTTGAATTCCACAGAGCTGCACAAAAGGGATTAAAAAAATAAAAGAAAACTGCTTGTAGTGTGATTACAAAGACATGTTAAAGGGGACCCGTCACCCCAAAAAATTATTCATAATCCTATTTTATCACATCAGTCAAGCAAAATGAACTTTAATTACACTGTATAAATTATTTAAATCTTGTTTCCTTCAGTCTGGGAATTCATAATTATAACAAGCAGGCAGGAGCCATTTTGTGGACACTGTTATTAAGACAAGCCTTGTATCATCTCAGAATCTTGTTTGTGCACCAGAATGGGGGACCTGATGTCCATCCCCATGCCCTGGCTACACAATTAAACGGTGAAAATAACGGGAGAATGTGTGGAGAGCAGCAATTTCTAGGAAGTGCTGAATGGAAAGTGAAAGTAATTGTCTGTCCCGCCTCTTTGCCCAGGGCATAGAGGAGGGGCAGACAATATTTGATTGACAGCTGAGATGTTTAAATGAGTTTACAACAGATATGAATGCTTTAATAAAAAATAGAAATTGGATTTCATGTTTAATTTGAAAAGGACTTTTATTATACAGCTTTTTGTTTCTGGGTGACAGGTCCACTTTAATATGTAGGAGGCCTTACTTGTTGGAGCTTTTTTATACAACCAAAACTTGCCTCCAAGCCAGGAATCCAAAATTAGGCACCTGCTTTTAGGCCACTGGGAGTAACATCCAAGGGGTTGGAGAGCAACATGTTGCTCGCAAGCTACTGGTTGAAGATCACTGGCATAGAGTTTATGGTGGCCTGGAAAGTGCTTGCACTGATGCACTGACAAAGCATTTGGACTTTCAGATATTCCATAGTTTCCATTCCAAGCTCTTCCATATGTTCATTATTGCGTAATGGAGTATGGGTATTAACATGAAGAATTACTCTTAGCATATGTATCTATGGTTCATAAGTCATCTCGTCATGTTTTACTAACTCTGTATACTGTAATATTTATTTTTATTACTGATAGTGGAAAGTGAAGGACCCTATGACTCTTCTCCTTTTCCTCCATGCAGTGCTCTGACCTTGGCTTCCATGCAAGCCTTGCGCGCACCTTTCGCACATACCTCTCTGCTGAGTATAACCTTGAGACCTCGCGACACGAAGGCCTTGACATCATTGAGAATGCCGTGGATAATCTTGACGCCCGCACTGACAAGCACAAAATCATGGACTTGTACAACCAGGTCTTTTGCCCCCCACTAAAATTTGACTATCAGCCTCATATGGGGGATGAGGTATGTTTAAAATCTGACTTGGCAATTGTCATATTTAGTGCAACCCTAAAAAGAAGAGCACTGTGCTAGAAAGTGTCTTACCTAAAGCTTTTAAAGCAGTAGGATTTAAGGCTGAAGAAGACTTGTCCACAGAGTTTCGCTTTTCTCAAGTAAATCCTACATAACAACAATCAGAAAGTTATTTGTTGAAGGCTCCTGCTATAGTGTATACTGTGATTCTGAAATCATGATGACAGCATATTGGGTTATAATCCTTACTTTTTCATGCATCTTGGTATACAGAATGACTTTGCTGTAGCCAACAAAAAGTAGTTAAAGCTTGGTTTCAGAGTGTGTGTTAACCATCAAGTGGTTCTTTCTTCATATTTAGTTCCAAGGCAGAGTTTTAGGAATTGTTGTTATGGTGTCTCAGGAATCCCAAGGTTATCATTAGTATCAATAATCCGCCATACCTAAAAACATCTTACTTTGTTGAACCTGGGGCCCAAAGGTCCACTTGTTCCTCTGTATAATGGCTACTGATATCCTTGTTGGGTGCTCCACTCCAGGTTTTCCAGGTGAGTGCCCAGCAGCCAGTACAGATGGAGCTCCTCATGCGATACCACCAGCTACAGTCTCGTCTCACCACCCTGAAGATAGAAAATGAAGAAGTGAGTCTGGTTTCTTCTATGTGTCAACTTCTGTAACTAATTCATGTTCTCTAGGTGCTATTTAGAGTGGACCTTTCTTAGGAGTTAATTTGTATTGATTCTGACTTCTTCCTAAAAGTTTTTACTCTCCACAAAGATCAGTTTATTACTTGTCTTGGTAGGTGCGGAAGACTTTGGATGCCACCATGCAGACCCTGCAGGACATGCTGACGGTGGAGGACTTTGATGTGTCAGATGCCTTTCATCACAGCCGCTCTACAGAATCCATCAAATCGGCTGCCTCTGAGACCTATATGAGTAAACTCAACATCTCCAAGAGGAGGGCCAACCAGCAAGAGACTGAGAGCTTTTACTTTTCTGTGAGGGAACTTTTGCACTTACAAGTGATATATTGCAGTCAGGTTATGAATATTACAGCCAGGTGTTACACATTGCATCCGATTGGTAGAGATCAGAAATTAAATACTGAGGGTAAAGGTATAGGAATCTTTATCTATTGACCTCCTAGACAAGGATAATGTTAAGTATGGACAGTTTATTTTCTTTGGCTTAGATGCTGCGCATAACTATTCAGTTCAATATAAAAATAGGCCTGGTGGTGTGCTCTCCACTTATTATACTCTAAGGGCTCTTACAGATGATCGTTTTTATCTGTGCTCCCCTGCAGCTGAACGCATGAAACCGGAACCCAGGGGAGCGCAGATAAAAACGATCATCTGTAAGAGCCCTTAGAGTATAATAAGTGGAGAGCACTGCGCTCCGGTTTCATGCATTCAGCCACAGGAGAGCGCAGGAGTAGACGCACTGAATTCTTTTCAATGGGGCTGTACTCACAGAGACGCATGTAAGCGCAGAACACAGGAAAAATACAACATGCTGCGTCTCAACCTGCGTTCGGCACTTACATGCGTCTGTGTGAGTTCAGCCCCATTGAAAAGAATTCAGTGCGTCTACTCCTGCGCTCTCCTGTGGCTGAACGCATGAAACCGGAGCGCAGGTAAAAACGCTCATCTGTAAGAGCCCTAATGGTGAAATGAAATATGTTTGGTTAGAGCAAAAAAAGTTTGCAAGCACCTTTGCGAACGTTAGTGAGCATGTTTGCTTCATTTGTGACAGATTAAACACCTCAACTACTATGACTTTCCTTCTGCTTTAATAAAACTCCAGAGCAGGTGTTAAAGGTTCGCAATGGGCAATTAAGATTTGCAATGCAATAAAAGCCTAGGGAAGAAAATTACATTGCAACAGGCACATTTTTATTCACAACGTTTTGCTCTTTGCGAATTTTATTACATTTCCCCCAAACAGTTTTAGAATGTAAGGCACAGAAAATGTAACATCTTTTGCTTAGGCCATAAACACATAAGGACTTGTTAATCCAAGGGACGCATTGAATCCAGGATTCAGGAATTTGGCCAGAGTTCGGTAATTTTTAACATGGTTCAGATTCAGCTGAATCCAAGGGGCAAATTTATTAAGGGTCGAATTGAAAATTCAAATTTGAATTTTCTAATTTTTTTTTATGGTCAAAAAGATCAAATTCGACTAGGGAGTTATCCAAATTCGATTTGAGTTTTTTTTAAAAACTTGAATTTGATTTTCGAGATTTATCATACTCTGGCCCTTTAAGAATTCAAATTTGACTATTCGCCACTTAAAACCTGCCGAGGTGCTGCTTAAGTCAAAGGGAGAGGTCCAGGGATCATTTTGGAGATGTTTGCAGCCTTCTTGACATTCAAGTTTTTTTCGGAGAAATCAAATTTGATCAAATTCGTTTCGAATTCGATTGCAATTTTCGGGTCAAATTCATCCAAGTTGGAAAAATTCTATTTTATTAATACAATTAAATTAGTCGAATTTATAGGAGTTTTAAAAAAACTCACATGAATTCAAATTGGAAAAAAAAATAAAATATATATATATATATATATATATATATATATATATATATATATATATATATATATATATATATAAGTATATATATAAGTATATTTTCCATTAGTTTGATGTTGTAATCATGTATTTGAAATCATTACATTTTGGCATGGATACCATGTATTATATAGAAAATCATCTTGTCTTTATATGACAGTTGGAAGATCTGAATTAAAGGGGTTGTTCACCTTTGAGTTAACTTTTAGGGGCAGATTTATCAAGGGTCGAATATCGAAGTGGAAAATACTTCAAAATTCGAACTTTTTGTACTTCGAAAATTCACTCGAACCTTAGTATATCTGCTATGATGTAGAGAGTGATATTCTGAGACACTTTGGAATTGATTTTTATTATTTGTGGGTTTTGAGTTATTTCATTTTTTTTTTTATATATTCTCTTTTTATTGAATAAAAAAAAGCATATTAAGACAGATCATAAACATAGGTATCAGGGTTAGAATAATATCACAACAAAGATATAGAGTTGGACAGTTCTCGAGAAAATCACAGTCATCAATATAACAATACACTGTCACATTTATCATGATACAAAGTACGTCCCATATCGGATAGCGATTCGGAACTGCTACAGCAATCTAGGTGCCATTCGCTTTCAAAGTACACTCATATCTTGTTGAAAAACAAACAATTTAGAAGCATAACAATAGGATACCAAAATCAAATAGATAACATAATAAAAAAGGACCAGAAAAGACAGAAACAGAAAAGAAAGAAGAAAAAGAAGAGTCAAAAAAGAAAGAGAGTCGCTCAGCCGTTATAATTCACTCTGACGATAGAGTTATTTCGTTTTTTAATTCAGCAGCTCTCCAGTTTGCTGTTTCAGAAATCTGGTTGCTAGGGCCCAAATTACCCTAGCAACCATAGATTGATTTGAATAAGAGACTGGAATATGAATAGGAGAGGGCCCAATAAGAAAGATTTGTAATAAAAGGTGTAAATAATAATACATTTGTAGCCTTACAGAGCATTTGTTTTTAGATGGGGTAAGTGGGGAAAGCTAGAAGAAGGCAAATAATTAAAAAAACTATTAAAAATAAATAATGCCCAATTGAAAAGTTGCTTAGCATTACCCTTCCTATAACATACTAAAAGTTAGTTTATGCAAAGGGGAAGATAACTTTCTCTGACAGCAAAATAGCCTTGTGACCTACAAATGTGAATGATCAGCAACTCTGCAATAGAAATGTATCCATTGATGCAGAATAACATAGAGAACATTGATCTCACTTAACTGCCCCTATCCGTTCTATAAATCCCATTTGCCTGACTTGTCATTTCATGCATCACTCACCCATCGCGTCTCTTCTCACCTCTAGAAGTTTAAAGAGTACTTGAATGGAAGTAACCTCATCACAAAGCTTCAGGCCAAACACGACCTTCTGAAACAGACTCTAGGAGAAGGTGAGAGACTCAATAGCAAATGCACATTTTCTGGCTCTGGACTGCATGGACAGGGTTGGAACAGGGTTATAATGTTCCAACAAATGGTGCTAGAATATATCGATCCTTGGGAAGATGTATTAGCCTCGTGGTCGTACTTTTTAATGGTCTGTATGGTTTTAACACCTGTAATTATTGATAAATGTACATCTGCTTTCCTTCCAGGAGAACGAGCAGACTATGGAACCACTAGGTAAGCCTGTTATCAAGTGTTACTTTCTAGAACTTGGGAAGCAGATCTGAACACATGTAATGCTTTATCACTGCTACAAGTCTGTTATACTTTCTGACCATTTACCTGATACATTACTGGTTTGGTTACTTATTGTTAGTTACAAGTTGGTTACGCCTTGGTAGTGGTAAGAAATCCTAGACACTAAAGTGTGTGTTACACATGCCTGTCATTTTTGCCCACCCACACCTGGCCATTAAAGGGGTTGTTCACCTTTAAATTAACTTTTAGTATGATGTAGAGCAGGGACCCCAACCTTTTTTTTTACCCGTGAGACACATTCAAATGTAAAAAGAGTTGGGGAGCAATACAAGCATGAACAAGTCTCGTGGGGTGCCAAATAAGGGCTGCGATTGGTTATTTAGTAGCCCCTATGTGGACTGGCAGCCTATAGAAGGCTCTGCTTGGCACTATACTTCGTTTTTATGCAATTAAAACTTGCCTCCAAGCCTGGAATTCAAAAATAAGCACCTGCTTTGAGGACACTGAGAGCAACATCCAAGGGGTTGGAGAGCAACATCCAAGGGGTTGGAGAGCAACATGTTACTCACAAGCTACTGGTTGGGGATCACTGCTGTAGAGAGTGATATTCTGAAACAATTTTCAACTGGTTTTCATTTTTTATTATTTATGGTTTTTGAGTTATTTAACAGCTCTCCAGTTTGAAATGCATTGATTTGAATAAGAGACTAGAAAATTAATGAGAGGCCTGAACAGAAAGATTAGTAATAAAAAGTAACAATAACAATACATTTTCTAGCCTTACAGAACATTTGTTTTGTTTAGATGAAATCTGGCAAGAGTCAGAAGAAGAAGGCAAATACATAAAAAAAAACAATTGAAAAAAATGAAGGCCAAAGTTGCTTAGAATTAGTCATTCTAAATATTACCCTAAAGATAGTGATGAGCACATTTATTTAGCAGGCATGCATTCGTGGCGACATTTTTTTGCAAAAACTGTGGCAAAAATTTGCAGCGGCAAAGTTTGATGCGACAATAAATTTGCAGCGACAAAATTGTTGCAGAGACAAAAAAGTTGTCATAAGAAAAAGCATTGACTTTAATGCATTTGGAGTGCGAAAAATTTGTTGTGTGTAGATATTTTTTTTGACGCCCTTTGATTTCAATGCTTTTTGCGAATTTTTCGCTGTTTCATGAGTTTTTTTCGAGATTTTTTTTGCGAAGGGAAATGGGACAGATTCGCTCATCACTACTTAAAGGTGATCCAACCCTTTACATAGGCCATACGTATGGTATTAATTCCTGGTTCGTATTTAGAATGCTGAACTGAAAGCTGCTGACATTTCCATATGTTGTCTCTGATGTATTTGATACGTTTTCCCTTTCCACCAGGCCCCCATTACTTCCCCCTAAACCCCAGAAAATGAGGAAACCCCGGCCTCGTTCGTCCTATAGCCTTAAGCTCTTTCATGGAGACATGGAGCTGTTCATTAAGGTACCAGCAGAAGGTGCTGTGTGAGGACTGAGTCTGCTCTGCTGCCTCTGACTTTCTATGCACCGCTCCCTTCTCACTGCTGGCCCTGTTTGTTGAGCTCAGTCTTTATGTATCTTCTTCTGTCCTGTAGATTCTCCTCTACGCCTGTGTGTCAGCTAGTGGCACCCCCCAGTAGTGGCCAGAGATAAAAAAAAAAAAGAGGGGGACACTGGAAAAATAAATATTTGGGGCAGGCTTAATGGAAGTCTCATGAAAAATATTTCCAATAAATATATTTATCCATATTTCATTGTCAGCCATATTGGTGCTGTACAATTAGGGTGCCACCTGTCCGGTTTTGACCAGAACAGCCCAGTATATTGAAGGGCTGCCCGGGTCAAAACTGCCTGCCTGGCTTTCCAAGTTAGAAAAAACTGGCAGGATTCCCTATAATTGATACAGCGATTGTTCAGTCACCAACTGCTGCCTCATAGTCCCGCCCCCAACATCACTGCCCACCCACAAATTGTCACGACTCCACCCCCTGCCCGGTCTCCACCGGGCTAAAAGCTAGCAACCCTCTATGTACAATAGATATGCTATAAATATTCAATGGGTTTTTTTTACAGTGAGAGCTGTGAAGATGTGGAATTCTTTCCCTAAATCAGTTGTACAGGCAGATACATTAAATAGTTTTAAAAAGGGGTTGGATGACTTTTTAGCAAGGGAGGGAATACAGTAGTGATGTGCGGGTCGAGCTGGATCTGTGACCCGAAGATTTTTTGCAGGAGTTGGCCTGAACCCAACCGACCCGCACATCACTTGAATACAGTGTTATGGAAGATAGCGCATCAGGACGGCCATCAGAAATCACAGGGCCCCATACGACAAAATTTCCAGGGCTGAGCCCACCGCAAGCCCCACCGACAGGTCCGTCCTCCCCACCCCACAGGTCCACCCCCCACCACACGGTAAAAAAACAAAAAAATATTAGTGGCTAGGGTTCCCACATGTTAATAAAAGATAAAAAAGATATTGGTGGTCAGGGCCCCCCATAAAAATACATTTGTGTCCAAGTCCCCCCCATTAAAAAATATTGGTGGCTAGGACCCCACATGAGAAAAAAAAATTGGTGGCCAGGCCCTCCCCCCACATTATAAGAAAATTGGAGGCCAGGGCCCCTTAAACGTCCAATGCCTTCCTGAAGTCAGCAGCTCTCAGAAAGATGGGGGGCCAGACTAATCAAGTAAGTGTGGTGTGGCCGGGCCCCCCTTACCCTTGGGCCCCCTACAACTCTCCCCCCTGTCCCCCCCTGATGGTGACCCTGTAGCTCATAGCTCAAGTTGATCCAGGGACTTTTCCGATTGCAATCTTGGAGTCAGGAAGGAATTGTTTCCCCCTCTGAGGCAAATTGGAGAGGCTTCAAACCAGGACCTGAACTAGTGACCTTACTTACTATGTTACTATGTATAAAATGATCAGTAATTGTATGCAAGGCGTGGGACTAATTAACACATACAACAGCCCTCTCCTAACAAAGTTTTGACATCCTCCTTTTGCCTAGTTGTCCTCTCCCCGAGTCTGGCACAACATTTTCCTCGTGCTTAAGGCTTATGGATTGTTCACTGCTGTGCCCCGAGCCCTGAGCTATCATTTGTACACCAGGGTTCTCATAAACTGCCTCAATGGTTTCAGTATATTTTAGATGAGTTGCACCAGGCAAAGTTATGCTGGGATGTAAAAGTAACAGCACTATGGCTGACTTAGTACAGTGCAGGGAACATTAGTACTTAGATATATGCCTTTAAATGATTAATTATATTCTTAAATCCTGCATCTTAGAGACTTCTCTTAAAGTGGACCTGTCACCCAGACACAAACATCTGTAGTCCTTTTATATTAAAGCATTCATAGCTGTGTAAGCTCATTTAAAAATCTCAGCTGTCAATCAAATATTGTCTGCCCCTCCTCTATGCCTTAGGCAGACAATTACTTTCACTTTCCATTCAGCACTTCCTAGATGTCACTGCTCTCCCCACATTCCCCCCGTTCTCTTCACCATTTAATTGTGTAACCAGGGCATGGGGATGGACATCAGGTCTCCCATTATGGTACACAAACAAGATTCTGAGATGATGCAAGACTTGTCTTAATAACAGTGTCCACAAAATGGCTCCTGCCTGCTTGCTATAATTTTGAATTCCCAGACTAAAGGAAACAAGATTCAAATAATTTATATAGTGTAATTAAAGTTCATTTTGCTTGACTAATGTGATAAAATAGGATTTTAAATATTTTTTTTTGGGTGACGGGTCCCCTTTAAATATCTCTGAGCTCTCTAGATTTTTTTACAGATCTATCATGTGCCTATTGTGTGCAAATATTTTTTACCACATTGAAATGTGTGTCCAATTACAGTAAATGCTGTTTAAATGGCTTGCTCACCTTCCAGCACTTTTTTCAGTTCAGCTGTTTTTATCAGAAATAAAGACTTTTTTTCAATTTACTATTACTAGCAACCTTTTTTATTTTATTTATTTAAAGTTTCAATTTTAATTTTCTTGTGTCTTTCCAATGCAGCTCAGGGGGGGGGGTGTAACTGTTCTACATTGATACATTAGTTATTGCATTTGTTATCTTTGCCCAGAATCCCTGAGTTTCATTAAAGGCAGCTGTTAGAATTGATACAACAGTTGCTGATATTCGACAGATGCTGCTGAGAAATGTATCAACTAAATGTAGTAAATTGAATCAGAATCTGAGCCTGGATTATTGAGCTGCCAGACTAAAACACCAGAGGCAGGAAGATTAAACTTTAAACTTCAATTTGGGAAAAAAGGTAAAAGTTAAAAAAAAAAAAGTCTTTCCGGTGAAAAATATGAACTGAAAAGCGTTTAAAAGGTGAACAACCCCTTTAAATAAAGTAAATTCTCAGTTTAGTGTCTGTGTATATTTATTTTATGCCTAATTACATATAGCTTTCCCAGTACATCTGCTGGGAGCTGAAGATTTCGAAATCTAGGCAGGCTGTATGAGTCAACTCTCACTTATTGTCACCTCCCTTCAGGTAAAACACTGACTTTACCCTGTATATTGTCAGCAGTAATCATGTTGTTTATTTTACCTAGGCTTGCTAGCATTTACAGGGTAAAGTCAATAGTTATGTTGAAGGCAAGCTAACTCATACAGTTGCGTATATTTGGCCCCTGCCCATATTGTAAACTACCTACCTGTCATGGAGGCACCAATATGCAAGCATTTATTAAGTAACATACAGATACTTAAGATTATTATTAGATATATTATTAGATATATTATTATTAGATATAATTAGCGATAAAATGGTGATGAAAATTATTATTTACAACCCAATCAGCACCTCACTGATTCCCTCTAAAATTGTCTTGATGGTAAGAATACCCAGTCTGAGTGATTAGTTTTAGTTGCTTCGTTTGAGATTTTCGGCAATCTCCAATATTAAGTTTCCTTTAAGTTAAAATCCTATTTTGCTAGTAGCATTTTGAATCCACCCCTTCCTAACCCCGATTTTATGAGTTTTTATTTTAAAGGGAGCATTTCTAAATACAAATAAAAGCAACATCATCATGTCTCTTACTTCTAGGATATGACCATATATAGATTCATTGTTTCATTCCATAGTGTAACCTTTGCAAGTATGACAGTTCTTCTGTACTGGGGCAGCATAAACACATTTTATGTTCTGCTGGTTCTTTCTTACCCGATGGATCTCTGCTGGTGGGGCAACACCCGCCCCAGATTTCTCCTGTCTATTTCTGTGTCTTAGAGCTTTTCTCTGACTCTCGCTTCCTTTCTTATCTATGTCTCTGCGCTGCTGCTGCTGTGTGTTTGTGTATGTTGGTTTCATCAGAGGAAGAAGGAATGCCCGGAGCAGAATGCAGGTACTATAACATTTCATAGGGCCACTAGCTTACTTTATGGTGGTCCACATAACCATTGTTTGGTCAATACTCAAATCCAGTTAGATTGGTTCACCATTAAATGAAGTAGTTGAAGTTCTGTACAAGGCCTTCAACCAGAAAGGCTTCCGATCTTGTTGAATAACTCCCAAGACCCCTATAGCCCCCTAGTTCCCACCATTCACCTTCCATGACATATACAAAGGCAGTAAAACGCCAAACTGTGCTTTACAAAAGTTACATTCCAAAGTTCAACCCCCACTGGCCCTACCAAACAGAGCAGTTTTCCCAATGGTTTAAACCTGTTTTAGGGTTCGCTTAAGCACGTATTCACTTGCACATAGAATTTGCATACACATGTGGGTAGTCACTATTGACAGCTGAGAGTGATTATGACCCATGTTATATTTCTGCTAGGACTCTGGGCAGGCAATCCCTTTGGTGGTGGAGAGCTGCATTCGGTACATCAACTTATATGGTGAGTTCTGCATTTTAGATCTCCTGCTCTCTGAAATATATTATAAGGCGAACCCCCAACTTCTTCCGGTCTGTGTTTGATGTGTTTCCAGTCTTATAAGTTAAAAAGATTGTTGTGCATCTGCTTCTGACAAGTAGGCTGAGTTGTAACAATAGAGGAAACTTAACTTGTCACTGCTGGGAGAGCATTGAGGTGTTGGCAAGAATATAGAGGGCCACTGATACCTTGACATCTGCAGCTTTTAAATATCTGTGCATATAAGGTCATCTTGCTGTAGTTTTGGGGGCACAAATCAGTGTTTTGGGGCTCAGTAACTTTAGCAGTGTTGACAGAGCACACCGTCAGTGTCTAGACAATATTTATAATCAGATTCAAGTTGACGAAATGATAAGGGTCATTCCTGAGATAAAAATGTTTAAATATTAAACTTTCCCAGCCTACTGCTGCTGCTGATAACTCAGTCGTGCTGTTTGCAGCTGGATATTCCAGATTTCTTACAAACTCACTAAGCATGATTTATAAGAATATATTTTTAATTGGTCGTTCATGGCTTTTGAGCATTATATGCTAATTATTTGAGCTCTAGAAGAATACCCATAATGTTGATAAAGTAAGTCTTTAAAATAAGTGACGAGAGTGGTATTCTTATCAACTTTAAATGTACATTCATTATTATTCCAAGTTAATAAGGGATACATGTACTGTTAATATGAATGAATACATGTGTGTGCCATACTCTGCCTGCCCTATGCTCCACGTGTGCCCTACTGTGCTTGCCCTACACTACCTGTGGGACGTAAGCCTGGTAGGGTTTGTTTTGCGGGTTTGTTAGCATTTGGAAATTGTTGTTAGGTGCCCCTAAGGAGTTTTATCATGAGCTGGGGGGGGGTGCTGTGTTAGCCACAGTGGAGGAGGCGGCATATGGATTTAAGGTGTTTATGGTATATTCAAGGGTATGACTTCATCTTTTCACATATGACTGCAGTGAGTACCAGCCAATTTTTTTGTTTGATGTGCTACCGCCATTAATGTGAACATGGTCTTAAAAGCTCTTGGGATAACATGGGTGTGGTTTAAAAGAGGGAGTCATCAACACTGGCTTCCATTATTGGCCCTCCACCACGTAGGCTAAAAAAATCTCGGCCCTCGGTACCACAGAAGTTGGACATCACTGCTCTAGGTTATACCGAGTGCAAGCTCTGTACCTCTGTATGATACCCTCATATGTGTTTTTGCAGGTCTCCAGCAACAGGGGATTTTTCGAGTTCCAGGCTCTCAAGTGGAAGTTAATGACATCAAGAATTCATTTGAAAGAGGTAAGACAAAAGGTCCCCAGATGCCCATTAAAGCTGCCAACACTATCTGTAAGTACTGTTTCCAAGATGGCACAAAGTACTTGCTGGGAGGCTAAAACAGCCTAATTAGGCATCAGACCTACTAGTACAGCAAACTTCTGCCAAGCAGTTTATTGCATACATATAAATATAGATAATATTACGTTTGGACTATAGTTGGGGGAACTCTACTTTGACCACTTGATTTTTTATGAGAGCCTGCTACAATGAAAAAAATAGATTGGGGTGATGATTAAAATATTAACAGGATCTAATATTGTCTGAAAGCCTTGGCAAAACTATTTCTGACTCTCACAATGCGCTCTTTGGGGGTCACACCATTGAGTTGGCCAGGTGTTCGACAAGGCTGGACCAGTGACAAAACATTAAAATGGACACTTTTTTAACCGCCCTATATATATCCAATTAGATTAGAGAGTCAGAGATGACTTTTATCTTCCAGCTGGAGTCACTTTCTTTTTGTAATAATGAACAAAAATGATTATAAGTACACTGATTTTAATTAATTGAGGTGACTGTGTCCTTGTCTGTAGCCATATCTTGCTGTGATATGTAAATCTGAAGTGCACTGTGTGTAAAAGGAATGGTTTAGTTCATCAGTGTGTGTAAAATACTTTCTCTGGGTTAAGTGCTGAGCTTAAGAAGGTGTCAGTAAGACTTATGCTGATCCTGATCTTCTGATCAGGTGAGGACCCACTTGTGGAAGATCACAGTGAGCGTGACATTAATTCGGTGGCAGGTGTGTTGAAGCTGTACTTCCGAGGCCTGGAAAACCCACTCTTTCCTAAGGAAAGGTTTCAAGACTTGATGTCAACAATCAGTAAGTATCTGTAAAGTCAAATACTCTGCTTGAAAAACGTTTTATGTGCTCACTGTCCCCTCTGTTGTCTTGTTCTGCGTTAAACTAGGTCTGAGTGCTCCCAGTTGGATATAACAATATGTAAAAGGCAGAGGTACCCCCTGCCAAATCTCTATAGTATAGTAGTATATAGAGTATAGTATCCAAAAATGTATATATAGAGTATATAGAATATAGTATAGCAAGGCTCAGGCCTCATCCATTTAAAATGTATTTATCCAAATATCAGTTAGCGTTACATTGGTCATTATTAGTATTTCTTTGCGACATGTCTAGATTAGGTTGAGTTAGAAGCAAATAGCACCGCTGGCTCTATAGCTCACTGTATCTAGTTACCGCAGTCAACTTAATGTGTTTAAGATGATCCTATACCTAAGCATTGTTGTATAAACATAAGCCAGTGTATGATAGTAATAGTGAACCTGATAGAAATATTCAGTCTGTGTAGCATCTCAGTGTTTGTCCTGTCTCTCAGTATAAACCCATTGGTCAATATGTTTGCTCAGCGTTACTCCTGTGACTCAGGTGGAACTGTTCAGCCAGTGCTGCCTCATTGTCATAACAAGTGTCTTTCTTTGACTTGCTTGTATCAGAGATAGAGAACCCTTCAGAGAGGGCACACCATATCCGTCAGATCCTCATCACGTTGCCCAGGTCCGTCCTGGTGGTCATGAGATACCTCTTTGCCTTCCTCAACCAGTAAGTGTTTATCTTCATTCCAGTTGCTACTAGATTTGACACAATGCAAATTCTTTAACATTAAGGGTAGGGGCCCAATGGGCGATTCGGGAAGATTTAGTCGCCTGGCGACTAATCGCCTCGTCTTTGCGGCGACCAATCTCCCTGAACGCCTTCCCTCTGTCTTGCACCGGCATGCGCTAAAGCATACACCGCGCTTCGTATTCCGAAGTCGCCTGAAGTTTTCTACCCTTAAGATCCAGAGTTTCCAGGTATGGGTTGAGTAATGCCTTGTGCTGATCTCTACACAAATGGGGTGTTCATGAACATCAGCTGACCGTTCAATATCATTAGCTACCTGTAGCTCTCCAGATTTTATTGTTCTACGTCTCCCAGTTTCCTCCTTGACGGCTGAAGTTAGATGTTGTATGGTCCTCTAAACCATCGGTCTCCAGTACTTGGACTTTTATCTTTTTATACATATTAAACTTTAAAGAGCATAGCCACATAGGTTGAAACAATGTCCCACTTTACTCTAGTAGTAGTAAAAAATTAAAGTATTTTAAAATAAATCAATTATATTGTAGTGTTGCGCTGTACTAGTAAAACTGGTGTTTTTGCTTTATAAACTCTACTATAGTTTATATACTTTAAACAAGCAGCTCTGTAGCCATGGGGGCAGCCATTCAAACCTGAAAAGGCACAGGATAATCAACAGTATATAATATAGTATATAAAATAGTATATAAGCTCTGTAGAATACAATGGGATCCTTCAACATGTATCTCATATCTACTGCGTATCCTGTGCTTGAATGGCTGCTCCCATAGCTACACAGCGGCTTGTTTATATCAACTATAGTAGAGTTTCTGAACAGGGTTGGACTGGGACGGCAGGATACGGGGAAAAAAAGGGGGCATGTTTTTACAGGCCGATAGAGATATTCGCAGTGGTAAGACCTCCCTTAATTCCATGTATGTACAAACCCTGCACCCCAAACCTAACTATATGTAAGAGAAAAGGTCTAGAGCAGGCAGTACAGAGAAACTCAGCTCTACCTCTGGGGTAACAATTGATTTATTCACCCCAGGAGTACATAGTGTATGTAATGGTAATGGGCCAATGTTTCATCTCAGGTGGTCTCACCCTCAAAGCTTAAACATTCAGTTGCCAGTGACAGATTTGATAGCGCTTGACGTAAATCCACTCTTATTTATTAAAAGTTGACATTTTCAGCTTCAGAGATTAAAATACCGTCCTATTTATACATTTCTAGCATTACCTTGAATGGCAGGTTCTTCTAGTGAATTTCTATGTACAATTGATAGCGACAATATATACACTGTCATGTCGGCCTACGCTTGTAGATATAATATTTCCCTGAGCTCAGAACAACATATTGAGCTGTTTCCAGGGTTATTTTTAGTCTCGAAATTCAGTCTACAATCTGTTTAGTGCTATTCATACAGCATCTCCAGGAATGCCATGCTTCTCACATTTTGCTATTAAGGAGAAACCAGATTGCTTGTGTTATTATATTCCCACTCAGCCATTATAGTGTAAATGTTTCCATACTGTGACACCAATTTATGGGAGATTGCAGGAAGACATTTTTGTGTTGGATCTTTAGGTTCCTTTTCAGCTGCCTGTTCTGTGTACAAAGAGGTTTAGGAGGGTATTTGCTTCTACCATAAATGAAGTAACATGTGCTTCAATAAGTGGGCATAGGGGCATAGTAACACCTTTTGTATAGCTTTGTCTCAAAGGGGCAGATTTACTAAACTTCAGAGTTGCGCTAGCGCAGGCTTCGCCGCACTTCGCCAGGCGTAGTTTCGCCAGGGCGCCGCTAATTCACTAAAATCCGAAATTGCGCTCAGGGAGGCAAAAGGTAGCAAAGTTGTGCTAGTGTTAATCGTCAAGGGAAGCGCAGTTACGCTAGCGATGCCTAATTTGCAAACGGCACCAACTTAAAGTACAATGGACGTATATGTAGCAGCAAATACATTTCATTACACAAACCTGGGAAAGCTTCATAAAATAAAATAGAGTTGTTATTTGCCCTATACATGTGCCCACTGTATAGTTTATGTGCCATATGTTAGGAAATGTAGGGGGGAAGGTAAAAAAATGTGCGATCTTTTTCAGCCTATCACCCTTAAAAAAGTAAGACGCCAGCGTTTTTTGGGACTTAGAAAGAATTTCAACTTTTTTTGAAGCAAGCCCTATCTACTCTATTGTACTTCGCCTGGTCTGAGGTGGCGAAGGCAAGTCTGGCGAAGGCACGTTCAGTAAAATGTGCACGTTAGTGAATTGGTGTAGTTACGTCCCATCGCCATAGCGCAACTTCGCCTGGCGTAAGGGTGCGAAGTAGCGCTAGAGTAGGTCCACTTCGCTAGCGAATTTACCCCAGCACCCGTTAGTAAATCGGTGAAGTAACGAAATGACGTCACACTGGCGAATTTGCACTAGCCACTTCGCTCTTTAGTGAATTTGCCCCAAAGGACCTCAGGTCCCTTGCATTCTGGATAATAGATCCTGTACATTTGTAATTCTCAGAAACTCATGCCAGATGGGCAGATCATGTGCATATTATGTATATGGTCACTATATTGTGGTTAAATGTTGTATGTCAGGTATAGTGTGGGATTTATCCACATAGATGGGTGCAGAAAACCCTCTAATGTGGCCTATGTTCATGGCTTATTAACTCATGCCAACAGTCCTTATTGCTTGCCCATAGCTGAGCAGCTAAATAAAGTGATCTGTTTTTGGCAGATATAAAAAGTAGATATTTCAGCAGCTCAGTGACTGGTATCTCAATTAAATGTGCCACAGTTTATCACAGTACAGCGATGAGAACATGATGGATCCATACAACCTAGCCATCTGTTTTGGACCAACTTTGATGCCCATCCCAGATGGGCAAGATCCTGTGTCTTGCCAAGCGCATGTCAACGAGGTCATCAAAACCATCATCATCAGCCAAGAATCCATTTACCCAAGTCATCGTGAGCTGGATGGGCCAGTGTATGAAAAATGCATGACCGGAGGAGAGGATTACTGGTGAGCACTTTATTTTAATTGTACCCTGGATTATTCACATTTTTTTTTTAGATTGCAAGATAATAAGAACAATATGTGCTGCTTAAATAATGAATTTTCTTACAACAGCGCCACCTGCTGGTCAGTTTCTGACCATAATTCAATTGAATAACTTGTCAGAAGAAAGAAAAAGGAAGTTTTTGATGTTCCCCTGTTAGGAAAGATGTGATACTGTGGTTTCTGATGTCCTTTCTAAACAAAGAAATCTCAGAACAGAACTCATCTTCGATTGGATAAATCTGGGGTTCCTTTGTGTTATTACATACTGTGCTTTGCTCTTCCACACAGTTTATATCTTGTATATCAGATTGCTTAGGAGCCCTTTTGCAATGTACTTTTTTATTTTTTAGATTTCGTGATATTAACATGATATTTTAAACTGAGCAGAAAAGCATCAAAAGACATCTCCTGCATCAGAAACTTCTGTTTGGCCCCTGCCCAGACTTCACAGTAGGAGGCGCTGCTGTTACACATTTATTATATCAGCAGTGTAAAATAAAACCATATATATCATGAATCCTACTCGTAGGAGAAACTGTGCTGACAGCCCTTTAGTGCTATAACAATGTGCTTTGATGTAAAAACATGCGATTTATATGGTTATTATTTCCAGTATGCCCTATTGAGAAATGTATTAGGTTATCATTGTGTTTATAGAGCAGAATATTCCGTTAAATGTGTTTCTTCTCATCTGCTACAGTGTATGGCTGGAAATAGCGTAGAGTTATTTTTAGATGAGCAAATGATAAATCATATATTGCAGTTAATTAATTAATAGTGTCTGACGAACGGTATAATTAGAGGGCACTGTGTGTACAATGCTGTCTTTCGTATGATTGCTAGAAGCTTATTAACCAGTGAGATGCCAGAGGATATTGGATGTAATAGAGCTTATGTTTTATTACAGTGACAGCCCCCACAGTGAGCCGGGGGCTATTGATGAGGGTGATCACGACAATGGTACAGAGCCTCACACTAGTGATGAAGGTAAGAGCTTACAATTGACTCCCTTTATATATACAGGTATGGGACCTGTTATCCAGAATGCTTGGGACCTGGGGTTTTCTGGATAACGGATCTTTCCATAATTTGGGTCTTTGTGCCTTAAGTCTACTAGAAATTCATTTAAACATTAAATAAACCCAATAGGCTGGTTTTGCTTCCAATAAGGATTAATTATATCTTAGTTGGGATCAAGTACAAGTTACTGTTTTATTATTACACAGAAAAAGGAAATCATTTTTAAAAATTTGGATTATTTGGATAAAATAGAGTCTATGGGAGACAGCCATTCCGTAATTCGTAGCTTGTATATATATATATATATATATATATATATATATATATATATATATATATATATATATATAGACTCTTGATGAGTATCAGAAAGTGCAGGAATCTGATAAGACTTACCCTGAGCACCTGATGAAGGATCTTTGGATCTGAAACATGTTGTGCACTGCGCAATAAACGGATGACTGTATGACTGACAGGTTTTCCAGAAGTGAGATTTGTTATTGACGTATAAAGTTGGGAAGGCTTGACGGATCCTCTACTCTGTATGAAGGACCCTAATACAGACATAACAGGGAGGATATCACCTATTTTATATCTTAAAGGAACAGTAACACCAAAAAATTTAAGTGTTTTAATGGAATGGAAATATTATGTAGTGTTGCCCTGACAGGTAAAACTGGTGTGTTTGCTTTATAAACTCTACTATAGTTTATATAAACAACCTGCTGTGTAGCCATGGGGGCAGCCATTCAAAGCTGAAAAGGGAGAAAAGGCACAGGATACACAGAAGATAACAGATAAGCTCTGTAATATACAATTGTAGTCTACAGTGCATATCAGTTATCTACTGTGTGTCCTGTGCTTGAATGGCTGCCTCCCCCCATGGCTACACAGCAGCTTGTTTTATAAACTATAGTAGTGTTTATGAAACAAACACACCAGTTTTACCTGTGTGGGGCATCAATACATTATATTGTCATTCCTTTCATTTTTAGATGTTACTGTTCCTTTAACCCATTAATCTTAAGTATGATAACCCAACTTACAGAAAAATACCAGATAATAGGTCCTATACCTGTAATATCAATATACAATAAATAATGTAGCAATGTCTCTGTCTCCTGGACACTACTACTGTTAAGGAACAGTAACATCAACAAATAAAAGTATTTTAAAGTATTAAAAATATACAGTACTGTTGCCCTGCACTGGTATAACTGGTGAGTTTGATTCAGAAACACTACTATAGTTTATATGAACAAGCTGCTGTGTAGCTATGGGGGGCAGCCATTCAAGAAGAAAAGATATAGGCAGAGAACAGATAAGCAGATAGAGTCCCATTGTATTCTACAGATATTTTCTGATATCTACTATATAACCTGTGCCTTTTCTCCTTTTTACAGACTGAATGGCTGCCCCCCTGGCTACACAGTAGCTTATTTATATAAACTATAGCAGTCTTTCTGAATCAAACTCACCAGTTTTACCAGTGCAGGGCAGCAGTAACTTATAGTTTTATTACTTTACTGGTGTTACTTTTTTTAAATGCTAAATGTGCGTGATTTGCTTTCAAAGGTACACGTGACAATGTTACTTGGATTGAATAAGTGACAGTCAGCTCACTCATTATATTGCATTATGTCTTCATGTTCTTTATAATCACCTTTGCTTTTGGTTTATCCTCAGAGGTGGAGCAGATTGAGGCCATCGCTAAGTTTGACTACATGGGACGGACTCCCCGAGAGTTGTCTTTTAAAAAGGGGGCATCCCTGCTTCTTTACCATCGCGCTTCTGAAGATTGGTGGGAAGGGCGACACAATGGGGTAGATGGGCTTATACCTCATCAGTATATCGTGGTGCAGGATCTGTGAGTACCTGCTTGTCTATTTGTTATGTGAGTTATAGTCTGTAAGAGGAATAGATGTCGGAACAACATGGCTAATGCAATACAGATGATACCCCGCTTGTATTAGCCAGCTTGTGCCAGTATCTATTCTTTGGATATGGTTGTTTGCAGAGGGTGCTGATCCTTCAGGTATACTGTGCCTTTCGTATTCATGGAAGAGAGTACAGGGTGTGCTGGTGTTGACTGTTCCATGTGTTTCTGCAGCTGCATATTTTACAGGCATTCTGCCATCAACCCTGATCCTTTTTTCTTGTAGGGATGATGCATTTTCAGACAGCCTTAGCCAGAAGGCAGACAGCGAGGCCAGCAGTGGACCCCTACTGGATGATAAGGCCTCCTCCAAAAATGATATCCACTCACCTACTGAGCACCTGCAGGAATACAGCTTCTCTGGAGTGTCGGGCAGGTACTCTCAGAATAACGTGATGTACTGCAGCTAAGCAGTTATAAATTGCTATTGGGTTGCTAGGCAGAGGGCCCAAACCAACTAGGCATCTGTTTGAATAGAAAGTTATAAATTGTCCTTGTCGTGCACTCTACCTATAGCAGGCACTAGGGGCCTACGTTAAGAAATGATAAAGCAAACATTTCTGATCAATGTTTATTACAGCCAGGTATTTCTCACCAATTACTGGTGATAATTGAGGCGGTTTGAGGGCAATCTTGCTTGTTCATGCTCCTGACCCTTTAAAGGAGAAGTAAAGCTCAACTAAAGAATTAGGCTAGAAATGTTGTACATTATGTTTTGGGCTTCTGTACCAGCCCAAGGCAACCACAGCCCTTTAGCAGTAAAGATCTGTGTCTCCAAAGATGCCCCAGTAGCTCCCCCTCTTCTTTTCTGCTGATTCACTGCACATGCTCTGTGCTGCTGTCACTTACTGAGCTTAGGGACCCACTCACAATATACAGTACACATAGAATAAAAATGTCACAATATAAGGCTGATTAGTAATTAATACAGATAATTACTACATGGCAGCACAGAAACCAGTGCAATTAGCATCAGAATTTAATAATCAGCTTATATTACAGGCCAACCAATTTTCTGCTTGATCATTTGTGACAACCCCAAAGCTAAACTTCTTAACAGCTGCTCAGAGCCCACTGAGCATGTGAGCGTCACAGACACTTTCCAAGATGGTGACCCCCTGTGATAAGTTTGAAGTCCTGGATCATTGCTGCTATTGACAAGCTGAAACTTTAGGCTGGTGCAATAAGTTCAGTATATAAAATATGGTATTTTTGCCTTTATTCATTTCTAGGGCTTAGTTCTCCTTTAAGACAAATATAACTCACCCATTCATGTTGTGCCCGTTGCATGTACCCATTCCATTAACCCATATTTGCACCCTATTTTATGTCAGGGTGAGACTAAGATCTGATGGAGCTGCCATACCACGGAGAAGAAGCGGTGGTGACAACCACAGTCCCCCCAGACCACTAGGTCCTTGTATAGATACCCCTCCCAGAGCCGCCGCCTGCCCCAGCAGCCCACACAAACTGTCGCTAAATAGAGGAAGGGTGGATAGTCCAGAGAAGCGCCGGATGGCAACTTTTGGCAGTGCCGGGAGCATCAATTATCCTGAGAGGAAGGGTCTGACTGACGGAATCTCCCTGCGATCAGTAACAGGAGGTACCAGACACAGCAGTCTTGGGGACCACAAGTCTTTAGAAGCTGAAGCTCTAGCTGAGGTAGGATAATAACCCATATTTAATAGGCAATGAATGTTATTGTTAGGCTTAGAATGCACTGATTCTGATACAGGTATGGGACCTGTTATCCAGAATTCTCGGGACCTGGGGGTTTATGGATAACAGATCTTTCAGTAAGTTGGATCATCATACCTTAAGTCTACTAGAAAATCATGTAAACATTAAATAAACCCAATAGACTGGTTTTGCCTCCAATAAGGATTCATTATATCTTCATTGGGATCAAGTACAAGCTACTGTTTTATTATTACTACAGAGAAAAAGAAAATAATTTTTAAAAATTTGGATAAAATGGAGTCTATGGGAGAAGGCCTTTCTGTAATTCGGAGCTTTCTGGATAATGGGTTTCCGGATAACGGATCCCATACTTGTATATACTGAATATGAACATGACTTGGGTGAGTCTTTGTTTTGTATGTCTCTTGGGTGGTCTTATTTTTCCTGATTTTCTCATATAATCGTATTGTGTTCAGGATATTGAAAAGACAATGAGCACAGCCCTGAATGAGCTGCGTGAGCTGGAGAGGCAGAACACGGCCAAGCAGGCGCCTGATGTGGTGCTGGACACACTGGAACCCATGAAACACCCTGCACTGGGCACTCCCAATTCTGAACCGGTTAGTCCTTTGCACACCATTATGATCCGTGACCCTGATGCTGCCATGAGGAGGAGTAACTCCACTACTACGGAGATGATGACTACATTTAAGCCTGCTCTGTCGGCACGTCTTGCAGGGTCTCAGCTGCGTCCTCCACCTGTAAGGCCGGCACGGCCCATGGTCCAACACAGGTCTAGTAGCAGCAGCAGCTCTGGTGTCGGAAGCCCGGCACTAACACCAACAGAAAAGGTGTTCCCCAGCAACCCATCTGAGAAGTCAGGAACCATGTAAATGCCCCCAGACCCCAATATCCTGGATCCTCCTGTGTGATCTGTGGTATACTCTGGATAGTATAAATGAGAACTGGGTCAGGAGACACAGAAACCGAAAGAACTTCAGTTCAAGCCAGTTCCAGTAGTGTTAGATAGAATTCTTGTACCTGTTACATACTGTACTCATACATTTCCTACATGTGACTCCCCCCAGTCTCAGAGTCTATTGTTAATACCTCCAATCACACTCTGTTTTTGCACCCAGACATATGGATCCTTAGACACCCAATCCCATGTACATATCTCATAGTCTCTTCATGCACTTGTAACCACATACAGTAGTTCTGATCTAAGAACATTTTTCTCACTCAGGATTTGTCCACGTGCCCAGTAACTTGGAACTATCCATAAAGGGTCACTTCTTGTGCCCACCTTTTTCCATGGCTTCATTAGGTAGGTGCATTATCAGCACTCCACATAACTAACGTTTATGCCCTTAATAAAACAATATCCATGTATTTCCCAAAACAATCACACAAGATCTTATGCCATGCACCCAATAACACAAGATCTCTAACACACAATCCTATGCTATGCACCCAATCACACACGATCTTGCGCCACGCACCCAATCACACAAGATCTTACTCCACGCACCCAATTACACAAGATCTTACTCCACGCACCCAATCACACAAGATCTTACGCCACACACCCAATCACACAAGATCTTACGCCACGCACCCAATCACACAAGATCTTACTCCACGCACCCAATCACACAAGATCTTACGCCACAAACCTAATCACACAGGATCTTACGTCACATACTCAATAACACAAGATCTCTAACACAGGATCCTATGCTATGCACCCATCATACAGGATCTTACTCCACGCACCCAACCGCACAAGATCTTACGCCGCACATCCCAATCACACAAGATTTTACAAAGCGCCTAATCACATAAAATCTTACTCCATAAACCCAATCACATAGGAGCCTATGCCACGCACCCAATCACACACGACCTTGCTCCATACAACCAGCCACAGAAGACCTTATACAATGCACGCATTGTACAATGTTTCTCACCCTTGTTACCACTATGATAAATTCATATAGATGTATGTCAGCTGGGTTGCCCTGTTTTCTTCAGTTGTGCATAGTTCATATACAAATCTGAGCAGCGTTTTCTTATTACAAATATATGTACCACACTGGATCTCGTAAGCATCTTTCCGCATAACTTTCTCCGTGGACTCATCTCATGAACCATCATCTCCTCTTCATCTTGAAGAATTGTACCATAGTGATTCTTAAATCTTTAGTTGGCCTTAAGATGCACTAAGACTCAGTACAACTTTTACTCTATGACGCTGCATTTTGTGCGTGTGTTTGCTTGGATATGCTGGAGAATTTTGGAGGGAGTGGTCCAGTCTAGGCTATTTCTTCCCTCTGGACTGTTCCTGGACACCATGGATTATCACTAAGGAATGGCAATGAATGTAACAAATGAGAAGTACCTGTGGAATGACATATTTCTTCTTCATTTATCTTGTTTTTACCTATTTTACCCTGATCTTATTCAACTGGGTCACAAAAATGCCTTTTTTCAGCCTGGCCTTGTGGGTTTCCCAATAAATTGCCCATCTGTATGTTGTTCTCTGGACTGTGGCTGTCATGAAAGGGTTAGTGGCCCCTGCTGCCCCCTCTGCCTGTAACTTTGTACAGATTTACTCTTATGCATTAGTTCTCTTATTAACCATGTGTAGGCCAGATGCTATATATATATATATATATATATATATATATATATATATATATATATACACACACATATATAAACACATATATGTATAGTAGTTGAACATGGATAATTTGAGTTATGCTTGAACTGAGTTCCAAGAAAGGCTGTTTGTGCTGCCACTGGAAAGGTAATATACTGTATATGTGTATATATATATATATATATATATATACAACCGAACCAGATCCGCACTCCGTCAGTGTAAAAATGCAACAACCCGGGTGCTGCTCCAAGGAAAAACTGCACAAGAACGTAGAATCGGATATAGCACTCCTGGGATTTTTAAAAAGTTCAATTTTTATTCCATGCTTATAAAATTAATCAACGTTTCGGCTACTGTCTAGAGCCTTTGTCAAGATTAAAAAAATCAATTAAACATGCCCCATGGTGGGCCTTTAAATGGGGCATGTTTAATTGATTTTTTTAATCTTGACAAAGGCTCTAGACAGTAGCCGAAACGTTGATTAATTTTATAAGCATGGAATAAAAATTGAACTTTTTAAAAATCCTAAAAAAAAAAATATCTGATTCTACGTTATTGTGTATATATATATATATATATATATATATATATATATATATTGTAAATGTACCTTATCAATTCCTCCTAATTGTAGTCTGGGACTTGAGTTTAGTCAACAAAACCTTGTTTCCCCTAAATGTGAGCACATAGTTTGCTTCAGGTCAAGTAACCCACAGCAACTAATCTTCAGGTTGAATTTGCCGGTCTGCTGTTTAAAATCAAACAGCTGGTTGCTATGGGTTACAAGATTCAGAACTTTGAACCTATCATTGCATTATGCCGTTGTTTGTTTGCAAAGCACCCTATGGCACAAAAGGCAGTTACTAGACACCATCACCAATATCTGTCATAAGTAGAGTGTTTCCTATTTATATGAATGACAAGGGCACATGAACGGCTGTTCCATTAACCTGGTCCAGGCAATGGGTGCCAATGAGTACAAAATGCATCAGAATGTGGCCCGACCTTGGTTTTGATGCCTTGTGATGCTCTGTGCAATGAGACACATTATTAGACTTGACTTTCTTGCCTTGTTTATAGGCAATGGGCTTCATTTCCAAATAAGATTACAAGACATTCAAGATACTATAGCCAGATGAATATTTAAAAGGGAAATTCACCTTTGAATTGAATTGTAGTACGTTATAGGCGGACCTATTCTTAGCAACTTTTCATTTGGTCTTCATTTTATTATTATATATTTTTTATGAACTGTTAGCCTTCTTGTTCTGGCAGTCTACTGAAATGCTCCCTGGCTATTAGGGTCACGACAAAAAAGATTGACCGTATTTTATTATTATTTGTTTTATTGCTGAACTTTCTATACAGGCCTACTACTATTCCTGCTTCCATTTGGAGTTGAACCTCCAATCTGAAGCCTGGTTGCTAAGGTAATCAAGCCGTAGCCCACCCAATAGCAGTTAAATTTCAAGCCTGAATACTGCAGAGCAAAACAAAAAGAAAATCATTTACAAATCACAAAGACTGCAGTCATAGAATATCACTGTTTGCAACAAATGAAATGCCGCTTTTAAGGTGAACTACCCTTTAAGCCTTTTGTTTCCCAGGATGGGAGGTGCAGCACAGTCTGGAACTTTTCTAGATTATTATACACGGCGGCCACTACTGCTACAAAGAACCAATTCCATTGCACTTCTACTTATAACTTGTTCTGTGTAAGAAATGTATAATATAGTTAATTTTTGCACCTCATCTCGGGGTGAGGTTTGAAATGTGTGGGTCATGGGTGTTGACTACAATGATCATGTGAGGCATTGGAAGCTTGGGACTACAGTACTGGAGGAAGCATAAGGGGCACTAGCAAATCTATCCATAACACACTGCTGTGCAGAGACACCACTTGAGACACACACTAAGCTGGTGAGGTCTAAAACGGTGAGGTCCATGTGGTCTCCTTGCTCTTCATGGTTATGTGTAGCTTGTGTAACTTGTGTATAATTCCTGTTTAAAGTGCCAAAGCACTGCTCTGGTTGTTCTGGTATTGTACACTCAATCTAATCTGAGTTTTGCTTGTGACATGGGTGAGGGCCAGGTGTTGACTGTGATAGGCTAGTGGGACCTTGAGAAGAAAGGTTGAGAGTCACTGCTATAGATACAATACTGGAGTGTATACTAGCGCCTGTCTCTGAGCCAGCCCTCCACAACAGGGCACCCTTACAGGCCAACAGATAAGTTAGTGAGCATCTTTTTTGGAAAGAAATACCGACTGTCTCTTCTTCTCTTTTGATAACCTTGAAATCCAGGAAGTGTTTACCCACCAGGCTGGTAAATACAGACAAGTAGACAAACCTACAGATATACTGTATAGGGACTAATGCGCCTCCCTCCATAATAAAACTGGAATCACCAAGGAAATCCACAGCCATATAAAAGAATAAAGTTCTTGTATACAGAATTCTAGGTTATCCTCATATTTTAAAGGATAAGTAAACCCATAAAAAATTATGTCAAATTGCTCAGGGCGCTTTTTCTAGGCACTTTTGCAATTTACGTGAATTCTTTTTTCAGTTTCAGAGCTAAGCTTTTTATTAACTGCCAGTTTAATTGATTTAGTAAGAACATCCCTCTGTTCAGGAAGGAGATGTGAAAGGTCTTGGGATTTCTAATCTCTTTCCTAAGCAGAGCAACATCAGAACACTTCTCTGTGTTCCTTCTGATCGCCTCTCTCTCTGACTGTATAGTTAGAAGAACTGACCAGCTGGCGGCGATGTTGTTTATAAATTCATTATATTGGCAGATTTTAAAAACTTAAATAGCTCTGAAATCTGAAATCAAAAAAAAGTAGAGAGTGTCTTTTGATACAAGTGACATCACCGAGCAACATTCATAACTGATGACATCACTAGGCATTATTTATAAGGGTATTTTATAGGTTATTATGGCTTTTGTGTTTTGTAAGTTACTGAATCACATTGATTAGCTGCATTCTAGTGATTACTTACAAATTAATCAGCAGAACTTTCCTCCAACTCCAAGACTGTTGAGGGGTTGGCACTGCTAATAACCACATCATTCAGTGGCATGTTGTGCTGAGCCGCAGATAAAATCTATAAAATCCTGTAAGATCCCCAAGGCCTGGCCTGGATTTGCTTCCTAACTGATACCTGATACTACTTCTGTGCTTTGCATTGCGTGATCTGGCTCAGGTCTCAATGTTGCACGTTGAGTTCTGCGTAGGAGGCCTGGGTGGGGATGCAGACCGTCTTTGCACTCCATATATCTAGTGCAAAATGCACGTTTTCTGTGCATGAGGCCTTGATCCATGCACTGCCCCTCACCTACTTGCATGTTTTTATTTTTGGCAAAAGAAACACACTGAGAATGATTTAGGGTTTACATAGTAACTGAGGTTGAACAATGACATGTGTTCATCAAGTTCAACCTATCAAGCTAGCATGTGGATGTAGCAATTAGCATATACAAAGCATGCATTTAATTGACTTAATAAATGCTGCAAATAAAACATGTTTAGGATCTGTAGTTGATGAACCAGGGGCCTCTTAAATCATGTTTGGGCAACCTGTGGCCTTCCAGATGTTATTGAACTATATCTCCCAGATCCCCCCAAACATCTTTAGCCGTAAAGTCGTTGTTCTACATCATGTCTATCTGTGCCATAAATACAAATGGTGCTCACACCTGTAGATTCAGATACCAGAATCCTAGGGTTTTATTTCTGTGTGACATCATATTTATTATGTATATATACATATACTGTATATATATATATATATATATATATATATATATATATATATATATATATGTATGTAGGGATGTGACGCTTGGGGTCCCTCTAGCTGTTTTAAACTTCACTTCCCAGGAGAAATTAAAGTGCTGGGAGTTTAACAGGAGGGTCACACATAGACAATATATGTGCACATTCTATACCCAGACTGAAGCCAAAAATGCTTATTAAAAGCACAAAAACCAGTAATATCTCAAGCAGATCAGCAAATACCACAAGTGCCCTCAGACCTGGGCTGCTTTGGTTAATTCTGAATACCCAACAGGTCTTTGCTGCAAATCCCTCCTGGAAGTGAAAGTGTTAATTAATCAGAGTAATGAACCAGCCACTTCTATACAGAGGTTATGGCTGGGGGGGGGGGGGGGGTACTGAGTGCCAAAGCACAATTTTTAACCCTGTGACATGTGAGTGATTTTATCCATCATCTATCCAGCACCATCCCACTTGTTTTTTGCCTCTAAAATGAAATGGCCACATTGGATGGGCCACCTGGGATTGGTTGAACTATATTGTCTCCACTCTGATGATTATTATAATTGTCACTCCTGTTCTTGAAGCCACGAGTAAACAAAGTACGAGCAGCCTTTTCCCTTCTGTGCCCTTCTTGTGGGTGGCATGTAGATCTGGCAGGGTGCCATCATCACATCATGTCTAATTACAGTCGGTCTGAAGCCGGAAGAAGAAAAAGCAGATAATAAGTTTGTATAGTCACCATACAAATACCTACACATATTATGGCCATAGCAGCCATAATAAACCGAAGTGGTGCTCTATCTGGAAAGCTTGCTGCATAAACCATCTAATCCAACATCTCTCCATCCATCTGGTTAGTTCTTGCTCTTGCAGGCTAGATTTTCCAGTGCTTTTAGGCTCATGAACTGAGAGTTTTAGCTTAAGGGGCAAATTTGTTTTTCTTCTGGAACGAAGCTGCCATTGTTGCAGCTGATTGGCAGGCACATTGGGGCTGAGTTACTTAAAGGGACCCTCTTAGTCCTTAATATTCTCATGAAGCAGAACCAAGACATGCTTGCGACTAGGGATGAGCGAACCTTTTCACGTGTTTCACTGTGAGAAATGCCCATAGACTGTAATGTATAGTAAAAATAAAGTTGAGCGTTATAAATATAACGCCCATTGACTTCAATGCATTTGGCGAACTTTTTGCCATTTCACGAACTTTCAGCGAAGCATAACGCATCAGATTCACCCCTCAATACTTGTGACAACCCACCTTTGTTGCAGGTTATTGGATACAGGATAGGCTGATAGTCCGCCTGTCAAACCATACCACTAAGTTAAATATAAATGAAAAGAAAGTTTAATTAGCTGTTGCATAGAACATATTGATTAAAATGTAGCTAGAAAACATTAAATTGACCACACTGTATTAGGGCTCTGCCACTTCCAGTGAATACGGGCAAGGAATTGTCCACTTAGCATTATAAGGACTACAATTGGAACGTCAACTTGGATTGATTTGACCAGCCTTAGTACTGTATATTACAGCATGTTCAGTTTAAAGCTTCATATCCAAAGGCACTTGGGGCCCGTTTCAAATGAAATGCTGTAGAAGGGCTGACTACTGCTATATATTTCTTGTTATGCAGCTGGAACTACTTACCTTTGCTATTTATACTATAGTATTTATCCTTCCAGTAGCAATCTAAAAGTCATGTGTATGTAGCACTGTCTGCAATGAATTCTGGGTACTGTAGTCCAATATACCTTATCTGTATGTACACAAACTGTGCTTATGGCTCTGCATCCTCTCTGACAATATACTCATGTGCTGTTCCCTTATGCCACTCTCTGGCCTATAACGCAGCTGTACAGACTCTTCTATAATGACTTGTCAGGTCGCCACAGAAAAGCACATGTCTTTCAGCCACTTCTGATTGGCTGTTTCTATTTCAATGGTGTTGCCAGTTAACAGTAGAGGAACCACTAATTGGCTGTCCCTGCATAATAATAATTGTATCCTATAAATATTGTCAATGTTGTGTAAGGAGACTGCTCCAGCCGTGTGTCTGATGCAAAATGCTAATTATATGCTAATGAATACCATGTAGAAAAATATGACTGGAATATTAAATAAATGGAAACATTTTTAGGATGTTTGTGCTGTCATTTTTGAGTTGCCGTCACTTCTATGAAAAGGTGCATGGTGGACCTTCTGTGTGTTGATTGTGGTTTCCTAATTGTCATCCACTCCATTTTGGTTTTATAAGACTCATCAACTCCATTTTAGTTTCCTAAGAGTGATCAACTCAATTGTGGTTTTCTTAATTGTCAAGTCCTAAGAGCCAGTAATTCCATTACTGTGACCTAGGGAAGTGTAAGAGCATCAAAAGGTTTTTTTTTGTATATGAAATGGTTCATTTGGGGCCTTTTGAATCTGTTGATTATGGACACCTGATCTAACATAGTCATGAACTCCATTTTGGTTTCTTATAAAAGTCATCAACTCCATTTTGTTGTTCTACAAGTCAACAACTCAATTTTGGGTTAGTAAAAGTCATGGGCTCCATTTTGGTTTCTTAGGAAATAAAATGTTGCTGATAACTTCTAAGAGTCATTGACTCCATTTTGGTTTTCGAAAAATCATCAATTCCGTTTTGGTTTAATAAGAATCATCAACTTCATTTAGGTTTCCTAAGAGTTATCAGCTTTATTTTGGTTTTCTAAAGTCAACAACTCAATTTTTGTTTCCCATGAGACATCAACTCTCCAATTAATTTTGGTGTTCTATGAGTCATAAACTTTTGGCTTTGTAATCAAGTCCATTTTAGTATCCTATGAGTCATGGACTCCATTTTGGTTTCCTAAAAGCCAGCAATTTCTATAACTAAGGTAATTGGACTGAGATAATTAGAAAAAGAACAATAAAGAAGCATGAGCTGATAGCGCAGGGCAGCTTTTGTCCTTAGGACAGAAGCTCGTTGCATCCTGGTTCCTCTGCACATCTGAATAACACACAAGTTAGGGGACAGGTAGGGTGTGGGAATTGGGGACAACTACAAGGCCTCTATTCAGAGGTAGCCATAGGCAATTCTAGGAAGGCAATGTGTGCATTGTGCCTCTTTTGTACTAGTTAAAGAGTAACTGCAGTTTAGTTTCCAGTTCTGAGGTTCTCTCTGGTTTATAAAGTACAGATTGCCTGTGAATGACATGAGACTTTCTTTGATTTTTGATTTCAATATGATTTCTTTGATTTGATTTTCAATATGATGGATACAATCCTGCACCTTAACTGCTAAGCTCACACCTACTTTCCTATGTGTTCCCTAATGTTGCTCGCAGCCTCAAACCATTACTGTATTAAATTAGATCCTGATGTTAATTTCTAAGCCAACATTCCTTTTCCATTAGAGTAAATAGCACAGCGGCGGAATCCTTCACTTTAACACATTGCCTCGATGTGACCTTTGGCTGATTTCACTCAGTCGGCAACACAGATATTACATGGCACAGTCATTGCTGTTATCTCTAATGGTGTGAAATCCTATAGCCCTTAATGGCAAATTCATATGTACAGGAAGAAATGCATATAGAGTTAGGCTTTGACTCATGACAGTGTATGGGGAAATCAATTTGATGTATCCATGGGCAGACATCTTGTTGCGTAACTCTCAGCCTTCCTTCTTGACCATCACGCAATGGACAGAGGCTGGAACACATAAAACCTACAAATTCTCCTTCTGTGTTTATTGCATGAACTAATGTTAAAGTTAGAGGGCCTACCCTACAGCTTCCTACGCTTGTTATTCATGTGAATGGATGGACACAGTGCTGCCATCAGAGAGGGGCATATGAGAGTCTATCATGCCCTGTCACAATGGGGGGTCCAGATGCAAAGGTACACAGATTATTGTTGCCTCAAATGTAGCTGTTTATAATTGTATGCATTTGCCATAACCTTAGCAATTCTGTTCATCGCAACAACTGGAAGCCTGTTGAGTCTATGACATTTTACTGGGAAAAGTCAACAAGTTAAAAATAATAATAGACAGTTGACCTTCTAGATTTTGTTTTCCTTTCCTTTGTTTGAGTTAGGTTTGATAAACTTATACCTGATGTATGCAGTATACCTTTTGTGCAGCCTCAAGTGGTGTGTCAACAAGTTACAGCTACAAATGCCTATTCCCTCTGGCCCAATTTTCCCTTTGAAGAATAAATGTATTTTTCTGGAAAAGCGACAAGTTAATCTGACAGAAATCTAGAGCAGGATAGAATTTGTTTTCTCCAAGGCAAGAGGTTCACGCCTCATCAAAATCAGAAAGTAACAGAAAAAAAAATTACACAACCCATAATACCATAACATCCATGTTTTCCATTCTTTAGAGCAGTGATCGCCAAACAGTAGCTTGTGAGCAACATGTTGCTCTCCAACTCCTTGGATGTAGCTCTCAGGGTCCTCAAAGCAGGTGCCTTTTTTTGAATTGCAAGCTTGAAAGCAAGTTTTAATTGCATAAAAACGAAGTAAAGTGCCAAGCAGAGCCTCTTGTAGGCTACCAGCCCACATAGGGGCTACCAATAGCCCTTATTTGGCACTCCAATGGACCTTTTCATGCTTGTGTTGCTCCCCAACTCTTTTTACATTTGAATGTGGCTCATGGATTAAAATGGCTGGGGACCCCTGTGCTTTCAGGATCATTTTTTAATGGATATACATTTTCAGATCACATTAAGTGGACAAAAGATTTTGACTG
Organism: Xenopus petersii; assembly: GCA_038501925.1. Lineage (NCBI taxonomy): Eukaryota > Metazoa > Chordata > Amphibia > Anura > Pipidae > Xenopus > Xenopus petersii. The sequence continues at coordinate 115,546,690 of CM076679.1, read as the reverse complement.
CTATGGGCAGTCAGGCCATGTAAAAAAGCAGCATTCATTGAAATCACTCACATGCCTTCACTTTTAAGGGGAGGAAATGGAAAACTAGGGCCACAGTTTGGTGACCAGTTGAAGTATTGGTAAACTTAATAAAAAACAACTATTTCTGCCGATTAACAGAAATATCAAGGAACAATAAGGAAAACGTTTCTCTAATCCATCAAGGATAAAGAGACAAAAAAGACAAATAGCTTTAGAATAACATTAAGAGCAGCTAACAAACAAATACAATAAAACAGTTCCTTCTATTTACTTCCTTTCAACTTATGCTTTCCCTTTGGCTGTATTCTGTACTAGTGATGTGCGAGTCAGGAAAACTCAACCACCACTCGACCCTGACCTGCAAAACTTTAGCCTCTACCCAACCGTAATCTGCAAAATGCTGCCATTTTAGGACCCATACCCGTGTCTTCAAGCTTTGTGTGCTACTTCTGTGTGCAGCTCTCTTTCCAAGACAGGGAAGCTTTGGGAGCAGTGGAGTAGTGTACTTCTCCAGTCTGTCCATCACCCAACCCTAACCTGCAGTGGCTGACCAAATCTCAATCTGAAATCGTCCAACTGATGGGTAGCCCACTGGTCACCATGGGTTTCAGGTTGACTAGCACATCACTATTCTGTACCGCTCTTTCATTCTCTGATGATAGACATGGGACCTCTATACCATTTTTAATCATCACACAACTATGGTTATATATAGGTCGACATTTTCATCAAATCCAAATTCCAGGCAAACATCGGGTGACAGCTGTCACAATCTGTAATAAAAAATAGGCACAGAAACAAGAACAGACAGGCAGGAGTCACAAAATGACCATTTAGGTACATAAATTAACTAAATTGACATGTGAAGGAGTATGTTGAGGGCTCACCAAAAAGTGCAAAAGTTCTTCTACTGTATATTAATGTTAATACACATGCTTTTCATTTTGGGGAATACTAAGCGACCCAGACAATGAGAAATGAAAGGCAAATTAGTTCCAGTAATTGCAGATCATCTACTCTATATAACATCACGAATCTGTGAATGCTCCAAACGTGCCGCAAACGGAACTAGGATGAGATCAATAATAAGTGGAAAGGTGGAAGATCTATGGGGTAATGTTAGCACTGCTACAAGCATGGGGGGTAACAATCAGTTCCCAAGAGTGGGGGAAGCAAATACTGGAAGAAAACTGAAAGGGGGACACAGAAGCCAATGGAGTTTTAAAGACAGTTTATATGGTAAGGCATATATTGTATATGGTTGCTGGGCGCTTTGTTGCACTTTTGCAAGGAAGCTAATTTTTTATCGGAGTACTTGACCCCAGGAGCACTGGGGTCATGTACTCCTGTACGGGTAATCCCCAATCTCAGACGCTAGGACCCTGCAGCCTTGGGGAGCCCAAGGCCAAATCCTGGCCTGAAAATAATACTGACAACATCACAGAAAGGATCAGCAATCTGTTTAGACGTATAGTGTACCTTAATGGATTATTGTGACTGTAACAGATTAATTAAATGACTGTAATTGTAACAGAGTGCAGGAAAGTGCCCGTTTGTCACTGGCAGTGGCCGCCATAGTCACAGCATTTCCCATCATTGTGGTTTAAAAGCTTTGACCCTGGCAGTCTTCCTTGAGATTGCTGCACTTTTCTACACCAATGAAACTGAGTACAGCCTATAGGGAAAATTGTGCTCCCCACTAAACAATGTTACATTATTAATTGGGGTGCAATGAGGATGTGACCATAAAAATCATACAAAGACAAATACTCTGCACACCCGTAGTGTGTTATAGAATGGCGAATTCTAGCCAACTTTTCAATTGGCTTTTATTTTTTATAGTTTTTGAATTATTTGCCTTTCTCTTTTGACTCTTTCCAGCTTTCAAAAGGCTGGGGGACACTGACTCCATCTAAAAACAAATGCTCGGTAAGGCTACAAATTAATAGTTATTGCTACTGTACTTTGTATTACTCATCTTTCTATGCAGGCCTCTCCTATTCAAATTTCAGTCTCTTATTCTAACCAATGCATGGTTGCTAGGGGAAGCTGGATGCTTCCTGCTGATTGGCTGATATAGGTCAGTGATCCCCAACCAGTGGCTAGTGACCCTTAGATGTTGCTCCCAGTGGCCACAAAGCAGATGGTTCTTTTAGAATTATTGGCATAAAGGCAAGCTTTTGATGCATTGCTAAATAGGGCCTTCTGTAATGCTTCACATCCATATAGGGGGTACCAGTAACCAATCACAGCCCATATTTTGCACCAGCATGTTTATGTTGCTCTCCAACATTGGATTTGTATGTGGCTCCCAGGTAAAAAAAAAAATGGTTTAATAAACTGTTAAAATAAGTGAATGTCTGGAGAAAGAAAGAGGCTGCTCTCATGTGCTTCTGGTAAGGAAAAAAATTGGAAACCTTTCTAAAATCTTTCCTAAGCAGAAGAACAGAGCAGCCTCTTTCTCGAATACCGTACTTGGTGGGCAGAATGGGCAGAAACTGACCAGCAGGTGGCGTTGCTGTAGCAAAACTAATTCATATTAACATTATTATTTATACAAGTATCCCTTGATATCTTGGAATATAAAAACAATAATGAATGTATATTAAACATTTCTTAGAATAGCACACTCATCAATTTTACATTCACTTGTTCTAAAGGTTTACTCTCTGTGTAATATATACACGAATGCCCTCGGATAAGTGGCCTACATTAGAAGAGTTAAACAATACTGCAACCTCTTTGCCACTAATATACTAGTGTTTTACTGCCTGAAGCATGTTTTACACAATCTTACTTTATATAAATAACGAGCCCTGCAAAGTTTTGACTTTTGCAGGCACCTTAATCAGATAATTTACAGTGGGTTTCTTCTGCAAGGGGATGCTGTGCCAAGCTCTCACCAGTGGGTGGCACCAAAACTTCAGTAATGGCTGCACAGGGTTGAAATATTCAGGGCAGTCCTGATGTTGTGCTTTTTTTGCCAATTCAATAGAAGTAAACGTTTTGTTCAGCAAACAGGCTGGAAACAGACATTGAAGACAGATAGGAACCATTTGGCCCACCTAACGTTACTCTGATTCTGTTGGAACTTGTAGGTTCCTTATGGACAATTAAGTATTAAGGAATTTGATGGCAGGTGACCATTTGGCCTACATTTGATAGTATGATGATTTCCCTATCCAAATCCATAGCACAGATATATTATAGAGCATATAACCATGCTTTAGAGAAAAGTACATCGGCTTAAATTTCTCTCCAGTGCCAAAAGCCTAATGGAGCAGCACGCCTTCCCACATTTCCCAAATTTCCCAAAAGGAGCAGCGCAAGGCATTGGAGCAATCTCTGCAGGGCCCCCTTAGTCTCTATGTTGCAAAGCTTACACCTGATGCAGGGCTGCAGAGAGTTCAGCATTCTGTATTGTTGCGTTTTTAAACTTGGAAATTTTAAAGGTAAGTACTTTTGAGTCAATATAGTTTCTCCAATCAGAATCCTATGTGTTTGGTGCTGTCCCTCCATCCCCACATAATGAACACTTGTTTATTTTGTTGGATTGTGTTGGTTACTAAATACAAGTGTTATTGCATCTACTTTGCATGCACTAAATTTGTTTGGGCAGTTTGACTTATTTTGACCATCATGAGTGTGCATGCTCTGGGCACCTTGAGGGATTCACCATCAACAAACCATCCTGTGGTCCTGTGACCAGTTTGTCCAAAGTGGAAATGACCCTGCAGGTTAAATGAAATGGAAACCCTTAATGCAAATTCATGTTCAAGTGCTGATAGCAGTCTTCTGAGCACTTTTTCAGGCCTTCCCCCCCCCCCCTAAAACAAATTGGAGAGGCTTCAAATGTTTTTTTTTTTTTGCCTTTCTCCGGATCAACTGGCAGTTAGTCAGGTTAAAATAGAGTTAAAAGGTTGAACTTGATGGATGTGTCTTTTTTCAACCTAACTTAACGTTACTATTATGTTACTATGTTGCTCCACGCAGAAATGTCACATGACTCTCCTCGTTTTACTAAATTCATTTTTGGAGCAGAGCAACATCACAAGACCTTTCTTTTCTTAGTAACTTATTTTTCTACTGATTGTTGAGCTGGCCGATATGGCCACAAGATGGAACTGTTGGAACTGCTACTATCTTAAAAACTTGAAACAAAACTGCATAGAAGGGCTCTCTGACCAATTTTCCATGAAATTGTCAATTAAATCAATGCTATTTTCCCGTCTATGAGGATATGTGGCTTTATAAGTGAGCTTTAAGCTGGGCAGACAACGTAAGATAAAAAATTAGCTGCCTTGCAAAAGTGCAACAAAGCGCCCAGCAACCATATACAATATATGCCTTACCATATAAACTGACTTTAAAACTCTATTGGCTTCTGTGTCCTCCTTTTAGTTTCCTTCCAGTATTTGCTTCCCCCACTCTTGGGAACTGATTGTTACCCCCCATGCTTGTAGCAGTGCCATACATTACCCCATAGATATTCCACCTTTCCAATTATTATTGATCTCATCCTAGTTCCGTTTGCGGCACGTATGGAGCATTCACAGATTCATGATGTTATATAACTCAGAGTAGATGATCTGCACTTACTGGAACTCATTTGCCTTTCATTTCTCATTGTCTGGGTCACTTAGTATTCCCCAAAATGAAAAGCATGTGTGATAACATCAATATAGAAGAACTTTTGCACTTTTTGGTGAACCCTCAACATACTCCTTCACATGTCAGGGTTAATTCATGTTGCACAAAGGATTGGGGCCTCATTAATCAAGCTCCCTTTCAGTAGCTTTTTGTTCAGCAGCTCTCCAGTTTGGAATTTTAGCAGCTATTGGGTTGCTAGGGTCTTGTTTACTTTAGCAACAGGCAATGGTTTGAATATAATCATCTTCCTATGGTATCCTTACTCTGGCAGATTGGGTATGAGTTCTATGAGAATGCTGACGACATCTTTCTAAGTTCTCAGAGGAATAAGTAATTGTTGTTAAGGAGCCTCACTAATAATTCCCACATGCCGATAGGCACACGTCTGTCTGTCCCCAGGCTGCTGGCAGGGACATATTCCCTTTATAATCTCTGAATTGGAGCTTCTGCCACCCCAGCCAATAAAAACAGAACTGCTGTTCCAACTCTGTACAAGCAGCCAGTAAAGAGATGATTGCATGGAAGGGATGGAACTATAATTGTACCGGACTTTACTGATGACTACGGGATTGTTTTTAAGGCTCATACAGAGTTCTGCCAACATCCAAAAGGGACAGTTTGGGTCAAGCCCCAATCTAACTCACAAAAGTTTTGGAGGCAACAATTATTTTTTTCTTTTTCAAATGATGTGTAAAGGAGGGGAAATAATATATATATATATGTATATATATATATATATATATATATATATATATATATATATATATATATATATACAAACAGTCCAACCATATCGTAATGCACTCCCCCAGAATCAATGTCAAAACATATAGGGTGCGTCCTGAATCATGGTGAGTGTAACCATGTATCACATATATATGTTCCAGCCGAGTCGCACTCCAGAATAGTAAAACGTAGCATTTATTTTTCCATCATAAAAACATGTTCAATAATGTATACTCATCTACATGGGAGACATCGTATCATGGGAGACATCACGCGACGTTTCGGGGGTCCCCTGCCCCCTTTCTCAAGCGTGTCCCCGTAGTATCTCGCATGGAACAAGAAAAAGACCCGGAAGTCAATCATCACTCTTGATATAGTTAGAGACCACCTATGATGTCTTTTAAAAAAGGTTCCACTGTAGGCAAGAGGTTAGTACGTACAGACATGCGACCACCACAACGGCAATATACATTTTTGGGTCCCCCTAGAGAGGGCATGTTCCGTTGTAAGGGTTGTGCACAGTGTCGCTTTGTCCTTACAGGAGATACATTTTGTAGCTTGGTGACAAACAGAACGTATAAAATCAGGGGTCATCACACTTGTGAGTCGAGCTATGTAGTATACATGTTAGTATGTCCATGCAATTTAGTCTACATAGGGGAAACGACCCAAAGAATTAGGGACAGATTTTCCCAACACAGATCCACTGTGAATACGAAAAATTCTGTCCTACCAGTCTCAAAACACTGTCTAGAGAAGGGCCACAGTGCAGAGGATTTGAGGTTCAGAGTGATACAGCATATACCGCAACCAAGGAAGGGAGGCGATAGAATTATGTTGTTAAAAAGAACAGAGGTACAATGGATTCATCGTTTGAAATCATTGAGTCCGAATGGGTTAAATAGGGATTTTGACCTACATTTGTTTATTTGACATGAGGGCTTATTCACCCGCTTAACTAATTGTGTGGTAGCCAAAATGCAAAGTAGATAACATCTAGATTATAAAATATATATTCTGTATCGTTTGCAATATCCTGTACTCTGTTTTGTATCATTTGATGTCTACCGTGTGTATAAATCCTGAGGTTACATAGAGTGAATATAGCCAATAACCAATATGGTGTGAACGACTTCAATGAGCAGAGTTTTGCGTGCCCGCTTCTGTGACGCACTGACGCTATTGCGTCCTTGCGTCGGAGTGACCGTACACGCATCTCTAGCTATATCAAGAGTGATGATTGACTTCCGGGTCTTTTTCTTGTTCCATGCGAGATACTACGGGGACACGCTTGAGAAAGGGGGCAGGGGACCCCCGAAACGTCGCGTGATGTCTCCCATGATACGATGTCTCCCATGTAGATGAGTATACATTATTGAACATGTTTTTATGATGGAAAAATAAATGCTACGTTTTACTATTCTGGAGTGCGACTCGGCTGGAACATATATATATATATATATATATATATATGTACAGGTATAGGATCCCTTATCTGGAAACCCGATATCCAGAAAGCTCCAAATTACGGAATAGACTCCATTTTATCCAAATAATCCAAATTTTTTCTGTGTAATAATAATATAGTAGCTTCTACTTGATCCCAACTAAGATATAATTAATCCTTATTGGAAGCAAAACCAGCCTATCGGGTTTATTTAATGTTTAAATTAATTTCTAGTAGACTAAAGGCATGAAAACCCAAATTATGGAAAGATCCGTTATCCGGAAAACCCCAGGTCCAGAGCATTCTGGATAACAGGTCCTATACCTGTATATATATTGATACTGACATCCTGGCACAGGAGTCCTTTGTAAGGTGTCTATTAAATGCAGATTTAGGTTAAATGCAATCATTGCCTGGGCTATTCACTATACAGGTACCCAAGGGATTGTACCCAGGGCAACTTCTTTAGGATAGTGGCCCTTGGGTGCCTATTAGTGATGTGTGTGTTGACCTGACCTGTTCCAACACTAAGCCACCGCCACCCAACCTGAAGCTGACCCATCCTGCCGTCATAATTTATATACCTGCATCTCTGATAATACAATTATTTCATTTTAGTGCAGGTTATTACACAGATAAATAATATGTATTGACTCTTTTCAACCATGGGCATTTGTTGTCTAAGGGTCTACTCGGAGACTGGGGCCCAGTTGAGTCCTACGTACTATAGAGACATTGCACATATTTATTTGAAGAAGTTACTGGAATGGCAGTTTTGTCCCTATAGAACGTCAGTGATGAAATAGATGGAGCATAGATAGGATTCCTGCCTGTGTGAGGGTATGCAGGGAATGACAGTAGGTACAGCTGCTACAATAGCTCTGCACTGCGGAATCAGGTGCTGGATTGCTCTGCCGCTCTACTTCTGTTTGCCTTTCATTAGGGAGAGGATTACTCACTCACACTGAATTCCATTCTCCAAGATCAAACGTTCTTTCTCTGTTTTTGGACTGGAAGGGGATGACAGGTCTGTCCTGGGGTTTGCACATTTAATACAGTGCAGACTTGGAAGTACATTCAGGCAGCAGCAAGCACCACTAGGTGTCATCAATAGGGATTTTTATTAAAATAAATGCTAACAATAAAGAAACAAAACAATGCAATTCTTAAACTAACATAACACAATTAATGGCAGTTTAAATAAGCTTTAGAGAAGTCCACTTAAAGAAAAAGTAACAGCAAAAAAATTAAAGTGTTTTAAAGGAATGATAATATGACTCACTGTTGCCCTGCACTGGTACAACTGGTGTGTTTGCTTCAGAAACTCTACTATAGTTTATATCAGTGTCTTGTGGGCCCCCGCCAGCCCAGATCCACTACAAAGTGACGGGACCCGTCTTTGTCAGGGGTCGCAGACTCGTGGTGAAATCAAAAGTTTGCGCTTGCGCACTGATGTCACGCTATGCGCATACTTAGAAACCGGCACCGTGTGCGCGTACCGACAAGCATGACGCTGTGCTCCGGAGAAACAAGGGGGGCCCTCGGGCAGTAGCCCCAGTGGGCCCCAAGCCCCCCAGTATGACCCTGGTTTATATAAACAAGCTGCTGTGTAGCCGTGGGGGCAGCCATTCAAGCACATAACTTCTGAAGAATCCCATTGTATTCTACGGGGCATATTTGTTGTCTGGTGTGTAACCTGTGCTTTTTCTCCTTTTTCAGCTTTGAATGGCTTCTACATAGGTCTCTGTGTTCCAAAGTAGATTTATAGGAAAATGGGCACCCTTGCACCCATGGTGTAAAGTACAGTGCAGGGTGCCCTGCCTAAATTAACCCTATTTACCCTGAATATAGATTTTAATGACTATTATTCCTTCTGTTCAGATTTTCTCATCTTCTTCTTTCAGATGTCATTAAACTGCTGCAGGGTCGGACTGGGCTGGCTAGACCCAGTCCCCGCCGGGCTGAAGTACGTTTACTATATGCGCGCTCAGGGGAGGGGGGAGGACGGGTGGTGGCGGTGGTCCTGGTAGGGGGGTGTAGGGGTGTGGGGGGCCATGCATCCACCTGTCCGACCCTGAACTGCTGTATGGTTACTAAGATAGTGGGACCATAACAATAAGATAATCTGAAATTCTAATGAGTAGTCGCATCTCATTTAAACCAGACTGCTGTGGCGCAGATCTACAGTATACTATTGGGAAAGTATCAAATTTGTTTTAGGGAAAGGAATAACTTTTCCATTCTTATTTAAGCCTTTACAGGTCATCTGCTACCTTTTGCCTTTGATTTGATTGCCTCCAATAAATCTGCTCTCGCTCTGGTATTCTCTATACAGTCAGACTCCATTCTTTAAAGTGTCTGCTGACAGATGCTTTTTTCTACAGTCATGTCTGCAAACCGAGTTCCCGTGTGCGTTTCATCATACTGAATAAGTACAGCGGCTGATCCATATCTAAACTGCACACATCAAATAATAATTCCTTTTCAGTTACACACAGGGAAACTATTCTTTCAGCTCCTCTATGGAAAATAAAAGGCTACCTGTCACTTAGGGAACTGTGGCTGACAGTTGATACTTTCTGTATATATTTGTGCCACCCATTTTGCACACCACACTTAAAGCAATGAGACATGGGAGAGGTGTTGTATCATGTGACCACACACACCTAAAGGTCACAATAAGGGAATAGACCAATTGGCAAATGGTTTTTATTTTTAATACTTGTGGTTTTCGAGTTTCTTCGAGCTTTGTATTCAGCAGCTCTCCAGTTTGCAAATTCAGCAGTCTGGTTGCTGGAATATAAATAGGAGACACCTGAATAGAAAGGTGAGTAAAAACAAAGTAGCAATAACATTGCATTTGTAGCCTTACAGAACATTTGTTTTAAGATGGGGTCTGCGACTCCCTACTTTGAAAGCTGGAAGAGTCAGAAGAAAAAGGCAAATACTGTAATTCAAATACTATAAAAAAGAAAGCCATTTGAAAAGTTACTTAGAATTGGTCATTCTATAACATAAACGTATAACAAACTAAACGTGACTAAACCCCTTTAAGTTTACTTTTAGTATGTGATACAATGGCTAATGCTAAGCAATTTTCCAATTGGCCTTTTTGCTTTTTTATAGTTTTTTTTTTAAATTTATTTGCCTTCTTCTGATTGTTTCCAACTTTCAAACGGGGGTCACTGACCCCAATTGATAAACAAATGGTTTGTAAGGCTACAAATGTATTGTTATTGCTGCTTTTTATTACTGACCATTCTATTCAGGTCTCTCCTATTCATATTCCAGTCTATTATTTAATTCAATGCATGGTGGTTGCTAGGTAAACTGGTACCCTAGTAATCAGAGCTACTAAATAAAACAACTAAACATCTCACAAACAAAACAACTGCAAATTGTCTCAAACTATCACTCTCTGAGCCACACTTAGGGTGGTGGCTGACGGGGAGATTAGTCGCCCAGAGACAAACCTTCCCTACTTCGGGCGACTAATGTCCCCGAAATGCCTTCACGTCGGGAAGAATACGAATCGCCGGTGGAATGGCATACGAATCGATTCTGATTCCGTAAGTTGCCCAAAGTTGCCTCATGAGGAAACTTCGGATGACTTCGGAAATCCAAAGTGATTCATATACCATCTTGCTGGCGATTCATATTCTTGATGGTGGGAAAGCATTTTGGCATACCTCCCAACAGTTTGGAGATAACTGCCATTTTTGTGGCCACACCCCCTAATTACCATGTTCATTTTACTAAATTTGTCAGGTTATGAAAGTTTGAACATATTTCTGTGTTTTTTTTCAGTTATCACAGTTTTGCGAATGAAGGCGAATTGCCCTTTAAGCTGTGAGTCTAACCTGTTATCTTTTATTGTTACAATAAATTATTTACTTATCTCGAAATTGTTACAAAAGTATCTTATCTGAAGCTGTTCTGGGCTCTCTGCTTCTTTTTCTGCCCATTCAGTTCAGAGAAAAGTGACTTTCCAGTACAAATGAGGGACTGTGGGTTGAGCTGTCAAAAGAGGGACTGTCCCTCTAAAAACGGGACAGTTGGGAGGTATGATTTTAGGGAGGTTTATGGCCTGAAGTAGAGAAGATTTGTCTCTGGGCTACTAATCTCCCTGTCTGCCACAACCCTAAAAATTTATTTAAAGGTGAACAACCCCTTTAATCTTGAAAGAAGAAAAAACAATTGTCCTATTTATACATTTTTGTCCTTATACAGGATTTGCTTTATTAAACACCCATACTTTATTTATTTATTTTAGTAGTTTGGCCCCAGATGAACAGACTGGCCAATAATCTTTTTACTTGCTCATCTGTCAACCAATAGGAAGAGCCCCACCCCTGAATAACTCTACTGAGCTGAGCTATGAGGATATTTACACAGTGGGAGGCAAAATCAGAAAAATCTTCATTCTTATAAAGAGTGAGCAAGCTTTCAAGGTGGTTCCATTTCTCAGTTGCATCCAAAGAATACAAATATGTAGGGTGGTTGCCCACAAGTCAATCTGAGTGCCCTGATTAATGCTAAACAATTTGTATTGCAAAGAGTAGCTGTCTGCAACGTTGCAGCATCTGGGGCTAGGACCCTTCAGACAAATGGTAAGGGTGCTTCAAATTTAGTTTAACTTTTAGTATGTTAGAGAATGCCAAATTCTAAGTAACTTTTCAATTGGTCTTCACTATTTATTTTTTATAGTTTTTAAATTATTTCTTTTTCTCTTCTTATTCTGACTTTTTCAAATGAGGGGTCACTGACGCCATCTAAAAAAACAAATTAGGCTACAAATGTATTCTTATGTGACTTTTAATCACACATCTTACTATTCAGACCCTTGCCTAATTATATTCCAGCCTCTTATTCAAATCAATGTATGGTTGCCAGGGTAATTTTGACCCTAGCAGCCAGATTTCTGAAATGGCAAACCGGAGAGCTGCTGAATAAAAAGCTAAATAACTCAAAAGCCATAAATAATAAATGTAAACCATCTGCAAATCGTCTCAGAATTTAACTCTCTACATCGTACTAAATGTTAACTCTAAGGTGAACAACCTCTTTAAGAACAATGCATTTCTAGGAAACGATAAAGACTATAAAATGTAAAAAGTATTCAATACCAAAACTGAAATACCTAAACTAATAAACCCCAAACTGTGCTTACTGGGTGTAATGGACAAGGTCACCCCAAGGGCGGCAATGAGAATACCATTCTGCAGTGCCGGGCCAAGTCGGCCGGGCGCCCTAGGCAACCCGGCCAACTACGTCGCCCCCACCGCTTGTGCATGTGCAGAAGTGCGCAAGCAGTGAGTGCGCACGTGTGGAAGATCGACGAGGCTGTGCCAATGGGCATGCCGAAACAGCACACATGCCGAGAAAGTGTGAGTGAGCATGCCCCGAAGAGCGCGCACTCGCATGAACCACTGCAACCGCTTCTGGAAAAATGGTCCAAACTAGGGGAAGGCGTCAGAAGAGGTACGTGCCTGGCGCCCCTCTGCCTTTACGCCCTAGGCACGTGCCTCTTCTGCCTACCCCTGCTATTCCGTACCCTACTGTTCTATGCCAGGAAATGTATCCTCCTGAATTGGATGTCCCCCCAACCCCTCATACTTAATGGCTGGTTAAATCTGTTGAAAGCAACACTCCCCTTGAAACAACTTACCTATACTGCAAGAGGCTGTCCTCAAAAATATGACCTGGTGTGGCGAGAATAGTTGGATGCCACAGAGGAACCCTAACTTCATAACTGTCAAGCTAGAAGGGACACAACCATATACAAATATTGCTCTGGCTGCCTCTGGGTAATAGGCATCAAATCATAAACAAACCCATTACATGAGGGGGAAGATACATAGAATAAGGGAAAAGATTGTATACCTGCAGAGTTTACTATTGTATGGGAATTCAGAATGTATATGCTGTAATTTGACATTTATTCTAAATATGGAACAATAAATGTTTTGTTGCTTGTTTGTTATAAAATGCAAAAATAAAAACCTTCAAAAAAAAAACTATTCAATTCAATTTTCCATAAAAAGTCAACATTATGGTGAAAATATGTTTATGTCTGTGTATAGTTAATGCTGAGCGGGTGCTTTGCGAAGTTCTGATGGGCTCTCTCTCGTTGCCTATAAAGCAGTAATCAGTTTAGACATTGACTTGGATTTCACTCTGGTTCTGAAATTAGGCCAACGCTCCCTGTGGAATCTGAGGTAATTAGGAAATGGTATGTGCTATGAACTTTCTATGCGTTATTTATGATTTCTGCAGCAGCTGTTCCACCATTATCTCCACTGTATTACCATAAATATATATTCTTATGAGCTGTATCATGAGTTTAAAGCCTTTATGAGACTGGGTTGTGAAACGAAATATGAACCATATAAAGAGGATGCTATGATCTTACATTTTTGGTGAAATACATGAGATATACCTGAAAAATGGGCCCTAAAACCATACGTTGTATTACCATTGAGCACTGTGCCTGCCCAGTGTGTGCGCCTATTGACACAAAGAACTCTGGACGTATCGCAACCCTGGATGTGTCCCCATTCTTGCACCCCTTACTGCTCTTGTACTTGTACCCTCCAGGGCCATAAATGACTCCTACCAACTTAAGTAGGTGGTTCATCTTTAAGTTAACATTTGTATGCTATAGAACGGCCAATTCTAAGCAACCAGCGGTGTAACTATAGAGGTAGCAGACCACACACAGTAGCAGGGGGGCCTGGACTGTGGGGTCTGCTTCCTCTATAGTTAATAAAAAAAAACCCTCCTCCCCAGCTACTCTGTTTTACCAGCGAGGAAGGGGGAAGCAAGTTGGCCGGAGGCAGGAAAGAGGCATGGGCGGATTGGAGGTGGGACAGGAGGTGGGCAGGAGGATGGAGATCTGTGTGCACCGGGCCCTGTGTTGTCCTGTAATCTAATGTGGATTTTATAGTTTTGTATTGTTTAATACAAACTTTCTCCAATTCTGCAGAACCAAAAAATAATCCTCCAAATAGAATCCCAGTTATACTGTTTAAATCTGGATCCATGATCTGTGTCCCTGCAGCTGAAAACAGTAAAGGGAATGTAAAGGTAAATATAAAATCCAATACAAATCTCTACACAGTCGCCGACTGCTCTACAGGGAAACAAACAAAGCTGATTGAGTTCTGCATAGGTGGGAAGTAAGGCAGGGGCTCCCCCTGCTGTTCATAAGTATGATTGTTTCCCTGCAGAGCAGTTAGGAACCGTCTGACAATTCCTATCCACAGCAGTAAACAAAGGGGGAATTTCACTGCATACAGTCAAGTTTCTTATCAAACCAATACTCATTTTTTTAATTAAAGTATATTGGAGATAGGTTTCTTTTTCATTAAAGAAAGTAAAAATTGGATTTTATTTTTTTGCTTTTACATGCCCTTTAAGATTGGTTGCTACTGGCTATTACACCACTTGGGGTCTTGTTTACTAACATCGGAGAGAAATATCTAAAATATCTTAATTTTATTACATTATTTTCCACCAAGGATATCCATCTGTCATCCCTTTGTGCAAATATAGGGTGTCATGCTGTTGTGGGTGTCCCAGGGGATTAGGGGGCTCAGTAAGATTAGAATAATAATGGGGGTCACAAATCAGCCGTGTTGAGAAGGGAGGTAGGCATTAATATTATGTCCCTGGTTGGCTGTCGAAATCCCTGAGAGTTTGGTGTAATCAGATGCAGAATGGACCTACAGCATCTCATATAAGCCGACTCTACTTCAATATTTATTTGTTTTTATACCATGTTTTTTTTTATACATCCGATGTGGATGTGGGAATGTAGGATTTTGTTAGCACATCAATGCTGCCACAGTCCCAAAATGCTGTTTTATTTGCTTCATAGGTACTAAAGTTCTGCCTGTATATATATTCACCTCAAAAGTCTCAGCTCTAACCACCAATTACACGCTCTCCCACCATCTGGCCTAGTCTGTGTAGCCCGGCTTTGTGCTATCAGAGGGGCCTGACATTTCTTTGCCAAAGGCCAAACACACATCTGGTTTGTTGAAATTTTAAGAGTAAAATGACTTTCCTCTACAACTAATATAGTCTTGTAATTACTTATTTTATTATTCTGTGTATATATGTTTTGTCTCTGTGGGTAGGCTGAATTCCTCTCTTTTCTAAAGTCTGTGTTGTGCATGTTATATTAAGCACTGAGGCCAGGCAGAGAGATATGGGGAAAGAGACACAGCGCCTAACATGCAAAAATAAAAAAATGGAGGCATTTTAGACCACACTCCTGACGTGCCCCAGCTTCATTGAGTTGCGCCAAGAGATGTTCCAAATATACTGGAACCCATAACCCATACCCAGGGCTGCCATCAGAAATCACGGGCCCCGCACAGCAAAATTTTCTGGGCCCCCCTCGCCACCCCCCCTTAACCCATCAGTATTAAGGCCACAAAAGACACAGATGTTAAAACATTAAGTGCCCCCCTACAAGTTTTGATGGTCAGGGCCTCCTACAAATTAAAGAAAAAAATTGGTGGCCAAGGACCCCCTACAAGTTTAAGAAAAAACATTGGTGGTCAGGGCCCCTACAAGTTATTAAAAAAAATATTTGACCAGGGCCCCTACAAGTTATTAAAAAAAAATATTTGGCCAGGGTCCCAACAAGTTATTAAAAAAAGAAATATTTGGCCAGGGCCCCTTCATATTATTAAAAAAAACATTTTGCCAGGGCAGGGCTCCTACGAGTTATAAAAAATATAAATTTGGCCAGGGCACCTACAAGTTAAAACAAAAACAAAAAAAAAACAAACTGCACTTACCTTAGCCAGGGAACTCAGGTGCCGGTTTCTTCCATGAAACTACCGCCATCTCCAAAAGGGGAGACGTATGATTGTGGGAGCAAATGCTACTGCCCTTTTTGTTCATAACACTTGCCCTGCCTAAGTTACAAGTAAAGGGCCTTTGAAGCAATGTTCTGCCCAATAAATAGCTAAATAAACTACTGTTGATGAAACAAGCCCTTGGTAGTGATACTGATAAGCTGTACTCCCAGAACCACTAGGGAATGGATGCCAGGGTAGGAGAGCTATACTAAACACAATGACAAATATCGGCTCTTCTTCTAATGCCCAAACTCATAATTGCTCAGTGCTCAAGTAATTACCATGGCTTCAGAGTACACAAGCCGAGCTTGGGGCAGGAATAATGGAATACTTCTGTATTTGCTTTTCTCTTTGATACATAAATACACATCCTACTTTGAAACATAAGCAGCCATCTCCCTCTATGTTTTGTCTAATCTTAGGCTAAAGATCCCTCTTAAAAGTATCCCTTTCTCTTTGCCAAAAAATAAAGATCAAAGGTTTTCTACGTTAGCTTCAGTTTTTTTTTTCATTTTTCTCCAGAGCTGGGACTCCTGGGAGGACTAAAACTTGGGTGTTTTTTGCATTCTGTGGATAGCAAAAAAAATTGTAATCTGGTAAAACCTTTCTGGTGCTTATCTGATGTTAGTGGAATTGCATAATAAATATTCTGCCTTTGTACTCTCTATGTCTGACAGGTAGCCGACGAGCCGCCCAAGTTATCCGAGCTCTTAACAAAATCCTATATATATATATCAAGGAGAAATATAGTGAAAACACACCATAAATCTGAATGAAAAAGAAAATATCAATTGCAATTCTCTTTTAAACAGGGCTGTTATTGGGACAGTATTTTCCCTGACCCCTATGTCTGTGCCCAGAAATTTTCAGAAAATTATATTTTATAACTATATTTGCATCAGCTTCTGTTGTTACAACTCCTAGATTGCCACCTACACCCAAATACCCTGAGAGTTGTAGCTTCTATATAAATGTTTATAGTTCTGGCCTGAATACATGAGATTTTAGCTGCCAACTCTCCCTCTAAGTGGCTCTAGCAGTACGGCAGGTGGTGGCGGCTGTGTGTTCGTGTTTCACTGCCAGACTAAATTACTGACATAATAAATCTCTCTGGTGTCCTTCTGGTTACTCATAGTTATTAGATGGAACAGTGTTGTCTCTATGTTTTTCTTTTAGCAGGAGGAAGGTAATTAAAAACATAACAATTGTAGATACTTGGGGGTAGATTTATCAAAGGGTGAAGTTAGAGATCTCCGCAGTCCGCAGAGTGAAATACCGCATCTCTCCATTAATTTCTATGGGATTTTTAAAGGCGTAATTATCAAATGGTGAACTTTCACTATCATCCTTTAATAAATAATTTATGCCTTTAAAAAACCCATAGAAACGAATGGAGAGAGGAGGCATTTTTACTCTGCGGACTGTGGAGATCTCTAACTTCACTCTTTGATAAATCTACCCCATGGAGTGTTGAGTGCCCAGTTGTGGTCAAGACTAATGCACAACTTCAATAGTGTAGAAAATTTACTCTCTTCAATGATTTGTTTCCTTTTTCTAGAATTGATTAGCTTGCTCAGTATGGAGCCTGAGGTGCCTAGTAGCCCAGAGTTGCTGCCTGGTCGGCTGCTGCGCTGTCTGGTTGCACGCTTGCGCGCAAACTAGATGTTTGCGTGCGAATAGGCGTTTGAAGAAAAGAAGCTTCAGCACATGCGCAAATAGATGCTCGTACGCATGTGCACTCGCTCAAATGAAAACAAGTGGGCGGTCAGCAGAGAAGGGACCAGACTAGGGGTAAGAGTAAGTACGTGCCTGGCGCCCCTCCACCTTTGCGCCCTAGGCAAGTGCCTACTCTGCCTACCCCTAGTTCCGGCCCTGTTTGTATGCAACAGAGGTTCAAAAGAGAGCAAGTTATTCCTGGGTATTTTTAATTGTTGTCTTATTCAGTGTGCCTGCATCCAGAAAGAGAACCAGTAAGGAGAAGAACAAAGTGTGTGTGGCTTGTCAGAATCCAGCTCAAAAACATTTGAAGTTTTGTGATAGATGTTCAAGAAGATTAGCTGGGGATGCAGCAGCTGATACAGCTGACATCTTAAAATGGATTAAAGAGGCAGTATCAGAGCGAGTGCAAGCAGCCACGAAAAGAACTAGAAGTGAATTTGAAGAACCAGAAATGGCAAGAAAAAACAGGGGGAGTCAATTGTGTACAGAAGGTATATCAGATCAATCTACGGAAGAGAATTCAGAGGAAGATGAAATTAAGTCTTCTTTTGACATCTCACTGGTGGAACCATTGATTAAAGCAGTGAGAACTGACCTGGAATTACCAGAGACACAGGAACCACACTCATCATTATTTAATCCATTCAAATCCTTAAAGAGAGAGAGAGCTACTTTTCCAGTACACGAGGTGATTAAGGAAATTATAGCAAAAGAATGGGAGAAGATGGAAGGAAGGTACCCAATTCCGGCTAGGGTGCTTAAGAAGTATCCTTTTCCATTACAGGAAGAACAAGTTCTAAATAAGCCTCCTAAAGTAGATGCTGCAGTAGCCAGGTTGTCCAGGAGAACAGCATTACCAGTGGAGGATCTGGTAGTGTTCCAGAACCCAATGGATAAAAAGATAGAAACATCTATGAGAAAGTCATATGTGGCTATTGGAGCCACTACAAAACCATCATTGGCGCTAACATCAGTATCCAAGGCGTTGCAATGTTGGTTACAAATTATCGAGAAAGATCTGAAGGAAGGAGTGAATAGAAATGACATTCTAATTTCCTTTTCACAAGTCAAGCTTGCAGCAGACTTTATAGCAGAAGCTTCAGTGGATCTAGTCAAGGCATCATCTAGAGCCATGTCAGTCGCAGCAAGAGGGGCGTTATGGTTGAGGTCATGGACAGCCAAAAAAGCATAAAAAATCAGCCTTTGTAATTTACCTTTTGACGATACAATGTTATTTGGAGAGAAATTGGAAGAAATCATTAAAAAAGTCACTGGAGGGAAAAGTGTTTTTCTCCCACAGGATAGGACGACAATAAGAAGAGAAGGAAATCAGAAAAAAATGTTTTTTCAAGACAGGAGAACAGAAGTTTAATAGAACAACAAGGCTCCACAAGTGAGCGATGGAGAGGTGGTCAGAGCTCTCTGTTTAGACAGAATAGAGGAAGAGGGACAAGTTTTGGAGGACAAAATAAGAAGTCATTTTGGCAGTTCAGCCTTCCTTAATACCCAGAAGACTAGAACATTTTTTGGAGGTCAGTAAGGGATCAATTGGTATTGAATGTAATACAAGAAGGGTATTTCCTAGAGTTCAAGGAAACGCCAAAGCACAGTTTTTTCAAGACTTCTGAAATTTCTGTACAAACAGAAAAGAGACAGATTATGTTAATTTATGTTCAGCAACTACTAGTTGACGGAGCCATTGTTCCAGTGCCTCAGGAGTTCAGAGGGAAAGGATTTTACTCAGTAATGTTTCTTTTAGAAAAAAAGACCGGAGATTATCATCCAGTTTTGGACCTAAGGAAGATAAACTCTTATCTAAGAATAAAGAAGTTCAAGATGGAGTCATTGCAGACGATTATTGCAGAGATTCAACCAGGAGATCTAGATCTAAAAGATGCATACTTACATATTCCAGTGGCGCAGAGTCATCAAAGGTTTCTCAGATTCACAGTGGGAGAAGAAGAACATTTTCAGTTCACATGCCTACCGTTTGGTCTAGCGACATTTCCTCGAGTATTCAAGAAAGTTTTACAAGCATTAATAGCAGAGATAAGAAAAAGAGGTATTCTAATTTTTCATTACTTAGACGATATTTTGTTGAAAGCAAAGGATCCGAAGACTTTAAAAGGTCAGAGGGATTTGGTGATAAAGATTTTACAGGAGCATGGATGGATGCGCAATATGGAGAAAAGTCAACTCTCACCTTCACAGGATTTAATCTATCTAGGAGCAAGATTCCTAACGAAACAAGCTCTTGTGACTCTGCCGGAGGACAAGAAGTCCAAGATAAGGAGCAGAGTGGAACCGTTTCTGCAAACAGCAGTTTTTCCAGCAAAGGAAATAGCCAGTCCAATAGGGCTATTGAATTCGGTAGTGCCAATGGTCAGATGGGCCAGGTGGCAACAGAACTTCATTCAGCAGTGGAATCGATCAACTCATTGTTGGAGTCAGAAAGTAATGATTGCTGATCAAGTAAGGAAAGATATGGAATGGTGGATGTCACAGGGGAATCTTTCCAGAGGGAAATCACTAGACATAATTCAGTGGACAGTATTGACAAAAGACTCCAGTCCGTGGGGCTGGGGAGCATATGTAAATCAAACTTATCGTCAAGGGAGATGGAAAAGAGAGGAACAACACCTTTCGTCCAATGTCTTGGAGTTGAGAGCGGTTTGGAAGGTGATCAAGAGCTTGGAGGACCAAATAAAAGGAACTTGTTTATTGGTGAGAATAGACAATTTGGCAGCAGCTATGTATATAAAGAAGAAGGGAGCCCAAGTCTATTGGAGTACTGAACCCCATTATGGAATGGGCAGAGAAATACTTGCAGACTCTTTCAGCATTGTATATTCTGGGGAAACAGAATCAAGTGGCGGATTTCTTGAACCGTACATTAGTCAGCAAACACGAATGGGATTTGAGTCAGGAAATATTTTCACAGATAGTACGGAGATGGGGTCGACCAGTGTTAGATCTGATGGCGACTGTGAAGAATCGGAAAGTGGATCATTTTTATTCGAGAACGTACTGTGGCCAAGCAGTGGCGATGGATGCTCTGGCGCAGGATTGGAGTCGGGGTCTGTTGTACATATTTCCCCCCTATTCCTTGATTGCGAGGGTGCTTCAGAAGATAAACAGGGAGAAAGCCAATTTGATAGCAGTCCTTCCAGACTGGCCCAGGAGGGTATGGTATTCATTACTGATATCCATGATGATAGACGATCCACACACTCTTCCAAAGAAATTGGACCTTCTGAGACAGGGGCCAGTAATGCATCCATGCCCACAGGAATAATCTCTGAAGGTTTGGAGATTGAAGGGAATAGGATGAGGAGAGAAGGTGTTTCAGAAACAGTAATTAAAACAATGTTGGCTTCTAGAAAACGTTCTACAAATAAAATGTATCAGAGAGTGTGGAAAGTTTTTCTGCCATGGTTACTTGAAAAAGGAGTCACTCCAGGGCAAGTAACGGTTACTCATGTGTTAGATTTTCTTCAAGCAGGTTTTGAAAAAAACCTAAGTGTGAGAACTTTAAAATTATAAACATCGGCCAATTATGTCATAACAGGAAAGCAATGGGCAAGAAACAAAAATATAATTAAATTCTTAACAGGGGTGTTGCACTTAAGACCACCAGTGAAGACACTCTCAGCATCCTGGAGTTTGCCATTTGTTTTGAAAAGGTTAACGTTGGAACCCTTTGAGCCTCTAGAAACTGTTTCGGAAAGTTTATTGACTTTAAAAACTACCTTCTTAATAGCAATTACTTCGGCAAGAAGGGCGAGTGACTTACAGGCTTTCTCATCAGAGGAGCCATATATTGTGTTGCAAACAGATAAAGTGTTGCTAAGAACAGTCCCAGAATTTCTTCCAAAGGTGGTAAAAGATCAACACTTAAACAGTGAAATAATTTTACCATCTTTCTTTTCAGACCCAAGCTCGGATCAAGAAAACAGTGGCATAATCTAGACATAGTGAGATGTCTAGCCATATATTTGAAAAGAATGAAAGCTTAGAGGAAGGAAAAGAGATTGTTCGTAATCCCATCTGGAAATAGAAGTGGTCGGGCAGCTTCTACCACCATAATAAGTAGGTGGATAGTAAATTGCATAAAAGAAGCATATAGGGAAGCCGGAGTTCTGGTTCCAAGAGGGGTAAAGGCACACTCCACTAGGGCAATTAGTGCGTCATGGGCCTTTCAGGCAGAAGTAGATGTCAAAGAAGTATGTAAGACAGCGTCATGGAGCTCTGCAAATACTTTTTTGAAGCACTTCATTTAGATGTGCGATCTACACGAGAAGCGAAAGTTGCTTTAAAAGTTTTGGAAGCAGTGTGTGAATAAATTACCAATTTTTAGTGTTAGTTGTGTTTTATAACTCCCTTTTTCAAATTGCTCAAGTATTGCTCACCCCTAGTGTGAATGCTGCCATAGTGACCAGGGAAAAGAGAAAATTTAAAACCGATACTTACCGGAAATTTCTTTTCCTGGTTACTATTAGGGATGTAGCGAACGTCGGAAAAAAGTTTGCGAACATATTCGCGAACTTGCGCAAAAATGCGAGCGGTTCGCGAACGGTTCGCGAACCCCATAGACTTCAATGGGAAGGCGAACTTTAACATCTAAAAAAGACATTTCTGGCCAGAAAAATGATTTTAAAGTTGTTTAAAGGGTGCAACGACCTGGACAGTGGCATGCCAGAGGGGGATCAAGGGCAAAAATGTATCTGAAAAATCTGCCTGTGTGTGCTTGGAAGAGATAGTGTAGGGGGAGAGCTGTTAGTGATTTCAGGGACAGATGATAGTAAGTTTGCTGGCTAGTAATCTGCTTGATACTGCTCTGTATTGGAGGGACAGAAGTCTGCAGGGATTTGAGGGACATTTTAGCTTAGGTAGCTTTGCTGGCTAGTAATCTACTGTTCTCTTTAAACAACTGCCATACGTTGACCTTGTAGGCATTGTTTGCCCAGTTTTTTTGGACGCAGCCACTGAAGCACAGTTGCCAGAAAAAATATGCCATATAAATGCTGAAAATAGTCATTTTTCGCCATACGTTGACCTTGTAGACATTGTTTGCCCAGTTTTTTTGGACGCAGCCACTGAAGCACAGTTGCCAGAAAAAATATGGCATATAAATGCTGAAAATAGTCATTTTTTGCCATACGTTGACCTTGTAGGCATTGTTTGCCCAGTTTTTTTGGTTGCAGCCACTGAAGCACAGTTGCCAGAAAAAATATGCCATATAAATGCTGAAAATAGTCATTTTTTGCCATACGTTGACCTTGTAGGCATTGTTTGCCCAGTTTTTTTGGTCGCAGCCACTGAAGCACAGTTGCCAGAAAAAATATGCCATATAAATGCTGAAAATAGTCATTTTTTGCCATATACGTTGAGTCAACGTATGGCAAAAAATGACTATTTTCAGCATTTATATGGCATATTTTTTCTGGCCTCTGTGCTTCAGTGGCTGCGGCCAAAAAAACTGGGCAAACAATGCCTACAAGGTCAACGTCGTTGACCTTGTAGGCATTGTTTGCCCAGTTTTTTTGGCCGCAGCCACTGAAGCACAGAGGCCAGAAAAAATATGCCATATAAATGCTGAAAATAGTCATTTTTTTGGTCGCAGCCACTGAAGCACAGTTGCCAGAAAAATTATGCCATATAAATGCTGAAAATATAAATTTTTTTGGTTGCAGCCACTGAAGCACAGAGGCCAGAAAAATTATGCCATATAAATGGAGAAAATATGCATTTTTTTGGTTGCAGCCACTGAAGCACAGAGGCCAGAAAAATTATGCCATATAAATGGAGAAAATATGCATTTTTTTGGTTGCAGCCACTGAAGCACAGAGGCCAGAAAAATTATGCCATATAAATGCAGAAAATATGCATTTTTTTGGTTGCAGCCACTGAAGCACAGAGGCCAGAAAAATTATGCCATATAAATGCAGAAAATATGCATTTTTTTGGTTGCAGCCACTGAAGCACAGAGGCCAGAAAAATTATGCCAAATAAATGCAGAAAATATGCATTTTTTTGGTTGCAGCCACTGAAGCACAGAGGCCAGAAAAATTATGCCATATAAATGCAGAAAATATGCATTTTTTTGGACGCAGCCACTGAAGCACAGTTGCCAGAAAAAATATGCCATATAAATGCTGAAAATAGTCATTTTTCGCCATACGTTGACCTTGTAGACATTGTTTGCCCCGTTTTTTTGGTTGCAGCCACTGAAGCACAGAGGCCAGAAAAAATTAAACCAGTAGGGTTTGCACCCTAGTTTGTAACGGTGGCGGAGGGAGGAGGACGCTAAAGGACAGCTGTGTGTGGAGTCATGAGGCTTGAAGAGAAGGACAGCTGCATAGAAGTCAGAACAAGTCTTCCGGCGTGCAGTAACCCTCCGAGATCCACCCCTCATTCATTTTAATAAAGGTCAGGTAATCGACACTTTTGTGACCTAGGCGAGTTCTCTTCTCAGTTACAATCCCTCCTGCTGCACTGAAGGTCCTTTCTGAGAGCACACTTGAGGCTGGGCAAGACAAGAGGTTCATGGCAAATTGTGACAGCTCTGGCCACAGATCAAGCCTGCGCACCCAGTAGTCCAGGGGTTCATCGCTCCTCAGAGTGTCGATATCTGCAGTTAATGCCAGGTAGTCCGCTACCTGCCGGTCGAGGCGTTCTTTGAGGGTGGATCCAGAAGGGTTGTGGCGCTGCCTTGGACAGAAAAACATTTGCATGTCTGATGTTACAGACCGGCCAAAGGGCTTTGTCCTTGCAGGTGTGCTCGTGGCAGGATTACTGGCACCTCTGCCCCTGGAATGTTGATGAGTTCCTGAAGTGACATCACCCTTAAAAGCATTGTACAACATGTTTTGCAGGCTGGTTTGTAAATGCCGCATCTTTTCGGACTTGTGGTATGTTGGTAACATTTCTGACACTTTATGCTTGTACCGAGGGTCTAGTAGCGTTGCGACCCAGTACAGGTCCTTCTCCTTAAGCCTCTTGATACGGGGGTCCTTCAACAGGCATGACAGCATGAAAGACCCCATTCTCACAAGGTTGGATGCAGAGCTATCCATCTCCGCTTCCTCATTATCAAGGACTGCATCATCCACGGTCTCCTCCCCCCAGCCACGTACAAGACCAGGGGTCCCCAAAAGGTCACCACTAGCCCCCTGGGAAGCCTGCTCCTGTTGGTCCTCCTCCTCCTCCTCCACAAAGCCACCTTCCTCCTCTGACTCCACTTCTGGCACCTCTCCCTGCGTTGCAGCAGGTGCCTGGGTTCGTTCTGGTGATTCCGACCATAAATCGTGCGCTTCCAGCTCCTCGTCACGCTGGTCTACAGCCTCATCTGTCACTCGTCGCACGGCACGCTCCAGGAAGAAAGCGAAGGGTATTAGGTCGCTGATGGTGCCTTCGGTGCGACTGACCATATTTGTCACCTCTTCAAAAGGTCGCATGAGCCTGCAGGCATCGCGCATAAGCACCCAGTAACGGGGGAAAAAAATCCCCAGCTCTGCAGATCCAGTCCTACCACCCAGTTCAAAAAGGTACTCGTTGACGGCCCTTTGTTGTTGCAGCAGACGTTCCAACATAAGGAGCGTTGAATTCCAGCGAGTCTGGCTGTCAGAAATCAAACGCCTGACTGGCATGTTGTAGCGCTGCTGAATGTCAGCAAGGCGTGCCATGGCTGTGTAGGAACGTCTGAAATGGGCCGACACCTTTCTGGACTGGGTGAGAACGTCCTGGAATCCTGGGTACTTGGAGACAAAACGTTGGACTATTAAATTTAACACATGTGCCATGCAGGGCACATGTGTTAAATTTCCCAGTCTCAACGCTGCCAACAGATTGCTTCCATTGTCACACACCACTTTTCCGATCTGCAGTTGGTGTGGGGTCAGCCACCGATCGGCCTGTGACTGCAGAGATGACAGGAGTACAGATCCGGTATGGTTTTTGCTTTCCAGGCACGTCATCCCCAAGACAGCGTGACAACGGCGTACCTGGCACGTCGAATAGCCTAGGGGGAGCTGGGGGTGCACAGGTGTGGAGGAGGAGAAGGAGGACCCAGCAGCAGAGTAAGAAGAAGAAGAGGAAGAAGACGAGGTAGAGAGCGATGGAGGAGTAGAGGTGGTGGCAGAACCGCGTGCAATCCGTGGCGGTGACACCAACTCCACTGTTGTTGTTGTTGAGCTACCCATTCCCTGCTTCCCATTCCCAGCCATTACCAAGTTCACCCAGTGGGCAGTGTAGGTGACATACCTGCCCTGACCATGCTTGGAGGACCATGCGTCAGTAGTCATATGGACCTTTGGCCCAACACTAAGTGACAGAGATGCGGTAACTTGGCTCTGCACATGTTGGTACAGGTGTGGTATTCCCTTTTTAGAAAAAAAATTGCGGCTGGGTACCTTCCACTGCGGTGTCCCAATTGCTACAAATTTGCGGAAGGCCTCAGAGTCCACCAGCTGGTATGGTAAAAGCTGGCGGGCTAAGAGTGCAGACAAGCCAGCTGTCAGACGGCGGGCAAGGGGGTGACAGTCAGACATTGGCTTCTTACGCTCAAACATGGCCTTCACAGAAACTTGGCTGGTGGCAGATGACTGGGAATGGGAACAGGTGGTCAAGGTGGAAGGCGGAGTGGAGGGTGGTTCAGATGGGTCAAGGAGAGCAGAGGTAGAGCAGTAAGATGCTGGACCAGAAGGAGTGTGGCTTTTAGTTTGCCTGTTGCCTTTGAGGTGTTGCTCCCAAAGTGCTTTGTGCTTGCCGCTCATGTGCCTTCGCATAGAAGTTGTACCTATGTGGCTGTTGGGCTTACCAAGGCTCAGTTTCTGACTGCACTCATAGCAAATTACAATGCTTTTGTCAGAGGCACACACATTAAAAAAATCCCACACTGCTGACTTTTTGGAAGTCTGCGATCTGGCGGTAACAGTAGAAGTTGGCGGCATTGGCGGCAATGGCGGGTGCGTTGGCCGGCTGAACACAGGTGCCGATACATGTTGTTGCCCTACTGATCCCTGCGGGCTGTCCTCCCTGCTTCTTCTAAGTCTTATTCTCCTACTGCCTCTCTGACTCTCCGTCTCTCCATCTGAACTACCCTCCTCTTGCTCTCTTCTACTAGGCACCCACAAAACATCAATCTCCTCATCATCATTCTCCTCAGATGCATCAATTTCTTCTGACACATCACAGAAGGAAGCAGCAGCGGGGACCTCCTCCTCATCACTCATCATTATGTCCATCTCTGTCGTGTTCTCTGCCAGAATTAAATCTGGTGTAACGTCCTCATCTCCTTCATCTTCTTCTGCCAATAATGGTTGCGCATTACTCAGTTCAAGAAACTCATGGGAAAATAACTCCTCTGACTCCAGTGAAGAAGGGGCACCGGTGGTGGAGGAAGTGTTACGTGGGGTGGCCATAGCAGTGGAGGATGAGGAGGATGTTGTGGTAAAGTTAGAAACGGTAGAGGATGGGGTGTGCTGTGTAAGCCAGTCAACTACCTCTTCAGCATTTTGGGAGTTCAGGGTCATTGGCTTTTTAAAACTGGGCAATTTGCTAGGGCCACAGGATTGCATAGCAGCACGGCCCCTAGCACGGCCTCTGCGTGGCGGCCTGCCTTTGCCTGGCATTATTTTTAAAAAAACAACAACAACAAAAACTCAGTTGGTTTTTCTGGAAACGATAATACACACAGCTAGATGGCAGTTTGAAGAAAACAGTGTGCAAATAATGCCTACAAGGTCAACGTATACACAGCGGTGGATACGGATTACGTAAAATATATGAATGCTGCTTGAAAAAAAGTAACTCAAGTGGTTTTTCTAGAGACGATAATATTATCACTATTTAGACAAAATGTGAACAAGCTCACACAGCTAGATGGCGGTTTGAAGAAAACACTGTGCAAATAATGCCTACAAGGTCAACGTATACACAGCGGTGGATACGGATTACGTAAAATATAAGAATGCTGCTTGAAAAAAAGTAACTCAAGTGGTTTTTCTAGAGACGATAATATTATCAATATTTAGACAAAATGTGAACAAGCTCACACAGCTAGATGGCGGTTTGAAGAAAACACTGTGCAAATAATGCCTACAAGGTCAACGTATACACAGCGGTGGATACGGATTACGTAAAATATAAGAATGCTGCTTGAAAAAAAGTAACTCAAGTGGTTTTTCTAGAGATGATAATATTATCAATATTTAGACAAAATGTGAACAAGCTCACACAGCTAGATGGCGGTTTGAAGAAAACACTGTGCAAATACTGCCCACAAGATCAACGTATACACTACTACAGCGGTGGATACGGATTACGTAAAATATATTATGGCTGCTTGAAAAAAGTCACTCCGGTGTTTTTTCTGGAGACGGTAATATTATGGATATTTAGACAGAATGTGAACAAGGTCACACAGCTAGATGGCAGTTGGTTGAATAACACACTGGGCAAAAAATGCCTACAGGGCAAATAATGCCTAAAAGGTCAACTTATACACTACTACAGCGATGGATACGGATTACGTAAAATTTATTATGGCTGCTTGAAAAAAGTCACTCCGGTGTTTTTTCTGGAGACGGTAATATTATGGATATTTAGACAGAATGTGAACAAGGTCACACAGCTAGATGGCAGTTGGTTGAATAACACACTGGGCAAAAATTGCCTACAGGGCAAATAATGCCTAAAAGGTCAACTTATACACTACTACAGCGATGGATACGGATTACGTAAAATTTATTATGGCTGCTTGAAAAAAGTCACTCCGGTGTTTTTTCTGGAGACGGTAATATTATGGATATTTAGACAGAATGTGAACAAGGTCACACAGCTAGATGGCAGTTGGTTGAATAACACACTAGGCAAAAAATGCCTACAGGGCAAATAATGCCTAAAAGGTCAACTTATACACTACTACAGCGGTAGTAAAATAAAAAAAAGTAAAATAAAAAAAAAATGAATATTAAAAAAAAAAAATTACAGTTGGTGCTGCTGAACTACTAGGAGCAGCAGATTAGCACACCAGTCCCACTCCCCAACACTGCTAGACTAATAGCACTGGGCTCTTATAGTAGTAGTAGT
This sequence comes from Xenopus petersii, assembly GCA_038501925.1. Taxonomy (NCBI): domain Eukaryota; kingdom Metazoa; phylum Chordata; class Amphibia; order Anura; family Pipidae; genus Xenopus; species Xenopus petersii. The sequence goes on along the minus strand of CM076679.1, from coordinate 115,518,163 downwards.
AGTAGTAGTAGTAGTAGTAGTAAAACAACAAAAAAATAAATAAAAGCAGTCCTTACAAGGACTACTGCTATTGCAGCAGTCAGCAGATGAGATCAGAAGCAGGACAGCTGCCCACTGCAGCTACATACAGAGCACTGCAGTAGAAGGTAGATTACTAGCCAGCAAAGCTACCTAAGCTTAAATGTCCCTCAAACCCCTGCAGACTTCTGTCCCTCCAATAACAGAGCAGTATCAAAACGATTACTAGCCAGCAAACTTTCAACTGTCCCTGAAATCACTAACAGGCAGCAGCTCTCTCCCTACACTATCTCTTCAGCACACACAGGCAGAGTGAAAAAACGCTGCAGGGCTTCGGTTTTTATAGGGAAGGGGAGTGGTCCAGGGGAGAGCTTCCTGATTGGCTGCCATGTACCTGCTGGTCTGGGGTGAGAGGGCAAAAAAAAGCGCCAACAATGGCGAACCCAAAATGGCGAACGTCGCGCGACGTTCGCGAACTTCCGGCGAGCGCGAACACCCGATGTTCGCGCGAACAAGTTCGCCGGCGAACAGTTCGCGCCATCTCTTGTTACTATGGGCAGCATTTAGACTTATCCTCCTAAACACAACGCTCGGACAAAAGACAGGGAGAAAGGGTGTATATAGGGTTAATGTGGTAATTGTAGGAGGGATTTTTGGAGTTGACCTGTCCTATCGGCTTGAGGGTTGGGGAATTACCCTTAGTGTAAATGCTGCCCATAGTAACCAGGAAAAGAAAATTCTGGTAAGTATCGGTTTTAAATTTTCTCTTTTCCTCCAGTCTGAAGGGGTGGCCTCTGGTGCAGTGATCCTCTTAATATTTACTATAAGTGACTTCTAACTGTGCCAATGAAAGAAATGAAAAAAAAGGAAATCTGTTTAAGTAGACTTAAGTAGAAATAATTACATAATGGTCCCTTATACAGAAAACCCAAGCTCCCAAGCATTCTGGATGAGTGGCATAGGACTAGGGCCTAGGGTAGCAGGTTTTTAGGGGGCGACATGTTGCTCAACCACACCCACATTGGTTCAGAAACACCAGAGATGTGCAGGAGATATGATCATTTATAAAGATTTCCTGAGCTCCAATCCCCATTGCTCCAGTCCTGATGATGAAAATTTGAATGAATAAAGGAGAGGGGTCAGGGGCCACGAACAGCATTTAGCCAAGGGTGCCTGCTATGTAAATCCGGCCCTGGTGGCATAACTATAGTGGAAGCAGACCCCACAGTTGCAGGGGGGCTTGGGAAAAGGGGGGCTTGTACTGCGGGGTCTGCTTCCTCTATAGCTACCAAGAACTCCCCCTTTCCCCATCTACTCTCTTGCAGCAGGGAAGCAGAGCATGTCGGGGGGAGTATGGGTGGGATCTGGGCGTGGTCCGGGCAGGGTCCAGGTGGGAAGTTGGCGGATGTGGGCAGGAGGATGGGGCTTGGCACGCGCTAGGCCCCTCTGAAATTTTTTTGCCTGGGGGGGCCTGCGCACGCTAGTTATGCCACTATTCTGGATAAAAGGGTCCCATACCTATGATGATGTCATCTGTTTATTTCCAGCTATTACAGGAAAATATGAATAATATTTCAGGAAGGGACACAGTTAAAGGAACAGTAACACCAACACCTGAAAATATGTCATGAAAATATAATGTACTGCTGCTCTGCACTGTTCATGGTGTGTTTGCTTCAGAAAGACTACCATAGTTTATATGGACAAGCTGCTGTGTAACCATAGGAGCAGCCATTCAAGCAGGAAAAAGGGCACAGGTTACATAGCAGATAACACCATTGTATTGGACAGGGTTTATCTGCTCTATACTATGTAACCTGTTCATTTTCTTCAGCTTGAATGGCTGTCCCTATGGCTAAACAGTAGATCATTTATATAAATAATAGTGGTCTTTCTGAAGCAAACACACCACTTTTACCAGTTCATGCTAACAGTATATTACATGTTAATTACTTTAAAACACTTTAATTTTTTTGGTGTTGCTGTTTCTTTAAACCATACAAGCTTTATCGGAATTGTTACACCATTGTATCCAGTGCAGCGTGTTTAACAAAAGGGGGAAAAAGCACAGTACATGATGGATAGGCGATCAATTCCAGCAATTGCCAGCAAACAGGATGACAAATATGTAGTGATGGGCGAATTTGCGCCTCGTTTTTGACGCTGGTGTCCGTTTTTTCTGACATCTGCAAAAAATTTTTTTGACGCCGGCGAATTTTCATGCGCATTTCGCGAATTTATTCGCTGGCAGCGAATCGTGCAAATTCGCTGAGAATTTGCGTTTGGCAAATCAATTCGCCCATCACTACAAATATGAGCAGAAAGAGACAGCAATCTGCCAGTCTACTTACAGTACATAAAACTAATAGCTTTAGAGCAAGGCTTCCTCTCTAAGCACTAAGCTAAATCATGGGCTTCTGAATCTGTGCAAGGTCTGTATACATCACTATACAAACAGGTGTAAGCCTCATAAATCCAAAAGTTAATTAATAAAAAAAAAAACACTGTCTGGCAACTACACCAAACACAAACTACAGCTCAATTTAGAATCAACAACGTTTTAAATAGAAAAATAGTCAATCAATGGTATCTCACTTGATTGAAATATATACTGTAAGACTTCAGCATAACCCTATCATGGCACCTAGGGGTTTTTTTAACTATAAAATGTGAATAATTAGTGGAAAATCTCAAATTTTACGAGATTTATTGAACCCAGAGGATGGAAAAAGTCAGAATCCAAAAATCCGCCATCTTAGACCTGCCAAGGTTGTATATAAGTCAATGGGAGAGGTCCCTATCCTATTTGGAAGTTTCTGTGGTCTGTTCTGGAATTAGTTTGAAAATCCGACTATTTTGGTATTTTCTGACAAAAATCCTAAAAATGCATACTTTTCGGGAATACCTCCCCAATCCAATTAAATCATACTTTTTAAATAATAATTAAGCTCCAATTGTGGATTCTAGTTTGGTTGGACTTTTTTTTAATAAAAATAGTAGGAAAAATTCGGATTTTGTTAAGTAAGGCCCCTAGTGTAGTATAGGATGTATATTCTTAATACAAATCAATTCTCTGATAAATACAAGGCCTGACTCCCCTTTATTATGTGAAAGATACTGGGAATTTTAATGCAGTGCCTCCACCCATGGAGCACTCAGGGGAATTCCACTGGGAGAAATAAAACACACAAGTGCTGTAAGTAAATAGAACTTTATACAGAAATGAAGAAAGGAAAAAATGCAAAAATAACAATTAATCCCTGTACTGGGGAACCCATGTGTAAGTCCAACCCTGGAACCAGGACACAGTCCCACAATCTGTTCCAGTGGACAGTTACAGTTCAGTCCTTTCCCCCAAGAGCTTTTAAACTATATCCTGGCAGTTCTACCTGACACAAAGCATCTCTCCTTTTGGACAAGGCATTAGCTCCCTCATAGCAGACTCTCATTCAACACCTGTCCTCATGCAGGGCCCACATGCTGGATAAGGCATGAGTCTCTGAAGAAAACTTTAATATTCAGGTCGGACTACCAAGCTCCATAGCTGAGCACACAAAGCCTCTTTCTCAGGGTTGGACTAGGCCTGGCCAGGATCCACAATTCGGATGCCTCTTAATAGAAAAACATAATTCAAAAATATTGCAGGCATGTGCACATGTGCGATGCATCACGCTGGGGCAGCAGAGGGTGGGGCAGGAGGGGGGCCCTGGGGTAGCAGACGATCCTGCTCTTTCTTGATCTTCAGGCCTGACTCCCATGCTTTATAGCTGATCATACCAAAGCCCTCTTTCACAGGAATCCTTCTACAGGCAGCTCTTTTTAAATTCTCTTTAGCCTCAGATCTTCAGACATCTCCCTGGTTGAGATTCTCCAGGTCCCGGTATCCCAGAGTTGACCAAGGCTCACTCCAGCTCAAGCAAGTTTTTGGAAAAGAAAAAGAAAATATAGTCTGTGAAGAAATCAGAGGATGATATTTAAAAAATAAAAGGTTTTAAGGGTCATTTATATAGTCCTAGGTAGTGTGTCAAAGGGTGCATTCCTGCCTTGCAGAATTGCCACATCTCTGCAATCCCTTTTGGAGCACAGAAACCTACATCTGCACTGACTGGGTTCGTAAACACAATATTAATGAGGAGCAGGAGGGGGAGGTGTGTAGCTGTCCCCACTTCTATCCCCTAACTTGTGCATAATTCAGATGTCAGAGTTATTCTCAAGGCCAGAATGCTTCCTGAACAAGCACTAAAGGGGTGCGTCTCCCAAGAAGGTTATTGAAAACTGCTGTAATGCAAAAATATGTAGTGAAAGTCCAATTATTCTCCTTTCACTGTCACAATTTGCAAATGCTACATGGTGTGCTGAAAGCTTTGCTGTTATGGGGCACAAACAAAATGGCAGCTGTTTCTTCCCACGGAGGCAGCTTTCGTGATTATATGTTAGCAGGTTCAGCATATTCCGTCTATATGTGTCTCAGTAAATGGCTGTTACAACAGCCGAATCTGAGCCGGTAGATATTTGTTATTGTTCAGTGAACAAAAGTTCATCTCATTATAACAGGGAGCAGAGGTGAACCCCGTACAGTGTAAGTTCTCATTAACCTGCAGTCGGTAGGAACCAAACAAAGGCACAGTATAACCAGGTGCAACTGTACAAACGGTAACTCAGAGAGAGACCTTAATCCAGCAAAAGAGTTAACTCAAATATCAAAAGCAGATTGCAAATAGGACTGGGGGTCTCTGCCCTCCCAACACAATATATGACCTTATTGTTTCTTATACCTACAATCTGTGAATCCGTACAAAGCCAACAGCTTAATCCTTTATATCCAGTGTGTGTGGGATGGAAGGTGCAGATGGCAGGCAGCATGGAACAGCGACGGTAAAGGATTACAAGTGCAACAATTTTGGAGAAAGCTGAAGATTCCAGGGCATTATCTGAACTATGATCAGATTTGGTGGTGAAAGTGTTATATACTGTTATATACTAATAATATTGTTTATCTCTTTATTTAATGTAAAATTCCTCAGACTGCTCTTCTGAGCACTTTTACAATGATTTTTTTGTCTAGAATCAAACATTTTTAATATTATAAATGAGTAAGACAAGTGCCACTGCCCAAACAAAACCTCATAAGTTTAAATGGTTTTAGTAGGGTTGCCACCTGGCCGGTATTTTCCCGGCCTGGCCGGTAAATATTATGGCTGTTCGCAATGTTATTAATAGGGAAAGTTAAATATATAGACCACTATTTTTTTTTCCAGAAAAGGTGGCAACCATACCTTTATGGTAACTTTTATTATGTTCTAAGCAACTTTCCAATTGGTTTTCATTATTTATTTTTTATAGTTTTATAGTTATTTGCCTTTTTTCTTTTGACTCTTTGCAGCTTTCAAATGGGTCATCGCTGACTCCCTTCTAAGAACAAATGCTCTGTAAGGGTCAGGCCACACTGGGCATTTTGGGGAGATTTGGTCGCCTGGCGACTAATCGCCTCGTGAGGCAACCAATCACCCCAAACGCCTTCCCTGACTCTGCACCGGCTAAAATGAAAAAACGCCGGCGCTAATCACATGCGGCGATTCGTTTTGCCTCACGAGGAAACTTCGGGTGACTTCGGAAAACAAATCGCTGCGTATGATTTTTTCATTTTAGCCGGCGCAGAGTAAAGGAAGGCGTTTGGGAAGATTAGTCGCAGCAAAGACGAGTCGATTATTCGCCAGGCGACCAAATCTCCCCAAAACGCCCAGTGTGGCCTTACCCTTACAGTGGCGGAACTGTCGGAAAACAACAGACAGAGATTGTTCCAGTGGATGTGACTTAATGCAGGGAGGGTCTATTGTTGTTATGTGATATGTGATGTCATGTTTGACCTGTAACCCTGTGTGATTTTCTTCTTCCTGTGAATGCTCTCTACGAAAAGTTCCTGTTCCACATGTTATACTGAAGTGTTTATGCTGAGTTCTATAAGGCAACCAAGTTACTGTTCACACAGACGTTGGTGTGTCTGTCCTCATTTATAGAGAAGCTGCAAATGCAGTTCAGATCAGCTCTTTGCTAACAGGAACTACCGGGGGTGCAGCGGCACCTTCAGGTTAACCTTCAGTATGTTATAGAATGGTAAATTCTGAGCAGCTTTTCAATTGGTCTTTATTTTTTTTTTCTTTTAATAGTTTTCGAGTTATTTCTCTCCTTCTGAGTCTTTCGAGCTTTCAAATGGGGGTCATTGACCCATCTAAACAAAAAATATCCAAAATGCTCAAGACGTGGGGGTTTCTGGATAATGGATCTTTCTCTAATTTGGATCTTCATACATTGAAGTCTACTAGAAAATCATATAAACCCAATAGGCTGATTATACTTCCAGTAAGGATTAATTAAAACTTAGTTGGGATCAAGCACAAGGTACTGTTTTATTATTACACAGAAAAAGGGAATTATTTTTAAAAAGTTGGACTGTTTAATTATAATGGAGTCTATGGGAGATGGCCTTTCCATAATTTGGAGCTTTCTGGATAAGGGTTTCCGTATCCCATACCTGTACTAAAAGACTAATGATGCTGTACCAGTTTCAGTAAGTATAAATACATTTTAAAATCCATTCCTATGGCTTTAGGTCAGTAATTCTGTGTTCCAGCCCAATGTGTGGGGAGGGGACCCAGTTGTAAATTTCCATAGCAGGGCCCATAGGGGTCTAGTTACCCCACTGCTCTGTAAGGCTACAAATGTATTGTTACTGTTACTTTTTATTACTGATCCTTCTATTCAACCCCTCTCCTATTCATATTCCAGTCTCTTATTCAAATCAATGCATGGTCGGTAGGGTAATTTGGACCCTAGCAACCAGATTGCCAGAATTGTAAATTGAAGAGCTGCTGAATAAAAGAAATTAATAAAATAATTCAAAAACCACAACTAATAAAAAATGAAAACCAATTGCAAATTGTCTCAGAATATCACTCTCTACATCATACTACAAGTTATCTCAAAGCTGAACAAACCCTTTACGTTGCTGATGCTGGAAGGGTCTCCTGGCACTTCTCAGCTCAGTTTAATTGCTCCTCTCACACAAAGTGACAGAACCGAACTTAAAGGGATGTTTCCTGCATTAGTAAAGAAGGCTTTTTGGATTCTGTCAGGGCCTTGATGTTTGCAAATAAGAGCTTACTTGCAGTACTAGAAACCAGTGGCCCAATATATTTATCTTGGCTGAGAGGAGAAGAACAAGGTCATGGGTTTGGTTTGTAGGAATAGCTAATTCAATTGATGTTAATAGCAATTTCATGCCAAATATCTTGGAGAAAAAAACAGATTCCCAATGGGTTGTCTAATAAATATTACCCATGATGCCCCTGTGAATTTGTTTTTTTTTCTCCAGAAAGTGCTCAATAGGTCAGTGAATTCCAAAAAATGGTTGAATTTTACATAAAGGGAAAACTGTATACTCGAATAATACATGGTTGTTAGAAAGATAAACACTGGGGTTGTGAGTGTAATTGAACAGATAACCATGTGTATTATTTTAGGCTTTTACATTTTGGCTGCCCAGAGAAACATTTGCACCAAGGGATTTCACTGGACAGTGATGATTCACACGAGTATCTTGTGTGTTACATTTAAAAAACAATGTCCTATTTTTTCAGAGGGGATTTTGGCAGTTTGTAGAGCATAAATTTCATTGGGGAGGTATATGAAATGTGATGTGATAGCAGGTGTGTAAGGTAGATTACAGTGGAAATATATCTATCAATGGGGTAAATTATTTCTCTGAAGGCTGCTAAGTACATTTTTTACATTAAAGGAAAACTATACCCCCCTGAACAATGTAGGTCTCTATAAAAAGATATTGCATAAAAGAGCTCATATGTAAAACCCTGCTTCATGTAAATAAACCATTTCCATAATAATATACGTTTTCAGTAGTATGTGCCATTGGATAATCATAAATAGAAAATTGCCATTTTAAAAAATAAGGGCCGTCCCCTGGGTTCTTAGGATTCACGGTGCACACAAACAAACCATACTTGTTAGGTCACATGAGCCAATTAACAGACAGAGTTGTGTCTTTCGCACCCATACTTCTTCCTGTTACAGTTGGAGCTGCAGTATTTCTGGTCAGATGATCTCTGAGGCAGCACACAGACCATCACGAAATGGTGGTTCAAGGTAAAAGATGTAAAAGGGCAATATTTCCTTAAATATATATTTCAATTTGATAAGATTCTTTAATATGCCACTTAATTTGATGTAAATTCTCTGTTGCTTAACTATTCATTTTGGGAGTATAGTTTTCCTTTAAGTAAGTCAGAATTTTTTTATAAATATATTTATTCCACGAATACAGTTTCTCTTTTTCCAACAACACTGACATTGCATAAATCTCCTAACACATTATGGGGCATATTTACTAAAGAGCGAAGTGGCTAACGCTAGCGACTTTTCGCCAGCGTTGCCACCCGCAGGGACATCGGCAATTCACTAACAGGTGCAGACGCCAATTCGCTAGCGAACGGGACCGTCGCCGCAAGTGTTGACAATTCATTGTGAAATTTTCCATCCATCAAAAAAAAAAAAAAGTGGACAGAAAACTGAGGCCAACATCGTCTGTGATTCATCTCCTGATAAACATCTTCTTAATCCAACGTTTTGTGCAGCCTGGACGTGTCTGAGGACTATTGGCAATGACACTGGAGCACAGCAGGAGAAGGATTTTGCAAATGTGGGAGAGATAAGCACTGTCAGTTCCTTCTACCTCATAATGGCATAAAGATGGATTGGGTCTACATTTTATCCAAGGTGTTATTATGGAATGAGTTTTAAGCTTGACATATGGCTTAATCAGAGGCAGAATAAAACATAAGGTTCTTGTATATACCATATACCATAAACCCTAAACACAGAACTCCATACAGTTTAATGTGTTTTGGAGCATACTATTGGAGCATACTCATTTTATTTCTGCTGATAAATCAAGAAAGGTATCGCTTCCAGCTCAGCTACATGAGACATTTGCTATGTCACGACACATCCATTACCAGGGGGAACAAAAGGTCAATCATAAATTCTTGTTCTTCTTACAGTAATCATGTTATGATCCGTATTTATTATATTTGAATTTGCTGCAATTATTACATCATGTCTCTAGAGAGCCATTCGTCTTCTCAGCCCCACATATTTCCATTAAGCCCTAATAAAACTAATTTTCTAAAATTTGGTCAATTACAGTAAAACAACAAAAGATGGCATGGAGACTGGCACAGAACATTTAGCTGCTACATGCACACTTGCACATCAGCTGGAAATAGATTTCCAAATGGGTTCTTTTTTTTGTGTGCCGCTTTGGGTAAGTTAAGGACAAGTTTCAGTCCCCTGGAAATAGAGGAGATACGACTGTCTGTACAGTGACAGTCTCTAACTCAGGGATCCCCAACCTTTAGAACCCGTGAGCAACATTCAGAAGTAAAAAGAGTTGGGGAGCAACACTAGCATGAAAAATGTTCCTTGGGTGCCAAATAAGTGCCATGATTGGCCATTTAGTAGCCCCTATGTGGAATGTCAACCCACACTGAGGCTCTGTTTGGCAGTACTCCTGGTTTTTATGCAACTTAAACGTGCCTCCAAGCCTGGAATTCAAAAATAATCATCTGCTTTGAGGCCACTGGGAGCAACATCCAAGGGGTTGGAGAGGAACATGTTGCTCGTGAGCTACTGGTTGGGGATCACTGCTCTAACTTCTAGACTTTCAGTTGCCTTTTCCATAATTTCTAAACTATTTTCTGTTTTATCATTTGAAATATATACAGCATGAAACATATATGAGTAATTACAATATGACTTGCTGTGGACTTGTATCCTTATTCTTTATATATATAAACTACTGGCTCTTCCATTTCCTTCTTCTATGCTATAGTATTGTTAGTTCAGGAGCTACCATGATGCCTATTTAACTGTAACCTTTAAATGTCACAATCTTCACTTAGTAAGTGCTAAACTTTTTATGCCTCTTAAATTTCAGGGTAAACAGCGCCTTTTATTCTATTTAGGTACATGAGTCTAGGCTCCTGCACACAGACCCGCACACAGCCCAGACCCGCGCCTCTGAGATCCAACCCAAAATCGCTCACCTGCATTGTCTATGGCATCTCTCCCTACCTGAACCTGCTGAAGGAATCCATTCCTAAACCTGCCCACTCCTCACCAAATACACCTGTAAACCAGAAGGGTTTTGGCACTGGAAGTGATGTAACAATTTGTCAAGAACAGCGGGAGCTCAGGTTTTTGGTTTAGTTATAAAACTTTCCCCCACTTTCTAGATAGGTACCAACAGGCCCTCTCAGGACGTGTTTTTTTCATCCAGAATCCAGAATCCTGATTTGTGGGTACCCAATACACTGCAGGACTCTACATGTTCCATTGCACCACCGAGGTATACAAAAATATATATACATGGTTTGCACAGGCACAACTGAAACACCCAATATAACCAGTATAACAGCAGACATATAGTTCTGTGTGTGTTGCATACTTTCTCCTAGAGGGAATGTATTTGTCTCCCAGATTGCTCTGAGACTGATCACATGTGGAGGCAGTGTCGGACTGGCCCACTGGGATGCCAGGAAAACTCCTGGTGGGCCCAGGCGTCAATGGCCCTCTTGCTTCTATACATTTGGCCCATTTCATGGTCATTCCCTATTTCTTTATGGGAAAAAAGAGGCTTAATAATGAAAGAATAGAGTAAGTAGATATAAAAGACTAGGAGAATAAAGAGGTTGATTGAGGAGAGGATGAATAACAGTTTGGGCCCACAGCAGGTCGGGAATGAGAATTAAAACCACAGATTGCCAGGCCTGGCCCACGGTCTAAGGTTTTCTGTTGGGCCCCTGGCATCCCAATCTGACATTGTGTGGAGGATAACAGGAGCTGTGTTCACTCAGGCTGAAAAGCCAGTACAGATGTTGGAATTAGTCATCAACTGTAATAAAGAGGTGGGGCTGGAAGGGAGTTGTCTGTTCAGGAAGTAGAAACAAGTTGGTTCTGCTGGAAAAGCTGAGGAGAATGGAGTTGTCCTAATAGTGCTGCCTGCCTGAGGCTCTTTTAAAGACCAGGTTTAACGGGCATTCAGACTGACTGTAGACCTGGTTTAAGAAGAATGAAGAATTTGTTTGCCCAGACCATGTGGGAAATTGAAAAATACACTGTCTAGTGGAAAACCATGCTGTGAATAAAACACAGGCACCTACTTGCTTGAACTTACACTGGGCATTATTGTCTCAAAACACATTTCCACATTTCCATTTGACTGAATTCCCACAACAGTTGTCAGATCCAACTAAGTAAATGTTATTACAGGTATGGGACCTTTTATCCAGAATGCTTGGGATCAGGGGTTTTCCGGATAACAGATCTTTCTGTACCTTAAGTCTGCTATAAAATCATGTAAACATTAAATAAACCAAATACGCTGGTTTTGTTTCCAATGTAGATTAATTATATCTTAGTTTGGATTAAGTACAAAGTCATTTTTTTCATATTCAAAAATTTGGATTATTATAATGGAGTCAATGGGGCATGGCCATTCTGTGATTTGGAGGTTTATTAGATACAGGTTTCTAGATAACAGATTCCATACCTTTAGATAGCAAAGAAATTGTAGAGCTGCATGGCTCCCATAAAATATGAAACATATATTATCCTTGTGAATTCCCCAAATACAGAGAACAGCCCCATAGCATCTCCTAGTGAAACCTATTGATGAAGGATTTGAGTGATTTTGTTATTACAGGAAAATGTCTCCTTCAGCTGCCCCAACCCAGGGAAATGTATTCTTGTATCATGTCCCTAGAGCCCACATTTAATAAGGGGGATAACAAGAATCCAAGATAAACTATAAAAGAACAAATGCTTTTCTGGTTAAATGTCAATATCACATCTTAAATATGTGACAACTAATTATTTTTCTGGAACAGATAAAAGATTCAAAAAAGCTTCAGGATATTAAATTTCCATTTCCCACAACTTGAAGTGCAGAGCAAATAAAATAGTACTGAGTATCTACCCTGTCCTACTTATTGTTGATGCAGAAAAGCTTATTTAGATCTTCCTTGCTTTCTAATAATTCATCAATCATATTAACTCTCAGGATGCTACAGTTTGTATTATCACAATAAGATTTTGGTATTTATTTATAGCTTATTAAAAAAAAAAACCAAAAAAAAACACTGGTAACTCTTTTACTTGTTGTTGCTTGAGATGAACTGAACTGAATTCATCATTTTTGGATTCCACCAAAAAAAGATTTCGCTGAAAAGTCTGAATCCAAAATAAAATAATTACATCACCTGAAACAAAAATATTATTTGGTTGTGGTTCTGTGCATTCACATCACATTATAGGGGTCTTTCATGACTTCCTAATCATTGGGCAATGCCTTCCTGTAATTGTCCCAGTTTATAGGGTGGGATGGGCACTTTTCCTAATCCTGCAGAAAATTCTAGGGTTCAGCTAATACCAAACCAAATCCTGGACTTTGTCCCCCATAGTTAAAGGAGAAGGAATAGCATTTAACAATTGAGGTGCCAAAAGTTAGGCACCCCCAAGTGAATTTTTACTTACCTTACTTATCAGCAAAATTTGCACCGGCCAGGGTTTGTCCAGCGAGCACCACAGAGAGATACTCTTCCTGCTTCATCAGTTTTCAAATTTCCCAGAACAGACGCATGAGCAGTAGAGCGAAATAGCCGGCTTTTTCGTTAAAGTCCGGCTTGCGCATCCGCAACTGCGAGAAGACCCGATGAAGCAGAAAGAGGATCTCTCCATGGTGGTCACTAGAAGAACCCCGGGCCAGTGCGGGTTTCTGCTGATAGGAGCGTCGGCCCGTGGTCTCAGGTAAGTAAAAGTAGTCACTTGAGGGTGCCTAACTTTTGGCACCCCCAAGTGTAAGATGCTATTCCTTCTCCTTTAATATGTGTATCTAACCAGCTTTTGATTTATATGCTTCCTCTCTTATATGATACAGCAGTTATACCCATTTATAATGTATGTAGATTTCTGACACTTACCCATAATTTAACAGGCACAATTATCTGTATTTTACACTATATACTGTAAATAGGTTTTTACAGACTTTATTTAAAGCACCGAAGAAGGCACAAATGTAGAATATAGGATTCAACACTCTGGCATTTGTTAGTATGAATAAAAGGATGTAGCAGATGTTGAACAAGTTTGGGGCCATGTGCATGGCTACTACAACTGATGGAATTCAAATAAAATAAAAGGAAGAGCATCTTATGCGTCACTCTTTGAAGCATTATGACTGTGGTTTTTATTTGAAGCTAAATTTTATGGGTAGGTTGAATATCCCACCTATCTATGCCATGTGTGCTCATAAAAAAGCAACCAATGGCCCACATATGGTACAGCATCTACATTCTCAGAACATCAGTTAGCAAAGGAGCATAGATACATCAGACTCACTATCCAAGGACTTTTAGATTAGTGATTAGTCCGAGGGACACAATGAAAGATAGAGTTGCCCATATCCTTGAAGATGATCCTTAGTTTGACAAGTTCTCCAAACAAGTTTGCAGGCCGAACCTTGGGGCCAATAATGAAACAATAAGGTGTGAACACAGGACCCATTAGACAAGGACCACATCAAGACAAGGATGCAGGCGTCACCAAACTAGAATGTCAAACCATTCTGGAGTTCCTTATACTCTGGTCAGGTCAATAAGTTGTTCATAGCTCACTTTCCAAGTCACTGACTTTGATGAGTGTGAATTCTGAAGAACAGAACTATAGCTTTCTAGGAAAACAATGGCTGTGGCAGCAAAACATGTGAATACAGATTGTTATTGTTTGAAATAATGTCTAGAATTGTAGCAACCACAAATCACTTCAATATCCCTCAACTATATACAAAAAAAATTGGATTTACTTGTTTTTACAAAGGATGTTTTGGACTTTTTGCCTTTGTAACTATTCATATGGACTTTATGTGCTTTTTATTTACTAACTAATGATAATATGAACTCTCCAGTGAATTGTTTGTTTTACTATTTATATTGTTATATTTTGAGAACCCACCTCAGCACATTTTATTGTAACTACAAGTTTCTCTTGGACTGGAAAATATTACTACAGCAGTTCGTGGGATTTCTTCCACACTGTACTATTCCTTTAATTTCTATTGGACAGAACCACAGGCCCATATTATTATTAAATATTTATATTTATCATAAGTCTGTTGTTCTCAATTAGATACATCAAGCTTCAAGCAAAAGAACTTACAGTATATGGTGGAAGTGAAAAAAAGAAACCCCAGGACTTTCTTCTAAATGATAAGAACTAAGGATCTGGACAAGGATTATTCACTGTTTACATTATTGTCTACAGTGAGTTCATGATACTATGCTGCTAAGTTTATTGATTCAAATGAAAACCTACCTACGCAAAAATCTTAAAAATACACATTCTTCTATTGAGGGAAAACATGTTGTTTTCAAAATGCACAAGTTAATAGTGCTACTCCAGCAGACTTCTGCATTGATATGCGTTTTTTAAAAGAGCAAACAGATTTTTTTGTATCATATATATATAATTTTGAAATGTAGCATATTGTCAGTTTCCCAGGTGCCTTCAGGTCATGTGACTTCTGCTCTGATAAGCTTCAGTCACTCTTTATTGCTGTAAAAAGACAAAGAATTTGGTGCGCTAAGTCGACGATCTGTCCCCAATGTCTAAGTAGGATAGAAAGAATATATAGTGCAATAAAGCCAATATAATCTTGCTAACGAATGCTGCTCAAAACTACTCACAATTTTGAATTTCTTAACGAGCGTTGAATAGACTTGTTAACGCTGGAATGAATCCTTGTCGTAAAACCTGTAATGAATGGCTGCAATAGTGTAATACTTCCTGGTTTTTAGGATGTTTTTGAAGGGTTAATTGTACTCACCGAGTGTTGAATGAAATGTTGGCATTTAAAGATTTTTACTTGAAGCACGAATTTCTTCCTTGCAGCAAGAATCGTGTTTACGATGGTGCAGTCTGTAATCTCCGCGATGTTCTTCGATGCACAAAAGTTCATTCGGTACAGGTAGGCGGTGAGTACGGACCGGTAGCTCCAAGCTCAGACTTGGCACGGGGGCTGTCGGCGTAGCGATCGTGCCCTTCTGGATGTTCTTCGCGTCTTTGTTTGCAGCGTGGAGTCTTTTGGCGTGTTGGTTTAACGGCGGTTTTCCAAGTCTACTCGGGTAAGAAGTCAAAAACGTTCTCGAGGTCTTTAGGGGATAGAAATCGACTTGAGCTAGCAAATATATTGAAAATAAATATTTATTCAAAAAATAAAAGCCCAACGCGTTTCGTATTTTACATACTTCATCAGGGGTAGACGCCATGTTTTTTTCCTCGTGTATAAATAGCTTCCATAGTTGCTCATTAGCTTAATTGCATGATTGTTACATTACAGCTGAAATGCTAGTTTAAAATTACATATAAAATTACAATGAGTTTATACATTAAATATGTACATTAAATAAGTACATTAAATTTATATTAAAATAAAAAATGTTACGGACATTGAATAATGGTTCAGTCATTTAAAAAACATTTTAAATCAATGTCTATATTTAAACCTTGTGGTGTCAGTGTTTTTAATTTGTGTATCCACTGTGTTTCTTCCCTCGAAATTGCATTGACTATATCGCCTCCACGCCAATTTGTTTTTTTCTGAACAATTCCAATGAATTTTAGTAGCGAGGGGTCTGAATTGTGGTGAACTTTAAAATGTGCAGACACACTGTGTGTCATTAGTCCTTTTCTGATGTTGTTCATATGTTCTCCAATCCTTGTTTTTAAATGTCTATTCGTTCTACCTATATACTGCAGATCGCAGGGACATTGTAATAAATATATAACATTGTTACTGTTACAAGTTATTATATCTTTAATAGCAAATTCTGCATTGGTTATGTTTGATTTAAAGTTAGTAACATTTCTTTCGTTTACTTTGCTCGTTTTGCACCCTTTACATGTTCTACAGGTAAAGAATCCATTAGATATTCCAGTCTTAAAAGGGTCTAATGGTTGTTTTTGTTTATTCAGTGGCAAACAGCTTGGTACTAGCATTTGTTTAATTGTGCGTGGTTTCTTATAGATTATGTGTGGATCAGCAGATAGATGGTCATGGAGATCTTTGTCTTTAAGTAATATATGCCAGTGTCTTTTTATTATTGTTTCCAATTCTTTGTTCGAATTATTATAAGTTGTGATAAATTGTATAGAGTTGTTATCCAATTTAGTTCGTTTTTTCTCTTTTTTGTTCTGTAATATTTCGTCTCTGTTTTTCTTATCACATAATATCTTAGCTTTTTTTATTACGTTATCTTCGTATCCTTTTTCTTTAAATTGTTTAGTTAAAATTGCACTTTCTTTTTCGTAGTCTATGTTTTTGCTGCAGTTTCTCTTTATCCTGTTAAATTGACTATACGGTATGTTTTTCAACCATTTTTTATGATGACAGCTAGTTCGTAGGATATATCCGTTGCAGTCAGTTCGTAGAAAACCCACTGACTGCAACGGATATATCCTACGAACTAGCTGTCATCATAAAAAATGGTTGAAAAACATACCGTATAGTCAATTTAACAGGATAAAGAGAAACTGCAGCAAAAACATAGACTACGAAAAAGAAAGTGCAATTTTAACTAAACAATTTAAAGAAAAAGGATACGAAGATAACGTAATAAAAAAAGCTAAGATATTATGTGATAAGAAAAACAGAGACGAAATATTACAGAACAAAAAAGAGAAAAAACGAACTAAATTGGATAACAACTCTATACAATTTATCACAACTTATAATAATTCGAACAAAGAATTGGAAACAATAATAAAAAGACACTGGCATATATTACTTAAAGACAAAGATCTCCATGACCATCTATCTGCTGATCCACACATAATCTATAAGAAACCACGCACAATTAAACAAATGCTAGTACCAAGCTGTTTGCCACTGAATAAACAAAAACAACCATTAGACCCTTTTAAGACTGGAATATCTAATGGATTCTTTACCTGTAGAACATGTAAAGGGTGCAAAACGAGCAAAGTAAACGAAAGAAATGTTACTAACTTTAAATCAAACATAACCAATGCAGAATTTGCTATTAAAGATATAATAACTTGTAACAGTAACAATGTTATATATTTATTACAATGTCCCTGCGATCTGCAGTATATAGGTAGAACGAATAGACATTTAAAAACAAGGATTGGAGAACATATGAACAACATCAGAAAAGGACTAATGACACACAGTGTGTCTGCACATTTTAAAGTTCACCACAATTCAGACCCCTCGCTACTAAAATTCATTGGAATTGTTCAGAAAAAAACAAATTGGCGTGGAGGCGATATAGTCAATGCAATTTCGAGGGAAGAAACACAGTGGATACACAAATTAAAAACACTGACACCACAAGGTTTAAATATAGACATTGATTTAAAATGTTTTTTAAATGACTGAACCATTATTCAATGTCCGTAACATTTTTTATTTTAATATAAATTTAATGTACTTATTTAATGTACATATTTAATGTATAAACTCATTGTAATTTTATATGTAATTTTAAACTAGCATTTCAGCTGTAATGTAACAATCATGCAATTAAGCTAATGAGCAACTATGGAAGCTATTTATACACGAGGAAAAAAACATGGCGTCTACCCCTGATGAAGTATGTAAAATACGAAACGCGTTGGGCTTTTATTTTTTGAATAAATATTTATTTTCAATATATTTGCTAGCTCAAGTCGATTTCTATCCCCTAAAGACCTCGAGAACGTTTTTGACTTCTTACCCGAGTAGACTTGGAAAACCGCCGTTAAACCAACACGCCAAAAGACTCCACGC
The DNA here is from genome assembly GCA_038501925.1 of Xenopus petersii. NCBI lineage: Eukaryota > Metazoa > Chordata > Amphibia > Anura > Pipidae > Xenopus > Xenopus petersii. The sequence goes on along the minus strand of CM076679.1, from coordinate 115,500,228 downwards.
TGCAAACAAAGACGCGAAGAACATCCAGAAGGGCACGATCGCTACGCCGACAGCCCCCGTGCCAAGTCTGAGCTTGGAGCTACCGGTCCGTACTCACCGCCTACCTGTACCGAATGAACTTTTGTGCATCGAAGAACATCGCGGAGATTACAGACTGCACCATCGTAAACACGATTCTTGCTGCAAGGAAGAAATTCGTGCTTCAAGTAAAAATCTTTAAATGCCAACATTTCATTCAACACTCGGTGAGTACAATTAACCCTTCAAAAACATCCTAAAAACCAGGAAGTATTACACTATTGCAGCCATTCATTACAGGTTTTACGACAAGGATTCATTCCAGCGTTAACAAGTCTATTCAACGCTCGTTAAGAAATTCAAAATTGTGAGTAGTTTTGAGCAGCATTCGTTAGCAAGATTATATTGGCTTTATTGCACTATATATTCTTTCTATCCTACTTAGACATTGGGGACAGATCGTCGACTTAGCGCACCAAATTCTTTGTCTTTTTATTGTATTATCGATCAGCGGACCAGGTGGACCCGCATAAATCTTTTGGTGCAGAAAGCAAGAATTTACACTTAAATTGGACTGAGCGCAGCACTTACAACCTCTTGATATACTGACTCTTTATTGCTGCACTGCAAGTTGGAATGATATCACCCCCTCTGTTCCCTCCCCAGCAGCCCATCAGCAGCCTATCAACTGAGCAATGGGCAGCTAACCAGATAGCACCTCTGACACCTCTGTTAAAGGATTTATTATTTGCATTGGTAAAGACATGGGAATTGCGTGTTAGACATGAGAATAGCACCCAAGCAAAAAAAAAAAAAACCTGCCGTTTCCTGCTTGGGTACTATTCTTATGCCTACCACTAGGGAGCATGACCTAGGTTGTGGTAAAATACAATGGGAAGGGGAGAAACAATAACTGACTCAAAGCAGTTCCATTCTGAAGTACTGGCTCCATCTCAAAGCTCAGAATCAGGCACAAAGCACTGAGATGGCTGCCTTCACATTTGTTGGTTCAAGAATACAATTTTAAATGGTAGAGAGAATTATTTGCAATGTTCCCAGTGTAATTTCAAAATAAAAAGTAAACCATAAGAAACATGCCAGAATCCCAACTGGAGGGCAGCTATAGCAGCCGGCTGAACGGGGGCCCTTGGTGCATAAAAAATAAGAATTTTTACTCTATGAATCCAAAGTCAATATGCAGAAGGGGAACAAGGTATGTTGAATAAAAGAAAAAAAAGTCTTATATTTAGGATTATAATTAGAGAAATGCGATGTAATTAGGAAACAGATTTGTGTAGATATACCTGCGTGACAGCTGTTTCTGTGTGATAAACCTCGCTACATTTAAGGCCTGACTGATATCATTATACCAGCAAAATCCACTGACATAAGTAATTAAGCTCAAGCCGGCGTTGAACTGTCCTTATATGGTCTCAGATCTCAATTGCTCTATTGATCCAGCCCAAAGCATAATTAGCCAATATTTTCCTTTTATTTGTAATGTCAAGGATGCTAAAGTTGCCAGTGGAAATCTTGGAAAGCAGCGAGGCTGAGAAAAAAATCCCTGCAGGCTCCTTCCCCTGGGCAAGTAACCTCAGTCCTCAGCAACCTTTTGGTAAATGTCTAGCAGAAAAGCTTTTTCCTTAAATAGAGATTGCCTCAAATATTTTGCACCATATTTTTTTGTAAATGTATAAAATGTTTCCATATTTTAAAGTGCAGGATTTAAAATTGAATGCACGGACCATTTTCCCCTCAATTTGCATTTTTTTTTAAAAAAAATTCCTTCATTGCCCTAGATTTGCTTCATGCACACAACAATGTCTGTTGGATTTAGCTGGATTCAGATGGGTCTCTGTGCTCTGCAGACACATAACGGTTTTAAGAGATATACAGGCTTATTTACAACATGGGTGCAAGGTGCACACTTTAAAAAAACAGGAGCAAAGTGCCATGCTTTTTGTACTTTACCACCCCCTGAGTTGAGTTATCCAGGACAAGGCCCTCTGAATCTATTTTTATTCTGTTAAATGTTTGTAAACCCAGTGTTTGTTATAAATTATTGTACAGCGTTTCGGGCAGTATGAAAATGCACAAAGATACATATTCTTGAACTCAATTCAATTTCACTGCAGCTACACAGCAATCTGCTGCTCTCCTTGGGGCAGGAAATGATGTTCCTTATAATGAAACCATCCACTTGTTTCAATGAAATAAAAGACCATTCCAGACCACTTTTCATTATAGATTGCAAAATATGAACAATTTTAAAATTAGATTAGATTAGAACTGCAATAGTGTTATCTTCAAGTTTGGATTGAATGGCCACCAACATGAATATATTCATATAATACACAAAAGCCATGAATATTTTGTAAATTATATCCTTATAAACGGTGAGTTGTGATGTCATCAGTTATAAACGGTGAATTCTGATGTCATTTCTGTTACATGACTCACTGAAACCTGTGTATTATAATAAATAAAGTACCTCCAGTTGCAAAATATGAGGATATTAGAAGTTACCTTGGAATTCCATGACCTGTATAAAAACACTCGGCCTTCCGCCTCGTCTTTTTATATGGTCATGAAACTCCTCGGTAACTTATAATATCCTTATATTTTACAAGAGGGGGTACTTTATTCACTATATAAGCACACAATGCATAACACAGATAGACTGGTTGCTCCCATACTAATGAATATAACATTATACAGAAGAAGGAAACAAGAATTTAAAAGAGAACTTAGCTCTCCTGTTACCACGTTTGCCTGTTAGCAGTGTCCTCACTGTCGCCCCAACCACATCACTCTCTGTGCCTAAAAACTGGCTGTTCTGTACCTGTTGTTGAACTGAGATATTCAAAGGTGTTGGGGTCATCAGTAATGGCTGTACCACTTCTATTACTACTGTAGGTTCCATGGTGGTGAGCAGCCGCCAAAGGAATCCACTCTGAAATATCCCCCATGGTAGTGAAACAGTGCATATGTCCTTGCTTGGTTACCGCTATCATTAAAGGAACAGTTCAGTGTGAAAATAAAAACTGGGTAAATAGATAGGCTGTGCAAAATAAAAAATGTTTCTAATATAGTTAGTTAGCCAAAAATGTATTGTATAAAGGCTGGAGTGACTGGATGTCTAATAAAACAGCCAGAATCCAACTTCCTGCTTTTCAGCTCTATAACTCTGAGTTAGTCAGCGACTTGAAGGGGGGCCACATGGGACATTTCTGTTCAGTGAGTTTGCAATTGATCCTCAGCATTCAGCTCAGATTCAAAAGCAACAGATATGACCCATGTGGCCCCCTCAAGTCTCTGATTGGTTACTGCCTGGTAACCAGGGTAACCAGTCAGTGTAAACCATGTGAGCTGAAAAGCAGGAAGTAGTGTTCTGACTGACATGTTAGACATCCAGTCACTCCAGCCTTTATACATTACATTTTTGGCTAACTAACTTTATTAGAAACATTTTTTATTTTGCACAGCCTATCTATTTACCCAGTTTTTATTTTTACACTGAACAATTCCTTTAAACCTTGGAACGTTCTAGTGGGTAAAAGGGAACTGCTCATTTTTATGCAGTGGGGTTGATGCAAATAGAGAGGTGAAAAGAGGACTCTGCACCGAGGCCTACAGATTTAAACCGATGGTGGTTTAGTTGCATAGTGAAAATGGAGGGGATTATACAGTGTTAATAAAAAAAAAGCCCCCAAGAAAAGTATTTCACACTTTCTCCCCATCTACCCTTTCAACAAAAGGGAAAAGTCCCAATTTTTCTACTTGTCCAGCAATGTCTAGAGCCTACAAGGTGCAATACTCACTAAGGAAGCACTTGGGCGCCTGTTCTGCTGCTTTCTGCAACAAGATCTGGATCAGCCAGGAGACTCCCCTTTGCAGAGAGCAAATATTTTTTTGGAACTTGGTTCAACCTGATACCAATCTGGTCAGGAGGCTATGCCTCTTGATGCTCCTTTTCTTATGGGTGGGTGGGGGTGCCTTCATGCCTTTCAGTGCCAGTCCCTCTTAGATCCATGGGTCAGCCCTTGATCCATGGGCCATGTCGCAGGTCTCCAAAAAGTAGCAGAGAGGCCTATGACAGGTTGCAAAGTTCAGGCAGTTTTAAGTACAAAAATAGCTGATTGCAGTCTTTTTTTGCACTTTGCACACTGTGCCCTGCATTGTAAATGACCCCTATACAGTATTTATTTTACCTCCTGCACTATGTTGGAAGCAACTAAGGAATATTGTAACCCTTTCTGCCCTCCACTTCTAATTAGTGAGGGGGTGTTGAACTGACATTTACTTTCTGTGCTTCTGCTGCTCTATAAATAAATAATCTCTTTCTTCAAAGCTGAATTTTGTAATGGAATTAAAAGCATTAAAGAAAAATATGCCATTATAATGTACTTTATTGCTTGTGTGTGTGTTTGTGATTTCATGCAGGGAAATAATGTTTCCATAATTAGAGTTATGAAGGATTGTGAATCATTCAGTGATATATTGTCCTGCTTTAGGGACAACCAAATTGCTCTTATATGGAGTGAATTATGGGTACCAAGGTGAGTGACAGGTGAGTGACAGGCATGTCTATATGTTAGCTGATTACAATGGTTACAAACTGCACTGTATAGGATGAACACAATATTTAAAATATGTATAAACCCAGAGTAAAGTAAACAGTGACAAACCCTTCCCATTGGGGGAGGCAAAGCTGTACATGAGGGCTTGCCCTACGCTCAGTAAGTGACAGCAGCCCAGAGCATGTGCAGTGAATCAGCAGAAAAGAAGATGAGGAGCTACTGGGGCATCTTTGGAGACACAGAAGCCCAAAACATAATGTGCAACATTTCTAGCTACTTCTTTAGTTAGGCTTAATTTCTCCTTTAATCATCATAGTTACCGTACTAGCTGTGTGGCTGTAGGTTGGACACCCCAGATTTATGTAAATGCCCACAGAGAGGGAGCCTAACTTTCTGGCATTGCTGGGGTTCTCCTAGTGTCTAACACCAGTTCTTGCTACAAATACAGCCTCCATGATTCCCAGCCAAGACTTAACCCCACATCAGGAGAAGTCTCACTTTGTATATGGGCACAGTGTTCTAGAAAGTTATTCAAATCTTTGTCATTGCTTCTGTTTGCCTTCTCACGTCCCCCTGCTGATCCTCGCTCTGCTGATTCGATTTGTTATATATTTACTGTGCTGCCGATGGGGATATTTCCATTCTAATCAAATCTTTCACACATGCCAAGTAAATGCAAAGAGACAAATAATTAATCCCTTGTTTGTATATTTGCTGTGATGATCACTGACAAGCTGCTTAGAAAGAGAAAAACATCAGGTTTCATTATCTGTAATAACCTTCTTGTATGACCCTGGTAGGGTTATATATATTATCTCAAAGTGTAACCAAGAAGTCTTCTTGCAATGTACATTCATTCATTTTTTTATTCTAAATATTAAAGGATCCATGTTATGGATACATATGTATAAATTCATTTTGCTGGTTCGTTTCTGACTATTCTGACCATCAAGCAGTCAAGGAAGTTGTCAGGAGAAAGAAAGAGGATACTCTAATAGAAACCTAAGCAGAAGAACATCAGAGCAGCCTCTTTCTTTCTCCTGACAACTTCCTTAAAGGGCACCTATCACAGCAAAAATCAAACACATATTAACAATCTGACCAGTACAAGCTAAACACGTTTAATCAAACTACATATATAGTTTTCTGAAAAAACTGCAGGTTTTAAAAAAATTCTTTACTTTGTCAAATGGGTTCTTTCACTGAGGGAGGCCATATTGAGACTCTAACAGAGACTCTAATGTGCAAATTTCAGGAGCATGCTCAGATTGTAACACTGCTTTGAGTATTCTACCCAGAATGCCTTGTTTTAGTAAACTCCTCTACTAGAAGTATCCACTAGTAGTGCTGCCACCTGCTAACTTCCAGCAGGTGGCAGCACTACTGTACAGCAGCTAACACACAGGTTTGGCTGATTTGAAAATAGCTTAGAAGGGTTGATAAGCAAACAAGGAATTTGAACTGAACATGTGCGAGATTCCAGAGCTACAGTTGGCTGGGAAGATATAGGTAGGAGGAGCCAGTGAAATCCAAGATGGCTGCCTCAGCTAGAATTGCAGTGGAGATAGGGGAGATTTTGCAGAAGGAATAGTGAGCTGATCATTTACATTATACAAACAATTCTAACTGTTTTAAAAATCGTATTTCTTGAACTTTCACATAGTGTATTTAAATGATTTTGGTCATGATTGGTGCCCTTTAAATACTTGGTGTCAGAATGGTCAGGTAACTGACCAGTAGGCGGTGCTGTTGTAACAAAATGAATTCATATTCATCATATTCATATTCATATTCATATTTAAAGGTTTACTTATCCTTCAACCTATTTATCAGGGGAACCACAATATTTGGTGTCAGTTTCATAAGTTACAGAAGAATAATTTTGCAAATAAAATGTAATAGCGGAGTGAAGGTGATACCTTTATTGGCTAAATATGATGATAATCACAGCAAGATTCCAGATCATTACAGGACCAATTTCAAGCTTGGAAAAGCAACTTAAATAGTCTAAAAGCTTTCTTTGATTATAGTTTGATTATCTTTTTGATTTTAGTGAAACAAATAAAATGTTGTATTCATGAGTGCATATACAGCCAACGTGACGTCTCGGTTCTCTCCGGGACCTTTCTCAAGGCAGCATATAAAAAATATTATCCTGACCTTTTTGACTGCCCATCCCAGTACAACATCATCAATGACTCAATTATTGAAATTACTTTATTACTTACTTTAATTACTGGGAAGGGGTGGGATATACAGGGACTGGATTGGGTTTCTTCATACTGGGATATGGCTAGGTATATCAGGAGTGTGCCCATGCATGCACGTAGAAGCCTTTTTTTATCATTGGGACCCCAATTTTCTTTGTTGACAGGACCCAACACCCAGCTGACTAGTGCAGTAACAATTGGGGTCCCTGCTAATTTAGTAATATGGGGTCCCACTGATGGCAGCCCTACAGCCAGTGGTTTAATCGTGAGGAGAGATTATTACTTTTATTATTGTTCTTTTTATGAATCAATAACATTTATCTACCATTCACACCAGTGCCTGGTTACTAGGATAAGGGGGGTTCTAGCAACCAAATACCATCCTTTCAAACTGGAGAGCTGCACAGCAATTGAAACCCAATAAGAAAAGACAATAAAGAAGGTTTCCAAATTGTCTTAAAAAGTTGCTGTCACATGCGTTTCCATTAGTAGTGCACTTTATTAGTATAGCAGAAGAAACAGCGCTTGGCTCAGAGGGATGAAATGGGTCGCTTGTATCATTATTCAATTGCAGGATATTTATAATGGTAAAATGTGGGAAATCTCAGCATTTCTGTTCCACTCAAGACACAGCAGAAAAAAGCCGATCAATCACAGTGAGATAAAAAAAAAAAAAGCAACAGGGAACACCAGTGGTACTTGGTGGGAGCATGTTGGATTCAGCACCTTGCAGCTAAATAAGGATTCCAGGCTGAGAGTAGATGCAGAAGTTGCAGTATGATTGGGCTCTGGGGAAGCTTTGGAAATGTTAATCAGTGAGGGAAATTAAACACAGGGCAGATCCTAATGTCTGGTAAGACCCAGAAAAATCTCTCATGTGATCATACACCCCCAGAGATTCTAAAGTGGAGCCTTTTCGCATGACTCTTTTGTTTACACATTCGGAATGCCTTCCATGTGCAAAGAAGCCACAGCAAACATCATAAAGATGATTTAAAGAGAAACAACAATGGCCTACAGAGTCAAAGGAAAGAAAGACACCACACTCATCAGATGGTTGCACAAATAAACACTTAGGGGCCCATTTACTTTGCTCGAGTGAAGGAATAGAGGAAAAAAACTTCGAATTTCGAACAGTTTTTTTTGGCTACTTTGACCATCGAATGGGCTACTTTGACCTTCGACTTTGATTCGAATGATTCGAACTAAAAATCGTTTGACTGTTCAACCATTCGATAGTCGAAGTACTGTCTCTTTAAGAAAAAACTTCGACCCCCTAGTCCGCCACCTAAAAGCTACCGAAGTCAATGTTAGCCTATGGGGAAGGTCCCCACAGGCTTTCTAATGTTTTTTAGGTCGAACAAAAATCGTTGATCGATGGATTAAAATCCTTCGAATCAAACGATTTTTCGTTTGATCGAACGAATAGCGCTAAATCCTTTGATTTCAATATTCGAAGTCGAAGGATTTAACTTCGACAGTCGAATATCGAGGGTTAATTAACCCTCAATATTCGACCTTAAGTAAATTTGCCCCTTAGCCTGGACTGACTTCACTTGATATACACCACTATTAAAGGGCTCTGTTATACAGCGGAAAACTTAAATAGATTCCAAATATCTATTTGGGTATAAGCAAAGGTAGGAGGAATCTTTCTGATGGTCTTATTCAGTGGCGTAGTTATTGGACCTCACAGCAAATTAATTTTATGGCCCCCCAAATATGTAGAGGTTGTCCTGTTTTACCAATACATATTAAAATGGCTCATGAATTTGGACCTGCAACTGCTGGGTCTGCTTCCTCTGTAGATATGCCCCCGATCTTATTTAAGGAGTTTTCTTTAAGCAAGCATTTTAAGATAAGCACACCCACAATTTTCATTGATTCTTGTAAATATCATATTTATTAACTCCTTTGTAAGTATGGCTGGGGACCCTGCACTGGATAATTTGCCTTCAGCTGCTTACGACTGACCTCTGCCTGCTAAGAGTAGAAAAGCAGGATAAAACAAAAGTGGGCAATAGTGATGCGCAAACAAAAGTTCATAGCACAGACCAGCAAGTAAATGGCACAATTCTATACAGTCTACTCTACATTAGATAAAGCTGACTGATACTTTAGAAGTAATATTCCCAAGCCTGAATACCTGTTGTGTTATTTTGATAACAAATATAAAACAAAGCTTGCATGTACGTGTCATGCCAGAGCAGTAACACTAGAAAATGTGATTTTAGGGCACAGAGAGACCCTTAATTAGACATTCCGCAGGGGGGGAAAAGTGATATCCATTTCTACCTTTGGAGACATTTCGGAGTCACACAATTTGGGCAAGGAAGTTAAACCAGTCATTTCTTTTGCTCTGTTGATCAAAAGAAAGAGCTGTGAACCTGGAGCTGCAGGGGGGACAGTTATGAGAAAATTTGTGGATTATAGAAAATTATCCATATTCCCTCTGTCAAAGGATTTGCCTACTCATAACTATCATACTGGATCTATCACATGCTTCCTAATGATACCAACCAGGGCCAAACTATATCCACCAGTTAGGAGGGTTGGTTCCTGGGAGACTGGGAAATAAGGCACCCCTCATGTTTGGCGTCATTCTGATTGCCCACATATAGATCACCCCATGCTAATAATATTATTATTAATATTATATTTGGCCTAAAACCAACAGCCAGTTAAAGGGGGTAATTAATCCTGGGCACTCCTAACTCATGCAAAAGGTAATGAGGGTGTCCATAGCCACAAAATGTGGAGAGATGTAGCCATGACATGACTTGAGGTCTCACCTTTGTGGGAGTATGCGCCCAAGTTTCCAACTCTTGCCTTAGGAGGACTCAAGGCACAAGATATTCGAGCTTGGTATGTATAGGGTTTCTCAGTGTTTTAATCCCTTTTATTTCATTTTATTTTATTTACTGTCTGTATTTTTGCATTCTATGTATGTCTTCTTGGTAGAAGACATACTTCTCTGAAGAACTTATTGCCTGTATGAAAGTTTGTGCCTGTGTGTATTAACTCTTTGTATGTGGAAAGGGAAAGTTATCTGTTGGTATGCTAAATAGCTAGTTTGGCTAGCAGGAGAGAGTGATTGAAAGTAATTTAACCCTTTGGCTGCTGGGGTACTTGTTGAACTAGTGAAAACGAACCCTGACTACAGAGAGTAGTTGATTCATTGGTGTATTGTGAGGTATTACCTTGTTGAGAGAGCAGAGGAATAGTCACATTAGGTTTCTATCGCCTGTTAATGATTGATGGTGGCAGTGAATACATTTTCTGGGTGTTGGTATGTGTTGGGGTGTCTTATGCACACCTTGCCCACCAGGGCTTTTCCTCAGGGTCCCCCCCTGCATGCGAGATTTGCCGTAATCAGCAGACAGGAAGAGACGCGCGCTGTTTTTGCTGCAAACGGCAAATGGGGGAAGACGGATGGAAGAGATGAAGTGGTGCACGGTACGGATCTGTGCCAGTGCAGCCCACAAGAACCACTAGCCCACCGGGTTTTTTCCTGGTGTCTCAAAGGCCCAGTCCGACCCTGGTTATATATGTTTCGAAGTGCAGGTTCTGGGCCCTCTGCCAACACCAGGAAGAAGATATTGGCACACAACAAGGCATTCAAGTTGCAGGAAGCACTCTGCTTGTTTTAATGTGCGGAAATGCACCGCTTCAGGGACACGCCCCTTTGTCAATCATGCCGATATCTTCTTCCTGTTACTGATTCAGATATTGCCAGATCCTCTAGTATTGTGCACCAGGCTAATTTGACCAAGGGTGTGTGACCGTTCATATCTTGTGTGGGCCAAAAAGCCTCTTATTTTTATTACGTTTTAGAAACTTTGTGTCTTTTTCTGGCTTCAGTGCAGGAGATCAAAGAGAAACTCGGGACATTTCAGTAAGAAATCAGGGACTGCAGGCTGAGCTGTCAAAATCGGGACTGTCCTGCAGAAAACGGACAGTTGAGAGGTATGCTGATGTTAAGTCTAAATCTTGTGTAAGGTGACTGAGTGTAAAACATTGTAACCATGCCCAAGAGTTACGTGTGGCTGAGAGTGCAACTTTCTTGACAGTACGGTACAATTGTGCCAGAATAATCCAACGTGAAACGTGAACGTGAGATACTAGAAGGGCAGCATCTTCCCAAGAGCCCCATCTGGCCTTATCCATGACAGCATACATCTATCATAGGATGAATGATGGGCCCTAGAATATCTTTGCTTGTATCCAGTAGCCTAGCATCAGAAGATTTAAAGGAAGATGGATCAGTCCCTGGCCAGTTTTCAATGAGAAAGGGATGTTGATTTTTTAAACAACTCGATCAATTTTTAGAATGCCACCAATATGAATTAAATTTTCCCACTTACAATTCTCCATTGAACTTTTCTCTTTTACCAACTCTTGTTTTTCTGTTTTCAGTTAGTTGAACCTGCAAATATTTATCTTAAGTAGTAGTGTAATACAGGGAAGATCTTGATGCTGCTACTATAATCGCTAGTAAAGATTGGATAAATTAGTCATTATAGATGGTCAACTGAGTCAGACCAACCCTGGGGATGTTAACACTTAGGCATTAACTGATAGCAAACAAATAAATGTTTGCTTTCATTGCTCTACCAGAAGCTGGCTGAAATAAAAGCTAATCACTCATTGGCTGCTATCAAATATATATTAGATATCATATAAGTGGAAGCCTTAGGTTGGGTTGGGGAGGTCTTTAAACCAAAGGGTTTTAGTTTTCATCTTACAGTCCCTGAATAATTACAACCATTGCAACCAATCATCTATTATATTTATTTAGCCAACTGCAAGTAATACATGACAGCAATATTTGATTGTTTGTCAGGGGTTACTGCCCAGGTGCAAATTTATCCCAATGTTAGTCGGTGACCCTAGTGATGGGGAGATGAGAGGAGGAGACAAAGAGAGAAAAAGCAAGGTTACCGTATGATTTTATTACATATGGTCCATTTCCATTGTGTACTCAGGAAGGATTTTCTTCCCCAGCACTAAAACATTTTATATAAAGTGGACTCCTTCTGCAAGTGACAGTGTATTGTCAGTTATTATTATGGCTGACGTGGAAGATCTATCTTCTTTTACAGTGCCAGTGCCATCAGAGAGTTTATGTTCATCGTCCGTCGCAATGGAATTCTATTTAACTGAAACTCACTGGGAGGGATCATTTCCAATCCCAATTAAATAGAAAACTTGATGGAGTCACACTTGTATGAGCAGCAAAGTCTTTATGGACGGCTATCTTGTTTCTGCAAGCTGAGCACATCCGGATTTCTCAGTTACTTAACATTTATGTGTTCCACACAGACAGACAAGTATATAGTGGATTAAAGCTTCAGTACAGTACACACAAAGAGACACCAAAGAGCAGTGGCATAACTAGAGTGAGTCGGGCCCCCTGTAAAAAAAAAAATCTTAAGAGGGGCCCACCGCACTCCGATCCTCATCCTCTGCCCACTTCCTGTCCTGCCCAGCTCCGCCCACATTCCACCTCTGCCCAGCCCACTCCCCACCCCTTCTCCGCCCACTCCTGCCCGACTTGCGTCCCCCTTCTTTATGTAGGTGAGAGAGCAGCTCGGGAGGAGGGTTTTTTGTATTAGCTAAAGAGGAAGCAGACTAAAGAGGTGTTTCCTTTATATTTACACCACTGCCAAAGACTATATATATATATATATATATATATATATACTGTGATATTAAAATGGTGAAAGCTTAGGGGCTAAAGACTAAATAATTTTAGGGCCCCAGCAAAACCTAGGGTATATTATTATAGTACAGGTATAGGGTCTGTCATGCAGAATATTTAGGACCTGGGTTTATCCCGATGGCAGATATTTCCGTCATTTGGATCTTCATACCTTAAGTCTTTTAATATAAGATTTAAACATTAATCCCGTAGGATTGTTTTACCCTCAATAAGGGTGATTATATCTTCGTTTGGATCAAGTACAAGGTAAGGAAATACAGGTATGATATCCGTTTTCAGGAAACCCATTATCCAGAAAGCTCCAATTTACAGAAAGGCTGTCTCCAATAGACTCCATTTTATCTAAAAATTCCAAATTTAAAAAAATTATTTCCTGTTTTTCTGTAATAATAAAACAATAAAAGAGTACTTGATCCAAACTAAGATATAATCAATCCTTATTGGAAGCAAAATCAGCCTATTGGATTTATTTAATGTTTACATGATTTTCTAGTAGACTTAAGATATGAAAATCCACATTACTAAATGATCCCTTATCCAAAATACCCCAGGTCCTGAGCATTCTGGATAACAGGTCCCCATACCTGGAATTTTTAACAATTTTGATTATTATTATTTGATGGAGTCTTTGAGAGACAGCCTTTACGTAATTCAGAGCTTTTTGTATAATGGATTTCTGGATAAAGGATACTATACCTGTATATGGAAGCTGCTCACCAGTCAGGGCCACACCCGGAGAAACTAGAAAGTTGAATGAATGAATTCCTATTACAAAACACAATTTTCTATTTGGGCATGTCCCATCCTCTTTTAAAATATGGTGCTGGTAACATTTTGGGGAATGATATACAACAAAAAGGGTATTTGCCCTGGGTCATCCTTTGGAAAGAAAATGTTAATTGGAAAATTGTTACTTTAAGAATATGATCTATACAGTATTAGTTTTTATTTGCATCTACTATAGCCTTGCAATCCTTCTGCAGTTGTCCATCTGTGTGAATATGGCCACGAAACTGTGTGAATGGCACACAAGAAACCTTTAAAACAGGAGCGCCCATACTTTACTAATGTGAGGTCTACTTCTAGTGATGTTGTCTCATTATGAGCTACATCCATAAAAGCATTGTTAGCATTCTGTTCCATTGAAAGTATCACTTAATTATTATTTTGATTTATGAGAGAATTTAAATTGCTGCATTTAACAACTATTTCTTACTGTATGTAACCTTAACAGAATAAATAAGGGAATGAAAAGCATGAAGTCATGATATAGACAAGCTGTTTGTTGACAGTGTCTTGAGATCTACTGATCACCAGCTAAGGTCTACAGGTACATACTGATCTACCTTTTTGAACACTCGTGCTTTAAATTGTATCAAATTCATACCAAGAGCTACCTATACTCCTATGGTACTCTGTGTAACCCAGGCACTTTCTTGTTTTGTTTCCAAGCACCTGGCTCATGTCCCATGCCAAAAAAAAAGTTTTAATGCCTCGGATGCCTCCTAGAACCTTCCCGGGCCAGCAGTAAGACTAAAGACAAGCAGTAATACAGGTATAGGATCCCTTATCTGGAAACCCGATATCCAGAAAGCTCCGAATAACGGAATGGCTGTCTCCCATAGACTCCATTTTATCCAAATAATCCAAATTTTTATAAATGATTTCCTTTTTCTCTGTAATAATAAAACAGTAGCTGGTACTTGATCCCAACTAAGATATAATTAATCCTTATTGGAAGCAAAACCAGCCTATTGGGTTTATTTAATGTTTAAATGAATTTCTAGTAGACTTAAGGCATGAAGACCCAAATTACGGAAAGATCCGTTATCTGGAAAACCCCAGGTCCCAAGCATTCTGGATAACAGGTCCCATACCTGTACTAAACTGCTCTAATGGTTTCACTTATACAGACAAGGTTTCTGGAATGATTTCACACTTACTCATAGTTACACAGTCTTACATGACTAGAGAGCTGACTATATGGCCAATAATTACTATTCACATAATAAACCATAACCCTGAGCCTCACTGGTTACCACCAAAATGATATATCAATATTTGATTTCTTTTCCACACAAGGTTAATATCAATGGGCTGCTCTGTCTTGGCACATAAATAAAACCACAAACATCACAGGCTTCCTACATGCCAGGCTTTCCTTAGTTATATATAAATATCTCTGTAACTTTGGTTAAAGGAAGGAATTTGTACAGTTATTTATATTCACATTTTGTTGCTTTAACATTTTTTTATTGATTTTAATGCTTGATGTTTGAAGCTTACCCTAAAATAAAATGAAGTTTGTTGGAGCTCTCCTGTTCTGATGTGTCTGACGTGTGCATTTACAGTCATCAGATTTGTAGGAACAGATGCTATCTGTAAACACTACTCTTGGACTTTGCAAGAAATGATTCTTGTTTGGTTGGAATAAGCCTGTTTTCATGTGATGTTTGGAAGATTAAGAAGTTGATGGAGTAAATGTGGTTACAGATATATTACTGACATATAAATGGAGAAAACTTTTGTAGCACCCACAGGTGCTTGTAAATGTGCTCTGGAACATATCGATCAAATTGGCCCTAAAATACATTAAAGTGATATTAACACAAAACAGTGAAACCCAATTCTCTTTGCATTCACTTTAACATTTCAGCAGAACTGTACAGGGCTTTTGCTTTATTTCTAATGAAATCTGAAAATATAAATTTGGGTTCATATTTAGTATGGTAATCGCCCTAAGCAAACAATGATGGATCTGCTGCATCCCTATTCAATTTTAGGGTCAACTAATAGATGAGTTAGACAAAGTTCCACAGGGAAGATCAGGTTATCATTGGGGGAATAAACATCTTCTTTAGATGTTTCCAATGAGCTACAGTTTTTCTTCAATTTGTACTGTTATCCTGTCTCCCTTTTCTCTATAATAATTCAGCAGTACATAACTACATGAAACTATTACATGATCTTTTATGAACCGCTATATAATGTCAGGGTTCTAAACTTTGAACTGTAATAATGTAAAATAATAATTAGCATTTATATAAACTGAAGAAGAGGGATGTATTGAGGTTGCTTTTCCCTCTTCTGAAATTTTGACCTGATTGTCCATTGGAAGAACTGGCCAGAAGATGACACTATTGATTCAATTTCATTATAGCAGCAATTTACAAACTGCTAATATATATTTCACATTCATTTCCTTGTAGAGTCTACATATTAGAAGAATGTAGGGCACAGCATTCATCCACTGTACCCCCTGAGAAAACTACTACTGAATATGACTAGACAATGACTGACTGGAATCAAGGACGCTGCTATAATTATCAGTAGTGAGCAAATAATAATAAAAAGGACACACTTGGTGGTCAGATTGTGGGAGGTTCTTGAGAAATGAAATGAAAAAAAGGAATGTGAAGACAAAAAGAAAACTAAAATAAAGTGTGGAAAACCAAGGAGCTCAAAAACTGTGCTTTGTCAGAGATTTAAATGACATGTTACATATGAAGTGGTTAAAAGTGCTTAAAGGAGAACTAAACCCTAAAAATGAATGTGGCTAAAAATTGCATATTTTATACACTGAACTTATTGCATCAGCATAAAGTTTCAGCTTGTCAATAGCAGCAATGTTCCAGGACTTCAAACTTGTCACAGGGGGTCACCATCTTGGAAAGTGTCTGTGACACTCACATGCTCAGTGGGCTCTGAGCAGCTGTTGAGAAGCTAAGCTTAGGGGTTGTTGCAGAACATAAGGTTGGCCTGTAATGTAAGCTGATGCTACAGGGTTGATTATTAAATTATGATGCTAATTCCACTGGTTTCTGTGCTGCCATGTTGTAATTTTCTGTATTAATTACTAACTAGCCTTATACTGTCAGGGTCTGACTGGCCCGGCGGGATACCGGGAAAAAATCCGGTGGGCCAGACCCCCTCTCCTGATCTCCTAGTCCTAAAATAGAAACTAATATGGGGCGCCGCACAACTCTGTTTGCATATAAACTCCGTGCAGCTCCCTGTGCGCATGCACACCATGCGCTTCTTGTGCGGCATCGCGATAGGGGGGTCAGGGGGTTCGGAGGGGGGCCCTGGACAGCAAGTCCCAGTTGGCCCCGGGCCCCCCAGTCTGACCCTGTATACTGTGAGCCTATGAATAAGTGCCCCAATTGGCACGAAACGCGTTAAGATGGCCATAGAATCAAAGATCTGCTCGTTTGGCGACATCGCCAAATGAGCGGATCTTTCCCTGATATGCCACTAACGGCATGGCTATATCGGGGGTAATTCGAACGTTCGGCCGTATAGCTGAACGATCAAATTACGATGCGCCAAGGGGCTCTGACGGGTCGGCCGGTTAAAAATCAAACCTTCCCGATCGATATCGTGGCCAGATATTGATCGGGAAGACCCGTTGGAAGCCCCCATACACGGGCAGATAAGCTGTCAAATCAGTCCAAACGACAGATATCTGCAGCTTTATCTGCCCGTGTATGGCCACCTTTAAGCCTTCATCTGTATTGTTCTAATAAATGTATTTCAACTTTTAAACCACTAATCGAGCACAGACCTCCAATTACGGCTGCTATGATATTATTCAGACTGAGAGTGATATATTGAAGCATGTTAATTGGATGCCACGTACAGAGCGGCAGATCGGTTGTTAGGAGAAACCAATTGCCGCAGGTAATTCACTGGTCTAAGAATTCAAAGGCTGGATGCAGCTCTAAATAGAAATTCAGTGTTTGAAGGGCCGCTACACCATCAAATAAGCATGATTACATTTGTGTTGCAGGGGAACATCGGTGCTGATCTAATTCTCCTGAACTTTTTTATTTTCAGCAACACAGAAGGGCGACTCGTTTCAGAAGCTGCTGGGCAAATGAGTGAAGGATAGCAGGAATGGGATCTGTTATCTGAAAAACCATAATTCAGAAAGCTCTAAAGTACAGTGAGACCATCTCTCATATTTTAATTTGATAATTCACATTTTAAAAATTATTTCCTTTTTCTCTGTAATAATAAAACCGTAAATTGTACTTGATCCCAACAAAGATGTAAGTAATCTTTATTGGAACAAAACAATCCTGTTGGATTTAATAAATGTTTACATTTTTTAAGTAGATTTAAGGAATGGGAATCCAAATTAAAGAAATACCTCTTATCTGTAAAACCCAGATCCCAAGCATCCTGGATAACAGGTCCCATATCTGTTTGACAAGATGGTGCTCTTCAGTTTTGAGCCATGTGGTCCACATATTACATTATTTTCTAGATCTGTTTGTAGGTATAATGTTATTAAAGATGGGTCACCTTTCAGTTAACATTTAGGGCTCTTACTGACGAGCGGTTGAAGCTGAGCTCCTCTGCGTTCCGTTTTTCTGTGTTCAGCCGCAGGAGTAGACATATTACATTTTTTTCAATGGGGCTGTACTCACACAGGTGCATGTAGGTGCCGAACGCAGGAAAAATGCAGAATGTTGAGTCTCAACCTTCGTTCGGCGCCTACACGCGCCTGTGAGTACAGCCCCATTGAAAATAATGTAATGCGTCTATTCCAGTGCTCCCCTGTGGCTGAACGCAGAAAAACAAAACGCAGGGGAGCGCAGCTTCAACCGCTCGTCAGTAAGAGCCCTTTGTATGTTGTAGAATGGCCAACTTTACAACTGGACGTCATTATCTTTTTTTTAATTTGCCTTCTTCTTCTGACTTGTTCCAGCTTTCAAATGGGGTCACTGACCCCACCTAATAAAACAAATGCTCTGTAAGTCTACAAATATATTATTATAGCCACCTTTTTTTTTACTATTCTTTCTATTTAGGCCTCTCCTATTTGTATTCCAGTCTCTTATTCATAACAGTACATATAGTAGTAATGTGGACCCTAGCAACCAGATTGCTAGAACTGCAAACTGGAGAGCCTCTGAAATAAAAGCTAAATAACTCAAAAACCACAAATAATAAAAAATATGAAAACCAATTGTAAATTGTCTCAGAATATCACACTCTGTATCATACTAAAAGTTAACTCAAAGGTCAGCAACCACTTTGAATAGATGTGAGCAACTAGTTTATGTAGAAGATCATTTTGAAAGTAAATATGAGCAATATAAATTAAATGAAATGGCCTGAAAGGCTGGTCTCCACATATTATTCTACTGCTATGAATGTCTTTGCTTAAAGGAAAACTATACCCCCAAAATGAATACTTAAGCAACAGATAGTTTATATCAAATTGAATGACATATTAAAGAATCTTACCAAACTGGAATATATATTTACATAAATATTGCCATTTTACATCTCTTGCCTTGAACCACCATTTCGTGACTCTATCTGTGCTGCCTCAGAGATCACCTGATCAGAAATATTACAACACTAACTGTAACAGGAAGAAGTGAGGAAGCAAAAGACACAACTCTGTCTGTTAATTGGCTCATGTGACCTTACATGTGGTTTGTATGTGTACACAGTGATTTCAGGGGGCGGCCCTTATTTTTTAAAATGGCAATTTTCTATTTATGATTACCCAATGGCACATACTACTAAAAAAGTATATTATAATGATAATGGTTCATTTACATGAAGCAGGGTTTTACGCATGAGCTGTTTTACTCAGTATCTTTTAATAGAGACCTACATTGTTTGGGGGGTATAGTTCTCCTTTAATTGTAAATGATATAATTGAATCTTAATCCATGTATTGTAAACATGTACAGAGCTTCATATAACTAGCGTTATACATCATCATCATTTATTTAAATAGCGCCAACAAGTTACTCAGTGCTTTACATTAGTTTATAATGAACTGGGAACAAATAGTGAATAACAAACAAGGGTTTACAGAGTAAGGATTAGAGGGGCCTTCTCACAAGAGTTTACAAACTAAAGATTAGGGTACAATTGAAATATAATGATTTCAGACACAAAGCTGTGATTTATAATACAGATATGACTGATTAAGGTACATTGAATGAACTGGGCCTTTAGAGAACGTTTGTATATTTGGAAGAAAAATAAAGTCTTACAGCTTGAAGCAGAGAGTTCCAGAAAAAGCAGAAGCCTGAGAGAATTAGCTGAAGAGATAAGAGAAGAAGGTCAGAAACAGAGCCAAGACCTCAACTATGATGGAACACTTCTCCACTCCATTAATTATTTTTAGGGGATGTACAAGTTGCAGGGGAAATATACTGGATGGCAGATATATATTGAAACAAAATGAAAAAGGTGCTCCAGAATGTCAATGTTACTGTAAATGTAAATTGCTCACCAAGTAAATCAAGTGGTCCAGTTGCAGCAGCCCAGACCCTCAGCTTCAGGGAACGGCGAACCAGTATATGCAAAAAGAAAAACAGACCTATCCTGCACTCAAAGGAATCCACAGGGCCAAGTAAAAAAACTGTATTTGAGCCCATGATTAAGTGTCCTTGGGGTACGAAACGCGTAGGTGCTATAGAGATTATTTTATTTTTTGGCCCTGTGGATTCCTTTGAGTGCCGGATAGCCCTGTTTTTCTTTTTGCATATACTGACAGATAAAGATGCCCATTCTTTAGGTTATGAGCCGTCCCCTTTAACAGTCACCCCTTTAAGGGACACCAGAGGGTTAACCAGCGTTAGAAATCCAAGGTGTGTTCTAAGGAATTGAGCAGCAGGTGAAGGAGACAGAGAGTAGGAGCTACACGTGGGAGCTGGCTTGTACTTTACCTTCTGAACTTACTGAGACCAGAGTTCTTGGGTAAGCTATTTGTTTTATGGTTGGACTGCTGCTGAATTCAAGCATATTTTTCTGTTGCCATTTTTACTGCTGCTGGAAAAGCCTTTTTGAATTGAAAAATAAACAGATTTTCCTTCACTATGGAGTGGACTGCAAATCCTGCAAATCCTGGTGTGATCCCCCTACATTTCACAGGGAATAATTAAATAAATGAGACTGACTGGCTTAGGTAGGTGATAGTTTAAATTATAGTCAAATAATTTACCTTGGGGCCTCTCTTTTCAAGGAAAATTCTCTCGCAAAGCAATAAAGACCATCATACAAGCATAGAACATCTTTGCAAACAAAACATTACACGTTTCTTCCTTTAATATTTCCATTAGACAACTCCATCTCGCAAAATGGTTTGGGTAAGGGAACAGTAAATCCCTTGATAAACACAATCAAGGAACAGTTTACAGACAGTAACAGCTATTTAAACACAAAGCTGGAGAACCTTAGACAGACCTATCTAGTAGAATTAGGTCAGAGGGAATCAGACATTTAGGGTTTTTCTTGAAAACTTTTCACCACTCATCCGAGTGGCTTCTTCAGTTCAACGTAGACAGACCTGTTGATTCCCACTTCTCCTCTACGGCTGTACCGCAACTTGACAATTAATATCATATCTTCATATAGCAGCACCATATAAAGAGCAAACCCAAAGTCAAAGAAATGTTCAAGCTGAAATCCAGAAAGAACGTTATAAAATTGGATTCTGAAGAATTACACAGGAGGGAATAGGTATCCTCTTTCATCAAGTTGCTTTCAGAAATGCAGTGAAAGTGCAGATTAATAGGGCAGCTATTGTGTAATGTTCTGGTGTTGTATTTATAATGAGGCTAGAAGATGAAATGATTTATTGAGATCTCCCCCCAACACTATATACCACATAGAGATAAAAATGAGTATATAGAGGAAATCAATGTAGCAATGTAGCTTTGGTTACAAATTTCATCTTTATGTATTTGGAAAACTGGGCAGAATTCCCTATGACTGACGCGGCAATTGGCCCCTGACGAGACAACAGAATCCACTGCAGAGTCACAGCCCCTCCAATTGCATCACGGCCCACCCCTAATTCAACCAGGCCAAAAGGTGGCAACCCTACTCTTTGCTGTTGATCCTATCTTCAGTATAGGCAATATCATTGTGGTGTCTTGCTCCCTGGCACCCCACCTGGTCTTTAGCTCGCCCACTCGTATTCCTAAACTAGCGGCTTGATCACCGTGGGGTCCTAACCCCATTAAACTCCTGGAGCTAACTTTCTCTCCACAAGGGGGAGATTCACTAATGGGCCAATTTTCGCCAGAGTCAGCTTTGCACAGCTCGCACCAGTTCGCCAGGTGCCAATTCACTAAGATGCAAAGTTTCCTCCTGGGAGCCAAAAGCTGGCGACTTTTTGCTAGCGTTACTTTGGCAGTGCGAGCATTTCATAACGAAGATTCGGTGGCATTTGTTTGTGCCTAGCGAAGATTCACTAGTGATCTTGCGCTTAGGTCAGATTGCATGGGGCGGGTAATTTAAAGTTGTATGGAGGTCTTTATTATAAATGTTGGTGCAAATGCTTGAAGTTACCACTTCTTATTACAAATGTCCAGGGAACCTTAATAAAGACAAGAGAGTTAATACAATGCTCTACACATGAGCCCACTGTAAAATGAATGTTCCATATGTTATGAAATGTCTGGAGAAAACCGTTTAACCCAAAAAAGTTTGTTGGGACTTTTGCAGGCAATCCGGCTTTAAAAATGGAAAATTGCCAGCGTTTTTGGAACTTTGATGCATTTTTGGCACACGGGATATGATGTAAGAGATTTAGGAAGATCTAGCTACTTTATAGCACTTCGCTTGGTCTGAGGGAAAGAAGTCAACTCTGGCGAAAGAGGTAACGTTTAGTAAAATCTGCACTTTACTGAATTTGCGGAGTAACAACCTTATGCCAGAGAGAAAAGTCGCCTGGCGATAGAGTGCGAACGCACGCTAGCTCTTTCGCTAGTGACTTGGTGCCTGTGAATTGGCAATATCCCTGCAGTTGGCAACGCTGGCAAATTGTCACTCACATTAGCCACTTCATCCTTTAGTGAATCTACCCCCAAGAGTGACTATGACCATAAACTCACTGCACACTTACTTAAATCCTAACTAGGCCTGTCCCCTACCCAGGCCCCAGGAAATGATGTTTTCATTACAAGGACCCAGGACAAAAACAGAGCTAGCCAGAGGGTTTAGATTTAGAAAGGATAATACTGCTGCTCGCAGTCTTACGTATTAAGAAAGACATCTGGCAAGTGCATATAACTTTCTTTTTGGAAAACAGAATAATTTTATCATCCAATGATAATTGAAAAAAATGAATATGTCAAAAGAGTAGATGAGATGCCAGTACAGAGCCACCGTGATTAGCATGGGAAGCTGAAAAAAAGGATAAAAGGGAAAGCCAATGGAGCTTTCACTTCTCGATGTTTATCCCCAGGTTGTTTGTTTTACTGCTTAAAAGATGAGAACTCAAATAAAACAAAAGATCAGCTTCCATTTAATGAATATACAGCTCCTAGATAATAAATTGAATTATATGGAAAGGTAGAGGGAAAGCTGTGTGGGTGTGTTTGTCTTTATACAAGCACTGGCAATAACAATGTCCTTAAAGGGGGTGTTCACCTTTGAGATAACTTTTAGTATGAAGAAAAGAGCCATATTCTGAGACGATTTGCAATTCACTTTCATTTTTTATTATTTAAGGTTTTTCATTTATTTAGCTTTTTATTCAGCAGTTCTTCAATTTGCATTTTAAGCAATCTGGTTGATGGGGTTCAAATTACCCTAGCAACCATTCATTGATTTGAATAAGAGACTGGAATATGAATAGGAGAGGACCTGAATAGAAAGATGAGTAATAAAGATAACAATACAATAACATTTGTAGACTTACCGTACAGAGCCTTTGCTTTTTATAAGGGGTCAGCCATGTCCATTAAAAAGCTGTAAAGAGTTAGAAGAAAAAGGCAAATAATTCATATACTATAAAAAATAAATAAATGCTGGTCTGCCAACACTAATGTAGGAACCCATAGATTAAGGGGCATATTTATTATGCTGCATAAAATTAAATTCACAGAAAAAACTGTGTAAAAAAGTGGGAAATTTATCAAGGTGTGTGTAATTTTATGCCATGCCAATGCCGGATTTGACTCCGTTATTTTACATTGTTTCTATCAAAAGTCACATAAGAAAAAACACGTAAACACAGAGAAAGCGTGGCGATATGTGGATTTTTACGCAGCATAATAAATATGCCCTTAGTATGTCCCTATGGCTTTAAATTCCTATACCTCCATATCTCCCTAGTTGCTGGGCAGATGCCCATGTATCTAGATATTTCATTTACATATTTGTGTTATTGGTCTATGGGCCTATGACCACTTCCTGCCACACTTTAACATCTATAAACTTTGCGCAGGGCAGAATGGTTCTCACAGTGAATTTATTTGCCCTGTGCATGGGTAAAAGTAGTAGATTTAATGTCCAAACAGAGTTGCAATTTGTTTTTTTGATTTTTAAAATGTCTTTGTAAATATGGCAAAAAAATCTCAAATTGTGAATATTCAAGTAATCACACTGTGTTTGAGTTAGGCCATGACTTTAGTGGCGGAGAAAGTAAATTACTGGAAACGTTATTTTCACTCACAACAATCTTGCACAGTGGCCGTACTCACGTAAACACCTGTCTTATTTGTGTGCCTTTAGTGAAAATTTGTGTAAATTTTATAAATGACCCACAGTGCTTGGTTAGGGGTGAATCTTTCTCTTTGGCTTCTGGTTGCTGACCCAGCCGGATCTGTTCCAGTGAGCCTCGGAACACCAAGGCCGAGTAAAGCTGTTCTGCTCCAGAGGGTTCTGTATCTCTACAGGGAGCAGGGACCCTGTAAATGAGGCCAACCAGTATTCATAGTATACTCTAGGAGAGTAAGATAGAGAAGAGAATGGATTGTAGTAGGGAGTACTCCCATAATCTCTGAGTCTGCCTATATTGAAGGTACCACAGCTGGATAGGGAATCAGGCTTTATTCTCCCTGATTATTCCACTCAGGGCCGGGCCGTCCTGACAGAGTGCCCTAGGCAGCCATCAGGACACCCCTGAATGTATGCGCGCACGTGTGTGCGCTCGATTCGCGCAGGCATGCGATCGGTAGTGCGCTCTCGCAACTGTGTGCATGCGCTAGAGCGCACGCACAGCATATCAAGGCATGTAACGAAGGTGAAGGGCATGGAAGGGAGTGATGGAGGAAATGCTAGAGGGGAGGAGAGGAGAGAGATTGGGGCGAGAGCAGCAGGGGAGGAAGGTGCCTGAACTAGCGGGTCATTGATGCGGTCCTGCAATCCGACTGCCCGTTACCATTCGTTAGGATCCTATCGTTGGGCCCTAGGGCCCACGATCGGATCAGCCCGATATTGCCCACCTCAAGGTGTGCATATCGGGGAGAGATCCATTCGTTTGGCGACATCGCCAAACGAGCAAATCTCTCCGTGTATGGCTTAAGTGTCCTAGTGACACGAAACGAGTCAGGCGAGAGATGTTTGTATAATTTCGATTTTCTACTTTTTGGTCTGATCTATACATGGCATACCAGAGTGCCTTGCATCAACATTCATTTGTTTACATACAGATTATCCACTCCCTTGAGCTGAGGGCCTGGGGCAGGAGCACCTGGGCCACTGATCTACTTTGGTGAGTCATTCTATAAAGACTGGACATGTTTTGTGTTGAAATGTTTTTTTGTTTGGATGATCTCCATAGGATATTCCCCATTCATGGTTATGTTTGGGAAGGAGATGTGTTTGTGTGTAGACCTTGGTAATAGTGAGGATGTAGATGAAAAATTTTACAACCAGGCAAAGAAGTGTTTGTCCTAAACTTAGACCAAAGTATAAAGGTTCATATGAAATTGTCCAAAAACTGTCTGATGTATTGTATAGCATATGTGATACAGAGGGAAAACATAGTTTTGTTCAACATTATGCACGCTTGAAAGCGTTTCACAGTTCTTGGACTCAGTTGGCTGAACAGCCCCCCCCCACTCAAAGCCCTCTGCCAGCTGACCAACCACCAGTGGGCACATCTCAAATCCCATTGTCTGATGAGGTTTCCAACCCTTCCAACTTAGATGACCTACAGTTGACTGATGTTGAAGGGTCCCAGGACTCCAATCTGAAACTGATGAGGAACAATTTTCGCATTCCACCCCAATGCCTGATGTCACTTTAGATCCTGGGCCACAGAACATCACAGATCCTCCTGCCTTACAGAGAAAGGCACCCATGTGGCACTCATACTATTGTGTTCAGTTATCCAGAAGTGATGACGCATCTTCTCAAAGGAGGGGGCAGTGTAATAGACAGACAAATAGAATGATGCAAAGGTCACCTCTAGCCTGCAGATGGCAGTGTTAGGCAATCCGGAAACAGTAAGGCTAGGGTTGCAACCTGGCCAGTAAAAATGATGGTTGATCCCGATGTTATTAATAGGGAAAAAAGGATATAGGAAGCCAGAACTAACTACTGGACACTGCACTCTCTGGAAAAACCCTATGGACACACATGAACGGATTACAAATGTACTGGGATTCATGGATGCAACACCAGGGTTACAGATAAGTGCGCATCAACGTAAAGTGTACACAACATGCAGGCCTGAACTGTTGCACCACAGGGGTTAATAAATGTTTAATAGCTATATTTCTTTGTTCTTTACTAATATTATGTCTATTTGTTTGTTCATGGTTTTGATTTACATGTTCTAGTAAAACAGGGAGTTCCATATTCACTCTTATTATAAGCACAGCAAGTGTGGCATCTTTACTTTGTACCCGGCTGTTAAAGGAACCCATGCCTTGCAGGCTACCCAGAAGGCAACAGGTAATTTGGTACAATATAATAGAAATATATCCTGTATATAACAGAAATTAGAAATTATGTTTTTTATTAATTACAGAATAGAATACATTATCAGTCCTATGTACTGTGCAAATGTTAAACAACCGCTCTGTTCCCTCAAGGCCATTTTGCAAGCAGTAACCATCTGTATGATTTCAAATTCTCCACTGTATCTAGATTCCGAACAAACATTTGGAACAGGGGTATAAATACATTAAAACATCTGCTCTACAAACAGATGCATGAGGCAGCATTTTTATAAAGAAGCCCTGCCCAAATTTTTCTATTTAGTTGGTTGATTATCCACAGCACAGTATGCCAGATTATAATAACACCATAATGTCATACAATTGGATCACCTAGGCAGATTTTGGAACCATCCCTTGGTGGGGGGACATCTGTGGGGTTTAACCTTTACCATGCACCCTGAAAGCTTCCTTAAAGGGCACCTATCACAGCCAAAATCAAACACATATTAACAATCTGACCAGTACAAGCTAAACACGTTTAATCAAACTACATATATAGTTTTTTGAAAAAACTGCAGATTTTAAAAAAATCCCTTACTTTGTCAAATGGGTTCTTTCACTGAAGGAGGCCATATTGAGACTCTAACAGAGACTCTAATATGCAAATTTCAGGAGCATGCTCAGATTGTAACACTGCTTTGAGTATTCTACCCAGAATGCCTTGTTTTAGTAAACTCCTCCACTAGAAGTATCCACTAGAAGTGCTGCCACCTGCTAACTTCCAGCAGGTGGCAGCACTACTGTACAGCAGCTAACACACAGGTTTGGCTGATTTGAAAATAGCTTAGAAGGGTTGATAAGCAAACAAGGAATTTGAACTGAGCATGTGCGAGATTTCAGAGCTACAGTTGGCTGGGAAGATATAGGTAGGAGGAGCCAGTGAAATCCAAGATGGCTGCCTCAGCTAGAACTGCAGAGGAGATAGTGGAGATCTTGCAGAAGGTATAGTGAGCTGATCATTTACATTATACATACAATTCTAACTGTTTTAAAAATCGGATTTCTTGAACTTTCACATAGTGTATTTACTTAGTAAATGATTTTGGTCATGATTGGTGCCCTTTAATGTAACTCAGACTCTCACAAGAACTGCTGTTCAGGCAACTATCACCCAAGTATTTATAACACCTAGCAGTAATCAGTCATAGGAGGATTAAGAAATATGTTTAAAATCTATGGCAGATTCTCAGCAGACTGTTAATCGATCCCCAGATACATATAGGTCCCACAGAGACAGCTCATACATGGTACCAATGGCAGTCATAAAGAATATACAAAATAAAAATTAAAGAAAATATGCTACGAATCTCTACCAACAGAAGGGCGGGAGGTCACACTTCCATGAACGTTTAGGCCTGAAGTATAACAATAATAATCAGGATTTTTAGCCATGCTCTGTGCAGTCCCCTCTGATATGCCTGGCAGGAACCAAACTAGATGGAATTTCCTAGGTAATGTTTTTCACTAGCTTGTTTTCTACTGAGAACTGAAAAATCAAGAGAAAAGGTCAAAGTATATCCGTAAGTGCCTAACCTTCTATGAATTGTAACAATTACAGCACCCAGGGCCACCAACAGAATTCAAGAGGCCCACCTAGAACAAAATTTCCTGGGCCCCCTACAAGTAAAAAAAAAACATTGGTGGTGTGGCCTCCCTACAAGTAAAAAAACAAAACATTGGTGGTGTGGCCCCCCTACATGCGACAAGTGGCATGCGTTTTGTCACAGCGCGTCGGATCGCAACGGAATCATTCATGTAGTCCTACCCTTATACCTTTATTCTGCAATGCAGCCCACTGGGACATAGTAACTTTATTTCCCATTATATGCAAGACAATGCAATAATTTGGAGAATTAAGTGAAACTGATATTTTAAAACCATACTGACTCAGATTTCAGATGCATGTGAAAAAAGGAATATTCATAAAAGGGTTGCAGTTTACAATGGGTAAAAAAACTGTTAAACCCTTCAGAAATTACTCACTGGTCAACTGAAGATTAAATGATAGCAACCGTATATGCATGGAGTACATTTGGTGAACTAGTACATGTCACCATCTGGCCAATAAGAAAACAGTATAATTACTTGCATAAGCTACTGTACATGAGGATTCATACATCAGCTATATACAACAAGGTGAACTTGCATAGTTTACAAAAACATTTGTTTGTGGTTATAAATGTACATTTTCAATGGTAGATTACCTAAAATTGTCTTTGGATCCAGAGGCTGCTGAAACCGTGAAACCCCAGTCCCTGTAAAATGTTATCTCTACTTTTACATTTTACCCGTGATTGCAATCAAAACTGGTCCTTCACCTTGATTTCTGAAAGCTCCCATCTTTTGTGTGTGTGTTTTTAAATGATAACGATCATCTGTGGCCACGACCTAATGGAAGTCTTTGCTCAGATCTACTTTGGACTGCAAAAGTTCAGAGCATTAGATTTCTGGGCTCAGCTGGTTGATATTTATTGTAATATAGGCAGATTTGTATAAGGATGGCAGCAAACCCAGACAAGGCACTCAGTCAGAGGCAAATTAACTTATGATTCAATAAAGCACTTTTGTTTTTGTGCAACAGCCGTGTAAGATTCACTGATTGTAGATAATATCCAATATACATTACCAGCCAGCAGTGTCAAACAGTCTCTGGCTGTCATCATACAACATTGGAGCAAGAATATTGGATTTAAGTTACATTCTGAGACAATTTGAAATAGGTTTTCATTTTTTTTTAATTATTTGTGGTTTTTGAGTTAATCAGCTTTTTATTCAGCAACTCTCCTGCAATTTTAGCAATCTGGTTGCTAGTGTTCAAATTACCCAAGGAACCATGCATTGATTTGAATAAGAGACTGGAATATAAATAAGAGAGACCTGAAAAGAAAGATGAGTAATAAAAAGTAGCAATAACAAGAAATGTGTAGCCTTACTGAGCATTTGTTTTTTTAGATGGGTGACCCCCATTTGAAGGCTGGAAAGTGTCAAAAGATAGCAAATCATTTAAAAATATCGACATGAAATAAATAATGAATGAGAAGTTGCTTAAAATTAGCCATTTTATAACACACTCAGGGAGATATGTAGCTAGGGCTGCAACCTGCCCATATTTCACCCGGATAGCCCGGTATTTGAAAGGGCTGTCCAGGTCAAACCTTCCTGTCTGGATTTCCAAACTAGAAAATCCAGACAGGACAGGGAAAATTATGACATGGCCATCAGCCAAACACTGATTGCCAGGTTACTGGCCCGCACCCGACATCACCGGCCCTGCCCCCGCCCCTCCTATGATCTCATCCGCCCCCTGCCCATTTTCTGGCCCCAGAAAAGATGGCAACCCTATTTGTTGCCCTCTGTAAAAATGCATGGCAACTAATCTCCCGTTGGAAATAACTGTAATCACCCACTATATAACACCAATTTATCGCTTCTTTCTTCCAAAGTTGCCTCAGGAAGAACGGAAGGCAACTTTGCCATATGTAGGTTTCACCGCTGGCGACTGGAGAAGCGTGTTTGGGAGTTTTTTTATGCATTATTTCAAATACCGGGCTGTCCGGGTGAACCATGGGCAGGTGGCAACCCTAGCGGTTTTGCCAATCTGACTGTCCCATCTCAGTCTGTCAGTTATAGTTTCTAATGCTAATAGACTCCTGCTGCACAAATATGGCAGCCCCCTCATACAGGAACATGGGGCACCAGACAGGTAATGTAAAAGCATAGTGCAAATACTTTATGGCAAAATTATGAGTAGCTTTCAAAGGCAATATTATGATAGATGTAAAAAAAGAGTTTAATTCCCAGGGGCTGGAATCTCTTTAAAGGGGTGGTTCACCTTTCGGTTAACTTTTAATATGTTATAGAATGGCCAATTCTAAGAAACTTTTGAATTCGGCTTCAGTTTTTTGTTTTTTTTTATAGTTTTGGAGTTATTTACCTTCTTCTTCTGACTCTTTCCAACAACTGAAGTCCAGTCAGACTCTCTACTGGCATGCCTATACTTTACAAATGTGAGGTCTACTTTTTAGTGATGTTGACCCATTATGATCTACATCCATAAAAGCATTGTTAGCATTCTGTTCCATGGAAAATATGACTTAAATACCGATTTGTGGGAAAAGGTATATCGCTGTATTTAATAAACCTCTATTTCTTATATAACCTTAATATAATAAATATCTGAATGAGAAGCATGAAACAGGAGGGTTGATATAGACAAGCTGTTTATTGACAGTGTATTGAGATCTACTGATCACCAGCTAAAGGTCTACTGGTCGATCCCGATCTACCTTTTGGGCATATTGACATAGACTGAAGTGTCTGACATTCATAAAATTAACCAGTGCTACGTCACATATTGTTTTCATTCAGAGACCTTTAAAATTGTTGGTATTGTTTTTGTGAGGCACCGCGAGAGCAGAATACGTCTCCATACCTCCCAACTGTCCCATTTTTCGCTCAGAGCCCAGAATACGTGGCAGGTGCACTTTTGTAACAATTTAAGATAAGCAAAGAAGCTATTGTAACAATTTAAGATAAGCAGGCCTCTAAACTGTGGCTTAAAAAATGCAGCTTAAAGGACAATTCACCTTCATAATCAAAACTGTAATAACACATAAAAACCACAGAAATGTGCTCAAACTTTCATAACCTGCCAAATTTTGTAAAATGAACATGGTAATTAGGAGGTAAGGTTCTATATAGACATAACCGGGACCTTGCGATTTAATAGGGTTATGAGATCCATTGAGTCCTCACAGGAAGTCCTGCTGCTTCCTGCTACTTAAATCCAGCTGCCCTCTTTTCTCTGGTCCTGGCTCTTGAAACAATGTAGGAGGGGTCAGTTCCCCTCCAGATGGCACGTGCTACATTGTTTCAGGAGTAGGAGCAAGGAGTGCAGAGAAAGAATGCAGTTAGATATTGCTTTCAGTAACAATTACAAATAACTTTGAACTCAATGGAAAAACCGAATGTGTATTTAAAGTTGCTAGAGTTTCTTTTATGAACAGTTGGTGGGCTGCTGTTGGACATTTATATGCACTTGTTCCTTTAGGTGCTTCTACTTCCTTACCTCCGGCACTTGGTGTCTTTCAGTGATTTATACGGCACTGCAGCTGCTACAAAACAATTTTTATGTTTTTTTGGGGGGGGGGGTGCAGGTTCTTTATTCCAGTAGTTTCACCTGGTCATCTAGTGCAAGGCTACTGTCTATCATAGCAAGATATTTTGAACCTCAAAGTTAAATGGCATAAAGCCATAAATAAAATACTGGCTAATGAAATAAAAAATTCTAAGCAACTTTTCGATATACTTTGAGGGGCTTATTTATTAAGGCGAGAATTTTTTTTGCAGTGTCCGTTTTGATGCCAAAAATGTTGCTGTAAAAAAAGACGCGATTTTATTTTTAAGGTGTTCCAAGTCCGAATCTGAAAATACTCCATCTAAAACCTGATTAATTCATCTAAAAATCAATGGCAGATGTCCCCTTAATCATTTGAAGATGTTTTAACCCTCCGGAAGTGTTTGGAGTTTTTGTGGTTTGACTTTTATTTTGACCTTAATTTTTCATGGTTTTCCAGTTTCAAACTTGAATAATTCGGGAAAACAGTTGCGTTTTTTTCCAGAACCGATTGTTTTGATTGATAAATAAGGGCATATTGTGGATTCTAGTTTGGTTGGACTTTTTTAATTTTAAAAAGTCTGGAAACATATTCAGATTTAGATAAATAACCCCCCTGACAGTTGCAGGCATGATGAAGCACAATTCAGCTGTCCTCCCACCTATACAGGCCTATTAGAGGGCATCTGTAATGAAAATCATTTTTCCCCCACCATGGACTGTTCTACAAATGATACTGTAGTTTTCCCTGAAGTGTGTTATCGTCCTGCATTAGGCTGGGTAACCTGCAGTTACGCATCATGGGTCTCAATATAAACAAGTTTCCCAATGATCTCACTTCCTGTTTGTAGCAACAGTACTTCCAGGTAAACGCAGGCTGATGTTTCTGCATTCGGAGCTGAAGGCATAGTTACCATAGACTCGAGGGTCTGTGCCTAGGAGGTGGCCATCAGATACCTATAGCATATGGTAAATAAAACTTTGTGAACAAAAAAACACTTTCCCTGGTGTTGGATACATTTCAATCAAATCTGGTAGCAGAGGTAGGTTGTTCCTTGGCAACGTGCAGGCAGAAGTGATGTCACTGCTGATGGAACTCACAGGTCCGGCTTCCAGGGCAGCACCAGACCAAAATGTTCTGCTTCTTGAAGCCGATGTGTCGCCCTTCAGAGAGCTGATTGAAGTGTAGGGGCTGATTCTCTATCTGCATTTATCCACAGACCAAGGGACAGATTCACTAAAGAGCGAATTCTCTCCAGTGACCGCTTCGCACACCTCGCATCACTTCGCCAGGCGCAAATTCGCTACTACTATGCTAATTCACTAACATGCGAAGTTGCCACCTGGGCGACTATGCTGGCAACTTTTTGCTAACATTACTTCGGCTGCGGCAGTGCGAGCATTCCATAGCAAAGATGCATTATCGTTCATTTGTGCCTAGTGAAAATTCGCTTAGGTCAATTTGAAATTTAAAGTTGTATGGACGTCTTTATTATAAATGTTGGTGCAAATACTTACAAATTCCACTTTTAAAACACATGTCCAGGGAACCTTAATAAAGACAAGAGAGTATCTAATGGCCTACGAATGAGCCCACTGTAAAATTAATGTTCCATATGTTTGAAAATGTCTGGGGAAAACCGGTTACCCAAAAAAAGTTTAGGACTTTTGCAGTCAATCACGCTTCAATAAAGGAAAAGTCACCAGTGTTTTTGGAACTTTTAGGGAGGAACTCCACGGACGATTTTGGATCAAAAACGTCGGATCGTGCAGAAATCGTCCTTGTAGTCCTACCCTAATGCATTTTCTCCACACAGAATATAATGTAAGTGACAGAAGATTGAGGAAGATATAGCTACTTTTTAGTACTTCGCCTGGTCTGAGGTGGTGAAGACAACTCTGGCGAAAGAGTATAATCCGCAATTTAGTGAATTAGCGGAGTAACGTTCGTTAACCAGAACGAAAAGTCGCCCGGCGATGGTGTGTGAATGAATGATATTGACAGTCTCTTTTGCTATCAAATTGGCGCTGCGCCTGTTAGTGAATTGGTGATGTCCCTGCAGGTGGCAACACTAGCGAATTGTTGCTAGTGTTAGCCACTTAGTAAATCTGCCCCCAAGTATCCACCTGGTGTGGCAGTAGCCTAATTGTGCAACTTTAAATGCATTTTTCAGCATTTATTTTGACACACCCACATCTCTGCAAACACAGCTTCTTAAAAGTGTGCACATTGCCAAAAGAAAATGATATTGGTCAGAACTACCAGTACAGAGAACAGCAGAGGCACATACTGCTTTCAATAGCAATTACTTTTAATAAAGTTAATGAATGTATATTAGAAAGTTGCTGACCGATACAGTCCTTCTAATTAGACAAAATGTTATTTATTTTTGCATTTCCATCCCTTTTCAGCAGTGAAAGATGGTTGCTTCCACTCCACTAGTTGAAAGGGTGGGTCACCTTCAAAGTAACTTTTAGTAAGCTATAGAATGGCCAATTCTAAGCAACTTTTCAAATGATTTTAAGGCTAGAAATGCTGTATTTTATATACTAAACATAAGAATTAACTTACTGCACCACAAGCCTAATCAAACAAATGATTTATGTTTTCGAAGTTGGCCACAGGGGGCCACCATTTTGTAACTTTGTTAAACATCTTTGCAAGACCAAGACTGTGCACATGCTCAGTGTAATCTGGGCTGTTTAGGGAGTCATAAATTATCAAAACAGCACAAGTCAAATAATATCTGCTAGAAGCTGATACAGCAAGACTGATAATAATCAGAATATGCAGACTGCACTGGGTCCTGTGTTGTCATGTAATCAAATGTGGATTTTATAATTTTTGTATTGTTTGATACAAACTTTCTCCAACTCTGCAGAACCAGAATCTGCAGCAAAATAATCCTCCAAATAGAATCCCAGTTTATCTGTTTAAATCTGGCTCCATGATTTTTGTCCCTGCAGCTGGAGTTGGAAATAGTAAAGGGAATGTAAAGACAAAAATAAAATCCAATACAAATCTCTACACAGTCGCCGACTGCTCTACAGGGAAACAAACAAAGCTGCTTGATTTCTGCATGGCCGGGAAGTAAGGTGGGGCCTCCCCCTGCTGTTCATAAGTATGATTGTTTCCCTGCAGAGCAGTTAGGGACCGTCTGACAATTCCTATCCACAGCAGTAAATGATGGGAGAATTTCACTGCATACAGTCAGGTTTCTTATAAAAACTGTACACTCTTTTCAATTAAAGTATAGTGGAGATAGGTTTCTTTTTCATCAAAGAAAGTAAAAATGGGATTTTATTTTTTTGCCTTTATGTGTCCGTTAAGAGATGTATTCTACTATCTTTTGTATCTTTTGGTTTCCACTACCACCTCTATGCTGACAATACTCTATCTATCTATCTCTCATCTCCTGATCTCAACCCAGAACTCCTAACTCGCGTCTCCTCCTGCCTGTCCGCTATCTCTACCTGGATATCGCAACGCTACCTTAAATTAAACCTCTCTAAAACTGAAATGGTTCTCTTTCCTCCAACTTACACCAGTAACATCCCGGAAGTATCCATCATAGTTAACAATTCCACTATCACCCCCTCTCCCCAGGCCCGGTGCCTTGGGTTTATCCTAGATTCTGCCCTGTCATTCACTCCTCATATCCAGTCACTTATTAAATCATGTCACTTCCACCTAAGGAGCATACCCAAAATACGATCATTTATCACCCAAGATGCTGCCAAAATTCTTATTCACTCTCTTGTCATATCACGTCTAGACTACTGTAACTCCTTTTTAATTGGCCTCCCGCTCCAGAGACTGTCACCTCTCCAGTCCATAATGAACACTGCTGCGAGGCTCATATACCTCAGCAACTTCTCCTCCTCTGCCTCGCCATTCTGTCAATCCCTGCACTGGCTTCCGTTACCTTTCAGAATCAAATTCAAATTAATGACCCTGACATTCAAAGCACCTCATAACTCTGCCCCACCCTACATCTCTGAACTCATCTCTATATACTCACCTAAACGCTTACTACGTTCCTCTACTGACCTGCTACTCAACTCTTCTCTCATTACCTCCTCACATGCTCACATTCAAGACTTTGCAAGGGATGCACCCCTCCTCTGGAACCCTCTATTCTGGGATTGGCTGGTTTGTAAATTTCCTTTCCCTAGGCATTTTATCATCAGCCAGTGCATGGCACCTTTGCAGATGAAGTGGAAAGGAATCACAGCTTTACTTTCTGCTGTTCCCATCATTCAGACTATTTACCTGAATGATAGGAACAATTAAAAACAGTAGTTTCTATGGTCCCATCTATAGGCCCTTTGACCTATGAAGGTGCCTAATTCATGCATGTATAGTTGTCTGAAGAAGGTTTTTTAGTTGACTTGGGATCTTATTAGAGATGCATCGTGTTATACTTAAAGTGGGTTATTTAACTATTCATATAACTTTATACAAAATTGCTAACCTCAGGGCTATGTGCTTAGTGTGACTGGAACACTGTGGGGCAAATTCACTAAAGGGCGAATTTTCGCCAGCAAATGCCCCACCACACTTCGCCAGGAGTAAATTTGTTACTACTACACCAATTCACTCAAATGCAAAGTTGTGTCTCAGCAGCTGAACGCTGGCGAAAGTTTTGCTAGCGTTAATTCGTTAATGTGAGCATTTCTCGTTTTTTACAACTTTTTTGTCACTGACATGAGATTAAGGAGAATGACGCTTCATCTTATCAGTTCACATGGTCTAAGAGGGCGAAGGAAACTCTGGCTAAAAAAATGTGAAGCTCTGCAAAATTCACTTCGAATTTGTGGACTAATAATTGTTCTCTTGCGCGAAAATACACCTGCCAATAGGGCACTAAACTGCGCTAGTGACGCTTTCTTTAGCTAGCGCATTGTTATCCATTAAACTTTTCTATTTTGTCTAGTCCTTACCTTGACAGAACAGCATGGTGTTGCTCGTGTTACACATTCATGATATCAGCGGTGAAAAGATTTGGCAGAAAAAATAATACATTAATTAATTATAAATGTAGTGGCTCTTCTATATTAGCTGCATCATTAGCATTGTGTTTAATCTGATCATAAATCCATTAAAGCTTTCAGCTTCATGACACGTAATTAACGAAAGCTGAAAATAAATGTGCTGCCAAAGTCAGATGTGCTGTATTTATAAAGTTTTCTAAATCATGACAGATGCTTAGCTACTGTACCTTCAACAACCCTGGGTAGGTTAGGGACTGTAGCCCAGAAGCAGCAGCCGCTAGTGAAACTCACATTGGACAGATGTAGCAGACTTATTTTAGCATGTGACTCTACATACCAAGTTCTGCAACATCTGTGGAAAAAAACATTATTCACTGCAGGATAAGTTAGAGGGCTACCTTTTAGCTATACTTATACTTAGCCAAGTAAGCTGCTTTCTTGGTTTAAAGTGAATAAGTTGGCAATCATACACACACACACACAATTTCTAATAGTGAAGAGAAAAAGATGATCTCTCAGTGGTGATCGCTGGCAGAACCCTGGGCCTGCAGTTTTCTGCTGATTGGAGCACCAGCCCAGGATGTCAGGTAAATAAATACAATTGGGGGCAGGGTCGGATTGGGCCGGGTCAGATCCTCGATTTGCAGACGCCTTCCTGCCACGACCTTCCCAAAAACATAGTGCGCATTTGGAGCAGCGGCGCACAAGGGGGTGCACACACATTTGATGGTGCTGCAGCAGTTGGGCCCTAGGGGGTCTGGACACCATGCCCGGTTGGCCCCAGGACCCCCAGTCCGACGCTGATTGGGGGTGCCTAACTTTCGGCACAAAAAAGAATGGTTGTGGGTGCACACCTGAGGCCTATTTCAAAAAAGTCTAATTCCCTGTCTCAGTAATTCAAGTAAAAATGCTAGTGCATATAGTTTTGAAACAGGGTTGTTTAGTTACAAAGTTATGATCATAAAATTGATAAGCCACCATACCGCGTCAAGGTAAACCCCATACGGTGGTCCCTAACTTGTTTACCTTTAATCATAGTAAAATAGGTATCTTACCTCTCTTCTTAATAACATTTATATGAAAAACTCCTATGCCTTGGTTTCAAACTGTGAGCTAAATCCTCCCCCGCCAACTGCTATGCGGCTTTTAAGTGGGAGAGACTGCTTTCAGGCTAGATCCTCCCATGCCGCTAGCATTTTCAGCTTTTAAGGGAGAGTGATTGCACAAACCAAAGCACAATGTGAAAGGGACAGTAGGACCACCAAAAATCTAAAAGGGTGGGTATGAGGGTGCAACAAACCACATGGAGCTTAGCCAAAGCTCCCAGCAAATACAAATACGAAAAAGAATGGTTGTGGGTGCACACCTGAGGCCAATTTCAAAAAAGGCTAATTCCCTGTCTCAGTAATTCAAGTAAAAATGCTAGTGCATATAGTTTTGAAACAGGGAAAAACCAACGTCCCATTAGATACTTCACTATGTACACACACTTATTGTGTTACTCATTTAGTTCTCCTTTACACTCTTCTATTCTATGCTTACATTCATACACATTCCTAAATACACATACACTTTTCCCTTTCCACTACCATATACACCTTCACATTTCACTTATACATAACTTCACAAAAGTTGAGAACAGACAGGACGCTGAAGCAGAATTACTGCTGATATGCTCTTTTATTTTTGTGGAAAATAAAAGAGCATATCAGCAGTAATTCTGCTTCAGCGTCCTGTCTGTTCTCAACTTTTGTGAAGTTATATTATTGAATCTTGGTGCCAGGACGGAGCGCCAGTGAGACAGATATAGGACCGGCAATACTCTCCACCGTGTATATATCTACCAGTGTGACATTTCACTTATACATGTATACACACGATTGTGCAACTGCACATATCACTCTACTTTGTTTTTAATTACAACACCATCCTTCTACTTTTCCAAAATGGGCGTTGGTTAAGGCAGTCTCTCCCTCTTAAAAGCCGCTCAGCAGTTGACGGGGGAGGGTTTAGCACAGAGTTTGAAACCAAGACACAGGAGATGTTTACATCAAGAATTGGTACTATACCGAGAGGTAATATTCCTTTTTTACTATGATTAGAGATAAATAAGTTAGGGACCACCAAGAAGGCAAATAAATAAAACTATAAAAAAAATTATGCACATCAACTGAAAATTTGCTTAGAATTGCCCATTCTATAACATACTAAAATTTAAAGATGAACTACCCCTTTACTAAACAAGTTGAAAAGCAAAGGACCAAGTACTCAACTAACAACACTGGTCCAGTTATAAAATGTTCCTTTTACCATCACTCTTTGTAATCTTTTAGCCAGTTCTCTATCCAAGTACAAATACTATGTTCCAGGCCTGCACTCCTTAATGTAACCAGTAACCTGTGTGGTACTGTATGAAATGCTTTAGAAAAGTAAATCACATCCACTGCCATCCCAGAGGTGAGGTCCCTGCTCACTTTATCATAAAAAGAAATTAAATGAGTCTGGCAAGATCTGTTAGGCATAAAACCATGCTGGCACAAACTCATAGTATTATTATTATTTGCAATGAAGTCAAGTATCTTACTGTATACAGTACCTTAATACACCTTTGAAAAGTTTGCCCTGGGATGAATACCACCCAGTCCCTGACCTTTGTTTATATTAACATGTTCTAGTCTCTTTTGAATTTCCTCGTGTGAACCATGCATCATTATTTGTACTAGAATTGGGACTAATAAGACAGAAACCTTTATTAGTTGGTTCCTCATTTGTGTCAGATGAAAAATAACGGTTAAGAATCTCTGCTTTTTCTCTGTTCTCATCAACTCCCCTCTGATTCATTTTTTACTATTTATATTTTTAAAAAATAATTTGGAATTATTTTTGCTGCTTGCTGCAACACCCTTTTCCATATCTATTTTAGCATGTCTGATTTTGCATGATTTATTGGTCCCCGCTAACTTCAATAGCTTAAAAGCATGTCTTATCTTCAACCCAACTCAACAACAACATTTCTATCAAGCCCCAAGGTTTTGTTTCGAAACAACGTTCCTTGCTTACAAGGGGGATATATTTTAAAGACATCCCATTTTTGTTCTATGGTCAACCCTTTCCCAGTTAATTTGTTGCTGAGATGCCCTTATACTGCGAAAGTTTGCTGAAATTGCATTAGCCAGCTATTTTTGAGTGATAATTGGATGATAATTGGATAATCATCAGCCTGCAAGGAGTAGGTTTAAACAATTACTATAGGAATCAGTGTGTGTGGGGGGGGATTTTGTCACCCATCTGCCCTAAATGTTAAAACCATAAAAAGAGGGTTTATACTCTAAGGGGGTTATTTACTAAACTCTGAATACCCTTTTCTACCTTGCGCGAAGTTGCTGCCATTTCTGGCCCTAACAGAGCACAACCAGCAAGACAGTTATAATAAAGTGTCAGTAAATCATTATAATTTCTAAAGTATTTTACTGTATACTCCAGGAATAGCCTTCTAAAGGGGGGGGGGGGTTAGAGTTTCAAATTCAGGCTGTAGTCCTATGAATGTTCTATAGGTTCAATACAATAATCCTAGCACTGTTCATACTCCCTGCACTCAAAGATCACATTCCTTACTTTTAGCATGTGGTGGACATCCAGGATTTACAGCTGACATTGGAGTGTATGGGTGGGATAGACAGAGTACAATTTGACAGCATGATTACTTGCTCTGTTACGTGTTTATAAGTGCTCTGTCTTCTGGAACTGTAACCTCAATGTAGGGGGCCTTGGCTGTAGCGCCATGCATTCCTTAAGGTTTTCAGTTACTTTAATATATTATTATAAAACATTTTGGAGTTGAGTGGGAGTTTTGGGAATGTGCAAAATACTTCCTTGCAAAGTTAAGGCTGTTCTTGTCTCTTAATGCTTTTACGCCACAAGTTTTGAAAAACTTGTACTTATTTAAATTAGGCAACCATTCTCTAGAAGGATCTGTTATGCCAAAAGGATAACTCGCCTTTTAAGTAAATTTATGCAGTTTTCTTGCTGCAACTGAAAAAGGTAAAAAAAAAAATTTATAAAGGAAATAATTCATAAAATGTCATTTCTTAATCTGCTTGCAACTGTAATAAAAGAACTGGAAAAAAATAGTTTTCATTAGTTCTTCTCGTCTTTTAAGACCATTGGGCCCCCTCAATCTGTGGCAAGTGCACTGCTGACATAATGTTCATCAGTTCCATTGTGGCTCTAATCTTTATTTAGAAAGATTGTAACTTTTATCTGTGGTTGTGCCACAGATAAACACACATGGGTATATTTTGTGCGCTGTAGAAGCAAATTTATCATCCTCCATTATTCCCTTCTGATGCTTTTGGCACAGTCGCCTCTGTGCAAGCTTATAATTCTTTCTGTGCTTTATTTTCATTTCCAGGCTGTCGGTCCTAAGTCTTTGGAAAGTTTCAAAGTTATTTTTATTGGTACCTTCAATTGAAAAAAGTACTTTTATCCCTGTTCTCTGGGTCTGACTTGAACAATATAGTAAAAGTCAATTCCCATGCAGGGCTTTTAGCTGCATGGGAGTTGCTACATTTATTCTGGAAAGCAGAAAATCTAAACAAAATAAAGCAACTGCCAATATATATTGCCAGTTGTCAATATGTATTGATTACACATGTTTAACGGTGTTGACAAAGGTGTAGGTTGATCCATAAAAACCTCCCAAATCAGAATTGTCTATCGATAAAACACAAATGTTTTAAAATTATTTACAGGTAGTGAGGGGCAAATTTTTTTGGCAGGTGCGAATTAGCGGTTAATTTCTGTGTTTCGCCGAATAAATTCGTGAAGGTGAAAATTTCGACGCCGGTGACAATTAAATAGTCGCCCATTGACTTTAATGTGCGTCAAATGTCGCCGGCTTCCGAATTGTCGCCGGCATCAGAAGAATTTCGTGGTGAAACTGGACAAATTTGCCAATCACTATTTACTGGCTTTAAGCTGTAATACAGGTCAGGTTGGAGGTGTAAAAATATGTGCCACTTCATGTCTGAAGAGCAGGGGCAGTGGGCAACAGTTTATCTTCTAAAGATAATAACATACTGCCCAATAATTCTGTGTAAGGCTATAGTAAAATGGAGAGGCCCTTTTCTCTCGAGCTATGAACTTTACCATATACTTGCCCAGATAAGTACTCTCTGCCCAGGACATGAGCCCTCGCTAGTAGTGGAGACAGAGTACTGTTAAATTGCAATCATAGGTAGTTCATAAGAATAGGTGCTAGCTTATAACTTAACTAGAACGTATTTATTGAGAACAATTGACATTGGAGGTCACAGAGTAACATAGGCTGCAAATCAAATAAATCATCATACACTCATGATATATCACTGAGAATAGCATACACCTCTGTAGAGCACTTAGAGGACCAATTAGTATGCGTAGGGTTCTCTTTCCTTCTCCTGGATCTCTTCTTAAGTGGAACCAAGTTACATAGTTACATAGTTAGTTAAATTGGGTTGAAAAAAGAAAAAGTCCATCAAGTCCAACCCCTCCAAATGAAAACCCAGCATCCATACATACACCCCTCCCTACTTTTAATTAAATTCTATATACCTATACTAACTATAGAGCTTAGTATCACAATAGCCTTTGATATTATGTCTGTCCAAAAAATCATCCAAGCCACTCTTAAAGGCATTAACTGAATCAGCCATCAGTAAACTATCTTAAATCTAGGATTTGCACTCTTATTCCCTCTCTGGGTGACAATACCCCAGGGGACCTAGTCCCTTTATCACTCCTTGGTGGAGCCCAAAACTTCTTAGTTCAATACCCCTGAGCTAATTGTCTCTCCTAGAGAGACTTATAATAGGAATCCTTTCCACCCCTTCCCCTAGGGGAGTCTCTGGCAAAAAGCTTTTTGCTTCCAAATATATATCTTTACACACTGCTACCTTGTGGCTAATCTAGGGAACGCTAAATGTCATTGAACTGACCGAGGAAGAGAAGCATTGCTCCTTTATAATTAAGGGGCCCTTTGGTGGCCAAACTTTAGAGGACTGTACAGTAAAAATGAGAAACTATTTACCAGTCTCCTACATCTAAATAAGGGCTACTTGTAAGATGTGTGCTTGCAGCTGTCACCACGTTAAAGGGGTTGCTACCTTTTAGTATAATGCAGTTATAATGTAGTTAGTGATATTCTAAAACTATTTGCTATTAATTTAAATTGTTTGTGTTTTTTTAACTTTTTGTTCAGCAGCTCTCCTGTTTCAGCTATCTGGTTGCTAGGGTCCAAATTACCCTAGCAACCATGCACTGATTTACATAAGAGACTGGAATATAAATAACATACTTCCCAACATTTGAAAATTGTAAAGAGGGACAAAGACATCAGGCATGTGTACAGAGCCAAAATGTTTTTGACCAAGCCCATTTTATGGCCACACCCCCTAATTATCACATTCATTTTACAAAATTT
This sequence comes from Xenopus petersii, assembly GCA_038501925.1. Lineage (NCBI taxonomy): Eukaryota > Metazoa > Chordata > Amphibia > Anura > Pipidae > Xenopus > Xenopus petersii. The sequence goes on along the minus strand of CM076679.1, from coordinate 115,457,415 downwards.
GGCCGGTTATTAAAGTCTGAACACATTTTGGTCAGTTTAGGGCAATGTTTTATGTGTTGTAGCAGTTTTGTTAATGAAGCCGATATTGCACTTTAAAGGAGAACCAAAACCTTTTTATTAAAATCCCCTACCCCCCTACCCTACACAGACCCCCTCCCTGCTCCCCCCCAGCCTAGGTGTTACCCAGGCAAATGCCCCTAACTCTTTACTTACCCCTCTGTGCAGATTCAGGGCATCAGATTGCACATGCGCCATCTTCTTCACTTCAGTAATTTTTGGTTCTTCTTCTGACATTTCGGCAATTTCCGTGCCATTCGGCGCATTTGCAGTTGTTCAGGACCGGTAGATTGCGCCAACTGTGCATGCGCTGACACGCTGCTCTCTTCCCGAAGATTTACCAAAGTCAAGAAGATGCCGTCCGTGAACTCTGATGCTCTGAAGCTGCACAGAGGGGTAACTAAAGAGGAAGGGGTAACACCTAGCCTGGGGGAGAGCAGGGAGGGGGGTCTATGTAGGGTAGGGGGGTAGGGGATTTTAATAAAAGGGGTTTGGTTCTCCTTTACGCTGTGAGTCTCAGTTCTCCCAAGAGACCTGCTTATCTTAAATAGTAACATTTGTATCTTTGCTTGTCTTAAATAGTTACAAAAAGTATAAAAGTGCAGCTGCTCAGGATTCTGGGCTCTCTGCCAAAAAAACTACTATTTTAATTACTTTCAGAAACTTTGTATCATTTTCTGTCACCCAGAGAAATAACTATTGGCTACTGACATCAGTCTGCTGCTGGAAATTAGCAATAAGGACATGTGCAGAATAATATCTACCCAACATCATCATATTTATATCATAGATGCAAAAAGAGGCCACTGCTGATGTCAATATCGTTTTACTAGTACCAGGGAGTTATCTGGTTACCTTCCCGTTATTCTGGTGATGGGCTGCTGGGGGGGGGGGGAGGTAGGGGAGTGACTGAAGTTTATCAGAACACAAGTCACTTGACTGGGAGCACACAGGAAACTGACAATATGTCTAGCCCCATGTCAGATTTTAAAATTAGATGTAAAAATATCTGTTTGCTCTTTTGAAAAACATATTTCAATGCAGAAGTCTGCTGGAGCAGCACTATTAACTGATATATTTTTGGAAAAAAAATGTTTTGCCATAACAGTATCCCTTTAATTATAGCATAGTCATAAGCTTTAATTCTGCAATATCCATGTGCTTAGAGTATAGACATTTTACAACTATTGATGGTCGAATCTGACCCGTTTCGCCAAAAATTTGAGAAGCATTGAAGTCTATGGGAGTCATTTTATTTTGACACGCAAATTTTTTTTTCACCCGTTGGAGTCTATGGGCTTCTTTTTCATGACGACACCTGGTGAAAATTTTCGCTCATCATTATTTACAGTCACAGAACTTTGAGCAAAGTGATGGAGGAGTTGTATGTACATTGCCCAGTGATGGTGTAAGATGTTGCATGAGCTGTGTGCAGTGCAGACTTTTTATCCAAGGTCTATTTGGTACTAGCCTTTAGATTCCATTTACTGTACTTTAGAAAGAAGAAAGTTAGGTTTTAATGCCTTCTAAGTGAAGATTTGTATTAACTAAGTTTGAATGTTAGGTACCAAGGCAACAAAAAGCAATTACTTGTTCACAGCAAGAAAAACAAAACCAAGAAATGAGGAGAAGAGCCTTGCATGAGGAAGCAGGAATGCTTACATTTGTACTGTCAATATTGATGCTTTTTTGTTTCTTGTCCAATATTACTAATGTCTTTTCTTTGTTTTTCAGTTCGGCTGAAGATTTTGTTGTAAACATTTGGTTAGATTGTGTATTCAGATAAAGTACATTTTTTATCATTTTACAAGTGTTGGTTAAGCACCGAATCTACTATTTTTGGAATCCCGAATCCTTCATGAAAGATGCAGCCAAATCCCGAACTGAATCCACACATTAGGGAGACAACTGTGACCTGATAGGGTTGCTGGATATTCTGTTGAAATGACCCCGGCTGAGATGTCAAATATACAGAGATGGTTGGTCAGAATGTTTGGATCAGCTATCCAAAATCTGTCAAAATCTTGCCATGTAGGGTGTCTTTTGTTAGGTTATTAATTTTTAAAGATTAAATCAAGTCCTGAAGGGCAAAGCTCAAATATATTCTAGGAGTGGTGGAGAATATAACCCCAAGTAAATATTAGTGCATTCTCCTGAGGCTCTCTGAGTTAACAATACTTGCTGGGAAATAAACGACAAATGGCAAATAAATAAATGATGCCTTCCGTGTTTACAAACTCATTTATTTGGTTTGACAGTGTCTGGACAAATTGAATAAAATATGGGACCTCAGGAGAGTTGATCCCTCCATTACCCCAGCTGAAGTTGTTGACTAAAGTGCCCTGTTACACCCTAGGACAGTGATCCCCAACCAGTAGCTCGTGAGCAACATGTTGCTCTCCAACCCCTTGTATGTTGCTCTCAGGGTCCTCAAATAAGGGGCTTATTTTTGAATTTCAAGCTTGAAATTAAGTTTTAATTGCATAAAAACGAATTATAGTCCCAAGTAGAGCCTCTTCGAGGCTGCCAGTCCACATAGGGCTACCATATAGCCAATCATAGCCCTTATTTGGCACCCCAAGGGACTTTTTCATGTTTTTGTTGCTCCCCAACTCTTTTTACATTTGAATGTGGCTCACGGGTTAAAAAGGTTGGGGACCCCTGCCCTAGGATATCCCTACTTTTCAACTATGAAACAACTGCACATAATCACTGCCTCTTCTCTACCTTCTCTTGTTCCTTTCCTCTCCATTTATATATTGGTATTTAAACTGATGTATATGCTGGGAGACTCATCTCTTTAAATGAATAAATAAAATCTCTCAAACAAATCCATGCATTCTGCCATTATGGAAGATTAATGAGCAGCTTTGGAATTTCCAATCTTGCCATGAAAATGTATATTTCTTTTCTTTATTAACTGTGAAATTTTGATTTATGAAGAACATAGCCAACCATTTGCTGACATAAGCAACCTCTTGTGTTTAGTGTCTGACAAATTCATTTGTTCTTAATGTTTATACATGGTAATCTCAATGCATTCATTGAATGTCGTGATGTATATAAATAAGGTTAATGTATTCATGGGACATGGGAAAAGTAGCATTTAGCACAACAACTAATATATTTAGAGCCATAAGGTATTTTTTTAATGTTTTACATTCCCTCCTAATCTCATAAATATATTTCCCACAACCTTTAATTTGTCTTGAGTTAATTTGTCAAAATGTTAATATGTAAATGTGCTGCGGCAGACTGAACTACTCTAACAGTAATATGGCAAATTGTCTCAATACAGAGCTGTGAAGCGCTTATTTAAACAGCACTGACCTGAGTAGTTAACTGGTTATATGCCATGTGACTGCAAGTATTTATCAGCTGTAGTCCATCATGGAGATGACGCACCGTTTTGATGTGCTAGAAGAAACTACATTCTCATTTAGGGGTTAATCTGATGCAATTTGCAAAGTTTTCCCAGGTCTGTCAACCCACAGCAAGCAACCAAATGTTTATTTCAAACAAATGACAGATTTTTTAGGTATTTTAAAAATTTTTCTCCCTCAACAATGCATTGTTTATAATCTGCACCCAAATAATCCCTGACAAAGCACAGACATGGGATCCCTTCCTAAAAAGCTCCATCTCTTATAGAGTTATTTTGAGCAAAAATTTTTATTTAAAAAAATAAAAAATCTTTATTCTGTAAAAATAAAACAGTACCTTTTTACTTGAGAGTAACTGCATAAATCCATATTGTTGGCAAGATAATCCTATTGGGTTTATTTAATTTTAAAATTATTTCAGCATATTTTAATTATGGCGATACAAATTATGTAAGCATCCCTTATCCAGGATACTCCAGGTGCCAAGCTGTCCAATATAATGGATCTTATGCCTATTTTTAAAACCTAGGGGCAGATTTATTAAGTTCGAATGGCAAATTCAAATTCAAAATTTTCTAATTTTTTTTTTATCAAAACTCACAAATTCAGATTTAAAAGCACCAACTCAAATTTGAATTTGAAATTCGTCACCTAAAACCTGCCAAGTTCATGTAGAAGTCAATGGCAGAGGTCCCTAGAACTATTTAAAGATGTTAATAGTAGTGACGAGCCAAATTTTTTACCCACAGACTCCAATGGGAAAAAAAAAATGTCGCGTGTCAAAAATAATTTGAAAAAAAAGTTTCCTGGAGCAAAACTATTCAAATTTGTTTTGAATTTTTATGTCGTTCCTATGTGATCAAATATTAGACGCGCCCGTTTTGTTGTATTTCTTCTTATTAACATTTATTTGTATAGCGCCAGAATATTTTGCAGCGCTGTAAAGTAAAAGTGTTTGTACAACTAAATCACATTAATTACATACATAGAACATATGGAATTACATACATACATACATATATAACCTCCCATACATTCGAGTACATTCGAATTTATTAGAGTTAAAAAAAAATTCACATAACTTCGAGATTTGACCTTTGATTAATCTGTCCCGAGTGTATAAATATGAAGTTGGTCCACTCTGTTTTAGTACTTGGAACATTGTTGGTGGGATTGCTTCTTTTTAGGCACAAGACCATTAATGAAGCTGGGCATTAATGTTGGGAGATCAGACCTCATTCAATGTTCTAATTCATCCGACAGGTGGTTATTTGGTTTGAGGTCAGGGCTTTTGAGCAGGCCAAGCTAATTTTTCCACTCCTATATTAGCAAATTGATTTTGTATGGTTCTCGCTTTGTGCATGGGGAGTTATATTTAGGTATTATAACAGGAAGGGGAATTCCCAAAACAGTGCCACATAATTGTTAAGAATATTGTTGTCTTTTCTAGTGTTAATCTTTGCTTTATTGAAGCTAGGAACCCTAGCCTAATCATAAAAACAAACCCAGACAATTATTTCTCTTCCAACAAACTTATATTCAGCAGGTAGTTTTCTCCTGGTATCTGGAAAACCCATACTCTTTTGTCAGACTGCTGAATGATGAAACTTCAGTCATTACTATAAAGAAGGTTTGAAGATTGTGTGTAACTGTTTGCCCATAGAAACAATACAATTCACATACCTTGACACAGTGTGCAAAGTGCAGTTTTAAGAGCAATCCCCCCTCCCTTTTTTTAACTGAACCGCACCTTTTTCCCCCCAGAATTCTAGCCACATTGCATGTGCAACAGGGCCACTCCTTTGAGACGACTGTGCTGCATCCACCGCATAATAGATGCAACTGTGCATGGGCTTCATTGCAAATCACTGGATGTTTTCAAAGTCAGTCCGGTATTATTTGTGGTGTTCGGGCAGAGTGACGTCTGTGTTTGATTCTTTAGCCAAAAATGCACTGCAATTTATTCACGTTGGTTGTTAAATTGAAGGAACAGTAACAACAAAAAATTAAAGTGTTTTAAAGTAATGAAAATATCATGTAGTGTTGCCCTGCACTAGTAAAACTGGCCTGTTTGCTTCAGAAACACAACTATAGTTCATATAAACAAGCTGCTGTGCAGCAATTGGCGGAAATTGAAAAAAGTCTATATGGCACAGGTTAAATAGTGGAGAACAGATAACACCATTATGTTCTACAGAGCTTATCTGCTGTGTAACCTGAGCTTTTTCTCCTTTGAATGGCTGCCCCCATTGCTACACAGCAGCTTATTTATATAAACAATAGTAGTGATTCTGAAGCAAACACATCAGTTTTACCAGTGCAGGACAACACTATATTATATTTGTATTACTTTAAATCACTTTAATTTTTTTGATGTTACTGTTCCTTTAATCCTGGAGCTACTGCCTGATCAGGAGGTGGTAGTTGCTCCAGCATTTCCCTACATCAATAGGTGCAACAACACCTCATTCGGAATCGATGGCCGGATATGCAGGGTTGAATACACTATTGCAAGTATAAATTGCAAGTTTTTGGCCATAGGAATATGAATATAAATGATTTCGTTCTTCCCAAAAGATCGGCATTTCCGAGAGACCTAGAAACCAACTGGCAGAAACAAAGGCCCATAAAACTTACTTTGACAGAACTAACAGCTGAAATGACTCCATGCCAGACATAATTCTAGCTCCTAAATTATATCTTAATATGTTTGTTTTTACTGCTAAGTAGCTTGTCTCATCAGGGAGGCATAATTCTATTATACTTTACCCATATTGAAAGCTGGAATACAAATACACCGCCTGTGACGTTTTGGGAAATGTCAGGGTCAGATTCAGGTCATTCCTTGATTTTATTGGTTTTGAATGTATGCAAACTGTGGCATACTTAGCAGATTAGCCCCTACCAGGAAAATGGGAAGAAAATGTGCGTAAGCAGGGAAAATAGAGCATTGCTACTTAATGACTTCAAATCTTTGTAAATTTTTTCAATTTTATAATGTATGTATGTCTCTATTTAAAGACCAACGGTTTTTATATGAAAGGCTCATTGTATATTATTTTTTACCCGTTGTGTTGTCTGTAGTTTCTAAAGAGTTGCTACTGGCTCTGCTTAAAGCTTTGCTCTTGCCATGGCTTTGATAGTTCTTAGGAAATATTTTTTGACATGGTCTTGATACTGTTGGAAGAAAACTTGCTTTTTAAAAAACGTATCGGTTAATAGTGCTGGTGCTGCACTGTTATCTGTTTTTCAAAAGAGCAAACGTATTTTCTTATATTTAATTTTGAAATTTGGCATGGGCCTAGACATGATGGCTATTTCCCAGTTGCCCCTAACCATGTGACTCTTCTCTGATAAACTTCAGCCACTTTTTACTGCTACACTGCAAACTGGAGTAATATCACCCCATCCCCCCACAGCAGCCTATCAACAGAATGGGCAACTACCCAGATAGCATCTACCTGACACTTATGCTGAAGGATTCGTTTGCATTACTAAAAGTGCTCTGTACCACATAGTGGTAGACATGAGAAAAGCACCCAAAAAAAGAAAGCACAAGAACAATAGTTCAAAATTGAAGTGCTGGCTCCTTCTCAAAAATCAAAACCAGGCACAACACATTTAAATTACTGCCCCCACACCAATATTACAGCTAAAGAAAATACCTTTTTTGGTTCACAAATAAAATTTGAAATGGTAGAGTGAACTATTTACAATGTTAAAGGAGAACTAAACCCCCGCGATGTTAAGTCCCCACTGGCCCCCTCCCTGCCTCCCCCCTACACAGTCTTACCCCAGAATAATCATTACAGAATCCTTTTCATATCTCTGATTTAAATAGCGTTACAGTTAGACTTGGTTATATCAGTTTTCAGATACTGCAAACTCAGGCTGGGAATGGGAGAATCCTAACCTTTCAACCTCAAACTCATTGACTAGAAGCTGGGGATGAGGAGGGGATGATTACCCACTTTGGGTGAGGCCAGTGATGAAATCCCCTACCCCATATTTCTTATACTCCCACTGGTAGTGTTTAGTGATGGGCGAATTTGCGCTGGTTCGCTTCGCCGGAAATTTTGGGCGAAATGGCAAAAAAATTGCGAAACGGCACCTAGTTTTTGATGCCTGTGCCCGTTTTTGACGGGCGAATTTTCACGGGTGATTTGCGAATATATTCGCTGGCGGCGAATCACGCAAATTCGCTGCAAATTCGTGCCTGGCGAATAAATTCGCCCATCACTGATAGTGATGATAAAAAGTTACTTTTTTTTTTGTAAATAATAAATTGTGCCTAACCCTTTATCAAAATGCAGAGTGTTTAGCTGAAATATTGTAGTTATTTGTGTGACCTCTATGAATGCAAATGTATCCTTGTGATTTTATAATGGTGTTTTAATATTTATTAGTTATGCCTCATTCACTGGTGATTTATAGTGTTATAAGTAACAACTGAAGCAACAGATTTTCTTAATGTATATTTTGTATTAGCAGAACCACATCATCTTTATTTTTTTAATAATGCTACTTTGTTGTAAGGTGCCCTGCTGGGCTTTCTTGCGCTCCGGCCAGCGGGCTCGTTCTCCCTGGTGCAAGCTCACATGGGAACTGAATTTGTATCATCGCGTGCGCGGTTGGGTGTTTTGAAGCCGCGGGTTTTGGGTTATACTCTATTTTACCCTTACATCCTGTTTCCTGATTTTTGGCACCAAATCTCCCTAATTAAACCTCCTCAGTCAATCATTCCTTGCCCAAGCTGCCTCCTGGTTCTGTCAGATCCTGCTCAAGCCTTTTCGTGCATTTTGATCTTGGTTTTTGACTTTGGCCTGCCCTTTTGACTACGAAACTCACCACCCATCCTGACCTCTGCCTATTTTTGAATCCTCTTCAATTTTACTTCTGACTTCTGAAGTTGGTAGGATCCCAGCTAGAATTGCAGCAGAAAATTCAGGGGCGTTGGTAAAAACTGATACTATTTGGGCTCTCCTGCTTTACAGAAGAGTCAGATTGGTACCAGCAACCTAACACCAGGTTCTGGCTTAACTAATATGTTACAGAACTGGTACTAGTAGAGTAGGACCATGTAAAAAAAAAAATCTTTTTTATGTCAGATTTGTAATTATATTCCTGGTGCTGCGTCACCCACCCGCTCTATTGTAAATAATTGCCTTCCTGCTTTATTAAAATATTTCTGCCAACAAATGGATTAATTATATGCAGGACCAGTGCCCCAACCACCAATTTGCACTGCAGGTACTAAGTTACTATAAACACAGCATAATTGGCTGGAATTGTTTTTACTGTCAAACTGAAAGAACATATTTATTTTATTGTTAGTTTTGTGCAGATAACAAAGACAGGGCTTTGCTTTCTTTTGGGCAGTGAATGAAATTAGCATGGAGTAGGGTGGGGACAAAGAAGCCTCTGAGGTTTTTTTTTATAATGAAACATTTCTCTCTCACACTCATTCTCCCTTTATGACTGAATGAAAAAGAATCTTTAATAACTACAAATTCATTCTTTTCATCTTTGCAAAATGATCTTTGTAATAGATGTTAAATCTTTACTGTGTTCTTCTTCTCAATGTCTACTGTGCTGCTGTTACAATACTTATTGTTTTGACCTGTCTGCTCTCTGCTGGCCTTTCCAAACAATAGGAAAACAAAAATATATTTTCTCTTATGGGCAGTTGCAGAGCCTGATCTTTGAAATAACAGGATATTGGATGATCTTATGAAAACTTTTATCTCAGAAAGGTATAACTATGACTCTATCTTTTTATCCAGGCATAGTTTGTCATAAAAATGTTTTAATATTAAGGGGCCGATTCACTAAATTCGAGTGAAGGGTTCGAATTAAAAAAACTTTGAATTTCGAAGTTTTTTTGGGCTACTTCGACCATCGAATGGGCTACTTCGACCTTCGACTACGAAAATCGAACGATTCGAACTAAAAATCGTTCGACTATTCCACCATTCGATAGTCGAAGTACTGTCTCTTTAAGAAAAATTTCGACCCCATACTTCGGCAGCTAAAAGCTACCGAAGTCAATGTTAGCCTATGGGGAAGGTCCCCATAGGCTTGCCTGGGATTTTTTTGATCGAAGGATTTTCCTTCGATCGTTGGATTAAAATCCTTCGAATCGTTCGATTCGAAGGATTTAATCGCTCGATTGAATGAAAAATCCTTCGATCGATCGATCGCAGGATTTGCGCTAAATCGTTCGACTTCGATATTCGAAGTCGAACGATTTTAGTTCCTAGTCGAATATCAAGGGTTAATTAACCCTCGATATTCGACCCTTAGTGAATCGGCCCCTAAGTATTGGACATCTAACTGTAATTATCTATCCTTTGCTATCACATGTCTTTCTGGCTAACATATAGGGGCAGATTTATTAAGGAATAGTAATTTCGAGTTTGAATTCAAATTTTCAAATTTTTTTGTGTCAAAACTCACAAATTCGCATATAAAAGAACCAACTTGAATGTAAATTAAAACGTTACATTTAATACACCTTGACCATGGAAACAGTTATAATACGATATTCACCACCTAAAACCTGCCAAATTCATTTACAAGTCAATGGCAGAGGTATCTGAAGATGTTAATAGCCTTCCTGACATTCAAGTTTTTTTTCGGAGCAAAACTCGAATCGTGTTTCATTTGTATTGGATTTGAGTTTTCTGGTCAGTAACATTAGTTAGAATTTTAGACTTTCAAGTTTTGTCTTAAATGAGAAAGTTTTGAGTACTTTCAAATTTATTAGAGTAAAAAAAAATTCACATAAATTTGAAATTTGACCTTTGATAAATCTGCCCCATAAAAAGGCTAATCGCAAACATATTTTCTCCACTGGGCACTGTCACTATGCACATGGGGCAGATTTTATCCAGATATGGCTTGTGTGCACTTCCTGGCTTCTATTGCAGTAGAGGCAGATTTCTCTTCTGTCAATGTGTATACTTAGAGAATTGCTTTTTACAGGTATATTAGAGGAAAGATATCAGGAGATCTCTTTTCACACAGAATAGAAAAGAACCAGAGGCCACCTCTTTAGACTTGAATAACTGAATTTTCATTTGGAGATGGTTCTTAAAGGGATACTGTCATGGGAAAAAAATTTTTTCAAAATGAATCAGTTAATAGTGCTGCTCCAGCAGAATTCTGCACTGAAATCCATTTCTCAAAAGAGCAAACAGATTTTTTTATATTCAATTTTGAAATCTGACATGGGGCTAGACATTTTGTCAATTTCCCAGCTGCCCCTGGTCATGTGACTTGTGCCTGCACTTTAGGAGAGAAATGCTTTTTGGCAGGCTGCTGTTTTTCCTTCTCAATGTAACTGAATGTGTCTCAGTGGGACATGGGTTTTTACTATTGAGTGTTGTTCTTAGATCTACCAGGCAGCTGTTATCTTGTGTTAGGGAGCTGCTATCTGGTTAACTTCCCATTGCTCTTTTGTTTGGCTGCTGGGGGGAAAAGGGAGGGGGGTTATATCACTTTAACTTGCAGTACAGCAGTAAAGAGTGATTGAAGTTTATTAGAGCACAAGTCACATGACTTGGGGCAGCTGGGGAATTGACAATATGTCAAAATTGATTTCAAAATTGAATATTAAAAATCTGTTTGCTCTTTTGAGAAATGGATTTCAGTGCAGAATTCTGCTGGAGCAGCACTATTAACTGATTCATTTTGGAATTTTTTTTTTTCCCATGACAGTATCCCTTTAATGTTGAGGGCCATGAGCTTAAGGATTTCCCTGCCAGGTGATGTTGTGATGGCTGATTCTATGAATGCCTTTCAGAGTAGCTTGGATGATTCCTTGGACTAACAAAATATTCAAGGCAGTTGGGATCTTAAGTTTGACAGTTAGTTAGGGTCAGGGTCGGACTGGGCTGGCTGGACGCCGAGAAAAAAACCTGGTGAGCCCCCATCTCTTGTGGGTCCCTGCCTCTTGTGGGCCCCAGCCTCTTGTGAGTCCCCGGGTGCCCAGATCTGCACCCAGATCCAGATACTTCTTCCTGCTGCGACCTCCTTTTTTTGGGCGGTCGTGGCAAAAAACAACAGCGCTGCACCATGTTGGGCACAGCACAGGGAAGCGGGAGAGGGGCCCTGGGACAGCAGCCCCGCTGGGCACTGGGCCCCCCAGTCCGACCCTGGTTAGGGTAGATATTGGTATATATACTTTATACATGTGAGTGTTAGTATGTGTATATATGTACTGGGGTCAATTTGGAGGGGTTGAACTTGATGGACAATAAAGCTTAATTTTAACTTCATAGATTGTTCAGACGTTGCCTTTCTGGCTTAAGGTATAAAATACTAAAAATGCAAGTACATCAAAAGGAATGCAGCATGCACCAACAGAGGAAGCATAATGAGTTGGTTGTGTCAGATGTTAAGTCAATAAATTTGAATACTGTACGCACAGGAAATTGAAATTCACTTTGAGCAGGGTAACACGCACTTATTCACCCTCTGTAGAATGCAAAATTTAATAAGCTGTTCTGATAGAAAGTACAACATAGACAGGTATCTGTTGTAACTAGAAAGCTTTCAATATAATGCCATTAGGATTTGGTGGTATCAGTTATCGAGATGAATAGCAAATAATTTTTGCAAAAAAACCATACCTGTTTGTATTGGAATATTTTATTCAGGTTTATCTACATAGGCACAATGACACTTATTAATGAGAAATAACAAAGCTTTTAACAATTGTGTTTTATTTAACCCTTTCTGGTGCTTTAGATCTTTCCAACTCTGTGGGGGAATATCGAAGTCGAAGGATTTACTGCATTTCCTTCATTCGAACGATCGAAGGAAAAATCTTTCAAACTACTCGAAGGATTTTAATCCATCGATCGAACGATTTTCCTTCCCCATAGGCTAACATTGGTGCTCGGTAGGTTTTAGGTGGTGAAGTAGGTGGTCGAAGTGACAGTACTTCGACTATCGAATGATCGAATGGTCAAACGATTTTTAGTTCGAATCGTTCAATTCGAAGTCATAGTCGTAGGTCGAAGTAGCCAAAAAAATACTTCGAAATTCAAAGTATTTTTTATTCTAATACTTCACTCGGGCTAAGTAAATGTGCCCCTGTGTGTTGCCAATATAAATGTGGTATAGATCAAAAAGTAAACTTCAGTGCTGGAACAATAGTACTCATGTATGCACCATAGATTTCCAGTCATGTAAAGATTTCAACAGGACAGCATGGGAAATTACATTAAAATGTTTCATAGATTTCTGTTTAATGGATTTCTGGATGACATATACTATGAGTTAAGTTTAGTCTCATTTTATATTTTTTTTGCCTTGAACCATGTATTTATTATTTTTAAAGGTAATGTTTTATTTGTTTTTAAACAAGACAAAACAATAAAAATATGTCAATTGAAGCAACACGTGCCATTGGTTTTAAACAAGCTTAATGAAATGATTTACAACAATGTTTTTAGATTGACAGATCCATAAGAAGAGTTGTACATATAGACAGGCCACCAAGGACTGAGCCTAGGGCGGCAGGATTTTAGAAGTGCCCAACTACTCCTACATTGGTTCAGATACACTGGGGATGCGCAGGAGATAAAATAGTTTTTTGAATTTCCTGTGGCCCAATCCCCATTGCTCTGTCCTGATGATGAAAAATTGTGCGAATAAAAGGGAGGGGACAGGGGCGATGAACGTCAGTGGGCCTAGGGGTGCCCGCTATGTAAATCTGGCCCTGCATATAGAGGAAATACATTGGCATCCCTATGGAGTATACCTGGGCCCGATTCTCACCAGGGACTCTATATAAAATTTGATAGTACCTCTGGTTTGATATGTGAGTTTAATCATGGGTATTACAGCATCCACTGGGTTAATCCAGGAGTCCTGTGTGGGAGGGGTGGGCCTTATACAGTGCATAATTATACATTTTTTGGCATAAAACAGTAATGTTTGAAATTTCAACCTTGCACAGGCAACAGACTCTAAGTTTTCCACTACACTCAATAGATACACCATTGGGGAAAGTACCTGTGGGAAGTCAAAGATAGTTGCTAAGGAGGCCATTACTTGCGAACAGAAAGACGTTATTACCAGGCTGGCATCATTTGTAGGAATTTGGCCACAGGGATTCTACACCTAGGACAAGTATTGCCATCTCTCTTTCCCATTGCTTTAATAAGCAATTATACATGGTTTCCGTGGCCTCATCCCAGTCGTCCTGGGTAAGATCAGGGATGTTTGCTTGCCATTTTGCATGTGCTGTATGAATGGAAAGGACACTAGCCAATAGATTATGGCAGAGCCTGGATACCAACTTTATAGGCTGTTCTATGGAGAAGGTCTCCTCTACTGTCAGCATGGTTAAGGCAGGGGAGAGTGTATCAAATTGTTCCCTAAATATGTGATGAATTTTAAAGTGTCTAAATAGTGGGAGATTCTCAGTGGTGCATTTGGATTAGGAAAGTATTATTCTGCAATAAAGTCACCCAGTTATGGTTTGCAGTTCGACAAATTCTTGACCCGCACCTGACCCTAACCTGCCCCCTTCCAATCTGCCCCCGGCCCTGCCCCCTTTCCTCCTCTATTTTTAGATCCGCGTCTGCCCCGCAGTGACATCCCAATAGGAGTGGGTGCCGGCGCAAGTATAAATTTAGGTGCCGCTTGCACCCGTGACCCAAATATTTTATGCAGGAGCCGGCCCGATCCTGCCCAACCTGTGGGTCCCAGAACGGCCTTTCATCAATATCACCCAGGTATTTGATTCACTGCCTCCACTAGTATAAGAAATCCTCTAAATTGTGGAAATGGGGAAGGTTGGAGTTGCCCCGCAGTGGCAAGCAAGAATTTGAGATGGATGGGCTTTTTTTTGGATCCAGGCTGTGGTATGGTAGATGGTAGATGTTAGACAGCCAACACATCAACAAGAGTGCTTAGGGGAAATTCTTTCAGACTTCTAGTGATCCCACTATGATTGCTTGCAATGCCACATCGGGTTTGTATGGGTCAGAGTGGTACCGCTAATGCAAGTAGTTTACTTGGGCTGCCAGGTAATATAGTTGAAGGTTGGGTAAGGCTAGAGCTTGATCATCTTTGTCAGCTGTCAGCTTCTACCAGCTATCAGGGTAGAATCTGGCTATTCTTTTTTTTAAAATATGGATTTGGGGATATTGATTGGAGCATTGTGTACTGGTATACGACTGCTGTGTTTTTGTACTAGAGATAAAAGAACTTTCTGCAAGGAGTTTGTATGTCCTCACTGTGTGTGAATTTCCTCCAGCCCTGTGTAACATATGGGTACTTTATAATTAAAGTTAGTTAAATATGCAGAAAATGGATGAGGAAAATAGAATAACACCCAGACATGCCAATAATTTCACTGCAGAATATGGAATCATGGCAGTAATATATTTGCTGGGACAGTAGGACCGATAAAAAGTTTGTGTATCACTATGACTATGTCTTATGGTCAAAGTTTAAGGGCACTAACATGAGTTTGTAGGGGACCAGTAACTTTGTTTAACCATTGTAATTTGTATAGCGGAGCCCTTTATCACACTTGATAAAGGGCTCCGCCCGAAACATGTAGTGTGCCTGCACTGCTGAATAAAACACATTGCAGTTGAAAATTACTGCCTGGAGCTGTATTGAATCTATATTTTTCCTTGAATTATGACCATTGTAATTTGTATAGCCACTTTCTAAAACTGTCCTATTAACAGCATATCACAACTACTATGCATAATTTGGGAAAGGCCAATGACAACCACAGCAAAATGCCCCATGCTTCCCTTTCTGTCTCTACTTTTGGGAACTGCCCCCTATGTTTTGATACCCCCAATGCATGGGCATTGGGCAACTTTGCACCTGGGCAATAACCCATGAAAACAATCAGTTCTTTACTTTCATTGTTCTACTGGCCCCGGTTGAAAAAAGGTAAATAATAATTGCTATGGGTTACCTGCCAAGGGCAAATTTCCCAGTGTTTGTAAATGAACTCCAGTGATTGTCTGCCTCTGAGGCAGGTTCCACTTATAACTTCCTTTTAGTGTGGACTGTATAAAACTATCACACAAAGCAATATGTTGGAATCTTGCACATGTATGATGATGTTCTGATAGTACACATAATACTTACCTAGTGCTTAGTCTGAGCCATAAGCAGCAATTATAATAGAACAGGTATGCGATCCGTTATCCAGAAACCCGTTATTCAGAAAGCTCCGATTTACAGAAAGGCCATTTCCCATAGACTCAATTATAATCTTTTTTTTGCTGTAATAAAAAAACAGTACCTCGTACTTGATCCAAACTAAGATAAAATTAATCCTTCTTGGAAGCAAAACCAGTCTATTGGGTTTATTAAGGGGGTTATTTATTATGCTCTGAATATCCGAAATTCTAATAATTCGTAGTTTTCGGACTAAAAAACAACAACAAATTTATTAAAGCCCGTTGGTCTTAAAAGTCAGACTCCTAAAATCCGGCAATCTCAAAGCTCTCGAAGTCCTGTATAAGTCAACGGGGAAGGTCCCAGTGTCTGCACTGCTGTCCGTACTAATATCCAATAATTTCGGGGATTTTGGACCGAAAAGACCAAATAATTCGAAGTATTTGCGCAAAAGTATGAAAAATTCATACTTTTCGGGCAAAGTTCTGAAGTTATAAGATTTTTGCCGACCCAATTTTTTCAGACTTTTTTAATGATAAATAAGGTCCATTCGGGCAGTCGGAGTTGATCGGATTTTTATGTTAGAAATACTTCGAAAAATTCGGACCTTGATAAATAACCCCCTTAATGTTTACTTTGTTTTCTAGAAGAGGTATGAAGATCCAAATTACAGAAAGATCCATTATCCGGAAAATCCATTTCCTGAGCATTCTGGATAACAGGGTCCATACTTGTACAATAAAAAGTGTCTGCCATTCTTTAAAATAATTTTGATCAGAATGTTAGCAGAGAATATGGTTGTGAGGAATATGGGTTGGGATGAGTTAGTCTTATAAAAGTTGACATGAGAAGCAGGCTGGGTCTAGTTACAAAATCTGACTATGACCCCTTGGTCATTGGGGTAATAAAAATACAGTTTGTTCCCAAAGGTTTGTAAAGGTTCTTTGTACAGGTATGGGATCCGTTTCCAGAAACCGGAATTACAGAAAGGCCGTCTCCCATAAACTCCATTTTATCCAAATAATCCACATTTTTAGACATGATTTCCTCTTTCTCTGTAATAATAAAACAGTAGCTTGTACTTGATACAAACTAAGATATAATGAATCCTTATTGGAAGCAAAACCAGCCTATTGGATTTATTTAATGTTTACATGATTTTCTAGTAGACTTAAGGTATGAAGATCCAAATTACAGAAAGATCCATTATCCAGAAAACCCCAGGTCCCGAGAATTCTGGATAATAGGTCCCATACCTGTATCTATGTAACTTTATATTTAGCAGTTTTTTAGTGGGCTAAGTTTACATTTTTTTGTTTTCCTATATGCTTTATATCAATCCGTTCTAAATGCCCACTTTTTTTTTGCTGAGCTCAGAATGACATTTTCATACGTGTAAGATATTTCTTGGTAACCCTAAGCATTCTAATGTATTTTTTTCTCAATTAAATTAAACTGTAGGTCATTTTTCACTCTATTCTATTTGTATTTCATTTTATGCTGAGAGAGTGGGCAGTGTGACAGCTCCCATATGTATTAATTATATTAAATATGTATTTATGCTTTGTGTGTCTGTGATATTTGACCTTGAAATTATAATTTTTTTTTAAATTGAAGTGTACACTTGACAAAGAGCCTCATAGGGCTCGAAACATGGCAATAAAAACTGAAGTTTGAGTAGTTAAATCTGCAGTATTGCCTTTTTCTTGTGGACTTCACTTTATTGGAAACTACTATCGCTACACAAGAATATTGGCTGAAAATTTATACCCTGCTATTGGTTTTAAGGTAACAGTCAAACATACAATTTTCAGAAGAAAAGGGCAAATAATTCAAAAACTATAAAAAATAATTGAAAAGTTGCTTAGAACTGGCCATTCTTTAACATATAAAAAGTTAATTTAAAGGTGAACCAGACCTTTAAATTAACTTTTAGCATGATATACAGAGTGCTATTCTGAGACAATCTGTAATTGTATTTCATTTGTTATTATGTGTGGTTTTTGAGTTATTTAGCTTTTTATTCATCAACTCTCGAGTTGGCAATTTCAGCAATCCATTTCCTAGGGTCTAAATTACCCTAGCAACCATGTACTGATTTGAACAAGGCACTATAATATGAATAAGAGAGGGCCTGAATAGAAATATGAATCATAAAAAGTAGTAATAACAATACATTTGTAGCCTTACATAGTATTTGTTTATTAGGTGGGGTCAGTGACCCCCATTCAAAAGCTGGACAATGTCAGAAGAAGAAGGCAAATCATTAGAAAAACTGTAAAAAAATAAATAATGAAGCCCAAATGAAAATTGCCCATTCTATAACAAACTAAAAAAGTTAACTTTAAAAGTTAACTTAAAGGTGAACCATCCCTTTAATACTCTTATAAGAGGGAGCCTTGAAAGCATGGATGTTGGCAAATGTCAACAGTGAGTTAAAGGAGTGTGGCTGCAGCTTGTAAATTAAAGGGCATGTAAAGGAAAAAAATAAAATAAAATGAAAAAGAAACCTATCTCCAATATACTTTAATTAAAAAGTGGGTACAGTTTTTATAGGAAACCTGACTGTATGCAGTGAAATTCTCCCTTCATTTACTGGTTTGGCTAGGAATTGTCAGGCGGTCCCTAACTGCTCTGCAGGGAAACAATCATACTTATGAACAGCAGGGGGAGCCCCCGCATTACTTCCCAGCCATGCAGAACTCAAGCAGCTTTGTCTGTTTCCCTGTAGAGCAGTCGGCGACTGTGTAGAGAATTGTATTGGATTTTATTTTTGCCTTTACATCCCCTTTACTTTTTCCAACTCCAGCTGCAGGGACAAAGATCATGGAGTCAGCTTTAAACAGATAAACTGGGATTATATTTGGAGGATTATTTTGCTGCAGCCACTGGTTCTGCAGAGTTGGAGATAGTTTGTATTTAACAATACAAAAACTATAAAATCCCCATTAGATTACATGACAACACAGGACCCAGTGCAGTCTGTATATTCTAATTATTAATCAGTCTTGCTGTATCGGCTTCTGGCAGATATTATTTGACTTGTGCTGTTTTGATAATTTATGATGATCCCTAAGCAGCCCAGACCACACTGAGCATGTGCACAGTCTTGGTCTTTCAAAGATGTTTAACAAATTTACAAGATGGTGAATCCCTCTGGCCAACTTTGAAAGCATAAATCATTTGTTTGATTAGGCTTGTGGTGCAGTAAGTTCATGTTTATGTTTAGTATACAACATAAAACATTTCTAGTTTAATTGTGATTTTGCATAGTGTTTTTAAAATAGTGTCATTTTGTTTAACATAAAACTTGACAGGGACTGTACCTTTGCTGTGTCATTGGGTGTACAATTGCAGGTGCTGATCGTTACCAAAGGAACAAATTCTAAAGTTCCCCCAATGGAAGAGTGGCGTTCCTCAATGTTGATCAGCAAGTCAAATGCTAGCTTTTTTTTTTCAACAGAGTTTCTTTGTAGTGACTATTTTATTTGACACCCAATAATGGTGTTTTAACACGATGAAACAAAATATAATTTTGTTTGCAAGAAAGAAATCCTCTGAACATTTTTCTGTTACATGACCTGTGATTTATTATACTCGAATATCAACTAGCGACTTTATAGCTTCCTTAATTAATTTGAAAAATTAGTAATTTGAATGCTACACTAGAGATTTATGTTGCATTACACAATTATAAAAGCAATGGTTCAATGATTAAAGGAGCACAAAAATAACAAGTGATTTGACACTTACCGATTCCCTCAAAGAAGATAGGAATTCAGATTCGGAGACGTGCTTCGGAAATGCTGAGACATGGTTGGTTTGGTAGACATTTTTATATTTTAGTATAGCATATATGTTGGTTATTAGAACATGTTTTGCAACATAGTTAGAAAATATTGTTTGAATGCTTATGATGTTTTTAAGTTTCAATTGTGTCTGTATATAGGCATATGTATGCATTCACATACTTTGAGATGCACAGTGATTGAGAATTAATCTATATTTTTTTCCCAATAAGGTGTTCAGATCTTTCCACAGATAAATACCAGCGCTCCCCTATATAGATTTAAAGGGGTGGTTCACCTGTTAGTTACATTTTAGCATGTCATAGAATGGCTAATTTTGAGCAACTTTTCAACTGACCTTCATTTTTCTTTTTTTAATAGTTTTTTAATTTTTTTTTCTTCTTCTTCTTACTCTTTTCAACTTTCAAATGGGGGTCACTGACCCCATCTAAAAAACAAATGTTCTGTAAGGCTATACATTTGTTATTGCTACGTGTTATTACTCCTCTTTCTATCTGGGCCCTCTACTATTCATATCCCAGTCTCTTTTTCAAATCAACGGATGGTTGCTAAGTTGATTAGAATCCTCGTAACCAGATTGCTGAAACTGCAAACTGGAGAGAGCCGTTTAATAAAAAGCGAAATAACTCAAAAACTACAAATAATAAAGAATGACAGCCATGTGTAAATTGTCTCAAAATATCACTCTCTATATCATCCTAAAAGTTAATTTAAGGACGAACAGAGAAAACATTCTATATCTATCTATCTATCTATCTATCTATCTATCTATCTATCTATCTATCTATCTATCTATCTATCTATCTATCTATCTATCTATCTATCTATCTATCTATCTATCACAGTGCCGGGCCAAGTCGACCGGGCGCCTTAGGCAACCCGGCTGACTATGTTGCCCCCACTGTTTGCGTATGCGCAAAAGTGCACAAGTGGCACGAGTGCGCATGCGCGAAAGAGCAGCGAGGCCTCTCCAGTGCACATGCGCAGAACAGCGCAAGTGACAAACAAATGCAAGTGCACAAGCGCAGAAGAGCGCACACTCGCATGAACTGATGCCACTGCCATCTATCTATCTATCAATCAATCTCTATCGATCTATCTATCTATCTATCATCTATCAATCAAACTATGACTCATTGTTGCCCTTGGATGTTATGCATCAAACTGTGCAAACACAGCAACTTGTACTTGTCATCCATAAACATGTCATCCTTTTATGCTCACTTACAAGCATCCATCAGGAAATGGAAACTAGCGGAACAATTTATTTTGTAAGAATCACTTGTGGAAACAAGCTCTCCCATAACTCACCAAGGATTACTGGAACAAAGATTACTGCGAGTCAGCAGGTGTGAGACCCAGGCAGCTGTGTTATTAGAGTATATTGATAAAGCAACAACCATAAACAGAAGTAATGTGGGGTTAATGATAAATCTAACACAATAGGGATCCATGAATGGACAGAAATAATCAAAGCTAGAATAGAGGAATGGGAAAAAAACAACCTAATTGTTAAAAAAAAAAACATTATAGCCCAGCATTTAAGATACAGAGCCGTTCTCCAGGAGGCTTCTAAAACATAAAGCAATTTATGACACTGTTTAGATAGAAGTCCAAAATCAGGTCAAGCAATGCCTGGTTCTTGTAATGGCATTGTAGCCTAAAGAAGGCCTGTGGGAGGTGATAAAGTTTGGGGGTTAAGTAATAAAATGCACAAGGAGCAGTAACCCATAGCAATTAGCAGGTAGAATCTACTTGTCATCTGTTTAAAAGCAAATATGTTATTGGTAGCTATAGGTTACTGGTCCTCAGAAAACTTAGTCTTATTATATATTGGGGGATATGTTTTATTCCACCTGTGGGGTCTTCCCCATAAAACAGGGCCCAACCAGAGCCTAATTGATGAATATAGAAGACAGTTTGTTAATGAGTGGAGTCACAATATTGTACATTGGGGTTTATGTTTTATTCCACCTGTGCAACTGTGGGGTCTTCCCCATAAAACAGGGCCGAACCAGAGCCTAACTGATGAATATAGAAGAAAGTTTGTTAATGAGTGTAGTCACATTTTGCTGAGCTCTTCTGCAAAGAATTTACAAAAAAACATCAAATGCATTTCTTTCAGATCAAAAAATTGATGTGAAGCTGAAAACATTAACCTGTCCAGTTGTTTCTGTTCATGGCTGTTTGGGGTGAAAGGAGAACCGGAACAAGAAACCAAACAAGGGATATTTTGAAGCCAAGTTATTTAATGTTATAGTACCTCAGCATATTTACAATAGTTTACTTCTTAAAGGAAAAGTGAATGATTACAGCAATGTTTTGCCTGTAGTATAACCCCGCCTCTCTGAAAAACTCACAGTA
The DNA here is from genome assembly GCA_038501925.1 of Xenopus petersii. Lineage (NCBI taxonomy): Eukaryota > Metazoa > Chordata > Amphibia > Anura > Pipidae > Xenopus > Xenopus petersii. The sequence goes on along the minus strand of CM076679.1, from coordinate 115,435,640 downwards.
GTCATATGATTAGTTGTATTATTCTTCCTTGTTTATCCAAAATTGTCGATTGTGGCCAGCTTCCTGTCTTTCCTATTTAATCTACTGAGCCCATTTCACTGATCCACCTTATAATACCTTATGTGTGTTTTGTACTACATATGCTCCATGTGGTAGGCAAGGGAACAGGGAACATGAGTGGAGGTTGAAGTAAGCCAAAATAATGGAAGGGTATCCACTTTCATTAAAGAGTTTGGGCTAGTGATGGCCATAGGCGCAAAGATTTGATCGTACAAAATCATAAAATTTTTGGGCCGCGTGGAGTGTCCCGACATTTTTTTGTGCCATGGCGCCTGGTCGTTCAGACGATCGGACAGGTTGGAAAATTTCTGTCAGTTACTGATAATATCTCTGCATGTATTGCCAACTGCCGATATCAGTGGGAGACTGTCACTAGCTTTTGTCGGACATAACTTTCACACAATTACTGTCAGGGCAGAACATCGTATTATATGATGCTTTACTACTTTATTTGATCTGAATGGTTAGTGGCAGGTCGGGAGATGGCACGAATGATCGTTCGTCCGGTATGAATCTGCACGTCTATGGCCACCTTAAGAAGAAAGCTAAAAGTAAATGCTTACACAAGGGTTTAAAATGACCTTTTGGATGGTGAGTAATTCATTTTTAACTTTCCATGTCCTTTTAAATCCCATTATCTTTAGGGTGGCTTTACTTAAACAACTTTAATGCAGTAAAAGTCCATCTGAGAATTGTCAATATACATCGAAGACTTCGATTGACAGGCAATACTTTACAGTAATAATATCATCAAGGTGGCTTTATTGTGGAATACTGTAAATTCTGTAGTGGGTGTGCAAAAACTAACAAGTTTTGTGTCCCTACAACCGAACTCTGAGGAAGTGTCCGGTTGTAGGGACACGAAACAAATTAATTTTTGCACATCCACAACAGAATTTACCACTAAGTATGCCATAATAAAGCCACCTCGATGATATTATTACTGTTGCCTCCCGGTGATATGTTGGTCAGTGCCGATAGCGGGTAAAGTATTGCCTGTCAGATGTTATGGCCAACTGAAACCACATCAGTCCCATCTCATAATGTAATGTCATTAGAAGGAGAGGGAAAATTCAGACGGAAATTCCAAGTATGTGCGAGCATATCCGTATTCAATGTCTACAGTTAGAGATTAAAAACAGAATCTTCCTGTTTTTATCAGAGATAAGGCTGCTGAATGGTATTTTTCCAAAGCCCTATTAAGTTCTGTACATATTTCAATGTCAAAAGAAAAGCTTTTTGTTTGACGCACATATAACAGCAGTCCTCGAAACGGATATATTTTGATCCATGCAATGCATCCAACTTGCAGAATGTATTCTATTGATTTGACACCATCCTATAAAATCTCCCAAGCAGTTTAGCCCTAACACACAGGGGCCGATTCACTAAATTCGGGTGAAGGGTTAGAATAAAAAAAACTTTGAATTTCGAAGTTTTTTTGGGCTACTTCAACCATCGAATGGGCTACTTCGACCTTCGACTACGACCTTCGACTTCGAATCGAACGATTCGAACTAAAAATCGTTCGACTATTCGACCATTCGATAGTCGAAGTACTGTCCCTTTAAAAAAAACTTCGACCCCCTACTTCGGCAGCTAAAAGCTACCGAAGTCAATGTTAGCCTATGGGGAAGGTCCCTATAGGCTTGCCTGTGATTTTTTGATCGAAGGATTTTCCTTCGATCGTTGGATTAAAATCCTTCGAATCGTTTGATTTGAAGGATTTAATTGTTCGATCGAACGAAAAACGAAAAATCGCAGGATTTGCGCAAAATCGTTCGACTTCGATATTCGAAGTCGAACGATTTTAGTTCACAGTGGAATATCGAGGGTTAATTAACCCTCGATATTCGACCCATAGTGAATCGGCCTCACAAAGTTAGTTGATTGTGCTGCACACCTTATAGTTGTATAATGACCAATGTGTCTTAAAGGATTATTTTTGGCATGTTAAAGGAGTAGTTGACCTTTAACTAAACTGTAATGGAGTTATTTATTAAAGTCTGAATGCCAAAAACACAAAAAATTTGAGGTTTTTTTGAATTTTTAGTGAAAAAAAACTTGAATTCTTTGGGATTTATTATACTCCAAGGATGGAAAAAGTCTGAATCCGAAAATCCAGCATCTCAGACCTGCTGAGGTTGTATGTAAGTCAATGGGAGAAGTCGTGAAGATATCCTGATCTGCGCCGGGTTTCAGGCAAAAATCTGAAGATTTCGTGGTTTTCGGCAAAAATCCAAAAAAAAATCTGATTTTTCAGGCGGAAAGTCTGAGTTTTTTCCCGAACTGGAAATTTTTGGGAAAATGTATTGATAAATAAGGAGAGGATTTGGTTGGAGTATATTTCAGAAACTAATGAGATAAATTCCCTAGTTGATACATTTTTCAACAGTATCTCTGGAGTATAAGCAACTATTGTATAAATAACCCCCTTAGTATGTCATAGAATGTCATTTTCTTGGAAACTTTTCAATAAGTCTTCATTTTTTATAGTTGTAAATGATGCACCATGTTCTGGCTCTTTCATCTTGCAAACGGGTCACTGAACCTGGCAGCAAAAGGCTATTGCTTTATTAGGCTACAATTTTATTTTTATTTTCTTATTACTTTTTAGAAATCTATTCAGGTGCTTTACATATTTAAATAAATACAATACAATTTTATAAAAATACCTTCAGCATTTTAAGCCTATAAACTCTTTTGTTACAAAAAAAACATTATTATTGCAGAAATGTATTTTTTTCCTTGATTTTATGCTATTGGTTTGTATTTTTGCTCCAAAGCAACAGTTTTCACGCTGATGAGTCAGGCCATTTAATACAACAGTGAACAGATTCTGTCCGTAATGTAAACTGATGTCCTGTAGCTCGTGGACTTGAATGTTCTGACAACTGAGCTGCAAGTGCAGTCGAATTACCATTATTTGTAGAGAGCTTGTGTTCACTTCACAGCATCTATAGCTAACTATTCCACTTTAGACCATATCTCATGGGATTTCAAACCTTCTTTCCCTTTTGCATTCAAATGTCAGCTAAAAAATATACAGTCAGTCAGCTCTTACACAAGCTGCTCTTGGTGGGTCTCTTTATTATTGCAGCCATGTGGGGTTTTTTTTGGGGGGGGGGGACCTTCCTGAAGACCCCCTGATAACTACATTGCCCATATCTTGTATTTTTTGGAAACATAATAAAAGCAGGTACCTGAGAAAACCTAAAGATTTCTTATTGGACATACATCACTACCTGATCTAAAAACTAACACAGTTTTTATTTCTGCTAAGTAGAATTTGAAGAATCTGTTGGCTTTCTTCTTAACCATCACAATACTACAGATTTTAACGTAACTTGGCAGCTAGGAAACTCTTGTGGTTGACTGCCTGCCAAGAAAAATAAAAGAGGTTGGATCTGCTATTTAATATTTTTTAAACATTTTGTTTTACAATTACTGTGTGTTTACTTTAAAAATGTTGTGTGATTTTCAAGTGTACTTTTTATGATTTTTTTCTCTTTTTGATTCTGAAATCAAGGGGTAGATTTATGAAAATTTGAGTCAGTAAAAAAAAAAATGCGTCAAAGCTGGTTTGATATTTTTCTGAAATCGCTGTCTTATTTAAAGGGGTTATTCACCTTCCAAACACTTTGTTTTCAAGTTGAGCTGTTTTCAGATTGTTTGCCCTAACAAAGACTTTTTTTCAATTGCTTTCCATCTTTTAGTTTTTACTGTTTTCCCAAAATGTATTAAGTTTAATTCAAAATTTTATTTTCATGTCTCTAGTTTCAGTCTGGCTGCTCAGTGATCCAGGAGCAGTTTCTGAGCTACATTTAGTTAATACATTTAGTTGATACATTTCTGAGCAGCATCCTTGGAATATTAGCAACTATTGTATCAATTGTAACAGCTGCCTGTAATGAAACTCCGGATGGACAAAGATAAAGTACATATCAGCTAAATGTATTGATTTAGAACAGTTAAAGAGTCGGCGACCCCCCCTTCCAGAGCTGCTTTAGAGGGTGAGAAATTAAACTTTACACTTCAATATTAGAAAACGGTTATGGTCAGAAAGTGGTTGGAAAGGTCGTTATTTAATGTGAACTAGGGTAAGCCTCTACTGTCCAAAAGTATTTGTACTATTACTGACAAATCCACTAATCTGTAGTGTGTCAACTATTTTTCCAGTACACTGGTTTATTTTTCTAATTCATTTATTAAAGTGATACTGACACTAAAATTTTTATTTCAAAATATTAGGGGCAGATGTATCAAGGGTCGAATATCGAGGGTTAATTAACCCTCAATATTCGACTAGGAATTGAAATCCTTCGACTTCGAATATCGAAGTCGAAGGATTTAGCGCAGAAATATTATTCCTTCGATCGAACGATTAAATCCTTCGAATCGAACGATTCGAAGGATTTTAATCCAACGATCGAAGGAATATCCTTCGATCAAAAAAACTTAGGCAAGCCTATGGTGACCTTCCCCATAGGCTAACATTGACTTCAGTAGCTTTTATCTGCCGAACTAGGGGGTCGAAGATTTTTTTAAAGAGACAGTACTTCGACTATCGAATGGTCGAATAGTAGAACGATTTTTAGTTCGAATCCTTCGATTCGAAGTCGTAGTCGTAGTCGAAGGTGGAAGTAGCCCATTCGATGGTCGAAGTAGCCCAAAAAAAACTTCGAAATTCGAAGTTTTTTTACTTTGAATCCTTGAATCCTTCACTTGAATTTAGTGAATCGGCCCCTTAATCTACACGAAAAGTTACCTATAGGTCATGTTGATCTTTTTTGCTGCTAGTTTGCTTTTGTAAGTAATTGTTACTGGAAGTTCCTAAACCTGACTTTTCAGTTCGAATTTCTAATGCTAACAGACTACTGCTGCACAAATATGGCAGCCCCCTCATAGGGAAAAAAAGGGGGAAAGAAAGGTAATGTAAAAGCATCAGGCAGATAATTTTATGGTAAAATTATAAATAGCATTCAAAGACAATTTTATGATAGATATTATTATTTTCTGGTGTCAGTATCTCTTTTTTTTTTGCTGCACACAACTCTTGTTACTAACAGATTTGACCTGCTCTAATTGGCTGATTCCATGACAATTTCCAATGTACTACTGACGCACAGCATGGTTATGTTGTATAAAAAGGCTTTGTGATACAATTTGCTAATCTTATAAAGCTCTGGAAAACTTTACAACTTTTGGGTTGTTAAATTCTTGCTTGGAAAAATGTTTTGACTTTGTCCACACAGCAGATTGGGTTTAGATGTTATGTGACATATTCTAGAAGAATGGAGAATATTTCTGCAATACTCAGGAGAAAGTTAACAGCAGAAACTGAAACTGAGTAACATTTTTCTACTGTAAAAGGGCAATTCACCTTTACATAACTTCTGTTATGATATAGATCAGGGATCCCCAATCTTTTCAAATGTAGCCATATTCGAATATATAAAAAGTTGGAGAGCAACACATGCACCCAAAAGGTTCCTGGGGGTGCTAATTATGGGCTGTGAATGTTGGTAGCCCGTATGTGAATTGGCAGCCTAGAGGAAGCTATGTTTGGCAGTACACGCATTGTATAAATAATTAAAACTTGCTGCAAAGCCATGAATTCAAAAATAAGCACCATTTCGAGGCCACTGGGAGCAGCATCCAATGGGTTGGGGAGCAACATGCCAAAACAACTGTACAGTTGGTCTATATATCACACTCTTTATAGTTTCTATATTTTCTGATTAACTGATCCTGTCAACCGAAAACAAATTGACTACAAAACTTCAATTCTGCTGTTATTCCTATTTTTATTGATTATGTTTCTTTATAAGAAAATAACAGTTTACATTACAAACCTGAAAACTGCTGAACAAAAAAAAATTACAAATATTTCAAAGAAAGAAAAGGAAGACCAATCTAATTTAGAATTATGCTGCCAACAGAATAGTTAAGGCTTGTTCATGTTGCTGTTTGAAATACGTTTTTGTTTTCCCATGGATTTTATCATCAGTGTTGCCAAATTCTCTGCTGATGTTCTTTGTTTATTGTACTTCATTTCAGTCCCCGTGTTCCATGTGTTTTTTTGCCCTCATTTAGCATCTTACTCATCCAGGTCTCCTGCTCTCCTTCTACTGTTGACTGGAAGCTCAAAATTTTATCTGTTTTTGATGCCTTTCCAATGACCCCTCCTCTTGTCATGCACTTACACATGGATTTTATATTTTTATTTTTTTTCCTTCCAGTTGATTGTGGAGTTAGTATTCCAGAACAGTTAATAAACAAGCATCTAGACAGCTGCTTAACCCGGCAAGAGAAAAAAAGACAGCATGCACAGGTAAGATAGCTCTTTAGATTTAAATAATTGTCATTAAATCTTGCAGACACAATAAATTGGCACTGATGTATTCATAGAAACCTTGGGCAGGCAAAACGATGCATGTCTCCCTGACATTTTCCCATATGTTATAGTGGCCAAGTGCAGCCAAAAGCATGGCCAAGAACAGCATCAAATGAAAATTGCTGTATATAGAAAGTAGTACTGGCTTATTCAGGGCCTTCAAACCCTTTAATAGAATTTATGGAGGTAGTTAATTGGTGCAAAGACCAAAGAAGATCTGGTGCCTTTCCCTGGACAGGTCAGGAGTTAAAAGCACTGTGCATAGCTGGTGGCAGAAATAATTATTGTATTTATTATATTATAATGAGAGGGCTTAAAATGTTCTTATTACATAGGAAGCATGTTTCTCTCATTAGTTCATGGTTCAAAGAGGATTCTGGAAACATAAAACCCACAGCAGTCCAAGGTTTTTCATGTTTTAGTCTGTTTGTTCACCATACCTAATTCTCCCAGGCTGCATCGATTAGTGGGCCCCCTGTTGGACAGCCCAGTTCTAAGACATAAATACCGGAAAAATATACAAATACAATACACAAAACCATGAATAGCTTGTAAATGATATCCTTGTAAACGGTGACTTGTGATGTCATCAGTTATAAACAGTGCGTAGTGATATCATTTTTGTCACATGACTCACTAAATTTTGTGTATTATAATACATTAGGTATCCCTTGTTGGAAATATGAGGATTTTAGTAGTAACTTCGGAGTTCCTTGAGCTGTATAAAAGCCTTCAGCCTCGTACTATTATATGATCATGGAACTCCTCAGTGACTTATAATATCCTTATATTTACAATAGGGGGTACGATGTTATTCACTATAAATATATTGAGCCAGGTACATGTGAGTGTTTGTCTTGTGTGATCCTGCACAGGCTAAACCCTAATTATTATTCCTTCACCAACATTCTTTGGTACAGCATTATTACAGTATATGCATCTCAAAGGGATATGGAATGGGAGTACTTTAACTCCCAGTTGTGCATTGATGCAGTGAATGCAGACACAAATTTAATTTTCTTTCTCTGATAGATTAGTGCTCAACACATAATAAAACTTTAATAGAAAAAAGATTTAATCTGACAGTCAATTAGCTTTGTGTATGTGATTGCTGATTCTGTGAACACTCAAACAAACAAAATCCCCAAACTATTAGATGAGTTACTGCTATTCTTTTTGGCAAAAGAAAAATATATATTTTTATTCACCGGTTTCTGCATTTTACCTTCCAACACATTTTTCACAGTTCAATTGATTTCAGATTGTTTACCAGAAATAAAGACTTTTTCCAATTTCTTTGTACTTTCTGTGTGTGACTGTTTTTCTAATATTGAAGTGTAAAGTTTAATTTTTCACCTTCTAAAGCAGCTCTGAGAGGGGGGTCACCGACTCTGTAAACTGTTCTAAATTGATACAATAGTTGCTAATATTTCACAGGTATCAACTAAATGCTGCAAAATTGTAAGTCTAGAGTCTGTACCTAAATTACTGAACTGCCAAACTCAAATGACATTAAACTTTAAACTTAGATTTTTGAAAAACTGTAAGAAATAAAAAATATAAAGCACTTGAAAAAAGTCTTTATTTCTGGTGAACAAACTGAAGACAATTGAATGGGAAAAAGTGTTTAGGAAGGTGACAATCCCTTTTAAACAGTTATATCATTGCATGCTTGCACTTATATGTAAATAGATGTACAGCTAATGCTTATTAATGACTAATATAAGCACTGACCTAATATAAATCAAAAGTTGTATTGATGGATTAACTCTATTACTCAACAGAATATTATTACGTAAAGCATATATTTGTTAATCTGCATTTGGACTCAGCGTCGGACTGGAGCCCACTGGGGCTGCTGCCTTGGGGGCCCCCTCAACTCCCACGAAAAGCGATATTTGGCCTCTTCCCTGAGCCGAGCCGAAACCGGCCCCCTTCCCCGAGCCGCAACCTGGCCCATGCGCCTACCTTCTTTTTCTTTCTTCTGCACTGGTGGCCAGGGAGGGAGGAAGCGCTTCCACAAAAGGATTTTTCCTGTGTCCCGCTGGCCCAGTCCGACACTGTTTGGACTTATTGCTTACTCTGATCATTGACACCTCTTCATTCATTCCCTGCTTTCTCATAGACCTTGATCATATACTAAACCAGTATAAAAGAAGATGCTGGAATAATATTGGCTGATTTCTGTTGCGTATGCTTTGTGATTAAATCTGCAGATTTGCTTCTGCCTATAATATGCATATTAAAGCACTGCGTATCTTGACAGCGCTATATAAATAAATGATGATGATATAACTTTCTTGCTCCTTAATAGCCATTATGGCAGTCGTGACGGTACACTAGTTAACCATATGAACACCCTCAATTAAATAACCTGTATAACTCCTCCTTAATCCTCCGTAATACAAGGAGAGAGGGAGAGAGAGTGATTCATTTCTATAAATCGCTTTTGAAGTGAATCAGTTTTAAATGAAAAAATATAGATGTCCCAAATCTATCATTTTTTGATTTATTAAAAATATTTGACTGAATACTGATCCAAAATTAATCCCTAATCTGTATATTCACGTTTAGGTCAAGAAAATTGTCCATGAGATTGAATATAGTTTAGTGCCCTTATTTATTAAAATCCGAATTTTTCAATAAAAAAAGTCTGACCAAACTAGAATCCATGATTGGACCTTATTTATTATTAAAAATGCACAATTTAATCGGTTCGGGGATGAATGTGAAAAAACTGCGCTAAAATGCGAATTTGAATTTTTTTTTCCAGAATCTATTGATTTTTTCAGGATTTTTTTGATTTTTGCCTGAAAAGCCCTAAATAGTTGGGTTTAACGGCTAATTCCAGTGCAGATAACAGTAACTTCCAAATAGGATAGGACCTCTCCCATTGACTTATATATACAGTACAACCTCAGCAGGTCTGAGATGCCGGATTTTCAGATTCTGACTTTTTTCATCCTTGGGTTATAATAAATCTTGAAAAATTCGAGGTTTTTTTCCACGAAAAATTTGGATTTTAGACTAAAAAAAAACAAACTAGCATTGTTTGAGTTTTTGGCATTCTGACTTTAATAAATAAACCCAAGCACTTTTTTTGCAAGTTGGGTGGGTGAAAACATGATGTTGAATGAAGTGGAGGGACCATTTGTACTCACAGTAACACAAAAGAGAAAAAGATTAACCCTTAAAGTTGCACCACCCCATCTTTAAATCCGATGACTCAAGGAACAATAAAACTTAACTTTTAATAAATAAATTAAAACCGTAAGTCCAGAGGAGCATTTAAAATAAGGTTAGGGACAGGGAGGCAAAGAACCCAGATTCAAATGGGCATAAAAGTACACAGCATACAGTGGGTGTTGGGATGTCAAAGAGTAACCCACGAGCCTACAAATGTACTCTTTGACATCCCAACACCCACTGTATGCAGTGTACTTTTTTGCCCATTTGAATATGGGTTCTTTGCCTCCCTGTCCCTAACCTTATTTTAAATGCTCCTCTGGACTTACGGTTTTAATTTATTTATTAAAAGTTAAGTTTTATTGTTCCTTGAGTCATCGGATTTAAAGATGGGGTGGTGCAACTTTAAGGGTTAATCTTTTTCTCTTTTGTGTTACTATTTATCCATATAACCCTGCACACCATTTATCTGTTTCTCTTTGATTTAGGGGTGGTGCTTCCTTATTCAGGCTTACTTATATTCCATTTGTACTCACACATTCTAAATACAGGTATTTTCAGTAGTCTTTCTACTAGTATTGTTGCACAATACTACAGAAATCTCGCTACGGGTATCAAAAAAGCTGCTAGAATAATATGTTTAGTGTGTTTTGAGATGTCTTCTTTCCTGGACAGGTTTCCATTTTCATTGATAATGATAGTCCTATATATATGCTGCTAAACTTACTACTTTAATGAAGCTCTTCCCTTGACTCCGTGATCACTAGAGCTAAATAGCAAGAAAGCAGAGTGCAAAGTAAATTTCCCATATCTTCCACATCAACGAAAGAGCTGCTGCATCTCCAGATTGATGAATGGCCAATTATATCACTGAAAATAACATGTGTTTCAGATTTCTTTGACTGATATGATTTGTCGTAATGCAAAAATGTAAATACAAATTGCTTTGTATTGCCTGCCCCTGTAATACAGCACAATAACCTATTAATTGACATCATTGCTCTCGAAGGACACTTTCCTCTAATAAAGCTTGCTGCAGCGTGATTGGGTCAGTTACCTATAAGATAGGTTTCCAATTACTGGTTATAATTTACATTAATGTAGCTCAGAAATAATGTCAGTTAGCTTATAAATTCTCTTAAAAGCCCTGTATATAGTCTCTGTGGACTAAACTTGATGTGATTAACCCCTGAGCTTGTACATGCTTGTCATATCAGGTTTGCAGGAACTTCGAATCATTTCCTCTTAATCTGGATGGAGGGCACATATTTATGGAGCAATCATTGAGAGCCAAAGCTTTTTTCCTTTTTACCAAGATATATTTAGTACCTTGTTCTTTTACTCTTAACAAGAAAAGGTGATTCGTTTAATCGTATTTTCTGTGTCCCCTGTTTTAAAGGAGAACTAAACCGTATAAATGAAAATGGCTAGAAATGCCATATTTTCATATAGTGAACTTGTTAAGTCGTATTTATTTTAAATATGAGAGACAATGAAGTAACCTCCAATTCAAATTCAAAATGCGAGGAATGGCACTGAATATTTGTGGTCATCCAATGAAAATGTTTAGCAACGTTTGGAGGGTCCCATTGCCCCAACCATGGTTTGGATAAAGATGAACACAGACTCACTAGTTAAAAGAAATATGTCTATTTCAGTAAGATTTTAAAGCTTGACAGCTTGCTTTATTATATAAGGGAGACAAGCAGCTAATAACATTTCACAAACACTGCTGTACTATATGGGGAAAAAAATCTTGAATGGGAAAAAGAGAAACCACCCACTCATAGCTTCGTGACTCATGAGAAAGTCTATTGAGTATAAGGGGCCGATTCACTAACTTCGAGTGAAGGATTCGAAGTAAAAAAACTTCGAATTTTGGGCTACTTCGACCATCGAATGGGCTACTTCGACCTTCGACTATGACTTCGAATCGAAGGATTCATAGTAAAAATCATTTGACTATTGGACCATTCGATAGTCGAAGTACTGTCTCTTTAAAAAAAACTTCGACCCCCTAGTTCGCCATCTAAAAGCTACCGAAGTCAATGTTAGCCTATGGGGAAGATCCCCATAGGCTTGCCAAACTTTTTTTGATCAAAGGATATTCCTTCGATCGTTGGATTAAAATACTTCGAATCGAAGGATTTTATCATTCGATCGAAAGAATTATCCTTCGATTGTTCAATCGAACTATCTGCGCTAAATCCTTCGACTTCGAAGTCGAAGGATTTTAATTGCTAGTCGAATATCGAGGGTTAATTAACCCTCGATATTCGACCCTTAGTGAATCGGCCTCTAAGTGTTGGGAGTTAAGTGGAAGCAGCAGTGTTACAATTAAACGTTTGTGAGAGCAACAAGCACATTTTCCCTTTCTATGTTTAATACAGATTTCAGTACCTGTTGTATATCATTGATTCAGTCTTGTTTTATGTAGCTCCTTCAGTGCTGAGCAGACATGCAGAGCAATGTATTTGTGTTCTTACGGCACTGAGAGTAGCCTTGTTCTTGCAGTCTGGTTTTCTCATTTTATCCGTCTATTCACAGCAGGGCCTTTTTACCTATGGATTAGCCCCATTGCTTGGTCATTTAATGTGCTTGGATATTGTTTCAGGAGATTGCCTTGTGGATAACCCCTTTCTGGAGTTTGTTTTTCAAACACGCAATGACGTGACGTGCAAAAGTTGAATTGCTTTAACAGCTTCCTGTAAAATAGCCTTAAAACAATATAGGGAATTAGCTGTAATGATAGCCTTTGTGTGAAACAGAATTGCGCCTCTATAACAGAAGGTTGTGGGAATTTATCCTACCGTTAGAGGTGTATTGTGGAAAACAACATTATATTTGTGACATGGAGAGGCATATGTGGCTCTTTAAGGGTGGTGGTAGAGGTGGTTATGTTCTAGTGCTTTGTGGAACATATAACTGTAGTTTAGTTCTACTGCTTGTGATTTAAGGGGCAGAAGCAGCATTGGAGGGGCTTCTTTTTTCAGTGGACAGAAAGAGGGATAACAAGGGCTGGTTTAAAAGGGCACAGGGATTACATATCACAGGGAAATGGCACTAAAGCTGGCTATAGATGCAAAGATCTGATCGTACGAAGCCCTGATTATAACTGATTGCATCACTGTAAGAAGTGCTCCTCTCCGCTTCAAAACCGCCGGTAAGATGGAGGCGCCCAGAGGGTGCAATGAAAACGTGTGCAGTGTATTCTTTGTGTACCGCATTCTTTGTCTGGTGCCGGCTGCTTCCTCCTTGGTCCTTAAATGCCAAACAGAGCCCTCGGGCCCTGACAATCACTATACACCATTTAAAAGGATATCATTTACAGGATATTCTTGTGTATTGATATATTTGTTGTTCTAATTGTAGAATCATATTAAAGGTGAGTTTTCTAAGACCATGTGCTTGGATTTTAGGGTCAAGAGCGTTTTTTCGAGATTACTGATAAATATCTTACACAGCTAAAACAAAATGAATATTACCTTTTCTGTATTGCAGCTTCACATTATTATAAGGCAAATCGAGTTGTGTGACTGTAATTCTGTTCTTTTATTATAGTTATGTTAACAGGAGAAAATCCATGGCCAAAGTCGTGAACAACTTTCTGTCTGAGAGGGATTTAAAGAAGAAGCTGAAGGAGGTTGGCCTTTCCATACAGGGCTCCAAGCAACAGATCAACAGAAGGCACCAGGAATTTATTCACATGTATAATTCTCAATGTGATTCCATAAATCCAAAATCAGGTATACATCAACCAATCTCCGTTTTCTGTTATTTTTCTATAACATATATAATAACGATACTGCCTAAACGTAACATTTTGAAAATAATGTAATAATAATATTTTGTTATCTACAGTAGGACCCTTATTTTATGTTTTTTCAAGGGAGAGGAAAAAAAATGTTCTAGATTCTGGGAAATGTATTATATATTGGTGGGACCAGGCCCGGACTGGCAATCTGTGGGTTCTGGCAAATTCCTGAGGGGCTGCTGTATGGTTCCATAGAAAGTTACCATGTAGTGGGCTGGTAGGGGGCAGTTTGGGCTGATAGGGAGCTGTTTGGGCCTCTGTGTACTTGGAATGACAGGGCCTATTTTGACTCTCAGCCCAGGCCTGGGTGGGACAGCAAAAATAAGGGAAAACAAAAAAATTGAGGTACTGTACAATGGCCCTAAAACTTGTGCGTGCTTAAAGGGAACATTGATCTGTGCTGTTTGGACCTGAAAAGTTTAAAGGCTTCATAGTAAATCTTGTATAGTACCTCAATCTGACACACTAAGGGGGTTATTTATCAAGTAGGGATGCACCGAATCCACTATTTTGGATTCGGCCGAACCCCCGAATACTTCGTGAAAGATTCGGCCGAATACCGAACCGAATCCGAACCCTAATTTGCATATGCAAATTAGGGGTTGGAAGGGGAAAACATTTTTTACTTCCTTGTTTTGTGCCAAAAAGTCACGCGATTGCCCTCCCCGCCCCTAATTTGCATATGCAAATTAGGATTCGGTTCGACCGGGCAGAAGGATTCAGCCGAATCCGAATCCTGCTGAAAAAGGCCGAATCCTGGATTCGGTGCATCCCTATTATCAAGGTCTGAATTTATCTCAGTATTTCTAATGTCAAACTTCGAGCAACCTCGAATTCCCAAATGGACCTTATTTATGAAGAAAAAAGCCAGATAAAATAGGGTTGGGTGGGGAGTTTTTTTGCGGCAAAATCAACGGATATCGGTACGGACATCAGCTCAGACACTGGGACCTTCCCCATTGACTTATACAGGACCTCAAGAGCTTTTAGATGCCGGGTTTTGGAATCAGAGTTTTTAAACCATAAAAAAAATTTGTTTATCTTTGCACAAAAAACTACGAATTATTCGAGGTTTGGATATTCGGAGCTTGATAAATAACCCCCTAACACCCTTTTTGATGTATGTCTGCCACAGCAAGTTACCATTTTCCTCTTAATTCATTATATTTTAAAATATAAATGAACACAAAGCTTTGGGGAAAAAGTAACTTTACTCCGACATAATATGACTATTTGTCAGCGTCTGATAAATATGTATCATGTTGCATTGCATTGATTCCCCAGGGCAGACTATAGGAAGTAGCTGTCACAGCATTTGTACTTCATTCTGGAACATACTCCACTGCTCCGAAAACATCAAGTACTATCTAGCTGTGAGAAAGAATTATATGAGATGAATCTCACCGAGAGCGGCTCTGATTGTTATCATTAGTGATAGTCTGGCCTGTTCATCTTTGCTGAAGGCTACTTCTCTATATCTGCCCCTTTTTTACTGGTTCTCATTAGAATTCTTTTAGCAGGCAGTTGCAGCAATTATCTTCCATAGTAGCAATTTCCATCATTATTAAAATGCATATTTTCCCATGTGAAAGTCCTTTCTCTAAACACAGATTTATTTTCTGTTGTTAAGTCCTATAGGAAATCGTTTTCTCTTGCTAATATTAATGAGAGAGTGTTGTTTTTCCCGTTGGGTCTGCAAATATTTTCTATATGCGCCAGATTTAAATAGCACAATCTGTGAAAAAGCTGTTATGTGAGAGACTAGGGGGCAGATTGATTCAAATTCAAATTGTTTCTAAAAACAAAAAAAAAAATTCACATAAATCTGCAAATTTCAAATGTCAGGTATTTATTATGCCAAAAAATGTAAAAAAATCGAATGGAAATATTTTGCAGGTTAAACCTGTCCAGGGTCCTGTAGAAGACACCGTGGTTGTCCTAGGCAAAGCTACCAGTTCGATTGATTCAAGTTTTCAAGACCGACTCGATTCACCTGTAGGCATTGCTCACAGTACTTCATCTTTATAGTTTTCTATTTTTGTACTTTATATATATATATATATATATATATATATATATATATATATATATATATATATATATCAATGTTTCATGGACCAGCACTCCCTTTATTGTGAAACAAAAAAATCATTTATTGCATCTTTTCTCCAACGTTTCGGTCCCTCTTGGGACCTTTTTCAAGGATGATACACTGTATCATCCTTGAAAAAGGTCCCAAGAGGGACCGAAACGTTGGAGAAAAGATGCAATAAATGATTTTTTTGTTTCACAATAAAGGGAGTGCTGGTCCATGAAACATTGATGTATACAAGACTTACCAAGCACCCCAGCTTGTTTCAAGATTGATTTTGGAGTGCGGATACTCATTTGGAAGATTTATATATATATATATATATATATTTTTTTTTTTTTTTTAAAGAAAGAAAGAAGACTCATATAATATTGAGGATTGAGTTGAAAATGTGCAAATGCGCTCATTGTAAATCGTTTGTTATGAGAGGCTTAGGCAATTGGTGTGCATGCGTTAGGGATTCTGTCATGATTTTTATGGTGTCGTTTTTTTTTTTTATAATATTGGTGTGTAGGCGCCATCTCAGGTCATTTTGCCTGGTCTGTTGTGCTTTCAAAAAGAGCCAGCACTTTAGGATAGAACTGCGTTCTGACAGGCTGTTGTTTCTTCTACTCAATGTAACTGAATGTGTCAAAGTGGGACCTGGATTGTACTATTGAGTGGTGTTCTTAGATCTACAAGGAAGCTGTTAGATATCTGGTTACATTCCCATTGTTCTTTTGTTAGGCTGCTGGGGGGGGGAGGAGGTGATATCACTTTAACTTGCAGTACAGCAGTAAAGAGTGACTGAAGTTTATCAGAGCACAAGTCACATGACTGGGGGCAGTTAGGAAACTGACAATATGTCTAGCCCCATGTTATAAAATATAAAAAAATCTGTTTGCTCTTTTGAGAAACAGATTTTTGTGCAGAATTCTGCTGGAGAGCACTATTAACTGATGCATTTTGAAAAAAACATGTTTTCCCATGACAGTATCCCTTTAAGTTGTCAGGTTTTTATTTTACATATATAATTGGCCCATAAATACTCAGAAGCTCAACAAGATCCATTATTTCTAATCAGAAGGGATATTTTTTTATATAAGGACTTGCTAGAAAGCAGTGAGGATTTAGGTAAGGAGGAGGGAATTGGAGAATCTTATTATGAAGGATGACGAATTTGGTGACAATATATGAAGGCTTATAAATGCAAAGTTAAAGGGGAGCAACATATTCACGGTTCCGTACAACTTGTTTTATGCATTTGGGGAGCTTACCCTTTGCATCACCAAAAGTATCAACGTTTCGGGGGGGTTCAGCCTCCACTCATCAGAATCAAGTTAAAGGGGAGCCAAACCCTGCTCATCACATTTTAATTGTTTGATACCCTCCCTGTTCACATTACCTCCACTGACAAAAAGTCATCCATTGTCGACATGCAGAGCAGGTCCAGGTTAAAGGACCTTGTGTCACTTCTATTTCAAAACTCCACTTTGGCGATCGCTATTCAGGAGCAGGCAAAGTGGCCTAGGATCAAGGCTTGGCTTCCAGGGCTCATTCCTCCTATGGGGCCCAGAAGAAGGTATTGTGAGAACCTGCCCTTTATCTTCAAGGAGTAGAATACAACAGGAACCCCTAGAAAGCTGACTGATACTGTTCTTAAAGGGATACTGACATGGGGGAAAAAAATTTTTCAAAATGAATCAGTTAATAGTTCTACTCCAGCAGAATTCTGCACTGAAATCAATTTCTCAAAAGAAATTATATTTATATTCAATTTTGAAATCTGACATGGGGCTGGACATTTTGTCAATCACTCCTTACTGCTGTACTGCAAGTTGGAGTGATATCACCCCCTCCCTTCCCCCCCCCAGTAGCCAAACAAAAGAACAATGGGAAGGTAACCAGATAACAGCTCCCTAACACAAGATAACCGCTCCCTGGTAGATCTAAGAACAACACTCAATAGTAAAAACCCATGTCCCACTGAGACTCCTTCAGTTACATTGAGAAGGAAAAACACCAGAAAGCATTTCTCTCCTAAAGTGCAGGCACAAGTCACATGACCAGGGGCAGCTGGGAAATTGACAAAATGTCTAGCCCGATGTCAGATTTCAAAATTGAATATAAAAAAATCTGTTTGTTGTTTTGAGAAATAGATTTCAGTGCAGAATTCTGCTGGAGTAGCACTATTAACTGATGTGTTTTGGAAAAAACTTGTTTTCCGATGACAGGATCCCTTTAAGACTTTAAAATGTAAATAACATAGGTTCATCCTAGCATTATCAAGACACCTCTCTCAAAATGTTTTAATTACCCAATTATAAGATAAATCAACTGAATTATAAAGCTGAGGTGAATTAGATGCAGTTAACATTAACATCTCAGCTTACAAATTATTTAGACTCGCTGCATTAAACTTTTACATTTCAGCACTTTCAGGTGAACAGCAATAACCTGTTAAAATGCTATGTTGTATATTTCAGATATTACAGGTAAATGTTTGGGTTTCAGTCATTCATTTAACAAAAGATGTGGTGACACAGGTCATTCTGGATCAGCCATGCACAGCTTGTATCCAGCCTTAGCTACAGCTGCAGTCCTAGATATTGTTATAATTTATCTTAAAACTACATACCAATTAAAATAACCTACTGGTTTTCTTTTTATGACCTTTCTTTCCCCTTTAGAATAAACTGTTTACGTATAGTCCACTGCAGCTACTTAAGGCATGCCTCCAAACATTTTTTTGCAAGACAGTCCCGATTTTGACAGCTCAAACCGCAGTCCCGGGCTGTTACTGAAATGTCCCAACTGTCACTGCTTTATGCGCAGCAAATCTTTTTGTCCCTCATTTCATTGCCACAATGTTGGGAGGTATGCTTAATGTGAGGATGAATTTAGCACTCAATTTGTAGTAGTGTTTTGCAATTCTTCCTGATTTATATACAGCCTTCCAGTGTATATACAAGCTCTAGTTTTAAGGACTTGGCAACTGGCTGTTTTTTTCAAAACGCATCAGTTAATAGTTTCTCAAAAAAGCAAACAGATTTTTTTATACTTAATTTGAAACTTGACATGAGGATAGACATATTTTATGTTTCCCAGCTGCCCCAAGTAATGTTACTTGTGCTCTGATAAATCTCAGTCACTCTTTGCTGCTGTACTACAAGTTGGAATGATATCACCTCCCTCCCCCCCCCCAGCAGCAACAGAACAATGGGAAGGTAACCAGATAGCAGCTCCCTAACACAAGATAACAACTGCCTAGTAGATCTATGAACAACACTCAATAGTGAAAACCAGATCCCACTGCGACACATTCACTTACATTGAGTAGGAGATACAACAGCCTGCCAGAAAGTAGTTCCATCCTAAAGTGCTGGCTCTTTCTGAAAGCCAATGACCAGGCAAAATGACCTGCGATGCACCTACTCACCAATATTACAACTAAAAAAAATACACTTGCTGGTTCAGGAATGAAATTTTACATAGTAGAGTGAATTATTTGCAGTGTAAACAGTGTCATTTAGAAATAAAAAATAAATCATAAAAATCATGACCGAATCCATTTAATCTTATAAATTATAAATCTAAGACATAAAACAGAAAGGCAGGCAAAGCAGTTTCAGTAAACTAGTAGCTCTTTCTATATACTTAGGCAACTGTTTTAGCAACGTGATTTTATAGACCAAATAAAGCCAAAACCATTGCCTGTACAAGAATGTTACGTGGAATGTGTGGGCTTGTCCCTGAAAAAGTAGCTGTCATTTCTGCTATGTATAATTAATAGAAACTGCACTTGCTCTTATAGATAGTACATAAGATTACATGAGAACATTTCATCCCTTAAAGACATCTTTATAGTGCTCACTATAATATATTAGCCTCCTCAAATAAATAGGGTTTTATTTTAGGGGATTATTTACTAAACTCCGAAAGCAAAAATCACTGAAAATTCGTGATTTTTTTAAATAAAATTGGACTTTTAAAAAATCCAGAGATTTTTTGGAATTTATTAAACCCCGAAGATGGAAAATTCCGAATCACAAAATCCATCATCTCAGACCTGTCGAGGTTGCATATAAGTCAATGGGAGAAGTCCCAATGATTTTTTGATGTCCGCTGAGTGTCGTGCAATACCCCAAAGTTTTCAGGCAAAAATCTGAGTTTTTGGGTGAAAAATCCGAAAAAATTTTGAAAATTGGATGAAAAATATGAAAAAAACCCTGAAAATTAGATTTTTTTTCCCGCAAAGCAAATTTTCTGGAAAATGTATTAATAAATAAGCATAAAAAACCCCAGCAGATTTGATAGGAGTTTGAAGCAGAAAATATTGAGATACATTTCGGAGTTTGACAAATAACCCCCTAAATGTATGGAATAGTCTGTTGGCTAAGATTTCAACTGATGGGCAATTGTATTATCTTTGATTTTGAGTTCCCAACAATGTTCAATCAGAATTGGCCACATTGTCACCTGTTTGCAAAGGGTAACAGTGGAGAGGGAATTTCGAGCATTTTTTATATTCCATATTTGGGTTACTAAAACTGTTCAGTGCTGACCCCTAGTACCATTGCACTTATGTAGCTTTTTGTAGACTCACTTTCTCTAAAAAAACTTAATTTCCATTGATTTTGCTATCTCTTTTTCTAAAACTGGAATTCAAAGAAATTTTTCTTAGTTTCCTTTTATACAAAAAAAGTAATAGGTAGCGATTGTTCTGCTGGCCTTGAAAAGATATTCTTCATAAACTTCATGTAAAGCAGACACCCACACCTAGTTTATGCACTTTATTCCTCTGCTCTCCTTGATTCAGCTGGAGAGTGCCTTTGGTGAGGACAGGCGTTTTTTATGTATACATGTTTATAGCAGAGAATACTGAAGAATAACCTTCCTTGAAAACAATTAACTATGCTTTCATGCAAAGCTTTATAGTTTATATGAGGGAAAAATACAGGTATATTATAACATAACAAAAACTCCTGGTGGTTTAACAGACTTTGTAAAGTTTAGTTTATCAATTCCTGGGTGTTACCAGTTTGTACAAGGTCAGACAGATTCATGGATTGGTCAGTTGTAAAGATAACTTTATATGCTAAGGGGCAGATTTATCAAGGGTCGCATTAAAAAAAATAAAAAAATTTAAATTCAAATTTAGAGCTAATTTTAGGGGCAGATTTATCAAGGGTTGAATTTCAAAAGTAATTGGAGTTTTTTTGAACCCCCATAACTTCGAAATTCGAAAAAAAAAGACCAACTGAAATTCATTTAAAAAATTGAAGTTTTTTTTTTGCAGGTGAATAGGATGTATTTGATCGTTCGAATCGAAGTAAGATCAAAGATCATATTCAAGCAATTCGATTCGAAGTATTTTCATAAAAAAACTTTGATTTTTCGAAGTCCACCAATTGACTCCAAATGGGTTCTAGGATTTAGCAGGTTTTAGATGGCGAATGGTCGAAGTCAAAGTTTTAAACAGACAGTACATGATACATTTTCTAATTTTTTTCAAATTCGATTCGAATTTGGACTATTCCCTAGTTGAAGTACACAAAAAATAGCTCGAAATTCACATTTTTTTACTTCGAATTTTCACTTTCCACCCTTGATGAATCTGCCCCTTAATGTACTTCAACTAGGGAATAGTCCAAATTCAATTCGAATGTGAAAAAAATTGAAAATTCGAATATCAAAATTTATCATGTACTGTCTCTTTAAAAATTCGATTATTATCTGAAACCTGCTGAATTGCTGTTTTAGCCTATTGGGGACCTCCTAGAACCAGTCATTTGGTGAAGTTTTTTTTTAAATACTTATTTTTTTTTTAAAATACTTTGAATAATTCGATTCGAACGATTGAATACAGCCTATTCACTCGAATTTAAAAAATTCAGTTTTTTTTAAAATACATTTCAGTTGGTCTTTTTTTATTTGAATTTCGAGTTCATCACCTCGAAATTCGACCCTTGACAAATCTGCCCCTAATTGTGTTTATTGCGTGTGTTAAAAAAGAATGGAATTACAGAGGACTTTGCTTTTATGTAGAAATGCCTATAAACATTTTACTTAACAATCAATGTTTCATTAACTTTAGAAACTTGTTCATGAAATTGAAGTATGTGGAAGCAAATAAAGAAGAAAGTGTAAGTGCATGTTATAAAGATATTTTATATGGTTCTTAAAGGAAAACTATACCCCTCAAACAATGTAGGTCTCTATAAAATGATATTGCATAAAACAGCTCATATGTAAAACCCTGATTCACATAAATAAACCATTTTCGTAATAATATACTTTTTTAGTAGTATGTGTCATTGAGTAATCATACATAGAAAATTGCCATTTTAAAAAATAAGGGCCGCCCCCAGGGATCCTAAGATTCACAGTGCACACAAACAAACCAGACATGTTAGGCCACAATTAGCAGACTGATTTCTGTCTTTTGCTTCCTGTTACAGTTAGAGTTTTAGTATTTCTGGTCAGGTGATCTCTGAGGCAGCACACAGACCATCACAAAATGGTGGTTCAAGGCAAGAGCTGGAAAAGGGCAAGATTTACTTAAACATATACAGTATATACCAGTTTGGTAAGATTCTTTAAGTAGTCATTTTAGTATTCATTTTGTGGTAAAGTTTTCCTTTTAAGGAACAGTTCAGTCCTAAAATAAAAACTGAGTTAATAGATAGACTGTACAAAATAAAAAATGTTTCTAATATAGTTAGTTAGCCAAAAATGTAATGTATAAAGGCTGAAGTTACTGGATCAAAAATTCAAAAATATATTCCCAGTCAATTCTCAAAGTTAAAAAATCACTTTTTATTCATCATAAATATTAAAAAAGGCATACAGACCAATTGATGCTCCGCCTTATGCGTTTTGCACCCACAGGCACTTATTCATAGGCATTCGAAACGCATAAGGCGGAGCATCAATTGGTCTGTATGCCTTTTTTAATATTTATGATGAATAAAAAGTGATTTTTTAACTTTGAGAATTGACTGGGAATATATTTTTGAATTTTTGATTTGAGTGCCCTTTGGAGTTGGGGGCTATATTCCAGCACTTTTGGCCCTTTTTGACAGGCCTGTATAGACTGCAGCAGTTGAGTAGTAAAATTTTTTTGAAGTTACTGGATGTCTAACATAACAGATCACTACTTCCTGCTTTTCAGCTCTCTAACTTTTGATCCTTAGCATTCAGCTCAGATTCAAAAGCAACAGCTATGACCCATGCGCCGTCCCCCTCACAGACACTTTCAAGATGATGACCCCCTGTGACAAGTTTGAAGTCCTGAATCACTATTGAAACAGGCTAGTTCAGTGTATAAAATATGGCATTTTTAGAGTTTAGTTGACTTTTAAAGTGACAGAGCTCTATTCATATCTTACCTGTGGCTGACCAAGTGAATGAAACAGGTTCAATGGTTTAATTAAACACTCCTATCAGTAGAATTAACGCGTAGCATTTGATTAAGCACATTTTATAATAAGCCTGCAGGTACTGCTATATGGGGGTAAATTTACTAAAGGGCGAAGTGACTAACGCTGGCAACAATTCGCCAGCGTTACCACTTTTAGCCACTTCGTCAATTTACTAATGGGCGCCGGTGATAATTCGCTAGAGAAGAAGATAGACGCTAGTGCTGATTCACATTCTAACTCCAGGCTACTTTTCGCTCTGGCAAATGGATGTTTACTGAACGTTACCTCTTTCGCCAGACTTGCCTTCGCCAGCTCAGCCCAGGAGAAGTGCATTGGAATGCATAGAACATCCTCAATCTTCAGTTACTTACATCATTATTTGTGAGTGGAAAAGTCCAAAGACGCTGGCGACTTTTTCAGGGTGATAGTATGCAAAATGCATAACATTTTTTTTCAGGTACTCTGGTTTCCCCCATACATGTTCTAACATGTGGAACATTAATTTAAAGTCGGCTCGTGTGTAGGGCATTAAAACAACTGTATTGGCTTTATTTAGGTTCCCTGGACTTGTGCATTATCAGTGAAATGTACAAACGCAGTATATATGTTTTCACACATTTACCATGCTTTTAAACATACATTTAAAATGCCTGTGTGTAAGAGCTTTTATTCTTACTTGTTCCCTAATTACTTACTTGTTTTTGCTATTTAGAATGACTTGCATTTGTTTATTATTATCCCTTTTGTTATTGAACAATATCATTATTTGTTCATTATTTATTATCATTATTTGTTAAGAGATAGTCATGTTAATTTAGAGCTAAAATTAGGGATGTTATTAAAATGACTTAGCTTAATGGCTTTATTATAGATAGCCTAAATTTCTGATGTTCTGGTGGAATGGTATTTTATTCTCTTGTCAGACTCCAGCATTCCCAGTCATTATGTAATGATGGCATATTACGAGAGAGAGAGAGAGAGAGAGAGAGAGAGAGAGAGAGAGAGATGGACTCCACAAGCGATTTTGTCGCGATCCGACGTGCTGCAACAAAACGCATGCGACAAAAATAAGGTAGGTAATAGAATTGTCTCATGATGTTGTAGCGTTGATCCGAAGCGATCTGACTGTCGGATGCAGACGCAATGTAATCGCTCATGGAGTCCTACCCATAGGCGCAAATTCACTAAGCGCCGAAGCGCCGAACGCTAGTGTCAATTCGCTAGCGTTTGGCATTTTCGGTACTTCACAAATTCACTAACGAACACTGGCGTAAATTCGCTAGTGTTACTTCGCACCCTTACGCCAGGCGAATTTTCGCTAGGGACGTAACTACGCAAACTCACTAACTTGCGCATTGTTCTTAACGCTACCTTTTATGCTAGACTTCCTTCGCCACTTCAGACCAGGCGAAGCGCAATAGAGTAGATAGGGATTGTTTCAAAAAAAGTAAAACATTTTTCTAAGTCCCAAAAACGCTGGCGTGTTTTCTACATGATGGGTGATAGGCTGAAAAAGATCGAAAATATTTTTGGGGCTCCCCTCCTTCCCCCCTACATTTCCTGACTCATGGCAACTTACCAAGACAGTGGGCACATGTGTAGGGCAAAATAAAATTTTTATTTGCTGATTTGAAGGTTTTCTAGGCATTTGTAGTGCTGATACGTATTCCTCCATTGAAATTTGAATTTGGCGCCATATGCAAATGAACCATCGCTGGCGAAACTTCACTTCGCTTGGCGAATTAACGCTAGCGCAACTTCGCAAACTTACGCTACCCCTGTGCGCAACTTCGGATTTTAGTGAATTTACGGAGCGCTGGCGAAAATACGCCTGGCGAAGTGAAATACGCCTGGCGCAACTTCGCATCTTAGTGAATTTGCCCCATAGAGGGAGAGAGAGTTAGTTCAAGGCTGTTGCACACACCTCTATTTGGGTTACTTATCCTGGTGCTACCAGAAATTCAATTATATAAACGGATAGATGCTGGTGCAAACAGGGAATCTTTTCTTCAAAGTTAATATTAAGGTAAGCACTCTAATTAGAATGTAAACTCATGTGAGCAGGACCCTCTGTACCTATTTTTATTCTGTAACCCTTTGTTATTGTAAAGCACCGTCACTTGCTGGCACTGGCCATCTTCCTCCAATCCTATGCGGCTTTGCTTAAAGGGATACTGTCATGGGAAAAATTATTTTTTTCAAAATGAATCAGTTAATAGTGCTGCTCCAGTAGAATTCTGCACCGAAATCCATTTCTCAAAAGAGCAAACAGATCTTTTTATATTCAATTTTGAAATCTGACATGGGGCTAGACATATTGTCAATTTCCCAGCTGCCCCAAGTCATGTGACTCATGCTCTGATAAACTTCAATCACTCTTTACTGTTGTACTGCAAGTTGGAGTGATATCACCCACCTCCCTTTTTTTCCCCCAGCAGCCTAACAAAAGAACAATGGGAAGGTAACCAGGTAACAGCTCCCTAACACAAGATAAGAGCTGCCTGGTAACAACACTCAATTGTAAAAACCCATGTCCCACTGAGACTCCTTCAGTTACATTGAGAAGGATAAACAGCAGCCTGCCAGAAAGCATTTCTCTCCTAAAGTGCAGGCACAAGTCACATGACCAGGGGCAGCTGGGAAATTGACAAAATGTCTAGCCCCATGTCAGATTTCAAAATTAAATATAAAAAAATCTGTTTGCTCTTTCGAGAAATGGATTTCAGTGCAGAATTCTGCTGGAGCAGCAATATTAACTGATTTGTTTTGATAATTTTTTTTTCCCCATGACAGTATCCCTTTAAGTGTGAGTGTTCTGGGTAGAGACTGCATGGGGGGATGTGGAATATAATATGTTAAATCGATTCCTAATCTCCATTAATGTCTTACTGAGCAACTTCTTAATAGTAATGATTTTATAATGGTGGCATTATTACTTTATGTCCCTACTGTAATGTAGGAGAACAAATAAATCACTGAAAAGCAACAACTGAATGAAAAATAGCACTCAGGATTGTGCTGTCCCACAAAGGCACCATCAATTATATCTGTAAATATGTAATAATGTGGGGAGTGATTCAGAAGGCTACGTTTTATCCTACATTTTACTAGCATTCATGTCAATAGAACATCAGAAATAAGTGCCATTGTGCATATTATATAATGACATGTAAGATTTGTTTGTAGAGATAATGTTCCTAGAAAGAGTTTGTCAGTCTCTGTCGAAGCACAGGAAGTATCCAAGGACTTCAGATACATCTGTTTGTAGTAAAACTCCTGATCACCCCAAATAAGTCTTTCTGCACTGAGAGATTTAAAAAGCTGGATCGTAAACCTTTGGGTTCAGGCACATACATATATATTTATATATTCATAACTTATTGTTTTAGCCACCTGCAGGTTCATCCAATCTTCTGTTTTTAAAACAGTCAGCAGTTTGAGGAATTGACTCAGCCCTTTTCACATACTAATGACTATCGCTTGCCATGAAAATTGTGATATAAAACTTTTGAATAAAGATCATAAAGCCATAATAGACATTGTTTAAGAATAGGCTTTGCATTTATCAGTAGGTTTACATTTATTTTGCTTCAAACATAGAACATGGGGAGGCCCATTTTTAACACTAATAAGTTTACATATATTAGAATTTCAATTGGGAGGGTATTTAAGAAAAAACTCGAATCAAATTCAAATCTAATTTTCTCAGAAAGAACTTGAATGTCAGAAAGGCTAAGAACATCTTCAAATTGGTCACTGGAACTCTCCCATTGACTTGTACATAAACTCGGCAGGTTTAAAGGAAACAAATAGTCGAATTTGAATTATTCCCAGGGTATAGGTTTGATAAATCTCGAAATTTGAATTAAAATTCTAATAGAGTTTGGATAATTCACAACTCAAATTTAAGAGTTCTGAGAAAAAACTAAATTCTAAAATTCCAATTTCCATTTTGACCCTTAATAAATCTGCCCCATAAAGTCATTCTAGACCTTTTAAACAGAATCCTCAGGACCTGAGGCTTGCTGGATGAAAGGTCTTCCCAGAATTCTAAACTGTGCACTAAAGTTTTCCTGGACGTCAATCTTGTTGGTCTGCAACCAAGATGTTGCTCATTTACTGGTGTGTCTGGGGTCGTCAGGGCCGGAACTAGGAGTAGGCAGAGTAGGCACGTGCCTAGGGTGCAAAGCTGGGGGTGCCAGGCATGCACCTCCTCTGTCGCCTACCCCCAGTCCGGTGCCCGACTCTTTGTGGTTTTGACGTCTTCTTGCGCTCCTGCGCATGCGCGCAAATGCATTTCTCTCCTCATGCGCACATTCGCACCAATTTGCACATGTGCAGAAGCACAAAAGAAGTAAAAAACACAGTTTTTTTGAACATGCGAGTGCCACCTTGCGCATGCGCACTTGGACTAAGCTGGTGCCGCGTCCGCCGGCTTGCCTTGGGCGTCTGTGCGGCGCGGCCCGGCCCTGGGGGTCGTTGTCTTGTTGAAACCCCCATTTCAAGGGCATTTCCTCTTCAGCATAAGGCAACATGATCTCTTCAAGTATTTTGATGTATTGAAACTGATCCATGATCCCTGGTATGAGATAAATAGGCCCAATATGCCAGTATGAAAAAAACACCCCCATATCATGATGCTTGTGCCACTGGCTTAGCTCTGTACTGTGACTTGAATTCAGTGTTTGGGGGTCATCTGACTAACTGTCTGCGGCCCCTAGATCCAAAAAGAACAATCTTGCTTTCATCAGTCCACAATATGTTGCTCCATTTCTCTTTAGGCCAGTCAATGTGTTCTTTGGCAAATTGTAACCTTTTCAGAACAGAAAACAGAAAAATGTCTTTTTATAGTTTTGGTCTTGATGGGACTTTATGGTGGGATGGGATTTTACTGTATGTTACTGTATGTTGTCCAGAAAATCCACCTTTTTCAACATTTACCCATATTACATAAAATGTAATTTATACTCTCAAACGTGGGTTTTCTATAACCATCTACTGGTGGAGTTTCTTTGTTCTCTGGGTGACAAGGGCTCAGAAATGCAAATAAGCCCTGTCTATGGACTAGTTGCACTGTACAACTCACCCTGGATAAAAAAATCTGGAGCATGGTGCAGCGAGCAGTGTCAGTGGGAATAGGACAGGCGTAAATACAGGACCCCATTGTGGCCCATGTCCACTGCTTCTCCAAAACTTGTGCGTCAGAATATTGTATAAGTTAGGGGACAGAAGGCAGAATTCCTATGTGTCTCATCCTGCCCACCACTTATGAATACAGCATAAATGTATTCATGAGGGCAGCTACAGGTCTCTGCACTCCATCAATTTTTTATAGGCTTGAAGGCAAAAAAATATAATGTTTTTGGAGAGAGGGTCTGGTTATATTGACTATTGTACTAGAGTTAAAGTATTGGTAATATAACAATAAAACCAATACAAATCGCCTTTGTGGACTTACTGTTATATGTTATGTTGAAAACATTCAGTAAAAAGTATTAACACGTTCAGCTAAATAAAGAATTGTATCCATCGTTAAATATCACCCAATTAAGATGACAGCTGAGAGATCCTCAAAGCATGCAATTTCATCTCATCTCCTGACTCCTTTCATCCTAATGTTTAAAGAGCAAGCCATTCACAAAATGATTATATAATTATACTTTAAGGTATGTTGCTAAGGGTAATCACTTCCATATCCCAGAACCTATAAACATTTTAGAACAGAAATGAGTCAGTGCTGAACTGGAGGACAGATAAGGACAAAATCTATACAGTAGTTAATTATACACACACACACATCGAATAAAATAAGCTTTAGTGTCAGATCTTCAATTAATATTAGAAGTAATATTCTATTTATTGTAATGTCTGTACTGTAAAGTGCCATGTATCAAGACATGAATAATAAGAGACAGTGCTTTTAGTGCTTCGGATCTTTCTTTATGGAAAATATAATGAAACATCGGCTGTATTGGCCTATTTCTGAAGCAGAAAATATCAGTGCAGTGTATGCTTCTGTTGCAGATTTGCAAATGGTAGAGCTCCGGTTGTTTTAATGGTATGTGAGTCATGAGATTCCCTGATGTGGGTCACTGATGCTGAAGGATATATGCTACGGCTCAACATAATGGACAGATGTCTTGTTTTCCACACATTCAGTAATTTTGGCTGACATAAATTAACTTTTTAAATAGTTTGTAACCTTTCTATGAAGTAAAGATGCCTGAATCAAAACTGTCTGAAACAAAAGAACCCACAGCACACCCTGGTCTCTCGAACACAAGTAGGTCTGGTGTGCAGTCTCAGGGATCGGCACCCTCAATTATTAGTAATAAAAAGAAGATGAACCGGCACTACGGACTCCATGCAAGCGGGACAAGCCCTGCGTGTTTATTCAAAGTAACGTTTTGGGGGCGTCCCCTTCGTCAGACACGCCTGATATCTGACGAAGGGGCACGCCCCCGAAACGTTACTTTGAATAAACACACAGGGCTTGTCCCGCTTGCATGGAGTCCGTAGTGTCCGTTCAATAGTTTTTATTATTGAATCAAAACTGTACCACAAAGTGAGGTGTAGGCTTAAAAATGTCTTTTAGTTGAGGCCGGGGAAAAGGCAAAACATTTCCATTCTGCAGTAAATTACACTTGTAAGTAAATACACTTGCCAACATTATAAGCTAAGTATGCATACATGCTAATTTTTTGTTGATAGATTCAGCTATTTATGTTCTTCATTATGTCTTAAAGTCGTCATAGATTGCATTTTGTTATTGTTCTCTGTGCGTAACCAGTACTGCTGTAGTATGAGCTGTTCATTGTGCACACTGTATCAACTGTATAAACTGTTTCAATGCTTTTCAAGGAAC
Organism: Xenopus petersii; assembly: GCA_038501925.1. NCBI lineage: Eukaryota > Metazoa > Chordata > Amphibia > Anura > Pipidae > Xenopus > Xenopus petersii. The sequence continues at coordinate 115,405,823 of CM076679.1, read as the reverse complement.
AAAGCACAAAAATGAATGTCAGCAGCTTGTTGAACAGGTGAAGGGCCGATGGAAGAGGTTGAGCAAAAAAGTGAAAAAAGAGCCTGAAGATGGGCAGAGCAATGCTGGTAAGTTCAAAATAATAAAAATGAATCCACAGAAAACCATTTGTCTGTTATAGAACATGCTACATTTATTTAAAGAGATTCTTGCAGAATAGACAGACACATGATTGTTTTGAATACAGTGCATTACATAAATATATTACTTGGCAGTAACCAAAATGAACCTAACATTTATATATAGCACACACATAAATATTCACTATGTCTCCCAATCTTCAGGTCACTCCTCTGTGCCCTAATATATTTATACTCTACTGCTTTTCACTTCGTTCCTTTTCCTTTTGGACAACCTACTTTTTTTTCTTGCAAATTGTTGCTCATATCCGTATCTTTTTTTTCTATGTTTTCCTCAGGTTTTTACACTCTGTTTTTGTCCAATGGTGCTCTCTCCGTTTATTTGGCTCTATGGGGCATATTTACTCGACGGCAAAAGCTTCGCACCCATCACTACACTTCGCCAGGCAGAAATTTTGCTCAGACAACGCTAATTCACTGAAATGCAGAGTTTCTTCGTGGCCACCGAACGCTTGCTACGTTTGGGTAGCGTTACCTCAGGCATGAGAGCAATTTAAAATGAAGATATGCTAGCAAACATTTCTGCCTAGCTCAAATTTGCTAGAGGTCTTGCGCTCAGGTTAATTTGCATACGGTGGGAAATTTAAAGTTGAATGGACGTATATGTTGCAGCAAATACATTACATTACACAATTCCAGGGAACCTTAATAAAGAAAATAGAGTTGTTATAATGCCCCAAACATGAGCCCACTGTATAGTTTATATTCCATTAGTAAATGTATTGGGGAACCTGGTTCTCCAAGAAAAAATTTTAAGGACTTTTGCAGCCTATCACTCTGAAAAAAGGAAAAGACGAAAGCGTTTTTTGGACTTAGAAGCTTTTTCCACTGAAATATATGAAGTAACAGAAGATTGAGAAAGATCTATACACTCCAGTGCACTTCGTCTGGACTTAGCTAAGTCTGTGAAAGTGGTAACATTCAGTAAAATCCACATTTCATTGAATTTGCAGAGTAATGTCCATTCACCAGTGCGAATGACTGCTAGCGTCTATCTCTTTCGCTAGCGAAGTGACGCCTGCGCCCGTTATTAAATTGGTGATGTCCCTGCGGGTGGTAACGATATCGAATTGATGCTAGTGTTAGCCACTTCGCCCTCGAGTAAATCTGCCCCCATGTCTCTTTATGATCAGTTTGTTTAAAGGGATACTGTCATGGGAAAAAAATTTTTTTCCAAAATGAATCAGTTAATAGTGCTGCTCCAACAGAATTCTGCACTGAAATCCATTTCTCAAAAGAGCAAACAGATTTTTTTATATTCAATTTTGAAATCTGACATGGGGCTAGACATTTTGTCAATTTCCCAGCTGCCCCATGTCATGTGACTTGTGCTCTGATAAACTTCAATCACTCTTTACTGCTGTAATGCAAGTTGGAGTGATATCACCCCCTCCCTTTTCCCCCCCAGCAGCCAAACAAAAGAACAATGGGAAGGTAACCAGATAGCAGCTCCCTAACACAAGATAACAGCTGCCTGGTAGATCTAAGAACAACACTCAATAGTAAAAACCCATGTCCCACTGAGACACATTCAGTTACATTGAGAAGGAAAAACAGCAGCCTGCCAGAAAGCATTTCTCTCCTAAAGTGCAGGCACAAGTCACATGACTGGGGGCAGCTGGCAAATTGACAAAATGTCTAGCCCCATGTCAGATTTCAAAATTGATTATAAAAAATCTGTTTGCTCTTTTGAGAAATGGATTTCAGTGCAGAAGTCTGCTGGAGTAGCACTATTAACTGATGCGTTTTGAAAAAAACATGTTTTCCGATGACAGTATCCCTTTAAGTAAGTAGCTGTGCCCACATGTTTTACTTATCATTTGTAGACCAAATAGGGTTTGTTTTCTTAAATGTGTTGTCCTTTAATCACTGTAGATTACTTACACTGGGCCTGTTTAATAACACAGTGCATTCATTACTTCAGAAAACATGATTATAATACATAATTATGATTAGGGATGCACCGAATCCAGGATTCGGTTCGGGATTCGGTCAGGATTTGGCCTTTTTCAGCAGGATTCGGATTCGGCCGAATCCTTCTGCCCGGCCGAACCTAATCCGAACCCTTATTTACATATGCAAATTAGGGGCGGAGAGGGAAATTGAGTGACTTTTTGTCACAAAACAAGGAAGTTAAAAATGTTTTCCCCTTCCCATCCCTAATTTACATATGCAAATTAGGGTTCGGATTCGGTTCGGTATTCGGCCGAATCCTTCGCCAAGGATTTGGGGGTTCGGCCGAATCCAAAATAGTGGATTCGGTGCATCCCTAATTATGATTATTTATTCAATAGGGTGCTGAAGAACCATTCTCCTGGAGAGGTACATAAGTGAGATGAACATACTCATACAGTTTCTATACTTACTCCAGACACAACTCTACCTTACTTCTGCTAGGGTGATTCTAAATCTTGTATAAGGTACACAAAAACACAAAAAAAGTTACAATCATAAACATATAATTAAACTGGACCTAAATTATGGATCAGAATTGAGCAACGATAACTTGATTATGGGCTATCTATCCCCTGGCTGTTGTCACACAGAATAATTAAATATACTTGTGCTACAAAGCTGGACCATGTGATAAAAAGTGGACCTGTCATCCAGACATACAAATCTGTATAGTAAAAGTCATTTTCAAATTAAAGATCAAATCCAAATTCTTTTTTTATTAAAGCATTCATAGCTGTTGTAAACTCATTTAAAAATCTCAGCTGTCAATCAAATATTTCCTGCCCCTCCTCTATGCCTTAGGCAGACAATTACTTTCACTTTCCATTCAGCACTTCCTAAATGTCACTGCTCTCCCCACATTGCCCTGTTCTCTTTACCATTTAATTGTGTAGCCAGGACATGGGGATGGACATCAGGTCCCCCATTCAGGTGCACAAACAAGATTCTGAGATGATATAAGGCTTGTCTTAATAACAGTGTCCACAAAATGGCTCCTGCCTGCTTGTTATAATTATGAATTCCCAGACTGAATAAAACAAGATTCAACTAATTTATACAGTGTAATTAAAGTTCATTTTGCTTGACTAATGTGTTAAAATAGGATTTGGAATATTGTTTTGGGTGACGGGCCCCCTTTAGAGCAGAACTTCATCAGAGATAAAATTTCTTTTAAACTGTTACTGCTCTGAATAACATAAAACAAACCCCCTCAGACCTAGATTGGTTCATGTAAAGGCGATTACATTGAATTATGCCATCACTACATATCAGAAACACAGCTAGGCCACAAACTACACATATTGAACAGTTATGGGTGAAAAACCCATCAGGGGTATAATCTTTAAACCATCCCACTGCACAATGCACAAAGATTGAAATGTTGTTCACTTTGTTTCTTCATGACATGTGGATTTCTAATATTTATAAGAAACCTATAATACCAATGATGGTAGACATGGTAAAACCCCATATTTCTGTGCGATGAAATATGACAAGTAATTCCTCCATTCCGGATTTGTTTAGGATACATGAAATCTGAAGATTTTAAGAATTGAAATCCTTCTTCAAAGCATACTAAAAACATTTTTAGGAAAAATCGTTATTGTTCCTCAAGCACCTTCCCCCCGGCCTCTCTTGCAAAATGGAAAGGTCTGCGAGTTTATTTTCTTATTCTGGCTTATTAGCCTGTAAAGTTAATCATTCCTAACAGTTAAAATCAAGCTGTAACACAAAGTTCTACATTCTTTTATGGTGAATATTGTGAAACCAATTTCAGATCTTATGATTTGTTATGATTTTATCTCACTCCTCTCTTAAGAAAACACCGGGGGTGCCAATTTGTTAGACAACCTAAAGCAGGGATCCCCAACCTTTGTTTACCCATGAGCCACACACAAATATAAAAAGAGTTGGGGAGCAACGCAATTATTAAAAGAAAGACAAGTCCATGGGGCTGCCAAATAAGCGCAGTGATTGGTTATTTGGAAGACCCTTTGTGGACTGGCAGCCTCTTATTTGGCAGTACGCTTGGTTATTATGCAACTAAAACTTGCCACCAAGCCTGGAATTGATAAATAATCACCTGCTTTGAGGCTACTGGGAGCAACATCCAAGGGGTCGGTGAGCAGCATGTTGCTTGTGAGCCACTGTTTGGGGTCCACTGCCCTAGAGTGACAAGAAATACTGTAGTCCTAAAAATACACAAAATCACATGGCTGTAAGTAATGCAAAGTTATATAGAGCGGCATCATTGCCGAGTTTTATATTCTTTTTTATCAGATGTCTACCTGCTAATAAATAGAGTATCTCTGCGTCCATGCAAGTAGTCATACCTGACGGAAAGTGAAAGTTAAAAGCACTGGGATGCTAATTTTTAGCCCCCCTCTGTAACTACAGTAAAATTGCTCTCCTTTACCTGTCCCTGTTTGCATCTTCTTTAAAGTATGAACAGGCCTGAGGAACTTTCCAGCAGAGTAGTACTTTGCCTTTGGTGGGTGCATGTGCAGAATAGAACGTTTTTTAGATTCTGCATTGTTGTGCATGCTCTTAGCTTTTGGAGATATAAGTGATAAATTGGAACTTGGGAAAACATGTGGCACTCTATTATTACAGGTACATATCTGATGAAAAGAATACTCACTCAAACACTCAAAAATGATGATAGAAATCTTTGTTACGCAGAGTTGTACAGTTTTTTTTGGTATGACTGCCTGCCTTTCTTATCATTCTTGTTTTATATCTTAAACGTTTCAATTACATTCAAATCACCTCGCTGTATGTTTCCTTGTTTGGATCATTTTTTATTTGAGGATCTGACAAATGTTTTATGCCCTGTTCAGAGTCATATTAGAAAGGTAATGGTCTCAGGAATAATTTCTGTGTTTTGTTTTGGCTTTAATGTCCTCCATAACCAACTATAAAAGCATCTTTCATGTATTAGATTAACTGTCCTTTTATGGGCAAGGCTGTATTTCATTCTATGAATTGCATAAAAAGAGGAGTGGCTGCTGAGTGTGTTCTGTTTGTTCATTAATTGTGACAGTTTTGCTTATAAAGAGGTGCAGGTCAATCAAAGCTACAAAGTTCTACCTTGCTTGTGTTATGTCACATTAATTCATGAAGAATGACATGTTGTAAAGCTTTGGGTGATTTAAGCAAGGTGTCTGCGATTCCTGGAAGTTGTTCTGTTCAGAAGTCATTAGTCTAAAGCTTATGTGCAGGAAAATCAGCCCAAGGCTCTCTTCCAGTTGCCTGATCTATGTACTGAAACTAATTTCCTCTATACCTGTTTATCCGTCATGTATAACAGCAGTGACATTTAAACATCTTCCATAAAAAAACTGACCCATTATTCAAAACAGGTTAAAGAGTTTAGTAGCGCATATCTATTTAAAAGGAATGCAGATAGAAAAGGTGTAATGTCATAAAAATGTACATAGTAATTGGATGTCTGTAACACAGGGGATTTTCCTTTAGGTAAAGATTTGTATTGGTTGAACGAGGCGTGAAAGAGGCGATTCATGTCAAGGTGGAGAGACCATCTCTGAACAGAGGTGGGGGCCTTCGACACCACCTGTCTGCTACATACAATGCTGTTCTAACATCTGTACCCCGGCAGATTCAGAACACTTCACACATCCATTCATGCAACTCTCACAAGTAACACCTGAATCTAGGAGTTGCATGACACATTGGATAATCCTATCACAACTACACAGAATCAACACCTCTGTGAGTTTCTTCAGTTGTCACCTCTTTGAAGAGTTACAATGTGCCATTGTAAATGGATTAGTGGAAGAGTTTATATGCCAAGAACTTCCCACACCAGTCAGTTGAACTGAAGAAGCTGCTCGGATGAGTAGTGAAACGTCTTCATTGATTACTCAGCAAGTCCAGTTGTTTTTAGATTGACCTATACTAGATATACTATGACCTGGATGAATGAAAATCTTCATAGTCGTATTGGTTGAAGCCTTTTGGCAGTGACCATCATGCAGCAGGTTTAGGTAATATTTAATCTGCAGTTGGTATCTGCTTTAGGGACACTGTTATGGGTGCCCATTTATTGTATGTTAATTGGGGGATGCTGAAACCCCGAATCCTCTGCGAAAGATTTGGCCAAATACCGAACTGAATCCGAATCCTAATTTGCATATGCAAATTAGGGATGGGAAGGGGTAAACATTTTTTACTTCCTTGTTTTGTGACAAAAAGTCACGCAATTTCCCTCCCCGCCCCTAATTTGCATATGCAAATTAGAATTCAGTTTGGCCAGGCAGAAGGATTGGGCCGAATCTGAATACTGCTGAAAAAGGCTGAATCCTGGCCGAAATCCCAAACCGAATCCTGGATTTGGTGCATCCCTAATATTAATACGGACTGATGACAGATACAATGTAAGTAAATACATTGTCGGATGGTGTTGCAGCGTTGGTCGACGCGACACGACTGTTGGATGCAGACGCTGCATGCTGTGTCTGCATCTGACAGTCATGTCATGTCGGGTCGGATCAATGCTGCGACACCATCCGAAAATATGATTACTTACCTTATTTCCGTCGCATCCGACTTGACGCCTGCGTTTTTGCGCAGCATGTCAAATCGCGGGAAAACGCTTGTGGAGTCCTACCTTAAGTGAGTCATCCTTTAGAAAATGAACAGTATAGTACCTTAGAACCTGTGGAGCAGGATGAAGTCTGCAGCACATAAATTAGTGAGGCGCTTTTCCAGCATACACATCCTTTCTACAGTTCCTTCAATAAGATCTCCCTAGCCCCGCCCACATATGTAGCTTGATGGATGCATTTTACTGTCTGTCAAGAGAGGCGTGCTCTGATTGGAGGAGTCACAAGGCGAAAGATCCAGAATCAGAATACAGTTGATTGTAGCAAAACTTTGAAGGATGGCAAAAAGATTTCTACTCTGTTTAAAGTAGCAGCGCAGTGCAGGTGAGTAACAGAGTGAGTTTTCTTTTAATTAAGGTACCAGGCAGGTTTGGGGAGGCTTAGCCTAGTTTATAAAAGTACACAGAAGTAACATAGTTAACAAGTCTACTGTATATATAACCTGCCTAACTGCCAGTTGATCCAGAGGAAGGCAAAAAACCCCATCTGAAGTCTCTCCAATTTGCCTCAGAGGGGGAAAAATTTCCTTCCTGACTCAAGACGGCAATTGTACCAGTGCTCTGTACAGTGGAAGAAGCACAGAACAGTATGATTACGGTTCTACCACCACTAGGGCCATTACAAACCTTTTCGTTTTTCCTCTGATACCTGGTAAGATAAATGGGCTGTATAAGCTTCAGCTCTTCTTAAAAACTTTAAAGAAGAAGGAAAGCTACAGAGGCCATTTACTGCCAATAGATTAGCCACATTAGTGCAAACTATAAAACAATATTTATTCTGCAGAATGCTTTACCATAACTAAGTAAACAGTTCTAGATGCTCTCTCTGTTTGTTTAGGATACAGCTGCCATATTAGCTTGGTGTGACATCACTCCCTGCTTTCTCATAGCTCTGGGCAAAGATTACAGCAGGGAGGGGAGGAGAAAGGGGGGAAAAGGGAGGGGGAGAGGGAGAGAGGAGCAAACTGAGCATGCTCAAGTCCAAGCCCTGGAGGTTTAAGCTGAAAACAGGAAGTCTGATACAGAAGGAAAGAAATGAAGTGTTTCTTTTGACAGAGGACCCAGAGCAGCATTACTTTGAGGGTTTACTGGTGTATTTATATAGACCTTTCTGATAAAGTTTACTTAATTTTAACCTTTCCTTCTCCTTTAAGTCTATAGATTACCACCACAGTATTTGTAAAATACTACTTGTGATACAGGTATGGGACATGTTATCCAGGATGCTGGGGACCTGGCATTTTTCAGATAAGGGATAATTCTGTATTTTGGAACTCCCTACCTTAAATATACTAAATAAAACATTGATTAAACCCAATAGCGCCATATTGCCTCTAATATGGATCAATTATCTTAATCTTAGGGGCAAATTTACAAAGGGCGAAGTGACTAACGCTGGTGAAAATTAGATAGCGATGGAGATAGACTGTAGCGCTACTTCACACTCTAACGCCAGACGAATTTTCGCTCTGGTGAATGGACGTAACTCCACAAATTCACTAAGATGCTCATTTTACTGAACGTTACCTCTTGCGCCAGACTTGCCTTCACCACCTCAGACCAGGCCAAGTGCAATAGAGTAGTCAACGCTGTTGACTTTTCCGTTTTTCAGGGTGATAGGTTTCAAAAGATCATAATTTTTTTATGGTACCCAGCTTCCCCCTTACATTTCCTAACATATGGCACATAAACTATATACTGGGCTCATGTGTAGGGCAATATAACAACTTTATTTTATTGTATTTAGGTTCCCTGGGCTTGTGTAGTGTAAGGTATTTGCTGCAACATATACTTTCAATGAAATTTAACTTCCTGCCGTATGCAAATTAGCCAACGTTAGCACAGCTTCGCTTTGCTTGCCTGAATTAACGCTAGCGAAACTTTGCCCTCGTTCGGTGCCCTGGACGCAACTTCGCATTTTAGTGAATCATCGTTGGCCTGGCGAATTTATACCTGGCGAAGTGGACTATGTGAGTGAAGCCGTTGCTGGGGAATTTCCAGAGGTTAGTGAATTTGCCCATATGTTGGGATCAAGTACAAAGAACTGTTTTATTATTACAGAGAAAAATTATTTTTTGGCCTTCCCAAAGTTCAGAACTTTTTGGATAACATACCCTTGGACACTGTGCTCTGCATTGAGCACCGGATTTTTCAAAATGAGGCGCAAGTTAAGGGTGGGTAGGGGGCAGGGGGGGATGATGTCTACGTGCCCCCTAAACACTTCTCTTGAATGGAATTCAAAAAACTCATTCCACAGGTCTCTGCACTCTGAAAAGGAATGTACAATGACCCAAACTGAGCAAAGAGCAGAAAAATAAACTCTTGCGTAAGTGTGAAAAGCAGCAGCAGAAAATACAACAGCAACTTCAATAAAGAACCATAAAAAGCAACATTCCTTCAATGTTTAGAGGTATATATAATACAAAAGCATATCTTTGTTCTTGACAATATATGACCTCTTTAAGTGTACAAAAGCCACAATCATTAGATCTCCATTTAAGCAGAATACCTACCATAATGGAACAACTCAGCAAGGTGACAGAGGAAGTGTTAAGGTCAGTGTAAGAACTGTATGAGCTCTAGCAGATGAGAGCAAAATATGTGGCAAAACATAACGGACAAATAACAAGTATCTTACATTATGAATTTGTAACTCTGAAACGGGGATGTGCTGACTGTGCAAGTAGCTTGGCATGTTGCCCTTAAACAACTGCAGTTTTGCTGAATAATATTTCTGCAAATTTAGCAAACAGCCCTTGTTTGTCAATGTTTCATAATCATTGGTTACTACATTTATCCTGTTTAATATTTGTGGTACAGAGAATTCTAAACCCTTTAAGTTTTATAGATAGTAACCCCTATGGTGCTGGTTCTAAAGTGCAGTGCCGTAAAATTTATGTTTCTGGTCAGCGTCGGACTGGGCCAGCGGGAAACTGGGGAAAAAGCCGGTGGGCCCCACCGGCCCAGACCTACTCTAAAATGCTGCTGCTCCTACCTCCCAGGAGCATAAAGAATTGCACAGGGGGGAGGGTAGAGTGGGGATTTGCGGCTGGGAGGGGGGCCCTTGGAGGGTGCAGGGACTTGATGTGGCGCAGCCCCCTGTTGGCCCAGAACCCCCAATACGACCCTGGTTCTGGTTAGCAGTTTAAGCTATGACTTTGTGCGTATTTACTAACATTGCAGCATGATCCAAGAGCATGAACATGGAAAGGGTTAGGAGGCATCAAAATAACTGAAACCAAAGCCTTGTTTCTTTTAAATAGCTGTACTGTATCTTTTTTTTCACTATTTTGTAGCTTCAATAAAGTTGTTACTGACATACACCCCAACTGTAACGTATGGTATCTCAAACCCAAAGGTTCTGGTCACGGCCCACTCTTCTGCCTATAGCAGCTGCATGTGGCATCAGGAGGAGCCCTCCACTACTTGGATGCCGACAGGTCTTATTGTGGGAGAACCAGGGAGAGAGTTCTGGGCAAGCACGGGAACCAAACTTAAGCAGATAGGACGTGGGAGCAGTCAGCGAGGAGTGAACAGGCAGGGTGAATACCAGACGGGAAACGCGGTACAGGTATAGGATCCCTTATCCGGAAACCCGATATCCAGAAAGCTCCGAATTACGGAATGGCTGTCTCCCATAAACTGCATTTTATCCAAATAATCCAAATTTTTAAAAACAATTTCCTTTTTCTCTGTAATAATAGAACAGTAGCTTGTACCCCAACTAAGATAGAATTAATCCTTATCAGAAGCAAAACCAGCCTATTGGGTTTATTTAATGTTTAAATAAATTTCTAGTAGTCATAAGGCATGAAGACCCAAAATACGGAAAGATCCATTATCCGGAAAACCCCAGGTCGCGAGCATTCTGGATAACAGGTCCCATACCTGTACCATCTCAAATAACAGGAGCAAGGTCGGGGGCACAGGCCAACGTCAAACCAAACAGAAGTGAGTTACAAAATCAGAATCCAAGGAATAGTCAAATAAACTCTGAGGTCAGTACAGGCGGCCGAAGATAGCCGAGTTTAGGCTAATGCCGTGTGAACCCACAAACGACACTCGAGAGCAGCGATCAAAGGAACCCACTAGACCACCAGGTACTCTTACACCAAAATTTTGTAAATAGAAAAAGAGACAAAAAGATTTGCCATGTGGAGCGTGGACATTTTTACCACGCCCATTCTGTGGCCACACCCCCTAATTACAATGTTCATTTGCCAGGTTATGAAAGTCTGAACACATGTCTGTGGTTTTTATGTTATTACAGTTTTGCTAATGAAGGTGAATATGCTGCAGTCAAAGTTTCCCCAAGAGACCTGCTTATCTTCAATTGTTACAATTGTTTATCAGACAGCTCTAAAGACATAGGAAAGCCCCTAACTGCAAGCTGAACCCAACAATATCTGAATTGATTGGATTGGTACTGAAGCGTTTAGCTTTAAGTTGAGGTTAAAATGTTAGCTTACATTCTTAGAAACAATTTGTACATTTTTATAATATACTTCCAACAGATTCTGGCTTTGGAATCTTGAGTATGAGTCCATATATCAGATGTCTGACAACCAGTAGCCATGCATACGGAAAAAAAACATACGCAGAGTGAATCCTTAACACATGATTTCTATTAAAAATGGAGGTCACGGAAACATTGACTCCATTTTTCACCTGCAGACACCCAGACAAGCGGCACAAGTGAAACATTAACTATATTATTCACTATAGCCCCTGAGTTAAGGGGAAGTGCACCATGGTCTTATTAGTCACATGTTTACTGGGGGACTTGATTTTAAAGGGCATGTAAAGTCTAAAATAGAATAAGGCTAGAAATGCTGTATTTTGTATAGTAAATATAAACATGAACTTACTGCACCACAATCCTAATCAAACAAATAATTTATGCTTTCAACGTTGGCTACAGGGGGTCACCATCTTGTAACTTTGTTAAACATCTTTGCAAGACTAAGACTGTGCACATGCTCAGTGTGGTCTGGGCTGCTTAGGGATCGTCATAAACAAAGCTGCTTGAGTTCTGCATGGCTGGGAAGTAGGGCGGGGCTCCCCCTGCTGTTCATAAGTATGATTGTTTCCCTGCTCAGCAGTTAGGGACCGTCTGACAATTCCTATCCACAGCAGTAAATGAAGGGAGGATTTCACTGCATACAGTCAGGTTTCTTATAAAAACGGTACACATTTTTTAATTAAAGTATATTGGAGATTGGTTTCTTTTTCATTAAAGAAAGTAAAAATGGTATTTTATTTTTTTGCCTTTACATGCCCTTTAAATGCACTACAAAATTAAAATGCTAATAGTGTAGGAAGGAAATTATTTACAGGTGTATGTTAGTTGGCTGGGCCTTAAAAGCTCCCTACTTTCCCACTAGAGCTCCTGAACTAAGGGTAAGTGCACAATGGTCTTACTACTCACATCGGTTGCTGGGGGACTTGATTTTAAATGCAATACAAATTTATAATGCTCACAAATAGTTTAGGACTCATGCACAAAGAGGGACCTTGATGTGGTACGTGAGCTTACATATTTTGGCCAAAGTGTGGTACTAACACCTCATATTTTTTAATAATTATTTTTAAAGGCAAATCATGCACTGGCAAATATTCTCTTTGTGTACAAATATTGGCTTTTTATCGTTTTTAGCAGCTGGTCAACTCCAGAATATGGGTTAGACCGATCGCTGGCACAAAGGTGTTTATAGCAGCTGGTCAACTCCACAGTGTAAGTAAGACCTAGTGCTGGCAATTTTTTTCTGTGTTCCATATATCAGATGCCTGACAACCAGTAGTCATGCAAGCACGTCATTGAAAAAAAAAAAAAAAGATACGCTGAGTGAATCCTTAACGCATGATTTCTATGAAAAATAGAGGTCACTGAAACATGGACTCCATTTTTCACCCACAGGCACCCAGACAAGTGGCACAAGTGAAATATTAACAAATCTACAGTATATACCCTGGGAAGGGAAGACATAGAAGAAAGCAATTGTATTCTGTTATAGAAAAGAGCAGTCACAACAAACAGGACTAGAGAGCGGATGAGATAAATGTAAGGGTATTATTTTATACTGCAGCATGGGTTTAAATCATTAGGCATGAAAAAAACTATTGATTAGTAGCGCATCATTCTGGCATAATTCTAAAGAATGCCATAGATGATTTCCTAATGTTATAAACTACGTACAGATTCCTTGGCAACAGGTGCTTCTAACTGCACACACCTGAGAACTGAGAATAAGCACAGGTTGTCCATCTGTGGGAGGCTGTAGTAGGATTTAGACCTTATAATCAGAGAGATATGCCAGGGAGGCAGAGACATCTCCAGCAAGTCTCAGGATTATGTCTCTATCTGAGGAATCAGCTACCATAAATCATGCAACAGAAGCTCCTACAGAGAGGGACATACATAAATCATATTTTAAAACAATAGCCTGCCTTTTAATGCTTAATATTGCCCTGATGTACAATACCCTTGCAGTCTCGAAAAAAAGAAAGAAAAAAATGACCCTAATCATGTATGCCCTTGAAGGCTCAGTTATATCACCCAATAGAATAGGAGGTACAGAACAGAGCAGAGAACCACAAGGAGACACTTCCTACATCAGTAACTTGAACTTTTGTTTTTCTGCCTGGGCCAGTGCACCTGGTACGCATTTATGATGACAACCACATAAATATTGCCAACATGTAAACTATAAAAGTGCACGTTTCCAGCAGAATGTTGCATTGAAATTAGTTTTTCAAAAGAGAAAAAAGATTGTAATTTTGATATTTAATGCTGGACTAGACATGATCTTAGTTTCCCAGATGCCCTCAATCATGTGACTAGTGCTCTGATAATGTCTCTCTTTACTGCTAAGCTTCAAGTTGGCGTGACATCACCATCTCCCTATTCCCCCAGCAGCCTATCAACAGTAAAGTAACAGGATAGCAGCTACCAGACACCTGCATTGCTAAAAATGCTCCCATGCTCCCCCTAGTGTTAGGGCCACTAACATGCCCTTGTCTCAACCATACATGAGACAGTCTCAACTATACTTGAGACACTTTAAGCTGGTAATCATGCCCTTGTCTCAACCATACATGAGACACTTAACTAAGGAATCGGTCAATCGGAAAGAGCCAAAGGTAAGAGAAAAGTCCGTCAGTTCAGATAGTGATTCTATTTACCTCTGGATTTCTAGCCGTCCCACTTCTGACACCAGAGAACTGTTAGGGCCACTAAACTCCACTGTGCTATCCCTGCACTGTCCTTGCAGCTGCGAGCCGGCTCGTCTTATACTTGATGCAACGGTAAACCATCTGATATCATCTCTCCAGGCGTGCTGATCAGGGAACTTGCAATGAACGACACTGTAGGCTTGTGTGTTGCAAAACAAGTTCAGTTTATTATGGGTAGTACTACAACTTATATAGCATAGTAAACAAAGAGATTCCATTGTGATGTCATACACAATGTGATTACCCGATATTTGGTAATGGTTGAACACCTGAGGGGCTATAGTACGTTTACACAGTCTACAGCTGGTGTGTATGTGATAAGAAGCATGCTTGTGCAATCAAGTGTTCAGGCGGGAAAAGACATTAGCCCCTTGCAATCCCTTTCACCTAGTGGTAGATATGAGAATAGCACTCAATAGTAAAACACTCAAGTCTGACTGCGACTTTTCCATTCATACTTAAAAGGATACTGTCACAGGAAAACATGTTTTTTCCCAAAATGCATCCGTTAAAAGTGCTGCTCCAGCAGATTTCTGCACTGAAATCCATTTCTCAAAAGAGCAAACAGATTATTTTATATTCAATTTTAAAATCTGACATGGGGCTAGATATATTGTCAGTTTCCCAGCTGCCCCAGTCACGTGACTTGTGCCTGCACTTTAGGATGGAACTACTTTCTGGCAGGCTGTTATTTCTCCTACTTAATGTAACTGAATCAGTCTCAGTGGGACTTGGCTTTTACTATTGAGTGTTGTTCTTAGATCTACCAGGCAGCTGTTGTCTTGTGTTAGGGAGCTGCTATCTGGTTACCTTCCCATTGTTCTTTTGTTAGGCTGCTGGGGAGGAAAGGGAGGGGTGATACCACTCCAACTTGCAGTAAAGCAGTAAAGAATGACTGAAGTTTATAAGAGCACAAATCACATGACTGGGGGCAGCTGGGAATCTGACAATATGTAGAGCCCCATGTCAGATTTCAAAATTGAATATAAAAAAATCTGTTTTCTCTTTTAAAAAATGGATTTCAGTGCAGAATTCTGCTGGAGAAGCACTATTAACTGATGCGTTTTGGAAAAAACATATTTTCCCATGACAGTATCCCTTTAAGTAGGAGAAAACATAGCTTATCTAAAAGCAGTTCCATTGTGAAGTGCTAGTTCTTTCTAAAAGTACAGGATAAGACACAATGACCTGAGATGGCTTCATACACACAATATTACAGCTAAAAAATAATTTATAATAATCATTAATTTATAATATAACTAATTTATTGGTCCAAGAATAACATTTGAATTGGTAGAATTCCTTCCATTTAAACAGTGTAATTTAATGATAAAAACCTACACCATAAAAAATCATGACAGAACCCATTTAAGTTACATGGATTGGTAAATGCCCCCTTTTAAATGCACATAGCCCCTTTAACTCTGTTTAGGAGAGTGCAACAGCAGAGGTCCGTTTGTTGTTGAAGGAGTATTTCATTACTATATGCCAAATACTTTTATTGCTCTCTTTAAAGTATCCGCAGCCAAAATATAGCAGCCGTTTTCTTCCCTACAATGTTCACAATCACTTGCGACTAAATTCTTGCACAGGATTTCTAAGAATTACATAGCAGCTTTCATGTTATCGTAACTTCCAAGAATTCATTTTTTAAGGACGCAGATCGAGGTTCATTTAGGCAAGAGACAAACAAAGTGGCTACATTACTTAAGCTTTTTTTTCCCTCAGTCAACAGTTATCACACAAACTCCTGAAATAATGAATTTAAACAGCGATACGTTAAGCAGTGCTCCAAAGAGATTGTCCATCACTCAAACCAGTGCCTGCCCCAGGTGAGCTTGCAATCTATGGTCCATATCACATACATGCAACAGACACACATTACTGGCAGTTATCATAAGACAACTAACCTGCCTGTGAGTTCTGAGGTGAGTAAGGAAAATTAGGTAACTGAACGAAACCAATACAAATGTTGAGAAAATAAAAATTAGCACTTTTACAACTATGGGGCAGATTTACTAAAGGGGCGAAGTGACAAACGCTGGCACGATTCGGCAGTGTTACCGATTTCAGGTACTTTGCCGATTTACTAACGGGCGCAGGCGTCACTTCGTTAGCGAAAGAGACAGCCACTAACAATCATTTACACTCTATTGCCGAGCGAATTTTCACTCTGACGAATGGACGTTATTAAGATGCGGATTTTACTGAATGTTACCTGTTTCGTCAGACTTGCCTTCGCCAGCTCAGACCAGACAAAGTGCATTTGAGTGCAAAGATCTTCCTCAATCTTCTGTTACTTACATCATATTTTTAGTGAAAAAAGTTTCAAAAAAACACTGGTGTCTTACTTTTTTCAGAGTGATAGCCTGCAAAGTCCTTTTTTATGGGTAACCGGGTTCCCCCATACATTTTCTAACATATGGAACATAAAATATACAGTGGGATCATGTGTAGGGCATTATAACAACTCTATTTTCTTTATTAAACAGTAACAGTAACACCAAAAACTGAAAGTGTTTTAAAGTAATGAAAATATCATGTAGTGTTGCCCTGCACTGGTAAAACTGATCTGTTTGCTTCAGAAACACTACTATAGTTCATATAAACAAGCTGGCGGAAATTGAAAAACGGCTATATGGCACAGGATAAATAATGGATAACAGATAACATTATGTTCTACAGAGCTTATCTGCTGTGTAACTTGAGCCTTTTCTTCTTTGAATGGCTGCCCCCATGGCTACACAGCAGCTGATTTATATAAACAATAGTAGTGTTTCTGAAGCAAACACAGCAGTTTTACAAGTGCAGAGCAACACTGCATTATATTTTTAATACTTTAAAACAATTTAATTTTTTGATGTTACTGGTCCTTTAAGGTTCCCTTATATATACATTATGTAATGTATTTGCTGCAACATATACATCCATTCAACTTTATAATTTCCCGCCGAATGCAAATTAGCCTGATCGAAGTCCTCTAACGAAGTTGTGCTAGGCAGAATTGTACTCTAGCGCATCTTCACTTTGATTGCCAAAGTAACGCTAGCGAAAATTCGCCAGCATTCAGTGGACGAACTTTGCATTTTAGTAAATAAGCGTTGTCTGAGCAAATTTTCACCTGGCTGCGAAGCCGTCGCTGGTGAATTTTTGCCGTTTAGTAAATTTACCCCTATACTTTGTGTTTATGTGTATTGTTCTGCTGTAAAATGATTTGCCCTTAAGGAGTGCTACACACACAAAAAAAAAATTAAAATAAAAAAATATATATATATAATACAGCAATATCCAACTCTTGAACAGCGCAGCCAGCAGCACATGTACACTAAGGCAATTATTTGAACAACCAAAATAGCATATTGGGAGGACAACCCTATGAGAATGAGATGTAACCAATTATCTTAATGTTTTGGAAGAGAAAACCTGAAGTGAGGGATCTCTGACCTTTTCATGTGACATTATTGCTGCTGTATATAACACAGCTGTGTGGTATAATGACCCACGCAAGGCAAAATGCCAGGATACAAGTAGCACATCATCTCAACTATTCATGTATTATATACCATGAAATTAGTTTATTCAGAAAATATGAATACTGCTTTCAGTTGTAATTACATTAAGGTACTGGAAAGATGCTGAGAATAACATGTTTTTTATTATTCTAGAATAGAAAAACTTTTTTGGATACCTTAACAATTCAGACAAATATTTTGTCATTTAGTGCTCTAAATAGCACTGTGTTTCTAACAACTATGAGGATGATCAGACAGTTAAATATTGCAAGAAAGATCCGGATTTGCATAACGGGCGCCCCTAGGCCCACTGTCATTCGTTGCCACCTCCCTTTTATTCGCTGAAATTTTTATCATTTGACCGAAGCCATGGGGATTGGTGCATGGGAAATTTTAAAAAAACTATTGTATCTTCTGTGCATCCCCAGTGTTTCTGAACCAATGTGGGTGTGGTTGGGCAGCACGCCGCCCCCTAAAATCCTGCAGCCCTAGGCCCGGAACTTGGTGGCCTTTCCACAAATCCCTGAGCAGGGAGTGGAACAGATGGGCAGGATTAGTGGGTTTTTTAAAAAATATTTCAATAAATCAGCCCAAAAAACTATTTTCTTTTTTTGTAACTTATATTTTTATTTGTTTTTTCAAAAGAAAAAGAAATACAATCACAGTAAAAGGATACAGATGTCATAGAATGGATAAAGTGCAAACATACATCTTTGCAATATCAATAAGACATAATGAAAGGAGCACCAAACAATGTGTGTTGCGCTTTATTCGCCTCCCGTGACTCCTCCCAAACAGCATGTGTCAATTAGGACTATATTTAAGAGCTTCTCAGCCCAAGTACCAGAATAAGATTATTAAAGAACATTTATGACGTAGCAGGCACTTTCACGACCATGATATTTATCAGAAGTAGTGAGTGAAGGCACAAGTGAGAACATTATATACTATTGCTTATAAGTAAGCCAAACAGCAAGGTCAATGCAGTGACCATGAACAATAATAACCAAATAAAATAAAACTAAACAAAGTAAAATAAAATAAAATAGTAGTCGTAACCATACAGACCATTAACCGTGAAACGGTGGCATCATTATCATCAGTATCAAAGTGAGTACCCTTAGCAACACTATAGTTGAACTGAATCAGTTGAAATTAGTACCCAGGCTGACCAGACTTTCAGAAAACTGGGAATAGTGTTCTTAATATATGCAATCCTATGTTCAAAATCTTTATTACTATCCACTTTCTGATAGATTTCTCGTAGGGAAGGAAGGTTGGGCGTTTTCCATTTAGCTGCAATAGATATTCTAGCTATCGTAAGTACATGATTGAGCAGTTTTTGTTGAGCTGTAGTAAGCCCTAAAACCGGTTTGCCCAGTAAGAATGTAAAAACATCTTTCTGTATGTTCTCATGTGTGAACCGTCTTACAAGGCCCAAGATTTCCTCCCAAAACGGTTGGATCAGTACACAGTTCCAAAATATATGATAAACATCTCCTGGGGCTTCGCCACATCTCCAGCATAAATTAGAAACCCCAGGAAATGTTTTATGCAACCTCACTGGGGTTAAGTACCAATGCATCAATATTTTATAGATGTTCTCCTTCTGCTTGGTACAAGTTACACTACGTTTAGCATTATTCCAGATAGATTCCCAATCCTCCTGGGTAATTTCCACATTCAGTGCCTTTTCCCATTTCACCATATAAGAATGTTTGTAGTCTCGTATACCAAAGGGGTCATTAACCATAGCATAAATTTTTGATATTAGTTTCTTTTGAGGAAGGCCTTTAGAAGCTAATTGTTCGAAAGTAGTAGGCAGATTATTCTTAAAATATTGAGTGAATGGTGTCACATAATGCCTAATCTGAAAATACATAAACCAATGTAACTGTGCACTTGGAAGTTTCAATTTAACATCATCATAGTTAAGCATAGTCCTCAGGGAAGTGTCCAAAACATCCCTGACTTTGAATAGAGAATTGACCTCCCCAAAGCTATTAAAAGGAGCAGAAATGGCTGGTGGAAATAGGGGATTTCCTGAAAGTGCCAATAATGGGGAATAAGGAGAGCATAGTTTAGATTTCAGCTTCGTTCTATTCCAGATTGCTATTGTCAATCGTGTTGCATTAAGCATCGGTATCTCTAATTTCGGAATTTTTAAAGGCGCCCAGAACCAAGCATTGGGATGGTATGGTTGAAACAAAGCACTCTCCACTTTCACCCAAATAAGGTCCGAGGACCAGAATGTCCACGCTAACACTTGCCGTAATTGGGCTGCCTCATAGTATTTCTGCAATATAGGCAAACCAAGCCCTCCCTGGCGTGTTGACGTTCCCATGTTTATTAATCCTATGGGACTGACCGCCCCAGACAAATTTATGGAAAGCAGTTTGCAAATCTCGGAAAAAAGAAATGGGGATGTCTATTGGCAAAGTTTCAAAAAGATAAAGAAATTTAGGGAGTACATTCATCTTGAATGAGGCTATTTTGCCAAACCACGAGATAGACATATTTGTCCATTTCTGCAGGTTCCCTTTAATCACCCGAGCAAGTGGGACAAAATTTTGTTTAAAGAGGTCCTCAAACCTAGGAGTAATTTTAGTACCCAGATATGTAATATGGTCTGTCTTCCATTTATAAGTGTAAGCAGATCGTAGAGTCAAGCTCATAGCATTAGGGACATGTATAGGTAAAGCTTCAGTTTTTGACATATTAATTTTATAATGAGAGATTGCACTATTTTTGTCTAAAAGCTCACAAAGAGCTCTAAGAGAGCTTTGTGGTGTGGTAAGGGTCAAAATAACATCATCTGTATACAGTGCTACTTTAAGATGTTCAGCACCTATCCGCAGTCCATTAATATCCGGGTTAGCTCTAATACTGGCTGCCAAGGGTTCTATGCTTAAAGCATAAAGCAGGGGGGATAAAGGGCATCCCTGTCGTGTGCCATTGGAAATCACTATAGGGCGAGAGAGTTGTCCAGGTAGTTTAAGGTATGCAGTAGGTGTAGAGTATAATAGTCCTAAGGCTGTCAGGTAGGGACCTTGTAACTTTAAATGACGCAAAAGAGCGAACATATACTACCAGTCCAGGCGATCAAAGGCCTTCTCGGCGTCCAAACTAAGTATCAAGGCCGGATTGCCTCGTCTTTGTAAAAGCTCAATAGAATTTATAATGCGCCTCGTATTGTCTCCAGATTGACGTCCCTGAATGAACCCAACCTGATCCCCATGGATCAGTTTAGGAAGTGTTGGGGCTAGCCGATTCGCTAAGATCTTTGTGAAGATTTTTAAATCGGAATTTAAGAGAGCAATTGGCCTATAACTGGAACAACTCGTTAAGTCTTTGCCCTCTTTCGGTATTAAAGAGAGATATGACGTAAGGTCGGAGTGTGGAATGGGCATACCCTGCAAATAACTATTAAAGACTTGAACCAAATAAGGGGATAAAATATGCTGATAAAGTTTATAATACTGGTATGGGTAACCGTCGGGCCCAGGTGTTTTAACATTCAGAAAAGTTTTCAGGGTGTTTGTGACCTCCTCTAAGGCGATTTCCCGATTCAAAATCTCTAGATCTGCGTCCTGAAACACAGGTAAGTTTGCTCCTACAAAAAAATCGTTCAACTGAGGTAATGCGGTCACATCAGTGTTCAAAAGACTATTTTCAAGCACTTTCCTTCTATATTAAAAAGAGTAGTATGCACTGGCACTTTCTTGTTTTTCACATAAAAATGTTCAACATTAATTATAATATAGCACTTTTACCTATTCCTCCTCTCAACAGTCATCTGTAAACTTGTAAAACTTGTCACATTTTAATTCAAACATATATTATATCCACTTGCCTCCCACAGTAAGGCAAACATTGTCTTTTTCTACACATACTGTTGCACCAGGCTTATTTACGGACTTATTTATGAATATCTAGCCTTGAATATAATATTCCACATATGCCCCTCAGCTTATTTCTTACTAAACTCGCAGTACAAAGACAGCTGTGAGCCATCTTTATTATGAGTGCTTTAAACTGCATGTGATTCTAACTAAACATATAATCACCCCGATATGATAGGAAGACATCATGGCGCTAAGATGTGAAGCAAACCCACAGCACACTCATAACTTATGGAAATATAACACAACATACATGAGAAAATTCATTTGTCTCTAAAGAATTGGGTCACAATTTCAGTTTCACAGGTGACATTGCAGCTCAATGTTGATCTCCCCTTGTGATCATGAAGCACCGATATCAAGTCCCCAAAGTAAATTCAGACAGGCTTATTTACGGGGTATTTTTACTTTTTGGCAATATTTGTCTTTTTTAATTCAATTTAGTGCATGTATAAACCATGATTTTTGTGATTAGATAATTAGTCATATATATTTGCTATATATTGGCAAAATGCGTTCAGGTCTGCAGAACGAGGGTTTAGCACAAATACAGTATAAAGGGCAAGCTGTGTAGGAAGATGCCACCACCCCATAACAGACGGTAGGAGATAAGTGTTTGTGCTACAGATAACAGTATATATTTAGCACAATGAAATTGTGTCCTTGTGTATTTTACTTATTGTTTTTTCTTGCAGAATTGCAAATTAGGAAGTAAACACCCTCCATTAATAGAATATACACTGTACTGTAATTATAGGGGCTTGCCAACTTATAATTAAATGATTTATGGCTCAGAATATGTGTCACCGAAAATGAAAACTCTCCATTTGACCTGACATGCAATATTTTTTCACATATAATACATGCAAACACAATATAAACACATTGGGGCTCATTTATTAACGCAGCGCAGTGCTAAAAAGAGCGCAGTGGCCTGACATTTGCCCAGCGCATGCGAGTATTTAATAATGTAGCGCACGATACCTTAACAGTGCGATTTTGTGCGCTAATGTAGGTGCGACTTGTGAAACTGTGTGAAACTGCGTATCAGCTGTCGCAGTGCTTATAATAAATTGTGCGCACAGGAAGATACCGCAAAGGTAAGGATTAGTTGTGCTCATGTATGAATGCGCTGCTTTAATTAGTTGCGTCACATATTGCGCATATTGCGTTCACTTAGACGCATCTGCATTTGTTTCTGTGCTAATATTTGTTTGGTTGCAAAGGTGTTTAGCCTACCTGATACCCTTAAAGGAACCTTGGTCAATATAAACATGTTGGGTGGAAGGCGTGGTTAATATGCACTTTACAGGGGTTGTTCATCTTTGAGTAAACTTTGAGTTAACAATCATCCACACCAACAGCAGCACAATTGTATTTGCCAGAACCCAGTTTAGCAGTGTGGCTCTGCTAGCGCAGCTGGGCAGGAATGCGCATTTTGAAGAGCGTTACTATTACGCCACAAAGAGGCAGTCGTAAAAATTGTGGTGCTGTTGACCGGGTGCAGTTTTGCACATATACAGACGCAAATCTGCGACGGCCGCAGTGCAAGCGCATTGTAGCCACGCCCACAGCCACGCCCCTAACAACCACGGCATCGTTTGCGACATAAATGCCCAATCTTTTGCGCAATGCGCATAAACAAAACCATCGCAAAAGCTCTGTGTTATGCGCAATATCACGCAAATATATTAGCGATCACACTCGTGATGTCGCAGACAATCTTTTGCGTCCACTTATGCGCTGCGCTGCGTTAATAAATGAGCCCCATTATATTTCATTTTATTTGTGTAACAGAAATTTGTGGAACAGAATTTTTAAAACAACAAGTGAACATTGTATGTGACTGGTTTTACAGGACTTTTCGTGTTGGCAGATTAAAGGGATACTGTCATGGGAAAGCATGTTTTTTTCAAAACGCATCAGTTAATAGTACTGCTTCAACAGAATTCTGCACTGAAATCCATTTTTCAAAAGAGCAACCGGATTTTTTTTATATTCAATTTTGAAATCTGGTGCTAGACATATTGTCAGTTTCCCAACTGCCCCCAGTCATGTGACTTGTACTCTGATAAACTTTAGACACTCTTTACTGCTAGGCAGTACGTACCACTTACCCACTGCCTGCTATCACTTATGGAACATGAATAAAGCCGTTTTTACAAAGAATATGTGTAGCGAATCCTGATATGGAGAACGGTCCAACGCTGAACCGCGATACACAGAGATTGCTTTACAGGTGCCGGCTAGAAGTTGCCGGATTATCGCGAGAGCTGCGGCCAACACGTTACACGAGAGGGTGAGCTCCGTTTAACCTTCACTACCCGTTTTTCATATTGAACTCTTTACTGCTGTACTGCAAGTTGGAGTGATATCACCCCTCCCTTTTCCCCCCAGCAGCCAAACAAAAGAACAATGGGAAGGTAACTAGATAACAGCTCCCTAACACAAGATAACAGCTCCCTTGTAGATATAAAAACAACACTCAATAGTAAAAGCCAATTCCCACTGAGACTGATTCAGTTACATTATGTAGGAGAAATAACAGCCTGCCAGAAAGTAGTTCCATCCTAAAGCTGGCCATAGACGCAACGATCAGATCGTACGAATCATGGATTTCCGGACCGTGCACGGAGAGTCCCGACATTTTTCGTCCAGCGGAGATCGGTCGTTTGGTCGATTGGCCGACAATATCTCTGCATGTATTGCCGATCGTACGATTTTCAGTGGGAGACTGTCACTAACTTTGTCGGACATAACTATCGTACGATTGCTGTCAGTGGTAGAACATTGGCTGATCTGTTCTTTTACTGCTTTATTTGATCGGAATGGTAAGACTTTGATCCGAATGGTTAGCGGCAGGTCGGGAGATGGGAAAGTCCGATCGTACGTTGATTCGTACGATCGGATCTTTGCATTTAAGGCCAGCTGTAAGTGCAGGCACAAATCACATGACTTGGGCAGCTGGGAAACTGGCAGTATGTGTAGCCCCATGTCAGATTTCGAAATTGAATAGAAAAAAAATCTGTTTGCTCTTTTGAGAATTGGATTTCAGTGCAGAAGACAGTATCATTTTAAGTCTGCTTTGTATGGGCAGCTTAATTCAGTTGTCTAATACAGACCAGATATGAAACACTGTGGCACATTTAGTAACAACAGATACATTTTCATAAGGGGAAAGTTACCCACTGCAACCACATTATCACATTATTGATTCAAATGTTGTACCCAGAAAAAGCTAACAAAATAGCATTTGTTTCTACTGTTTACTGCCCTGATGCTGATAAATGAACCCGGGTGTGAGGTGCAGTGGTCTTCATGAAAAGCATTTTGCATCCAGATGCCCTCTCTTCAATTGTATGCAAAGCTAAATGAACCCCAGTACAGTTTTCTAAAAATCTATTTTCCTGGCATTTGCAGATGAGTAAAAGGAACTAAGCAAATAAGCTGATCAGAAAACCCTGTAGCCATTTACGAGCCCCCACTAATGTATGGAGTTGGGATCTGGTCAGCAACTACCTTGGCAATCACTGAAAACCCTGTGGGTGATCTTTATGCTATAGCATATTGCAGGTAAATGGAAATTTTAGGAGCTATATTGGGTTACTTCTTAGCATTTTATTTGTGCAGTGGTCTTGAGAGTATTTATCCCAGGAATGCCCAAGGTTTTGCTGATCATAAAGGACAGCAATTGTAGTTAGAATTAGAGCTCCTGCTCTGAATTCCTAAATGTCAGAAAGCCAAGAGTACCCTGGGCTCTCACTGCTCTCAGACTATTGGGCTTTCCGTGACAACAAATGGCAGTGGATCCAGACAGAGAAATTCTATAGGTGATATAATAAGATAAATGGGGATAGTGAAAGTGAGCACAGCAGAAAAAAAAGGTCAGACATTCTCCAAATCAACTTAAAAAATTCTTTCTAAAGCAACGGAAATAAATCTGTCTCTCCTTGACGGCAATGCAAAACCTAGAATTACAAATGGAAAATATTCTGTAGACACTCAAGATACATATGGAAGAAATCAATGTGGGGCATTTGTGTTTTATATTAAACCGAAATTAGAAATTGCTTTCTATGACATAATCAAGTACAGTCTCCAATACAAATATAAACGTTTCCGTATCTGGTCAGAAATTAAAGCAGTTTGTAGATGTTCACAAATTGCTCCTCTAAGCACTTTATTTTTTGAGACAGTTAAGAAGACACTTTGTTAAAGTGCAAGAAATATCTGAATCCCTTTTTACAGAAGTGCATAAATGAAGCCCTTATAAAGGCAATCAAATATGGGCCAAGGTAAGTGTGCTATGTGGCTATAATCATGAATGAGAGTGGCCATATGGAGCAGATCTGAGCAGAGCATGAGCGGTGGCTACACTTGCTTTGAATCAGATTCACTTGTTCAGTTAATGAGCCGTACTGTTTAGCCATCCCTGGGGACACTTTGCAAAAAGACTAGTATTTTAAAAGTAATCAGATGGTAATAAAAAAAATGAACATTGAAAAGGATTTTGTTGCAAACACTGCAAATGATTTCAAATGTCAACTAATCATATCTAGATTCCAGGTCTGGACTGAGAATTAAAATAGGCCCTGGCATTTCAGGTACCCAGAGGCCCAAACAGCCCTCCACCAGCCCACTAAATACTGCCCCTCTGGCATTTGCCAGAAGCCACAGATTGCCAGTCTGGGCCTTGGTAGATTCATAACTGCATAAAGAAAACAAGACAGCTGTATTAGGAAAAAGAAAGCAGGGGTTTGAAGGGTAATAAACACATCATCTAACATGTTTTCCACTGACTGAACACCTTATAGTTGCTGTATTAACAGCAGGGGGCCGGGGCCCGGCTGCGCGTCACGCACCAGGGCCCACCCCCCTCTAGGATCGCTACTAAATATGTAGACAGTAGTATTCTAAGTCAGTCTGGATTCTGTGTGTGTATGTTTTTTATTTTTTAATTATTTACATTTTTAATTATTTACATTTGCAGGTGGCAGGCATGGAAGTTTACCTGCTGTTGCTCGGTTGCTTCGGATGTTGGTTGGTTACTAAAACCTCACACTCAGCCAGTTTTTGGGTACTCGGTTAGTTATCTCGGCAACCGCACAGCATCGTTAGTTGCAGGCTAGAATGGCTTAGGCACTTAAGCAAACTGAAAAGTTGCACAGACATGTTTATTACAAGATGAACCATAAGGTAAAACATCCCTAACCCAGCCTTGGACTGGCCCACAGGGAAATTCACAATGGGCCCAGGCATCAGTGGGCCCTCTTGCTTCTAACCATTTGGCTTATTTGACGGTCATTCCCTATTTCTTTATGGGAAGAAAATGTGTAATAATGGAAGATTATAGCAAGTAGATATAAAAGCAGGGCCCAGGGGGTACGAGTGTACTGGGCCGGGCCTGAAGGGGGGCCTGGCAGTGCTGAACTTTTGAAAGAGCCTGGCCCCACTTGACAGCGCCGAAGCCTGAAGCCGTGCCGCCTCCTTCAAAGTCCGAAGTGTGGAAGTGCCGAAAAGCCAAAGTCTCAAATGCGGAAGTGTCGAACAGCCGAAGTCCTGAAGAGGCGAAAAGACCCAAAGTCACGAAAGGAGGTGAAGTTGAAGTCCAGAAGCCACAAGTTCAATTCCTCTGAACACCAATTTGTGTTTTTTTAATCCCCTGGCCACCAAAGTATTATTTTAATACTCCATAGGCCACTGCCACCAATGTTTTTTTAAAAATTATTCTTTGGAGCCCCAATTTTTTTTAACTTGTAAGGGGGCCCTGGCGCCAATGTTTTTTTTTTAAATATTCTTTGGGGCCCCAATTTTTTTTTAACTTGTAAGGGGGGCCCTGGCACCAATGTTTTTCTTAACATATAGGGGGGCCCTGGTCACCAATAGTTTTTTATAACTTATGTGTGTGGGGGGGGTTACCTTTTTTAGCGCTGATGTCTGTGTGGTCTTTTAACTGTGATGTAGAGGGGGTGGGGCCGGGGTGGGGCCCTGTGATTTCTAATGGTGGCCCTGTATATAAGACTTGGAGAGTTAAAAGGTTGAGTAAGGAGAGGAGGAATAAAAGTTTGGAAATTTGGCCCATGGTCTAAAGTTTTCCGGTGGGCCCCTGGCACTGCACAGCCTTCATAATAAAATTGTTCTATGTGGTTAATCCATATGGAAAACATGACATTTGAAGGGCCACTGAATACACTGAAGATCTTGGAGATGTAAGGATACTTTTGTATATCTTTTTGTGCTTTTGTACCTGCACAGTAAAGGGGGTCATATAGCTATTTAAAGACTACTTCTTTGAGCACATATCCATTCTGATGCGAGCAACAGTTTTAATGCCAGTGTTAAAGTTAATGGGCGTCCAAATAATGTTGATGCACGGTTTTGAAACGAGTGACTTTTCCGATGCGTGTCCAAATTTTTTAGAAATTGAGCTGGGGAACTGTATGGAAGGGAGGGTACCGGGGAAGACTTCCTGGCAACTGCATTGAGCAGCAGCAGACTCCACTTACAATTATAACAGCAAGCGCTTAACCACCGCTACTCCACCGAATGCCTTTGGTTTTTTAGTTATGTGTGTTTTAGGGGCATGGTCCCACACTGCTTCCAGGCTTTAGGAAGGGTGCACGGTTTGAGTTTGTATTTTTGGCAGCGTGTACATTGTTAAAATTTTTTATTAGTAACTTTAATCAAAAGTTACATTTTAAATTGGTCTCAGATCCGAACTGGTTAGCTGGAAAAACACAGGCATTACAGGGTCTATAAGTAATGTTATTGGTGTAACTTCAATTTGGTTGTAAATATGAATAATCCCATAAAAATAAAATGTTTATTAATCAAACCCATAATGGAATAAAATCAACCCTGACTAGTGATGGGCGAATTTATTCGCCAGGCGCGGCGAATTCCTGCGATTTGCCGCCGGCAAATAAATTTGCAAAACCGCTGCCATTTCGTCAAAAACGGACGCCGGCATCAAAAACGGACCCCGGCGTCAAAAATGAGACGCCGGCACCGTTTTGTGAATTTTTCCGCAAAGCGAAACGCCCCAAATTAGCCCATCACTAACCCTGACCCTTAAAACCATGTGACATAGCTGGAGGGGCCCCTCTTTAGGCATGGTTAAAAAAGCAAAATACAGTAAATAGCAGTGTAATAAGTATAAATCAGCTCGTAATAGTATACAAATTGAGCAGCAACAATTCTCATATGCTCATAGATCATATGCTGTATTATTGAACTCAACCTTGATATAATGTCCTCAGACTTTGTTTAGTGCTGTTTCTTCAATCCCAACACAATTATCTACAGTTGTATTCAGAATAATAGCAGTGCGTTTAAAAAAGTGAATAAAGCTCAAAATCCTTATAATAGCTTTGATTTCCATACACACAAATGCCTTGGGAACATCGCACATTCTATTCCAAAGTAAATCATGAAGAAATATTTATCAAATTTGAGCTATTCCTTTAAAGGAAGGAAAACAAAGGGAATACTAAGCCGTTTCAAAAAACATAACAGCATCTGCATTCTTCTGTACAAACTGAAACATTCACCGTATAAACTGAAACATTTTTCAAAATTTTGCTTTCCTTTGAATGACTGAACTAATATTTAGTTGTATAATCAGTGTTTCTGAGAACTGCTGCACATCTGTGTTACATGGAGTCCACCAACTTCTGGCACCTGTTACATTCCACAATTCTTCTGCATCTCTTGCTTTTCCCTCACAAGTTTTCTATTGGATTAAGGTCTGGGGATTGGGCTGCCACTCCAAAATGTCAATCTTGTTGGTCTGGAACCAAGATGTTGCTCATTTATTGGTGTGTTTGGGGTCGTTGTCTTGTTGAAACCCCCATTTCAAGGGTATTTCCTCTTCAGCATAAGGCAACATGACCTCTTCAAGTATTTTGATGTATTGAAACTGATCCATGATCCCTGGTATGAGATAAATAGGCCCAACACCATAGTATGAGACATCCCCATTTCATGACGCTTGTGCCACCGGCTTCACTGGCTTCACACTGTACTGTGGCTTGAATTCAGTGTTTGGGGGTCATCTGACAAACTGTCTGTGGCCCCTAGACCCAAAAAGAACAATCTTGCTTTCATCAATCCACAAAATGTTGCTCCATTTCTCTTTAGGCCAGTCAATGTGTGTTTTGGCAAACTTTAACCCCTTCAGTACGTCTTTTTTTCCTACAATGGGACTTTGCGGGGCTTCTTGCCGATAGCTTGGCTTCACATAGGCGTCTTCTAATTGTAACAATATCACAGTAACTTTAGACCTTCTTTGATCTTCCTGGATCTGATCATTGGTTGAGTTTGATCTTCCTGGATCTGATCATTGGTTGGTTTTGCCATTTTGCCCATTCTTCTGTTCATTCGAATGGTTGTTTTTCCATTTTCTTCCACTTCTTTCAGGTTTTGGTTGCCATTTTAAAGCATGAGATAATTTTAGCTGAGCAGCCTATCATTTTCTACACTTTTTTATATGTTTTCCCCTCTCTAATCAACTGTTTAATTTAAGTGTGCTGTTCTTCTGAACAATGTTTGGAACAACAAGAAATGCAGTATGACCAGCATGCACCTTCCATCATTAAATAAGGGCCACAGTCGACACCTGTTTTTTCACAGAATGATTAACCTCACTAATTGAACACCCCACTG
The DNA here is from genome assembly GCA_038501925.1 of Xenopus petersii. Lineage (NCBI taxonomy): Eukaryota > Metazoa > Chordata > Amphibia > Anura > Pipidae > Xenopus > Xenopus petersii. Next base: position 115,375,753 of record CM076679.1, on the reverse strand, counting down.
CTATTATTTAAAACAAGCCTGAATTAATGATTCAATTACACAGAATCAGCAGCATGCATGCCATTAATGTTGGTTTTCTATTACTCTACTACATCTACTATTATAGTATTTGCCATGTCGAAATAAAATTTCTACCAAAAACAGAGATTTGATCAGTTTAGAGATGTCCGACTGCTATTATTCTGAACACAACATTCTGTCAAGTGACACTTGATAAAGGGCCTAGCCCGAAACATGTTGTGTTCACGTTCCCAATACATTTTTGCAGTCAAAGAATACTGCTGAGGATTTGTCCTGCACTTTGATTTCTCTTTTGATTGACTCTATTGGGGGATTGACACAGGATACCCCCAGGATAACCAGTACCAAGCAACTAAACGGTGAGCTGCAACCTATCTATCTTCAATAGATTATTCTGAACACAACTGTATACAGAAGATCTTGCCCACAATTCAAAAGCACTGACCGAAGACATGTCCAGAACATAGAAATCCGTCTAAATCTAAATTTAGATTGAAATACTGGCATCTAGTGATGGGCGAATAAATTCGCCTGGCATGAATTCGCGGCGAATTCCCGTGTTTCAAATTTCCACGATTTTTTTGTGAAAATGTTCGGATTGCTAGATTTTTCTGTGAAAAGGTTCGAATTGCTCGATCTTTTTAGTGAAAACGTTCGAATTGCTCGATTCTTTGGTGAAAACGTTTGAATTGCTCTGTTTTAGTGAAAACGTTTGAATTGCTCGATTTTATTGTGAAAACGTTCAAATTGCTAAAAGTTTTGGTGAAAGCATTCAAATTGCACAAATTTTTCTCGAAAACTTTCGAATTTCACGATTTTTCTGTGAACTTCCAATGACGCGATTTTTCGTGAATTTATTGCGGGAAATTCGCCCATCACTACTGGCAGCATGTACTTCACTGGTATACACCAATAATAAAAAATGAAAACAAATTGCAATTTTTTTTCGAATATCTGAACACTCAGCACAATGATGGGAAGTCCTGTGCCAATGGGACCCCCTACTTCAACTGCTCACCCTGCCGTCCTTCATGACTGTTTCAAAACTACCACAACTTTGTCAAGAGCTCAAGAATGCCATCAAATAAGCGCGATGTGCTTTGAGTGCTGACTACCATGGCCGTTTGGAGTGCACTGGTGTTTTCTCAACTGTGGTTTTTCTGCCTATGCTACGTGTCATTAGCTAAAACTGACAGCCCTTGTAGGCAGCTACAGTGCAATAAGCTTTACATTTTCTGCACAGGAGAGTTGTTTGTGCATTTTTTATTTATAAAGTAGAACTATTTCCAACTGCAGTGATGTCTTCACTCAGCAGGGCTGTATCTGGGGCAATCAGTCACTCACATTTGCAATCTGTGTATATTATATCCAAATGTATTTTTTGAAATGTTGATAGTGTTTATGCAATGTTGTACACGAGCCCTAATAAATAAGCTCATGTAAAAAAGGGGGGTTCAGTTTCCCTTTAATGTGAATGGCAACCCCCAAATGTGTTGCCTAATAAAAGAAAACATAATTCTAAGCAACTTTGCAATATACATTCATTACTGATTTTCTATCTTTTTTCTTTTGTTTCATTTTTTTTTAGCTATTTGTATATGTATTGCTATTGAGAGCGGTGTTTGTCCCTTTTTATTGTAAGCCTTGATGGCTCCGACTGTTGATACAATGTAAGACAAGGCAGCTTATTAAAGGGATACTGTCATGGGAAAAAAACATTTTTTCAAAATGAATCAGTTAATAGTGCTGCTCCAGCAGAATTCTGCACTGAAATCCATTTCTCAAAAGAGCAAACAGATTTTTTTGTATTCAATTTTGAAATCTGACATGGGGCTAGACATTTTGTCAATTTCCCAGCTGCCCCTGGTCATGTGACTTGTGCCTGCACTTTAGGAGAGAAATGCTTTTTGGCAGGCTGCTGTTTTTCCTTCTCAATGTAACTGAATGTGTCTCAGTGGGACATGGGTTTTTACTATTGAGTGTTGTTCTTAGATCTACCAGGCAGCTGTTATCTTGTGTTAGGGAGCTGCTATCTGATTACCTTCCCATTGTTCTTTTGTTTGGCTGCTGGGGGGGAAAAAGGGAGGGGGTGATAACACTCCAACTTGCAGTACAGCAGTTAAGAGTGATTGAAGTTTATCAGAGCACAAGTCACATGACTTGGGGCAGTTGGGAAATTGACAATATGTCTAGCCCCATGTCAGATTTCAAAATTGAATATAAAAAAATCTGTTTGCTCTTTTGAGAAATGGATTTCAGTGCAGAATTCTTCTGGAGCAGCTCTATTAACTGATTCATTTTGAGAAAAATTTTTTTTCCCATGACAGTATCCCTTTAACAGATCTGTTTATGCTGGGGAATGATGACATTGTTTAAAAAGTTAATGGTGTTTTCAATAGCAATTTCTTTTACAAATAACTTTAAAAGTGCTGAATATTTTTAATGCATATTAGAAAGTTGCTTAGAATTAGTTATTGTATTAGGCAATTTTAATTTTGAGGTTGGATTGCCCTTTAAATGTTGATTTCTAAGATTGTAAAAGGATATTAAATAAGTTAGAGATGGGAACGGATGTATGTGATATATGACACACTCATCAAATATCACATTTCAAAATACTGTTTTGAACGTGATCCAGCTGACAATGTGACAAACGCTTGATGCCTTAGAGAAACATCTGTTTTCCAATGGACAGTTGTTGACTTAACATAAAACTACAAAAGGCAATAAGAATGTTTCCCCAGGATGTGGTAAGTGATGGCAAAAAACAGAAAGGAAGGAGATTGACATTTCCCTGAATCTTTGTATCCACATACACTTTCATTCAACACTCCAGTGCAAAAAAACAAATTGAAATATAAAAAGGTGATACCAGGAGAAAGGTGTAATATAAGTAGGAAGCTTGCAGCAAACACAATGAGGAATGTGTGTGTTCTTCTTTAGAGCTACCATTCTACATAGTAAAGTACTGTGTAGTTCCTGCCACAAGAGATACTCCTGGCCCAGTCCGACCCTGGCTGTAGGCCTGCTTCTAAAAGTTGACCTTGAGATTGCTCCGAGGCTACTAAAGACAGTATGGAAAATTAACTTCCAAGATACAGAACTGCTCCATGGGGTGGTTCGAAATGTAAGTGGTGTTTTCATTCATTCGGTAAAAATGTTTTAAGCACTAAAACGAGCAGACATTCTATTTCCAAGTTTCCTGGAAATCAACAGTCCAACTTGACCTACGGGAAAGTAACCCAATGGATTAAATGCATCATTACCATTGAATAATCCTGACTTTATTATAAATGGTTTTAATCCATCAACAACTTAAAATATTCACTAAGGTCCTACTAAAATTTTACATCAAATCTTATAAACTCACTGTGAAGCCTCAATGTTATATCCCTTGATTTTAACGTTTCCTGCATTTATCTGTGGTCTCTGTTTTTTTACTTTTTCCCAGAATGTTCACAATTATTTTTCTGGTCCCCTGAAAACATAAAATGGGGGTTTACTATATAGTAGGTATGCACCGAATCCAGGATTTCGGTTCGGCCAGGATTCTGCCTTTTTCAGCAGGATTCGGCCGAATCCTTGTGCCTGGCCGAACCAAATCCGAATACTAATTTGCATATGTAAATTAGGGACAGGAAGGGAAATCAAATGACTTTTCGTCACAAAAGAAGAATTTTTTCCACTTTTTCCATTCCTGCCTCTAATTTGCAAATGCAACTTAGGATTCGGTATTCGACCAAATCTTTCACCAATGATTCGGGGATTCGGCAGTGAATTCGGTGCATCCCTACTACAGGTATGGGACCTGTTATCCAGAATGCTCGGGACCTGGGGTTTTCCGGATAACAGATCTTTCCGTAATTTTGGTCTTCATGCCTTATGTCTGCTAGAAATAAATTTTTTAAAAATTAATTTTAATTAATTAAATAAACACAATAGGCTGGTTTTGCTTCCAATAAGGATTAATTATATCTTAGTTGGGATCAAGTACAAGGTGCTGTTTTATTATTACAGAGAAAAAGGAAATCATTTTTAAAAATTTGGATTATTTGGATAAATGGAGTCTGTGGGAGACAGCCATTCCGTAATTCGGAGCTTTCTGGATATCGGGTTTCCGGATAAGGGATCCTATACCTTTATATAGTTTTCAAAACCTTTTCATCAATGCCACCTTACATAGAGTAAAAGCAACTAGGCATGGGCGAATTTTTTCGCCTTGTTTCGCTGAAAAAGTGACGCCCATAGACTTGTATGGCGCGCAACAAAAAAAGTTTCGTCGCGCGACAAAAATTTTTTATGACGCCCGTAGACTTTAATGGGCATCAGCGACATTTCTACGGTGGCAAATTTTTGGCGAAACGAAACGGGTCAAATTCGCCCATCCCTAAAAGCAACTACTCTTCCTAATGAAACTCTCCTCCATACCCTGAACAGAGAGACAGAGATACATCAATGGTAGGTTTGTCACATGGCAGGAGACAAGGAGCCCTGGAAATATCTACACACAAAAATAATTGACTGTTGTCTGTTGTCAATAAATCAATGTTACACTAGACTACAACTAGACTAGACTTATTGTATGTCGGAGTAACTATTGAGGGTTTGAGAGCCTTGAGTTTTTGTGCAACCAAAGAAATGTAAAAGAAAATCTGATTCAGTTACTGGATCGTATACAGAACAGAATGTAAGGGTGTAACTTACATGTAAAAAACTTTAGAGTGGACTTTGATTATTGCAAAACATTACACAATTGTTGCATTTTTTCAGGTGTAAGTCTGTGTGGTCCTTTGTTAAAGTGAGCCCACACAGAGAGTAATAGATCATATTTCCCAGCAAAGATCCACAATTAATCATAAAAACAATACATTGCCTGTCCGTTAACATCTTTTTCTTCATGCCACCTAAGGTACACTATCTTTAAACAGGTCAATATAGTGAATGAACTATATTTTTGGCTGAATTTTGTTTTTAATAAAAAAAAGTGCAGTTTATGGTTCAACAAGATAATCAAGTACTAGGAATTTTAGAAAGTCATACTGAAAAATGTGTAGTCCTTTTTTTTGGATACATCTCCATAAATCTGCAACAAAAATGCCATTGATTTAATAATGATTAGTGATGGGCGAAAAATCCGCTGCATCAAAAAAAATTGTTGTGAGTTAAAATTGTTGCGCAAATAAAAATTGTTGTGCATCAAAATTATTCGGACGTCCATTGACTTTAATGCATTTGAACCAAATTGATGCTTGCGTCAAAATTGTCGCGACTCAAAATTATTTTGAGGCTGGTGACTTCAATGCATTTTACAAATTTTTCACAGGTTTCTGGATAACTGATATCCTACCTGTACTATATTTTTTGTTTACAGTTAATATGATTGGTTGGTTATGTTCCTTCAACCTGACATTTTTTCCATGAGTGCGGCCAACTAGGTCATGTTAACGAAATGCACAAAAAATCATTCTAAATCATTAGAAGCACTTTATAGTTTGCAAGAACTTTAAATTGCTCATAACTATCATATTTTTGCAGCTTTAAACTTTTCCAAATTGTTACATGAATGTATTAAATATTATGGATCTGTACCCACAGCAGCTCAAACAGACCCCAAGACATTTACACAAATCACTTATGGGTCTATTCAGAACATTTACATTCAGATCTTCAGATCCTGGCTGATTATAGCAGTTATTTTCTACTCTAATTACCTTTGCTTCTGCTGGAAGACATGGTTGTAATACAAAGTTCAATATGGAATGTGTATTCAAATGATTGTTCTGTTGAGTACAGTATGTTTCTTAAAAGAACTTTACAATGTAAAACATTCTTGAAGGCTTTTAAAGGAGAACTTAAGCTTAACTAAAGAAGTAGGCAAGAAATGTTGTGCATTATATGTTGGGTTTCTGTACCAGCCCAAGGCAACCATAGCCCTTTAGCAGTAAAGATCTGTGTCTCCAAAGATGCCCCAGTAGCTCCCCATCTTCTTTTCTGCTGATTCACTGCACATGCTCTGTGCTGCTGTCACTTACTGAGCTTAGGGACCCACTCACAATATACAGTACACATATAATAGAAATGTCACACTATAAGGCTGATTAGTAATTAATACAGATAATTAGTACATGAAGCACAGAAACCAGTGTAACTAGCATCAGAATTTAATAATCAGCCCTGTAGCATCAGCTTCTATTACAGACCAACCTCATTTTTTGCTGGATAATTAGGGACGACCCCTAAGCTTAACTTCTCAACAGCTGTTCAGAGCCCACTGAGCATGTGAGTGTCACAGACACTTTCCAAGATGGTGACCCCCTGTGACAAGTTTGAAGTCCTGGATCATTGCTGCTATTGACAAGCTGAAACTTCAGGCTGGTGCAATAAGGTAATTTTATAGCATTTTACAATTGGGGTGCCAGGGATTTTTCTAGCGAGCACCACGGAGAGATCCTCTTCCTGCTTCATTGGTTTTCACATTTCCCCAAGTGTAAAATGCTATTCCTTCTCCTTTAAAAGAGAGAAATATGGGGCAGCTAAAATGGTTATGGGGTTAAAGGTAGTAATGGGCGAATTTGTCCCGTTTCGCCGAAAAATTTGCGAATTTCCCGCAATACACGAAACGTCGAAAAACCGTGAAATTGGAAAGTTCCCAAAAATATCGTGAAATTCAGACGTTTTCCCTCAAAAAAATGAAATTTGAAGGATTTCACTCAAAAATCATGAAATTTGAAGTTTTTCACTAAAAAATTGATAAATTAGGATTTCACTCAAAAATCGGGAATTTTGAAGGTTTTCACAAAAAATCGTGAAATTTGAAGGATTTTACTCAAAAATCATGCAATGTGAAGGAGTTCACTCAAAAATCGTGAAATTTGAAGGTTTTCACTAAAAAATGTCATTTGTGGCAGGTGAATTTATTTGCCCATAACTAGATAAAGGGATTCTGTTCTGATTTTTATGATGTCGTTTTTATTTCTAAATTACACTGTTTACACTGTATATAAATATAATACACTTTACCATATAAAACTTTATTCCTTAACCAGCAAGTGTATTTTTTTTAGTTGTAATATTGGTGTGTAGGTGCATCTCAGGTCATTTTGCCTGGTCATGTGCTTTCAGAAAGAGCCAGTGCTGCACTATGGAACTGCTTTCTGACAGGCTGTTGTTTCTCCTAATTAATGTAACTGAATGTGTCTCAGTGGGACCTGGATTTTTACTATTGAGTGTTGTTCTTAGATCTACCAGGCGGCTGTTATCTTGTATTAGGGAGCTGCTATCTGATTGCCTTCCCATTGTTTTTTGTTAGGCTGCTGGGGGGGGGGCGATATCACTCCATCAGAGCACAAGTCACATGACTGGGAAATTGACAATATGTCTAGCCCCATGTCAGAATTTAAAATTAAATATAAAAAAATATGTTTGCTCTTTTAAGAAATGGATTTCAGTGCAGAATTCTGCTGGAACAGCACTATTAACTGATGCGTTTCGGAAAAAAAAAACATGTTTTCCCATGACAGTATCCCTTTATATGTTGGGTTTCTCTGTCTTTGGAGACACAGATCTTAACTGCTAAAGGGCTGTGGTTGCCTTGGGCTGTTACAGAAACCCAACATATAAAGGGATACTGTCCCTTTATTTTTTGATACCGTCAAAATCGACCCGCATCAACACTAATCGGACACCCATTGACTTCAACGCCTGTGGCGATCGACTATTCGGACATGCATCCAAAATTTACACAGGCATCAATTTTCGAGTATCACAAATTTTTCGCTGTTTTGCGAATTTCGCTGATAATTCACTAACTTTTTCGTGAGGCGAAATGGGAGAAATTCGGTCATTAATAATAATAATAATAATGGAGTCTATTGGAAATGGCCTTCCTGTAATTCAGAGCTTTCTGGATAACAGGTTTCCCTTTAATGGATCCCATACCTGTATCTGCAAGCAGAGTTATCATCATATTTAAAGAAAATGTGGAAAATGCTGCAGACAAACAATGGGAGACTTTTACGTCCCTGTAACTCAAGACTATTAGGGGAATGCACAAAGTTTCAGTAGAAAGTTCCAAAGTGTCACTCACCAGATGGTAAAAGAGACATTAGTATAACAGTTCATATTCAATTTGTGAATTTTTGGCCGAAACGCCCCAAATTCGCCCATCACTAAATACAGGCAGTTTAATTGACTCTAGTGTTAAAAGGACACATGATAGGACCTTAGATTGTAAACTCTACTGGGTCAGGGACTGATGTGAATGTTGTATAATCTCTGTAAAACGCTGCAGAATGTCTGACCCATATAGATATTCAGTTATCAACATTTTCCCTAAACGGTGTGAGGTTACTTGGTGGTCTAGTGGGTCCAGGGGACTGATGGGGACGCAGCCCTAGTCCTCTGCCCTCTACCAGGTTTAAAAGCTGCGCGTCATGAAGTCATCGCAAAGTTTAATTATTTAAAGGGACCATGGGCAAATTCCCATTGCCCAGCGTAAAGGTCTTTTCTGAAGTTCCTGGGTGCTTTCTATTGTGCTTTTCACTTGTTCCTGACCCTGCCTGTTCCTGGTTTTTGTCTAGTCTGCTGCCTGTCCTGACCATTGCCTGTTTTGACTACTATCTTGAACTCCTGTCTGGTACTGCAAATTTGGTGTGTTTTGACCCTGCCTGTGACCCTGACTATTCTCTTGTTTGCTGAATCTTCACTGCTTTTCCCATTTGGTTTGATCCGGCCTGTGATCTTGACTACGCTACTTGTTCTCTGTTCCTGTATAACGTGCGGGTCCGTTGCATGACCAGAACTTTTCCCCTGGTCCTCTCACACTATAGGGCAGATTTACTAAAGAGCGAAGTGGCTAACACTAGCGACTTTTTGCCAGCGTTGCCACCCGCAGGGACATCCCTATTCACTAACAGGCACCAATTTGCTAGCGAATGGGACCTTCGCTAGCGTTCATACGCACTCTATCGCCAGGCGACTTTTCACTCTGGTGAACGATCGTTACTCCGCAAAAAAGTGCGGATTTTACTGAACGTTACCTCTTTCGCCAGAGTTGACTTAGCAACCTCAGACCAGGCGAAGTGCTTAAAAGTTAGATCTTCTTCAATCTCCTGTCACTTACATCATATCCTGTGTAGGGATGGGCGAATTTTTTCGCCTCGTTTCGCTGAAAAAATGACGCCCATAGACTTGTATGGAGACGTGCGTCAAAAAAAAAAGACGGGCGACAAAATAATTTCGCCACGCGACAAATTTTTTTTGACGCCCATAGACTTTAATGGGCGTCTGCGACATTTCGCCGGCGGTGAATTTTTGGCAAAACGAAACGGGTCAATAGGGATGTAGCCAACCGCCGATAATGTGTTTGCGAACACCGGCAAAAAATGCGAACAGTTCGCGAACAGTTCGCGAACTTCGAACATCCGAAAATCGTTCGATTCGAACGATCGAAGGATTTTAATCGTTCGATCGAACGATTTCCGTTCGAATCGACCGATCGAAGCCATTGGATCGAATGATTTCATTCAATCCAATGGCTTCGATCGTTCGTTTCGAACGAAAATCGTTCGATTTTAGCGATCGAATGGTCGAATGGTCGAACGATTTTGACGCGAACGCCTATTGGTGAACGTCGCGCAACGTTCACAAACTTGCGGCGGACGCGAACAGTCGAAGTTCGCGCGAACTAGTTCGCCGGCGAACAGTTCGCTACATCCCTACGGGTCAAATTCGCTCATCCCTAATCCTGTGTGCCGAAAATACATTAAAGTTCCAAAAACACTGGCAACTTTTCCTTTTTTGAAGTGGAATTGCCTGCAAAAGTCCTGACTAAAAAAGTTTTGGCTGACTTAAACTTTTTTGGGTAACTGGTTTTCTCCAGACATTTGCAACATATGGAACATTCATTTTACAGTGGGCTCATGTGTAGGGCATTATATTAACTCTCTTGTCTTTATTAAGGTTCCCTGGACGTGTATTTGAAAAAGTGGTAACTTCAAGCATTTTCACTAACATTTATAATAAAGACGTCCATACGACTTTAAATTACCCGCCGCATATGCAAATTGACCTAAGCGCAAGATCACTAGCGAATTTTCGCTAAGCGCAAATGAATGCTGGTGCATCTTTGCTATGAAATGCTTGCACAGCCAAAGTAATGCTAGCGAAAAGTCAGCAGTTCGACACCAGGTATTTGCATTTCAGTAAATTAGCGCATTCCTAGCGCATTTGTGCCTGACAAAGTGGTGCGATGAGTGCGAAGTTGACGCTGCCAAAAATACGCCTGTTAGTGAATCTGCCCCTAAGATATGGTGGCACCCGAGTAGTGGAGGGCTCGTCCTGAAGCAAATGGTGGCTGCAGAAGACTGAGCCGCAACAGGGACCTTGGCGTTTGTTCTGGTTTTGGGATACCAATTACTGTATAACAAACGGTTTCATTCTCAAAAATGTTGTCCATACAACACAAATACAGCCACTGGCAATATCGGGTCTATTTATCATACTATGTAAAAAGCGGAGTGAACCATTACCGGTGATGTTGCCCATAGCAACCAATCATCAATTAGATTTCAACAGTTAAAAAAAAAGCAGAGATCTAAATGGTTACCCCATTTTTGTTTACACAGCAGGATAAGACCCCTTATATAATATAAAATGTCAGTAGAGGTGAAAAAATGATGGGAAAAGTGGTCGACGACTGTATTGTATAGCAGATTTACTAAAGGGCTAAGTGACTAACGCCAGCATTACTGTTTTTAGGGACTTCACCGATTTACTAACGGGCGCAGGCGTCACTTTGCTAGTGAAGGAGATATATGCTAGCAGTGATTCACACTCTATCGCCAGGCACATTTTCGTTCTGGCGAATTGACATCACTCCGCAAATTCTTGTGGATTCTGCTGAACGTTACCTCTTTCACCAGACTTGCCTTCGCCAGCTCAGATCAGGCGAAGTGCATTGGAGTGCAAAAGTCCAAAAAACGCTGGTGTATTTTCCTTTTTTCAGAGTGATCGCCTACAAAAGTCCTTAAAATTTTTTTTGGGTAATCGGATTCCCCCATACATTTTCTAACATATGGAACATAAACTATACAGTGAGCTCATATGTAGGGCATTAGAACAACTCTTCTCTTTATTAAGGTTCCCTGGACTTGTGTAATGTAATGTATTTGCTGCAACATATATACATCCATTCAAATTTAAATTTCCCGCCCTATGCAAATTATCCTGAGCAAAGACTTCTAACGAAGTTGCGGTAGGCAGAATTGAATGCCAGTGCAACTTCGCTTTGATTTTCTCGCATTGCCAAAGTAACGCTTGCAAAAATTCGCGAGCGTTCAGCGCATTTTAGTAAATTAGCATTGTCTGAGCGAATTTTCGCCACAATTTACCCCCTAGATCTTCTTCAAAATTTTTGTCGTTACTTAAATTTCTATGCAGCATACGCTAGTGCTGGCTGATATCTAACAATGGAATTATCATACTGTCTCCTTCAAATAGATGTTGGAACTATTATAGAATAACCCGACTACATGTTAATACTATATTCATTTTGCATATTAGTAAGAAGGAAATACTAGGCACCCTGTTTTCTTAAACTGAGTACAGTTGTGTTTGTATCATATGCTTGTGTGTCCATAGGTTTCTTTCAGGTACTGTCGTTTTCTCCCACACTCAAAACATACTAGGTATTGATGGGCGAATTAATTCGCCAGGTGCAAATTTGTGAGGAATTCCCGCGATTCGCCATCGGCGAATAAATTTGCAAAACCGCCACGAAAATTCGCCAGCGAAGATTCACCGTTTTTTTTTGGACGCAGGCATATTTGCGGCAGTGAATTTGTGCCGGCATCAAACAGCGGATGCCGTCGTAAAAAACGGACGCCGGCATCAAAAAACGTCGTTTCGTGAATTTTTAGCCGATTTGTGAATTTTTGGGCGAAACGCCCCAAAGTCGCCCATCACTACATACAGGCAGTTTAATTGACTCTAGTGTTAAAAGGACACATGATAGGACCTTAGATTGTAAGCTCTACTGGGTCAGGGACTGATGTGAATGTTGTATAATCTCTGTAAAACGCTGCAGAATGTCTGACCCATATAGATAAAAATAGTAAATCCTCAATTTTCATGTTACCCTTTATTTTTGTATGACAGTGTGTCTCCAGGTTGTCATGTGAGTTTTTGGACAATGAATGTTCTTTGTGTAGATCTGTTGCTTCCCTCCAGTGACTCCTCAATATTAAACATGTTTATGTTTATTCTAACATCGTAAATGTACAGGTATAGGACCTGTTATCCAGAATGCGCAGGACCTGGGGTATTCCGTATAAAGGATCTTTCCATAATTTGGATCTTCATACTGAAAATTCTACTAGAAAATCTTGTAAACATTAAATAAACCCAATAGGCTGGTTATGTTTCCAATAATCATGTAAATGTAATGTTTTGTTATTACAGAGAAAAGGGAAATCATTTTGAAACATTCACATTATTTGATTATAATGATGGCCTTTCTGTAATTCAGAGCTTTCTGGATAATGGGTTTCCGGATAGCAGATACCATACCTGCATCTCTATTATCTCCTAAGCATAATGTCACACTCTGTTTTTGGGTTCATCGGAGCAGATGAGAGTAGTTGTTTTCTTGCTTTTCACTGCAAATTATTTTAGTATTCACATTTTATGACCTTGATTTTTGTTATTCAATGGAACATTTATATTCTCTGCTTTATGATTAAGACAATATGTTTTTAGAATTGGTATTTTGCTTCTTTTTTTCTTAATTTGTACAAAGGTGTTAATGCATTATAGATTTTTTTTAAACTTGCAAAAATAAAAGCTGCCAAGAACATTACCAAATTTGGTCTTAGAGTAAAATTGTACTAAAACAAATATTTTTACAGCTTTTTGCGGGCATTGTCAAATATTTGTTATCAAGCCAGTGATTTTATTACTCTTTTTGTTTAGAATCAGTGTTCCTTGAAAAATGTATTGTTTTCCAGCTGTAGAGTTCAGACATTAATGCTAATTGATTTTGCAGTTTCATGGCCATCGTTCAGGAGTTGTGGGGCAGTAAAACTACCAGGCAGGCTGAGTTCAGTTTTGGGAGAAGGTATAGTCAGGCTCAACCCACGGGTTAAAGGGGATGCTCACCATTCAAACACTTTCTTCAGTACAGTTGTTTTGTAGATTGTTCAGCAGAAATATAGACTTTTTTTTCAATTGCTATCCATGTTTTAATTTTGGACTGTTTTTTCCGAAATTTACGTTAATGTTTAATTTTCGTGTCTCTGGTGTTTCAGCGGCAGCTCAGTGATCCAGGGACACTGAACAATTACAATTTGCTCCATTTAGTTGCTACAATTAGTTGATACATTTCTCAGCAGTATCTGTGGAATATTAGCAACTATTGCATCAATTCTAACAGCTGCCTTTAATGAAACTCAGGGATTCTGCTCAGCTGGGACAAACATAAAAAAATGTATCAATTAAATGTATCAATTTAAAGCAACAACCCCAGAGCTTCTTTTCGGATTTGAAAAACTTCAAAATTCTAATTCAAAAAGACCAAGCAAATTAAATTATTTTATTTTTTTTTGGCCGAATAGGTCCGTATTCGATCAAATTTGAACTGTACGAATCAAAGTATTTCCCAAAAAAAGACGTTGAATTTTCAAAGTCCACTAATTGACTCCAAATAGGTTCTAGGAAGTCCCCCATAGGCGAAAACAGCAATTTGGCAGGTTTTAGATGGCAAATGGTTGAAGTCGAATTTTTAAAGAGACAGTAAATGATGAATTTCGAAATTCGATTTGAATTTGGACTATTCCCTAGTCGAAGTACACAAAAATGAACTTGAAATTCTGTTTCATTCGAATTTTTTTAATTCGAATTTTCACTTTGACTTTGATAAATCTGCCCCTTAATATTAGAGAAATGGTCACAAAAAGAAAATAGAAAGTGATTGGAAAAAAGTTTTTATTTCTGGTGAAGTATTTGAAAACAACCAAAGTGAGAAAACTGTTGGAAAGTGAACAGCCCCTTTAAGTAAGGTGAACAACAATCAGTGATGTTTGTACGGAATGTCAAAGTAGGCAGCAGGAAACTCATGGTCAGGATACATAGTATAATAGGATGAACAACCAAATGATTCCAGATTCCTCATTTCCATGTCCCATTCAAATGCTTACCATTAATTAAACACAAGGAAGCTGGAACCACTGCATCAGTGCTTTATTCATACAACATGTTTTGGGTTAGCATGAAAGTTCCCTGTGATACTGTTGACAAAAAGCTCCCGCAAAGTCCCATTGTTGAAAAAAAGACGTACTGAAGAGCTTACACTTTGCCAAAGAACACATTGATTGGCCTAAACAGAAATTGCACAACATTTTGTGGACTGATGAAAGCAAGATTATTCTTTTTGGGTCTAGGGGCTGCAGACAGTTTGTCAGACAACCCCCAAACACTGAATTCAAGTCACAGTATGGGGGATGGGGATGTTTCTCATACTATGGTGTTGGGCCTATTTATCACATACCATTGATCATGGATCAGTTACAATACATCAAAATATTTGAAGAGATCATGTTGTCTAATGCCCACGCGAAAATTCCCTTGAAATAGGTTTTTAAACAAGACAACGACCCCAAACACACCTGTAAATGAGCAACATCTTGGTTCCAGACCAACAAGATTGACGTTATGGAGTGACAGCCCAATCCGTGGACCTTAATCCAATAGACAACTTGTGGGGTGACACCAAAAATGCTGTTTCTGAGGCAAAAACAAGAAATTGTGGAATGTAACAGATGCCAGAAGTTGGTGGACTCCATGTAACACAGATGTGCAGCAGTTCTCAGAAACACGGTATATACAACTAAATATTAGTTCAGTCATTCAAAGGAAAACAACATCTTGAATCATCTTCAGTTTAGATAATATTCCCCTTTCTTCGCTTTCTGTAAAGGAATAACTACAATTTGATAAATTTTTCTTGATGTTTTGATGTGGAATAGAATGTGCAGTGTTCCCGATGCATTTGCATGTATGGAAATAAAATCTATTATAAGGATTCTGGGCTGTATTCCCTTTTTTTAAACACACTGCTATTATTTTGCGAACAACTGTATAGAAGCCCTTATCCAAGATGAAAATACTATATGAGTATTTTATACAAGACTCAAACAGTCTGGTGTACATAGAAGAAACTGTCAAGTCAGTGCGGGTGTCACGTCTGACAGCAAAAAATGTATCAGAAGTGGATTGTGGGAATTCCACAAGGCTAATAATAATAATAATAATAATAAAATGCAACAAATCTTTCCAATGCTACAAATAAGCAAAAAAGTTGATTAATTAATGCACAATCCCCGGCCCTGTGTTTTTCAACTAATTCATATATTGCAATACATTCTCTAAGACAAGGGTTTTAAATGGCAATAGTTTGATCACAAAATATAGCCATAGCCATGTCAAAGTAATCCCACTGGTGCTATTCATGGGCAGCAAATGCATATTCTCATTTTCTGTACATATGTAAGGTTGGGAAAGTTTAATACTGTTTCATAGGGAGTTTTCTTTTGTCTCACACAAGCACAGCCCTGCATTATAGAACTTTGCAGAAATTGTGCAAATATTATATGTAGAACAGCCTTGAACCCATGAAGTTAAATATGCAGCTCTATCATTTCTTTTTTACGCTTGAATGACTTACACTTTTTTATTGTATTCGGCTATATAGTTGGTAGTAATTTACATGTAATAGAATCATATGTTTCCGTTATGAAAGCATGAATAGGTTTTGAAAAGTTACCGATCAAAAATATGCCATTGTTTGTTGAGTTATTATTCTAAAGAGCGGAAGAATTTTGCTGCACAAATAAAATGCCAGGGACTTTAACGGGAAACGATGAAATCTTTAGCTTCACAAATTAGTGTTTTGTAACACTATTCTTTTATTCCATTCAGGAAATAAAGTGTACAGGTATGGGATTCGTTATACCCTGGTATCTGAGAGGAATACTACTTTGTGGCCTAAACAAAGTTCACAGTTCTTTACATGCCTGTTTGTGGGATCTGTGAGTGCCTGCTGTTTTCTCCTTTAAATAATAAAACAGTACCATGTACTTGATCCAAACTAAAATAGTAATTAATCCTTATGGATTATGGCAATACAAGCCTATTGGGTTTAATTGATGTTTAAGTGATTTTCTAGTATACTTAAGGTATGAAGATTTAAATTACAGAAAGATCAGTTATCCAGAAAGCCCCAGATCCCGAACATTCTGGATAAAAGGCCCCATACCTGTTCTTTACCATTCTCCATATTAGAAACATTTGGATGGCTGAGCACTTGTGCTGGACCAGACTGCACTTCATTTCACTGCACTTTGTAAATGATTCCCAACTGTAAGGTACTGCCATTGTTAAAAAGAAATGCAGAATTTCAAGAGGTGTGTGTCAGGACTTACCCTGGTGGTCTAGTGGGCAGCGGGGTCCACTGCCGTTCCTTCAGCGTGGACGCGCGCTGCACAGCCCCTTCCTCCTCATCTGCCGGTTCCTCTATGGCGCACGCGCTGCACGCTTCCTGGTCGATGGGCCGGTGTGATGACTTCACGCGCATTGGCGCGAAACAGTATTTAAGGGGAATTTCGTTTTCAGCAAGTTGCCCGTTGTTAGGTTCAATTAGCTTGTTCCTGGGTGTTTATTACTTGTGATTCCTGTTTGATCTACTGTGTTTGACCCTTGCCTGCCTGCTTACTACTCTGACCTCTCCAATCTTGACCTTGCCTGTCTGAAACTACGTTGATCTCTCCAATCCTGAAACCTTTGCCTGTCCTCCGACTATTCTACGATCTTTATCCTGATTCTGGTCTGTCTGACTATTCTAACGTCTTGTGCTGGCCCGGCCTGCCTGTTCCTGGTGGTGTTCTTCCTTCAGTATCCTGGTGAGACGATCGTGCCCCTTTGCTAGTCCAGAACCGTTAGTTTAGCTCCTCTCTCTGTTAAGACCGGGCGGCATCCAATTAGCCAAGGGCTCCTCCCGAGATGAAAGGCGGCGGTTAAAGGCAGAAGTGAGAGTCGAGACCAGGGAGCTTAGCTTGGGTTCTGGATATAAGGTGCCGAACGTGACAGTGTGGGAAAACCTATTGCTTCTCATCGCATACATATTGCACTGCAAGATTATACAATTTCTTGGAGCAGTTAGAGAGACTAATGATAATAAAACCACAGTCACAATTGCATTCTGGCAGGAATCTGTATGAGGACAGGTTATTAAACAGAGCAGCTTCAATTTCAAGCCCCCACTGTGCCTGTCAGTGGAACATTGACTTGTATGAAGCAGAACAGTTTGATCTTTCCAAGCACCCAAGCAAAATACCTGGGAGCTCACTAATTTCCAGACTGGTGCCACTGAGAGTTTATTTATCTTTGGTAATCAAGAAAGACAAAGGGGCAGTTTTACTAAAGGGTGAAGTGAATAACGCTGGCGAAAATTCACCAGCGTTATCGTTTTAAGGGACTTCGCCGATTTACTAAGGGGCACAGTCGTCACTTCGCTAGCGAGGAGATAGACGCTAGTGGTGACTCGTACTGTATTAAACATAAAATGAACCAGGCCCACTGAAGCAAATGCTGAGAGTAATTAGTGGCATTAGAATGAGCTGAGCCACTGTTCTGCCAATTTACATTTGTTTATAGCATCAGATCAAATAAGTGTGGCGTGTTGTTTTCTAATTGCAGACATTTTTGGTCTTGTGTATACACATCCTTTTCTAGAAAGCTTTAGATAATGCAAGTCCATGATCTGTGCCAAACCAGAGCACTCGTGCGTTCAAAAAAATGTTACAACTTCTTCTGAAGTAAATGCTGGAGAGAGTAGAAACAGAACTGTTGAAGATCTAAATGCCCAGCATGTTTGGAACATCAGAGCTTTTCCTCCCCAGACCTGACTGATTTGCAGCATTCTGTGGGTTCCCATAGGTATCCAACCTGATGCAGTACTTTACTCTAATTATTCAGTGTGATTGAACTGAATGTTCATTCATGCATCGCATACTAATATACAAATCTCATGTTTTCTGCATTAACACATTCATAAAGTCATAGTGAAAGTTATTTAGTGGCTTATATAACAGGTTTAAATTGAGTTCTTAGGAGCATCTGTTCTGTCCACAGAGAGGCACTCATGTAAGAAAGAGAGTAGGTTTATTCTGAAGTCTTACAAGTTGCAGAGCTGCTCCTTAATATAACCCTGTCAAGAAACCCAAACACTATTCATTGAAGTGCAAAACTCTCCTAGATTGAAAGTACAAAGCTGGCATGAGTCTATATAAAACAAACAAGGAAAAGTTGTGCTCACCACTAATTTTTAAAACCATTAGGCGGGGGTGCAATGAGGCTGTGACCACAAAATACATATAGACAAATACAAGAGTCCCCAGCACTCAACCCATTATCAATATATTTAAGACAGAGACATTTTGTGCATACTGCTACTGAAAAATGCCTTACCCTTTAAACAAAACAGGGATTGTTTGTCCACATATTGCAATATATTTAAGCTGGCCAACTATGTCAAAGTCATCCCATATCTGGCCAGTCCTACACAATTTTCATCTGATTCATTAAGAATTCTATTGCTTCATTATACATTTTACAAAGGGACTTAGTTTTACCTGCAACTTACTTGCTGCTTTCAAAGTAAACCCCCAAACTTGGCTGCCCTTTTATTAGACACCAGTGGGATCACCTGACTATAGCTGGGAAGGGTGGGAGCTACAACATGGAGCTGGTCACTGCTCCTCCTGTATAACTATAACAAACAAGGGAAAGTTGTGCTCACTATTAATTTTTAAAATTATTAGGCGGGGTGTGCAATGAGGCTGTGACCACAAAATACATATAGACAAATACAAGAGTCCTCTGCACTCAACCCATTATCAATATATTTAAGACAGAGACATTTTTATTTATATATATATATATATTCCATCGAAAAGCCGGCACTCATAAAAAAGTTTCAATTGCCTGGCTGCAGTATCTTCAATTGTAAATCTCTAGAATAAAAATAGGATCCACATTCTCAGGTCTTATAAATATTATGAAAGTTTCATTAAAAAGGAGTCTGACGTTTCGGTCTCCTCCGAGACCTTTTTCAGTAAGTAATTAGTACATCATACAAATGACTTAAATACTTCGATTGGCGGGAAAATGGCCAAGATGGAAATGACGTAACGACAACATCACCAGATAGCAACTAGCATTTAAACATCACAGTTTCAAATTCACATAACTTTATATCGACATAAAAACAAGAAAAAAAAATTAAGACAAAGATAAGGATTAAAAAACAAGATACTGTGCAACTTTGTTATCAATTCAGTCTGCATTAAAGCGGTCATTTACAATGTTGCCTATGTTGCACAAAATATAAAAAATTTAAACTAAATTGGAAGGTCTGCTCTGGGGCTCACCCTATTAAGGTTACAAGGTAAATCTTAGCTGTTGTCCACGTACAGTGATGTTCCCTTAGGTATGTTATAATATCGCTACGGACACTGCACCCGCCCATGCTTTTTTTTATCTGTCTCATTCTATGCCCATTAATCATATTAAAGCCTGCACTTCCCACAGTATAGCAAATTAACATATATGGCTAGTGCAGTGTTTATCAGTAATCTACCCCACTTTGGTCTACACTAAAAGGGACCTAATCATTCACCATGTGTCTGTGCACATCCAATGTGTTAGAACCTGCCTAATAAAAATATAAATTCTCTTTTAGTGCCTTTAATTCAAACCACTATGATGTGTAAAATCCCGTGGTGCCGCACACATAGGGGCTGATTCACTAACTTCGAGTGAAGGATTCGAAGTAAAAAAACTTTGAATTTAGAAGGTTTTTTTGGGCTACTTCGACCATCGAATGGGCTACTTCGACCTTTGACTACGACTACGACTTCGAATCGAAGGATTCAAACTAAAAATCGTTCGACTATTCGACCATTCGATAGTCAAAGTACTGTCTCTTTAAAAAAAACTTCGACCCCCTAGTTCGGCAGATAAAAGCTACCGAAGTCAATGTTAGCCTATGGGGAAGGTCCCCATAGGCTTGCCTTACTTTTTTTGATCGAAGGATAGTCCTTCGATCGTTGGATTAAAATCCTTCGAATTGTTCATTCGAAGGATTTAATCGTTCGATCGAAGGAATTATCCTTCGATCGTTCGATCGAATTTCCTGCGCTAAATCCTTCGACTTCGATGTTCGAAGTCGAAGGATTTCAATTCCTAGTCGAATATCGAGGGTTAATTAACCCTCGATATTCGACCCATAGTGAATCAGCCCCTTAATAATGTGCCTATGTTTGAATACATGCCTAAACCCATCAGTAATTTATTGTATTATATAAAAAAAAACGTGTAACCACAAGGTGCAATCATGTTATTCAAATCATGTTATTCATGTCTTCAAACTGTAACTTACTCTGTAACGTAAACTGTAACGCAGCAGGTACACTCAGTTCACCAATTCCCTTTTGAGAGAGAGAGAAAGGTGCATTTTAGATATAAACAAGTCCAAAATGAGGTACCAGCAAAGATTAGGCAAAAACGTAGTCCATCAGGCAGAAGGGTCTAGGAAGGAGGCAAGAATTAAGGTCAGAAAAGAGACAGGAGTCAAAAACTAGAGTAATCAATCAAATAAGCACTTCAGCAGGATCTGTAACAGAAGCCAGCCAGGGCACTTTTAAAATGGCGATTAGGCTATTTAAAAGGGAATCTTTGGAGCCAAAATTGGAATTACGCGCTGCGTAATGACGTCATGATGCTCAGCATCACGACGCTGGCACAGTGACGCCGGTGTCAGATGGAAGACAGTAACGTCAGCGCCGGACATTCACCGCAAAACGGAAGAGACACGTCGGGAGATAAAAGCACTAGAGGATCTCCTAGCACGTCTTACACATACCTTTACCACGTCTATTAAAAATAAATTCAAACATTAATTAAAGCCAATAAGCTGGTTTTGCCTCTAATAAAGATTCATTGGGGCAAATTCACTAAGCGCCGAAGTGCCGAACGCTAGCGTTTCTTCGCTAGCGTTACTTCGCTAGCGTTACTTCGCTAGCGTTACTTCGATAGCGTTTGGCATTTTCGTTACTGCGCAAATTCACTAACGAACGCTGGCATAGATTCGCTAGTGTTACTTCGCACCCTTACGCCTGGCGAATTATCGATACGGACGTAACTACGCAAATTCACTAACGCGCTCAGTGTACTGAACGCTACCTTTTACGCTAGACTTCCTTCGCCACCTCAGACCAGGCAAAGCGCAATAGAGTAGATAGGGATTGCTTCAAAAAAAGTAAAAATTTTTTCTAAGTCCCAAAAACGCTGGCGTGTTTTCTACATTATGGGTGATAGGCTGAAAAAGATCGCAAATTTTTTTGGGGCTCCCCTCCTTCCCCCCTACATCTCCTGACTCATGGCAACTTACCTATACAGTGGGCACATGTGTAGGGCAAAATAAAAATTTTATTTGATGTTTTGAAGGTTTCCCAGTCTTGTGTAGTGCTGCTACGTATTCCTCCATTGAAATTTGAATTTGGCGCCATATGCAAATTAACCATCACTAGCGTAACTTCGCTTTGCTTAGCGAATCAACGCTAGTGCAACTTCGCAACCTTACGCTACCCCTAAGCGCAACTTCGGATTTTAGTGAATTTGCGAAGTGCTGGCGAAACTACGCCTGGCGAAGTGTGGCGAAGTGCGGCGAAGTTACACCTGGCGCAACTACGAATCTTAGTGAATTTGCCCCATTCTATCTTAGTTTGGATCAAGTACAAGGTACTGTTTTACTGTTACAGAGAAAAATATTTTTTTTAAAATTAGACTTAATTAATTAGTCTATGGGAGATAACCATCCACAGCTTTCTGGATAACGGGTTTCCAAATAATAGATCCCATACCAAAATTTGTAAATTGCTTACTGTGGTGTTTTGGATGTGCTGTTTTTCCTCTAATTCAGGGGTCCCCAACCTTTTTGAACCCGTGAGCAATATTCAGAAGTAAAAGGAGTTGGGGAGCAATGCTAGCATGAAAAATGTTCTTGGGGTGCCAAATAAGTGCTGTGATTGGCCATTTGGTAGATCCTATGTGGAGTGGCAACCTACATTTAGGTTCTGTTTGGCAGTGCACCTGGTTTTTATGAAACCAAAACTTGCCTCCAAGCCTGGAATTCAAAAATAATCACCTGCTTTGAGGCCACTGGGAGCAACATTCAAGGGGTTGGAGAGCAACATGTTGCTCACGAGCTACTGGTTGGGGATCACTGCTCTAATTCATGGTATTTTAGATTTGCTGTATTGTATAGTCATGTTTATGTATTTATTATCTGCTTCTGTTCAAGTTCAGACATTCTGAAAGACATTGACGAAGCTGTGACGAGTGAAGATTCCAGGTCTTGTCTGTGAGTATCTTGCAGACTGTGTTTGGCTTAGCTGCAAAGTATTATCCCAGCATTAATCAGGATTTTGTACTGGTGGAAAAGAGAACCATCTTCCCAGAAATGACTTTTGCTTTGAAGTAGGCAATCCAATAAAGAATGAGAAATTCCTTGGCTTTTCAAGGCTGTAAGAGTAGTGTCAGCTTTATATGTGCTTGGATCCTTGTACAAGATCTGCGAGAAACCATCAATTATGGTCCATAGAATTAAGAATCCACACATGGATGGGAAATAAAAGCAGCTTGTTCCATTTAATTTTAATCATCTCAGGCTCAGTAATTACCTTCTAGACTTCCAGCAAGCGGCTTACCAAGTACACTTAAAGGAAAACTATATCCCCAAAATGAATACTTAAGCAACAGATAGTTTATATCAAATTGAATGACATATTAAAGAATCTTACCAAACTGGAATATATATTTACATAAATATTGCCCTTTTACATCTCTTGCCTTGAACCACCATTTCGTGACTCTATCTGTGCTGCCTCAGAGATCACCTGACCAGAAATACTACAACACTAACTGTAACAGGAAGAAGTGAGGAAGCAAAAGGCAGAACTCTGTCTGTTAATTGGCTCATGTGACCTTACATGTGGTTTGTATGTGTGCACAGTGAATCTTACGATCTCAGGGGGCGGCCCTTATTTTTTAAAATGGCAATTTTCTATTTATAATTACCCAATGGCACATACTACTAAAAAAATTGCCTAGAAGTTGCCTCACAAGGAAACTTTGGGCGACTTCGGAAAATGAATCGCTGCCATTGCTGCAGGCAATTTTCATTTTAGTCGGTGGAGGGTAGGGGGAAGGCAGTTCGGGGAGATTGTCGCCCCCGAAGAAGAGGAGATTCGACGCTGGGGCGACTAATCTCCTGGATCTGCTTGTGTGGCCAGACCCTTAGAGATAGGAAACAGGCACTTTTGATGTAGATCCCACACTGTGATCGGTCAGGATTCGGCCTTTTTCAGCAGGATTCGGATTCGGCCGAATCCTTCTGCCCGGCCGAACCGAATACGAATCCTAATTTGCATATGGGGGAGGGAAATCGCGTGACTTTTTGTCACAAAACAAGGAAGTAAAAAATATTTTCCCCTTTCAACCCATAATTTGCATATGCAAATTAGGGTTCGGTTCGGTATTCGGCCGCATCTTTCACGAAGGATTCGGGGGTTCGGCTGAATCCAAAATAGTGGATTCAGTGCATCCCTAGGCCATATACAAAGTCTTTTGCTAATTTAATTTTATCCTCCAAATAGATAACAGACCATATATGTGTTAAACCCATTTTTAAAATGTTAGCCAGTTGTACAAATCAATGATTAAATATACTACATGGGGGGTGGGGGGGGAATTCACAGAAGTGGAAATAGCCCATTTTTGGAGCAAAAGTGGTGGTAAACTGGAGTAAAATACTTTCTCAATATTCATAAACAGAAATCCACCTAAATTCCGGCTCAACCACCACTTTTCATATTTAAGTGAAAGAAAGACAGTTTACAGACACTTTTATAAATTTGTCTTTCAAAATGGTGCAAAAATCACATTTTGAACGTAATTTTCTTCCGACATTTTAAAAGTGGATTAAAGATCAGTATAACACTTCCCCAGATTAATTCTAAAATAAACTGCTCTGCTTCGTTCACCCAATCTTCATTTCACACATCTTGTAGCTGCCCTATTGGGGAAGAATTAGCATATTAATGGGGATTTATATTTTATAGTCAGGGCACACGTTTCTTCTATAGGTGTAAAAGCCTCATTAATAAAACAAGTAAAACACTAATTAAACAAAAAAAACTTTATTTTATACAATTTGATATGTAAACAGTTTTTAACTCACACTTGCATTATTTTACTAGTTTTATCTAAATGAATGAGGCAATATTAGCAATTTGAGTGAATATATTATCTAAAGGAAAAATTAATCCTCCCAGCCATTTTTTTTCAGTTTTAACAGCAATTAGACACTTGGGGGCCCATTCTCTAAGTTCGAGTGAAGGAACAGAAGGAAAAAAGCTCGAATTTCTAGTAGTTTTTTTGTGCTCCTCGACTATCAAATTGGTGTAAATTCGCCTCAGTAGAATGATTCAAATAGATCGAGCGCAAAAACGCTGCGACTATTCGCCCATTCGATAGTCGAAGTACTGTCTCTTTTAAAAATACTTTGACTGCCTACTTCGCCACCTAAAACCTACCGAATTGCTTTAAAAGCCTACGGGAAAGTCCCATAGGCTTGTTTTCTATGTTTTTGATTGAATAAAAAGGCATTCGATCGATCATTCATTCGAATTAAAATCCTTCGATCGAATATTGGATCGTGAGACTATTCGCCGGGCGAATATTCGCACATTCGACTATTCGCCGGCGCGTAAATTCGCCCGAATTGCCTATTCGATTCTATTCCCCAGTCGAATTCCAAGGGATTTAACCCCTCGAAATTCGACCCTTGATACATCTGCCCCATGATGTAAGATAACAAAACATATTTCTGATACAAATCCCTATATTATTCAAAATAGCATTTCTTGTATTTAGACCCTTATATCTTGTTACATTAGTGGAATTACACAAACATGTAGGCAGATTTAGAAAGCCCAGGTTATCCTGAAAAAATAATGTATCATTTTCCTAGGTAAAATAACCCCCTCCCCCGAAAAAAAAATCCAATTTGATGGCTGACTGACAGGTGAAGTAAGAGCTAAAGACAAATTCAGAAAAAATGTCGTTAAAATGTCGTGCAAAAGACAAAATTTTAAAACTTTCTTTTTAAAAGACAAATTCACAAAGTGGAGATAGAGGTTTGTAAAGTTGGTGGGAAATCAGAATTTTTTATCTCCACTTTTATTTGTCTCAGTATCAGCACTTTTGTGAATTCTCTCTCTCATGTGAAATGTACTTGATGGACTATGCTTAGAATAGGGGAACTGTGCAGGCAGAATTGTAGGATATTTCTATGTACAGCCATTACTAAGATGTTGCTCCCATTTCATTCATGACATGCCCAAATAAATAAAAGTTTTGCACATGCTCAGCACAGCTATAATAATTAGCACTATTCTGGGTCCGGGGTGTATCCAAAATACTGGATATTTACTGAATGTGCAGTTAATGAGCTGAAAATACATCATCTTCAGAACACCCAACAGTAGTGATGGGCGAATAAATTCACCAGACATGGATTTGCGTAAAATGTACCCATTTTTCGAATGTTTTCGCAAAACTGCGTTGACAATTCGTTGGAGAAAAATCCATCGCAACAAAAAAATTTGTCGCATCAAAATTGTCATGCGCATAAAAATTGTTGCACGTCAAAATTATTTCGGACGCCCATTGGCTTTAATGTATTTGGACAAAAAATTCACACCCATCACTACCCAAACAGTTGCAGTATGCAGTCACCATATGAGGTTTTTTTTAATGCAAGATTCATGGAGTGCATTATATATCTTATGCACAACAAGCTTTCAAATGAATTAGTGATAAGTATTATATAATGTACTTCATATGATCTGTAACCATCACGGTCAGATCTGATCATACAGATGCGGCAGTGACGGATTTGTGGTAGCTCATTGTGTTGGAATATAAATGAGGATTTAACAAAAGCATACTAATTTAATCCCACCCTAGGTCAATCAGCATTTTGAGGCAGATGTATTAAAGAAAAATTATACCCCTCAAACAATGTAGGTCTCTATTAAAATATATTGCATTAAACATCTCATATGTAAAAACTGCTTCATGTAAATAAACCATTGTCATAATAATATACTTGTTTAGTAGTATGTGACATTGGGTAATCATAAATAGAAAATTGCCATTTTAAAAAATAAGGGCCGCCCTCTGGGATCCTACGATTCACGGTGTACACAAACAAACCATACATGTTAGGTCCCATGAGCCAATTAAAAGCCTGAGTTCTGTCTTTTGCTTCAACACTTCTTCCTGTTACAGTTAGAGCTGCAGTATTTCTGGTCATGTGATCTCTGAGGCAGCACACAGACCATCACAAAATGGGGGTTCAAGGCAAGAGATGTAAAAGGGCAATATTGATTTAAATATATATTCCAGTTTGATAAGATTCTTTAATATGCCATTTCTGTTGCTCAAGTATTCATTTTGAGGTACATTTTTTCTTTAAGTTACGAATGGTAAATTCGAATTTTCAAATTTTGTTTTTGTGACAAAACTAACAAATTCTAACTTAAAAGCCCCAACTCGAATGTAAATTAGAATGTGAGATTTATCACAGTTCTAATTCGAATATTCACAACTTAAAACCTGCCGAGATAATTTACAAGTCAATGGCAGAGGCCTGTTGACCCATTTGAAGATGTTAATAGCCTGATATTCCAGTTTTTTGGATTTGAGTTATGTTCATATTCATATTGCTCCCATTTGGTCGTATTTTAGAAGTTCAAATTTTGTCATAAATAGCCTCCCATTCAGTTGTGAGTACATTCCAACTTATTGTAGTAAAAAAAAAAAATTCACACCAATTCAAAATTCGACCTTTGATAAATCTGCCCCTATGAGAATGCTACAGATTCCAATAAAGCAGCAAGTGTTAAAACGCTTCACTTGTCAGCGTATGTGATTTACAGGTCCCACGAAATTCGTGAAATGGCGAAAAATACCCGAAACTGCGAAAAATTTGCAAAACGGCGCCGGCATCTCGTTTTTGACGTCCGAATTTTCGCGGCGGTTTCACAAATTTATTCGCCAGCGGGAATTCACTGCAAATTAGCACCTGCCGAATAATTTGCCCATCACTATTTACCATACATTATGGTATACTGTTTTTATATAGTTTAGTTATTTTGTCTACCGCAAATGATTGTAGATGTTGGGTTTGTTACTTGCTAGTATAGAAAATCGGAAAAATTGAAAAAAAATGAAAATACCTCTAAAAATTTAATTTTTTCATGTTTTTTTACACGTCGAGGCCCATTTATCTAAGGTCAAGTTTCGAATTCATGTTTTTTTAAAATTCAAATATAAGTGACTGGGAGGTTATTTAACAAAAAATTCAGACTCAAAAATTCGATTCGTATTCGATTCGTACAAATCAAATATTCTCCCAAAAAAAAAAAACTGGAATGTCAGGAAGGCTGTTAACATCTCCAAATTATCCAAGTAGTGCGAATTGTGTGTGCTTCAACCACCTCTCAGGCCGGAAACCCTTGCCAGGGGCAAAATATACAGTGGAAAAAATACAGCTGCGGCACCTCTTTGTTGCAAAAGTGAAAAGGTGTTTATTAGTTTAGAAGACAGGCCATTTTTCTGACCCAATATATTTTTTCCAATTAACATCTCCAAATGGCTCAACGGACCTCTGCCATTGACTTGTACATGAACTCGACAGGTTTTAGGTGGCAAATATTTGAATTAGGACTGTTTCCATGGTCAAGATGTGATAAATCTCCCATTTACATTTATAGGGGGGTTAAAATCCGAATGTGTGAACTTTTGAACTCGAAAATGCGGAATTCTAATTGACTATTCGACCCTTGATAAAGCTGCCCCTTAATAAATGTCGAGTTTTAAAGAAATATAGAAAAAACACAAATTTTTAGAGATTTGTGAAAAAAATAGGGGAAAAAAAGAGAAATTTGAAAGTTAGTAACTAGTCCCCCTGATTTTTTCATCGGCAATCGCTTTTTGCCTCTCTTCATGCAAATTTGTGTCAGTAGGTTATTTTGAAAGCCGGTGAACTCTAATACATCCTACCGAACCCCAAACCAATTTCTGTTGAGCTTTGTTACTTCTTCTGTTAATCAATATTTATATGTTTAATGTATACAGCCATCAATTGTACTGTGCTCTGGTATATGTTAGCACTTTATAAATACATGTTGATGATGATAATACTAATGGTCTTGGCAAAGGAAGGGCTCACCAGTGTATTTTGGCTCAGGCTCCGACTCCTGCATGGAGAGACTAATTACTGAGAGGAGAATAGCAAAAAATAACTTTATTATTGCACAAAAGGTAAGGGACTTGTAATTGATTATATATAGAAAGTTATGTATTTAATTTTTATTCCATTTAAATGAACACTACTGTATAATGTGGTGCACATGCCAGCATTTATGATGAAGTAAGCTGCCCTTAATATTTAGTATTTAGGCCTTGAGAATGCTGATACTCTAACAGACATAAAGGGGGTTATTTATTAAGCTCCGAATATCCGAACGTCGAATAATTCGTAGTTTTCAGGGCAAAAAAAACTATTTATTATAGTCAATGGTCTAAAAATTCCGAATCCGAATCCCCGGCATCTAAAAGCTCTCCAGGTCCTGTATAAGTCAATGGGGAAGGTCCCAGTGTATGCGCTGATGTCCGTACTGATATCCGATGATTTTGGGGTTACAGTGCAAAAAACTCTGAAAAATTCATTGTTTTTGTGGAAAACTCCAAATAATTCTGAGTTTTCAGGGAAAGCTCCTAAGTTTTTTGCCTCACACCATTTTTTCTTCATAAATAAGGTCCATTCGGGACCTCGGAGTTGCTCGGAGTTGGATATTAGAAATACTGAGATAAATTCGAGCTTGATAAATAACCCCCAAAAAGTTGACATGTGCATTAATCTTGTGTAATTTACTTATTGACCCCTTCAGACTAGAGGAAAAGAACTTTCTTTTGAAGCAACGTAGGTGATTCTTCACAGTCAGGACAGTGAGGTTGTGGAATGCACTGCCGGGTGATGTTGTGATGCTGATTCTGTTAATGACTATAAGAATGGCTTGGATGATTTCTGGGACAGACATAATATCCAAAGCTAGAGTGATAATAAAATCTATAGTTAGGGGCATATTTACTTAGTTCGAGTGAAGGAATAGAATAAAAAAAAACTTCGAATTTCAAATGATTTTTTTGGCTACTTCGACCATCGAATTGGGTACTTCGACCTTCGACTACGACTTCGAATCGAACGATTCAAACTAAAAATCGCTCGACTATTTGACCATTCCATAGTAGAAGTACTGTCTCTTTAAAAAAAACTTCGACCCCCTACTTCGACAAGTAAAACCTACCGAGGTGCAATGTTAGCCTATGGGGAAGGTCCCCATAGGCTTTCTAAGCCTATTTTGGTCGTAGAAAAATCGTTTGATCGATGGATTAAAATCCTTCGAATTGTTCAATTTGAAGGATTTAATCGTTCGATCAAACTAATTGCGGTATATCCTTCGACTTCGATATTCGAAGTTGAAGCATTTACCTTGGCCAGTCGAATAGCGAGGGTTAATTAACCCTCGATATTCGACCCTAAGTAAATGTGCCGCTTAGTGTATGAGTATATATAATTTATGTGAGTGTATGGGGGTGTATGGATACTGGGTTTCATTTGGAGGGGTTGAACTTGATGGACTTTGATCTTTTTTCAACTTAATTTAACTATGTAACTATGTAACTATGTAATTATGTAACTATGTAACCTAGCCATAAAAAATATGTTGTATAAGATGGATAGATTGATAGACAGAAGAGCATAGATGGGCCTGTTTCCACCTTTGCATGAGGAACCAATCAGGTTAGCAGGCAAATGGACCACATATCCAAGATCAGCTTCATTAAAAACCTTTACACATGTGTTTTCTCCAACTGCAACAATGTACTGTTTAGTAGTTCTCTGGTACTATGGAAAGATGCTCTATGATCTGTCAAATGGGCTGGGGTTTGAGTTTAGATAAACTGACGAGAGATTAAATTTAAAAACCGAAATGATTATGGACACATCAGAACCCGCTAAAAAAAAAAAAAAACCCTACAAGTGTCTGTTTATGGAATCTTCCCCTGATCTTCATTTTATTGTGTATACACAAGAGAGGCAGAGAGTAATAAAGTAATTGTTTACACGTCCCCCTGGGAACTATTGCAGAAAACACTGAAGGTTTTTCGGAGCCTGGCTCGTTGTCTTCTATTGTCTCTTATTCTTATTCAGCTTCTTTTTTTGTGCAAGGAAAGCAAGAAGTAAATGGGAGCGATGCTTATGAATCAAGGTTTTCAATAGAAACAGAGAATGTTCTCATTCAACCAGTTACGTATGCTCTGTCATATTTTTATTACTGTATGATGCTAAATCCATCAAAGCATTCTTCTAATTATTTTGAACAAAAAAAACCCAAAAACAACACAGAGATGAATTCATTTTTGTGCTGCTAGGAGACATGTATGGTGAGGCGATCACCAGGCAGATAGACTTTGTGGGACATTCACTAAGAATCGTAGTTGCGCTGGCGTCCGCTTTGCCGCACTTCGCCAGGCGTATTTTTGACAGCGCTCCGCAAATTCACTAAAATCCGAAGTTGCGCTCAGGGGTAGTGTAAGGTTGCGAAGTTGCGCTAGTGTTAATTCGCCTACTACGCTAGCGATAGTTAATTTGCATACGGCGCCAAATTCAATTTTCAATGGAAGTATTCGTAGCAGCACTGCACAAGCCTGGGAAACCTTCAAAACATCAAATAAAATTTTTATTTTGCCCTACACATGTGCCCACTGTATAGTTAAGGTGCCATGAGTTAGGAAATGTAGGGGGGAAGGAGGGTAGCCCCAAAATTTTTTTTGATCTTTTTCAGCCTATCACCCATAAAAATGAAAAAATTCCAGCGTTTTTTGGGACTTACACGTAGAAAAATTTTTAACTTTTTTTGAAGCAATCCCTATCTACTCTATTGCACTTCGCCTGGTCTGAGGTGGCGAAGGAAGTCTGGCGTAAAAGGTAGCGTTCAGAAAAATTTACGCGTTAGGGAATTTGCGTAGTTACGTCCGTTTCGCAAATTCGCCAGGCGTAAGGGTGCGAAGTAACACTAGCGAATTTACGCCAGCGTTCGTTAGTGAATCTGCGAATTAACGAAAATGCCCAACGCTGGCAAATTCACGCTAGCGTTAGGTACTTCGGCGTTTAGTGAATTTGCCCCTATGGCTTTCTGTTCATTTCTATTGTTAGATGTTGAATTTGCTACTCGGCTGTTGCTGAGCAGTGTATTTAGTTTGCCAATTCATGTCTGTTAAGATTTGTACCTCTTCACTCCTGACTGATCACTCCTGGGTACAGATTAGCATTATTTTGATTCCATAACCTTCTTTTTATTGAAGGACGTAATGACTGCAGGACATGATGCCAGTATAACTGGTCTGCCAAGAAAGCATCCATTTTTAAGTGCAGTAAGTAAGATAAACAGTGAAATGACCTTTCCCATAGAAACTTGTAATGAAAATATGAGCTGTTGGTAATGTAATGAATTCCTCATTGAGGCAACTATTGTGTTTAATGGACATTGTGCAAAAACATCAGGACTGGTGCTATTGAGTCAACTCTCTTCTGAAAATGCCTTTGTGCAAGAATCACCCTGTGGCCTCAAACCCTTTATACAGGTTTGGATCTGTTGTCTGGAAGCCCATTATCCAGAAAGCTACGAATAACAGAAAGGCTGCCTCTCATAGACTCCTTTTTCCTTGTAATAATAAAACAGTTGCGTGTACAGGTATGGGAACCGTTATGCGGCATCCCATTATTTAGAAAGCTCTGAATTAAGTTAAAGCTATCTCCCATTTAATCCAAATAATCCAACATTTTTAAAATGTTTTTCTTTTCCTCTGTAATGATGAAACAGTACCTTGTACTTGATCCAAACTAAGATATAATTAATCGTTACTCAAAGCAAAATCAGACTATTGGGTTTATTCAATGTTTACATTATTTTCTAGTAGACAGGGGAACTTCACAAAAGCATAACTTACACTGTTTAAAAAGTAAACATAATTTTAAGCAACTTTGCAGTATACATCAATTAAAAAATATGCAGACCTTTCATGATTTTTAATGGTTTCTAACAGTTCCCTAAGCCTAGCCCCCTGCTCTTCTGCTGATCTATCTGACTACTTTGCTGAGCTGACCAACTACTGTTACTTTGTATCAACAGCCATCTGTCCTCAGCCTGAATCCTCCAAACCCGACAATTCCCTGCACATGTGATTTTAATAATGATTTGGTTTGAAAGCCGGAGTTCCCCTTTATGGTCAGAAGATGCAAATCACAGAAAGATCCCTTATCCAGAAAACCCCAGGTCCCGAGTATTCTGGATAACAGGTCCCATACCTGTACTTGCAAACTAAGATATCATTAATCCTTATTAGAAGCAAAACCAGCCTATTGGGTTTGTTTAATGTTCACATGATTTTCTAGTAGACTTAAGGTATGAAGATCCTAGCTACAGAAAGTTCTGTTATTCTGGAAAACACCAGGTTCCGAGCATTCTGGATAACAGGTCACCATACCTGTACAAGCAATAGTATGAAAGATACAAGATGAAGCCAGGGTGCTGCATATTATCTCAAGATCTAAATATTGGCACAGCATGCATAGTCTCACCTTTTAAAAACTCTGCCCATATGGAATATGTTCCCTTAGATAATCTCTCATGCACAGATTAATGTGAATATCCCCAATGCAACAGCTAGTAGAGTGCATCTAGGAAAGCATAGACCCTTTAGTGTTATGTTAGCAACTTGCTCTGTCTATTATTTGGCTCTACGAATCCCAGTCTCAGTGCGGTCTGTACTTTTTAACCACACACACAAGCTAAGGCAGCTCCATTCTCATTCTTTGGTGTCTGGCAAATGTAAAAGTTCAGCCACGCGCCTTGTTGGAAACATTTGATGGAAAAAAATAACTTTTATAATGAATTTTGCAATGAATATGTCTAAACTGAAACACGGCAGCCTGCAGTTATTACTGAACAAATACACAAAAAAAAAACCTTTTGGGATTAAATCGAATCTATGTTCTTGCATTACATGAAACAAGTCTTTTGAAAAATGAGCTACTGCTGTTAAAACAGTTTTCTTTACCGACTGGATAGTCAGTCTTTTCCTTTTTCTTATTGATTATTTTCAGACATAGTAAATTCTACTGATTTTATTTGTTTTTCTCGCAGACTTCATTTGCCTCTGACAACTTCCCAATGTCACCAATAGGCAGTTCCTGAGCGCAGTTGGGTTTGGCTGAGATATACATTTAACTGCTTCTAACTTTCTGAAAATAGTTGCCAAGTACTGAAATATACAATAAAAATGTTTTATTGTTAAAGCTTCATTACACAAGGGCGCAAATTCATTAAGCGCCGAAGCACCGAACGCTAGCGTTAATTCGCTAGTGTTTGCCATTTTTCACTACTGCGCAAATTCACTAACGAACGCTGGCGTAATTTCGCTATCGTTACTTCACACCCTTACGCAAGGCGAATTTTCGCTAGCGACGTAACTACGCAAATTCACTAACTTGCGCAGTGTACTGAACGCTACCTTTTACGCTAGACTTCCTTCTCCACCTCAGACCTGGCGAAGCGCAATAGAGTAGATAGGGATTGTTTCAAAAAAAGTCAAAATTTTTTCTAAGTCCCAAAAAACGCTGGCGTGTTTTCTACATGATGGGTGATAGGCTGAAAAAGATCAAAAATATTTTTGGGGCTCCCCTCCTTCCCCCCTACATTTCCTGACTCATGGCAACTTACCTAGACAGTGGGCACATGTGTAGGGCAAAATAAAAATTTTATTTGCTGATTTGAAGGTTTTCTAGGCATTTGAAGTGGTGATACGTGTTCCTCCATTGAAATTTGAATTTCGCGCCGTATGTAAATGAACCATCGCTAGCGAAACTTCGCTTCGCTTGGCAAATTAACGCTAGCGCAACTTCGCAACCTTATGCTACCCCTGTGTGCAACTTCGGATTTTAGTGAATTTGCGGAGCGCTGGCGAAAATACACCTGGCGAAGTTTGGCGAAGTGTGGCGAAATTCGCATCTTAGTGAATTTGCCCCAATGAGCGGTTGAGCCAGTTGCTTTGACACTACCCACAGATTAGTTCTGTTGTTATTTCTTGGCCTGAACAGAAAAAAGATGACCTTGGAAATAAACTGATAACCAGTGCTAATGAAGTACTGGATATATAATAGATAAAGGTATGGGACCTATAATGCAGAATGCTCGGGACCTGGGGTTTTTCCGGATAACAGGTCATTCCGTAATTTGGATCTTCATACCTAAAGTCTACTAGAAAATCATCCAAACATTAAATAAGCCCACTAGGACTAATTATATCTTAGTTGGGACATGTACAAGGTACTGTTCTATCATTACAGAGAAAAAGGAAATCATTATTAGAAAATTTGGATAAAATGGAGTCTATGGGTGACAGCCTTTCCGTAATTCGGAGCTTTATGGATAACAGGTTTCCAGATAACAGATTCCATACCTGTACTTTAGATATTATAAGTCTATAATACACAAAAGCCATGAATATCCTGTAAATTATATCCTTATAAACGGTGAGTTCTGATGTCATCAGTTATAAACGGTGAGGTCTGATGTCATTTCTGTCACAAGACTCACTGAAACTTGTGTATTATAATTAATAAAGTACCCCCAGTTGCAAAATATGAGGATATAAGAAGTTACCTCGGAGTTCCATGACCTGTATAAAAACACTTGGCCTTCGGCCTCGTACTTTTATATGGTCATGAAACTCCTCGCTAACTTATAATATCCTTATATTTTATAAGAGGGGGTACTTTATTCACTATATATCAGCCAGTCACTGAACAGTTTTAGAATATTTTTATCCGTTGAACCAGTGTGTAAAAAAAATATATTCTGGGTCATATTTTAACAATCTTTACTATTCTGACAGTCCACTTTCTGTATGTCAGAGAAGAAATCTGCAAAAAAACAGTTCTCTTTAATTTCAGAGAACAGAGTCATAGGTATTAATTATGTTTTAAAATTTGGGGGGGGGAAATGTTGCAACTAAAGCTCTGGCACTTTTAAGTCATTAAAGGGGTGGTTCACCTTTAAGTTAACTTTTAGTATATTATAGAATGGCCAATTCTAAGCAACTTTTCAATTGTTTTTTTTTTTTTATATAGTTTTAGAATTGTTTTGACTCTTTCCAGTGTTCAAATGGGTGTCACTGACTCAATTTAAAAAACAAATGCTCTGTAAGGCTATAAATTTATTGTTATTGCTACTTTTTATTTCTCATCTTTCTACCAAGGTCCTCTCCAATTCACTTTCCATTATTTTATTTAAATCAACGAATGGTTGCTAGGGTAATTTGGACACTATCTACCAGATTGCATGAAATGCATTTTGAAGAGCTGCTGAATAAAAAGCAAAATAACTCAAACACCACAAATAATAAAAAATGAAAGACAATTACGAATTGTCTCAGAATATCACTCTCTACGTCCTAGCTCCGTCCAGCCGCGTGCACCCCCTCGTGAGCGAGTGCGCACTCACCCCCCGAGCATGTGCATGCACCCTAGTGTGGGGGGAATTTTGAGTTCCCAATGCAGTTTAGGATGCGGTGGGGCAGCATGCCACCCCTAAAACTTTGCCACCCTAGGCCCAGGCTTTTGTTGCCTCCCACAAATCCGGGCCTGAGGATTGATGCCCGAGGCCGCATGGTCCTAGTGCCGGCTCATCATTCACGCACGACCCCCCTTCCGCATGGTCCTAGGGCCGGCCATTTAGCGTACCCTCCCTGCGCGAGCAAGCATGCTCTCAAAGCCGTGGAGCACTGGGGAGCTTTAAATATCCAGTGCTCCATAGGGATGCAGCTGGATGGCATGCTGCCCCTAAAATTTTGCCACACAGGCCTTTGTAGCCTTGCCACAAATCCAGGCCTGACTCCAGGAGGTGTCCGGAGAGCCCTCCGGACTACATCTTACAGTATTTGAACCATGAAAATCTGATATAGAGATTTATATAGAGTATAGAGAGTATAGACCGTGTGATAAAATGACAGAGTAAGATGCAAATTATAAATACAGGTATGGGATCCATTATCTGGAAACCCGTTATCCAGAAAATTCAGAATTACGGAAAGGTCATCTCCCATTGATTCCATTATAAACAAATAATCCTGATTTTTTAGAATCATTTAATAATAGATCAGTAAATTGTACTGAATTCTTATTGGAGCCAAAACTAGCCTTTTTTACTATTTTCTAGTAAACATAAAGGGATATTGTAATGGGAAAAATGTTTTTTTTTTTCAAAATGCATCAGTTAATAGTGCTGCTCCAGCAGAATTTTGCACTGAAATCTGTTTATCAAAAGAGCAAACAGATTTTATTTATATTTAATTTTGAAATCTTACATGGAGCTAGACATATTGTCAGTTTCCCAGCTGCCCACAGTCATGTGACTTATGTTCTGATAAACTTCAGTCACTCTTTACTGCTGTGCTGCAAGTTGGAGTGATATCACCTCTCTTTCCCCCCAGCAGCCAAACAACAGAACAATGGGAAGGTAACCAGATAGCAGCTCTCTAACACAAGATAACAGCTGCCTGGTAGATATATAAGAACAGCACTCAATAGTAAAATCCAGGGGCCACTGCGACACATTCAGTTACATTGAGAAGGAAAAACAGCAGCCTGCCAGAAAGCATTTCTCTCCTAAAGTGCAGGCACAAGTCACATGACTGGGGGCAGCTGGGAAATTGACAAAATGTCAGATTTCACAATTGAATATAAAAAATCTGTTTGCTCTTTTGAGAAATGGATTTCAGTGCAGAATTCTGCTGGAGTAGCACTATTAACTGATGCGTTTTGAAAAAAACATGTTTTCCGATGACAGGATCCCTTTAAGCAAACCTATAATAATTCAATATTCAACACAAACAGACTGTTTACTCTGACCATGTTTACTGGTAAAGATTTTAATTGTATTTAATAAAGGTAACGATTTTATCATGAATCATGCAATGGACTTTTGAACCTTGGCCCAGAGCGCTACATTGTTTGAACAGATTGTATGATGGATGCTCTTTAATCAAAATGTAACAACCACCAACATGTGTCTGAAATGGCAAGGCATCTTTGTGGCTGACATTTTCAGATTTATTGACTGGATGTCTTGTAACTGACACACTGGATTTGCTTCGAAGCTCGAGGCACACTTCAGATATCAGTGAGGGAAGATAGTAGGAATTCTACCATAAAAGTAATAACTTGCCTTGGTATCTCTGACATTATCACAACGTAAGAAGCAGTGAATACTTCAAGTTTTGTAGGGTCTGTGTCTGTAGGTAGGCACATAAAAGCCATGCTCAGGCCAAAAGTAAAAATAGATAAATACTTTAGGGGTCCTTTAAATTCAGAAAGACAAAAGTCAAGTGTAAAATGCAATTTCTTTGGACCTTGCCAACTATCTTCCTGCTTTAAAGAACTGACGCAGTTTTTCCCAATCGAATACATCATTCCCTGCGGTTGGCAGCACCTAGTGCGTTTAGACTGAGTAAATTAGATATCTGTTTGATTGGCAGTATTGGAACAATACCTTGGGTCTTTTGATCCTGTAATAGCATTTCATTTACTACATATGGGTCCTGTTTAGTGATGGGCGAATTTATTCGCCAGGAGCGAATTCACTGCAAATTTGCACGATTCGCTGCTGGCAAAAAAATTTGCGAAGAGCCCGCAAAAAATTTCTGGTGAAAATTTGCCGGCGCCGTTTTGCGAATTTTTCGCGAAAATTCGTCCATCATCAGTCCTGTTATACAGAAGGCTCGGGTCCTGGGGTTTTACGGATAACCGATCTTTCCATAATTTTGCTCTTCATACCTTAAGCCTACTAGAAAACCATGTAAACATTAAATAAACCAAATCAGCTGTTTTTTCTTTCAATAAGGATTAATTATATCTTAATTTGGAACAAGTAAGGGTCTTCGTTTTCCGAAGCCGCCCAAATTTTACTCATGAGGCAATTACGGGCGACTTCAAAACGAAGCGTTCCGTGTGCCTGCCCCCAGGCGATTTACATTTTAGCCGGCGAAAGACAGATTGGGGAGATTAGTCGCCATGAAGAAAAGGAGATTTGTCGCCTGGCGACTAATCTCTCCAAATCTGCCCGTGTGGCCAGACCCTAAAAGGTACTGTTTTATTATTACAGAGAAAAAGCAAATCATTTTGAAAAACTTAGATAGAATGGCAACCATGGCAGATGACCCTTCCATAATTTAGACCTTTTTTGATAACTGGGTTCCAGATAACTGATCCCATACCTGTATAAAGCATTCTGCATTATAATAAATGGTTTATAACTTGGTGCTTTCTTACTTTGGGTGGAACCGAAAAATGATTACCAGCATTGTGCTTAGCGATGTTAAAGGAGTGGTTCACCTTTATGTTAACTTTTAGTATGTCATAGAATGGCCATTTCTAAGCAACTTTTCAGTTGTTCTTCATTTTTTTTTTTATAGTTTTTGAATTATTTGCCTTATTCTTCTGACTTTTTACTGCTTTCCAAAGGCAGGGTCCCTGGCCCCATCTACAATCATTGCTATGTAAGGCTACAAATTTATATTTATTGCTACTTTGTATTACTCATTTTTTTATTCAGGCCCTGTCCTATTCGTAGTCCAGTCTTTATTGGTTTCCAGTTTGGACCATAGCAACCAGATTGCTGAAATTGCAAAGTGGAGAGCTAAATATTTAGCAAATTATGAAAAATTAAAACCATTTGCAATTTGTCTCAGAATATCTCTCCCTACGTCATACTAAAAGTTACTTGAAAGGTGAACAACCCCTTTAAAATGAATCCAAGCCATGTAATTAGCAACATGATGAAATTCAGAACTGCTCTTCAATAATTCATTCACAAATGCTTTCAGAATTGCACTGGATTCATTCATATTATTCTGTGTATGATTTCATTCTAGTGTAGCTTGTTTCTTTTCTATTAATAGCCTAACCAATTGGAACTTTCATGAATAAAGTAATTTTGGTGCAGCAGAGATATTCAGAGGTTTTTCCTTGCTGACGTGAGTCTCCTTACCTTTGAACAAATGTTCTTACTAAAGGTGCCCATAAAAGGGCAGAATGTGATGGGCGAATTTGTGCAGTTTCGTTTCACCGGAAAAATTTGCGAAACGGCGCGGAATTTTTTTTGACGCATGCGAATTTTCGTGGCGGTTTTCGCGAATCACGGGAATTCCCACAAATTTGCGTCTGCCAAATAAATTTGCCCATCACTATTAAGCTGCCCATTTAGGCCCTTCACACTGATTTGACAGCTTATCCTTCCATGTATGGAACCCACGGACAGGCCCAACTTACTGAAATCTGGCCAAACATCGTCCACATGTCAGTCAGTCAGTATTCTTGTCAGACTGAGGTCTGCATCTGCTCATTGATACAATCCTCAATCCCAAAGCTGGCCCAGGGTCCAGCCTTATATTTACAGCCTCAAAGTGGGCATATATGTGAGAGATCCAATTGTTTGATGACCTTATAATGTATGGCCAGCTTTAGTCCAAGAAAACGGGAGACCCGTATATACTCGAGTATAAGCCGAGCCGAGTATAAGCCGAGGTACCTAATTTTACCTACGAAAACTGGGAAAACGTATTGACTCGAGTATAAGCCTAGACACAACTACAGCCCTGTCTCCCAGCAGCGCACATTCCACCAAAGCAACCCCCCAGCAATCAACCGGACTTCTTTGCAAAGTTGATGGTGACAGAGAATTGCCAAACGGATTACTGTGTGCATTGTCCCACTTTCAAACTACAATGTGCAGAGGGCGCTGTGTGATATTGCCATCACTGTTAATCTTTCGTATAACCAACAGAGGGCTCTGTGTGATATTGCAGTCACTGTTATTCTTTCATATAACCAACAGAGGGTGCACTGTTATTCTTTCATATAACCAACAGAGGGCGCTGTTTGATATTGCAGTCTCTCCCCAAGCGAACTGTTGGTATAGGAATGAATAAAAGTGAATGCAATCTCAACTACTGCTCGCTGACTCAAGTATAAGCCGAGGTAGACTTTTTCAGCACATTTTGGATGCTGAAAAACTTGGCTTATACTCGAGTATATACAGTAAGTTGCAAAGCACTAGGAAGTTATGAAGATATTATTATTATAGTGGATTCACTATACTTTATGGAACTGCTTCATGGAAAATTAATAGTATCGAATCTACTAAACTATATCAGATATCATACACATTTACTTTAACTATTACTACTATTGATTCTTATCCTTTTTGTCTCCAGTTACAGCGTAAATACCCACGTTTGGCACGTGCACGTCACATGTGGGTCCATGAAATGATTTCATAAGCAAACAGTGCTTTAATAAAGTATTAAATGCATTGATCACAAAAGGGTGAGCAGAACCTTTAAAGTCTTACTTCCGATAACATTAGTCTCAAATACTATCCACTTGTTTCCCAGATGCTGGGAACTTTCACTGGGACAATAATATAGTTTGTTCCTTGTCATGTTGTGCTTCTCAGTAGCTGCTTGTGTATGTTATATGGGAATGAAACTACCTTTTCTTTCCTTTATTCAATTTGGCATTGGCTCCATCCATTCCAACGAGGGGAAAGGCTGCTTTACTGCCCTATTAAAGGCTTTTTCTGATACTCTGTGTTGCTGGAGGCACACCAGGCCTGTTTGCTAGGGAACAAGCACATAGCATCAAGCTTATCACTCATGTCAAGTTTATAAAATATTTGCTCTCATACCCTTAACAGCTTGAAACACAATGCCCCTCTCACCTTTTCATAGCCACGCATTTTGTGACCTTTTTGAGCCAGTCTCATATTATGAAGCAATGATTCATAGCATATCTGGCTGCAGAATTATAGAATCTTGCTAAGCGTAAGTTTGGCTTTAATGGCATTTCTTTTGTTTCTCTGGCATTGTGAAGTCAATATTTAGTGACTGGAGTAGGTGCAGAGCAGGGCCACAATTGATTTGGAGCACTCAGACACAGACACGCAGCAATGACTAATAAGTGGCCTTTCCCTCCCACCGAAAACAGTGGGATAAATCACTCACCTTTTATTTCCCCTTAGTGATAGCTCTGTTATTGCATTGCATCATGCAGACTGAATATTAACCCTTTTGTACTATATCTACAGTATCAAGCATACACTAGCTCTGGCCTCCTATAAGTGAACCGTTTTGTAAAGTCACCTTGCATAACTAAAGAGTTCTTATACAGGTTTAGAACCTGTTATACAGAATGCTCGGTACCTCGTGGCATAAGGGATCTTTACATAATTTGGATCTCCATACCTTAAAGACTACTAAACATTTAAACATGAATTGAACCAAACAAAGTTTATTGGATTAACAGAAAATATGCATCATAACAAAATTAGACAGGTGCATAAATTTGGGCACCCCAACAGAGATATTACATCAATACTTAGTTGCGTCTCCTTTTGCAAATGTAACAGCCTCTAGACGCCTCCTATAGCCTTTGACGAGTGTCTGTATTCTGGATGGCGGTATTTTTGACCATTCGTCCATACAAAATCTTTCCAGTTCAGTTAAATTTGATGGCTGCCGAGCATGGACAGTCTGCTTCAAATCATCCCATAGATTTTCCATGATATTCAAGTCAGGGGCTGTGACGGCCATTCCAGAATATTGTACTTATCCCTCTGCATAAATGTCTTTGTAGCTTTCCAAGTGTGTTTAGGGTCATTGTCTTGTTGGAATATCCAACCCCTGCGTAACTTCAACTTTGTGACTGATGCTTGAACATTATCCTGAAGAATTTGTTGATACTGGGTTGAATTCATCAGACCCTCAACTTTAACAATGGCCCCAGTCCCTGAACTAGCCCTAGAGCATGATGGAACCTGCACCAAATTTGACAGTAGGTAGCAGATGTTTTTCTTGGAATGCAGTGTTCTTCTTCCGCCATACAAAGCGCTTGCCATGCTGTCACTCTTCAGAAGAGAGTCAAACAGAAGCACAACTTGCAATTGGCCACCTTAAATACCTTTTCTCATGATTGGACATTAGTGATGGGCGAATTTATTCGGCAGGCGCAAATTCGCAGCAAATTTGCGTGATTCGCCGACAGCGAATAAATTTGCGAAACGCCTGCAAAAATTTTTTTTGCCGGCGTTGAAAAAAACGACCGCCTGCGTCAAAAACGGCTGCCGGCGTCAAATAAACGGGCTCCGCGTCAAAAAACGAGACGCCTGTGCCGTTTCGTGAATTTTTTTGCCGTTTTTCAGCGAATCAAAACGGTGCAAATTCGCCCATCACTATTGGACATACCCGCCTATGACGTTCAAGGTTTAACGAGCTAATCCAACCAACAAGGTACTGTTTTATTATTACAGAGAAAAAGGAAATCACTTGTAAAAGTTTGGGTAATTTGATTATAATGGAGTCTATGGGAGACGGCCTTTCCGTAATTTGAAACGTTCTGGGTAACGGGTTTCTGGATAACAGATGACATACTTTAAAGAGCTACTGACACCAGAAAATACATTTTTTTCAATCTATCATAACATGTCGCTACCAAATTTTTTGGATG
The DNA here is from genome assembly GCA_038501925.1 of Xenopus petersii. Classification (NCBI taxonomy): domain Eukaryota; kingdom Metazoa; phylum Chordata; class Amphibia; order Anura; family Pipidae; genus Xenopus; species Xenopus petersii. The sequence continues at coordinate 115,332,864 of CM076679.1, read as the reverse complement.
GGGAGACTGTCCTTATGTAACCTGAGGCTTTTCAGCTGAGGCTGAGTTATGACTCCTTGTAGCATATGGCAGTCAGTATTGAGAGTTAGGACATGGGTTGCTGATACTTGCTCTACTAAAGTAATGAATTATATTGTGTGTTCCTGTTTCAAACTCCACATGCCAGGCCTTATTTAATTGCAGCAGATGTAAGGATAGAGCTGGCCTTTTTTGCCGAAAAGCCTTTGATTGCATTTATAATTTTCAATATGCAGCCATCTGTCTATAACCTGGGTTTGCTTATTGCTGTTCTCTTTTTATCTCAGAGGAAGAACATGCCTATAGCTAAGTGTCTCGTTCTATCAGGAGGTAATGAGTCTCTTCTTCGTACATCGGCAATAAGTAAACTAAGCAAATTTAGCAAAATGTTACAAGGAGGCATTCCTCTAATTGGATTAATGTAGGTCTCTTGAGAAGTAGATATGAAGTAGTGTGTCTATCTATGCAAACGGTTTTCTGCAGATCAGGGAATACAGCATGAGTGTTTGACGTCACAATCGCATAGCAAAGAACTTGATTGCTGTTTATAACTTGAGTGCTTCCTAAGGCATATTTTAAAGAGCTGTATTGCCCTATTTTGTATATTCAACTCATTGCATCAGCCCAGAGGCTCGACAGTCCTTTCAGGGCAATTACCTATGTATTCAAATTGGTTAAAGGAGAAGTAAAGGTTAAAAGTAAGTAAGCTTTATCAGAAAGGTCTAAATAAATACACCAGTAAACCCTCAAAGCAATGCTGCTCTGAGTCCTCTGTCAAAAGAAACACAGCATTTCTTTACTTTTATCGTGTACACATGGGCTTCTTTATCAGACTTCCTGTATAAACCTCCAGGGCAGGGCTTGAGCATGCTCAGTTTGTTCCTCTCCACCTCCCTCCTCCCATCCCTGCTGTAATCTGAGCTCAGAGCTGTATGTGAGCAGGCAGAGACTCAAACAGGAAGTGATGTCACAACAAGCTTAAATGGCAGCTTCTATCCTAAACAAACAGAGACAGTGTCTAGAGCTGTTTACTCTGGTATGGTAAAGCATTCTGCAAAATAAAAATAGTGTTCTAACTTGCACTATTGTGGCTAATCTGTTGTCATTAAACTAGCTTGGACCTTTCCTTCTCCTTTAAGTGCAGCTTCCATCTTGTTAAGCCATCCATGGGGTGTCAGTGTTTCACGGCACATGCTCAGTGTGCTCTGGGCTGCTGAAGCCACTGTTACAGGGATTACACAATTACAGGTATAAGCCAATACAACTGAGCAACCAGTATGTTTCCCAAAAATGTAGATAGCAGCTCACACGCCAAAAAAGTTAAAATAATTGACTTTATTGGTTATCTTTAATGTAGGCAAAAAGGATCAAAAACGTGTTTCAGGCTCTGGCGCCCTTAATCATAGGCAACTGATGTCTGTACTGCAATGTACAGAAAATCTAAATCACAAGTCAGTCTTGTACATTTCATTTTGCATTGTAGTGCACTAAGTTCAGTGACAGCAGCCCAAATCATGTGATGCAAATAAGCAGAAAAGAAGATACTTGGGCATCTTTTGTGACACTCAATTTCACTGCATAAGGGCAATAACTATTGATGAGTGAAATTATTTGAAATTATTTGCCAGATTTCACAGTGAAAAAGACACCTATAGTGATAAAAAATGGGCGAATTTGGGACATTTTGCTTCGCCAAAAAATTTGTGAATTTCCCGCGAAATTCATGAAACGGTGAAAAATTCACAAAAAGGTGAATTCCTTTTCAATTGTGTTTATTAGTATTTTCAAATAAACAGCATGAGCAAAAAGAACGACAAACATTGACATTAAATCCAGTCAGTTAACAGAATAGAGGAAAAGATAATAACATGTCAGACTATAATACTTCATACAATATATTAATACAAAATGGAATTAAAAATAAATAAGAATAAAAACATCCTCTCCATCAACCCAATAAAACAAGTAATTATAACATAATCACATCCCCCATTAGTTATGAAACCCTCAAATGTTTTCATGAAACTGCGACCAAAATTTGTCGCTTCAAAATTCTTCGGACGCCCATTGACTTTAATGCATTTGGACAAAATAGTTGCCCATTGACTTCAAATAAAAAAGGGTCTGATTCATCCACCATTAGCTATAGCAGTCGTGGACTGGCAAAGAAACCCAAAATATGAGACGCAGCGTCTCTAGCCTGAACTATAAAATCCAGTTGTGCTCGGACGGAATGTATAATATCACTGTTTATAATGTGACACATGGGGTCACCGCTTTGCAGGAAACCCATTACTAAGTTGTGACATTTATGGATTGTGTTCTGAGACAGAAATATAAAATCCCCTTAAATATTACATTTTCTGTCTGTCTGAAATAGAAAAAATTTTGATAAGTTGTTTGCATAGATTAAAATGTTAATTTGCTGCTAAGCTCTCTATAAAAAATATAGGAAAGCAGGCTGGATTCTGTGGCCCTAACAGAATGTTAACGACAGAGTCCTAAATACAGAACTAATGCCCCGGTCACGGCTCACTCTTCCACCTTTTGCTTCGGGAGGAGCCCTTTGCTACTCGGGTGCTGACAGGTCTTATCGTGAGAGGACCAGGAGAGAGTTCTGGGCAGTCAAGGGAACCGAACATAGTACTGAAATGGAGAACAAGAAGCATGGTTGAGGGACAGGCCCGGTCACAGTACTGTCAAGGTAGTCAAGGTCACAGGCCGAGTCAAACACACCGATATCGTAGTATCAAAACAAGAGAATAGTCAGTACACAGGCAAATTTTAGGACAGGCAGCAGACTTAGACTTGTTCAGGTACAGGCAGGGTCAAGAACAGATCAGGAACACTAGAATAGACCTACGTTGGGCAGTGTGCCGTTATTAATGGCCCCATTAAATATGTGCATTGGCGCATAGGAAGAAGAGTGCGATGGGAGTCCCTGTCGCAACCCCACTAGATAAACCTCTCACACAGAGCTGATGATAAAGAGCAATGTGATGCTAGTGATTTGGAAATTGTGAGATGACCAAATTTGCACATACTGCACACTGATTTTATAGAAATCCATACTGTGCAGCTGTGTGTGTATATATACACAGAACTACACAGACAAGACTTGAAAATGGAAACATTGTATTAAAATATGTTTTATTTTGTAAAACAGAGATGCCTCATATCCCCAAAAAAGAAACCGGAAACTCTCCAGGCCTAAAACATCATCAGGTGAAGAAAAATCCAGACGCTAATGCCATCGGAAGTGAACGCACTCCAGGGTGCTCCACAGGCCATAATTTACCAAAGGAATTCTGCTAAATAACAGGAGGGGGAAAACCATATACAGCTGCTACTCATCTCCAAGGATACATTGCTGCTACACAGACCTCCGAAAGGAATTAGGGGTCAATATATATAACAGGCTTGGTGCCCCCGTCTTGTATGTCTCTAAGCCTCACTTGATCAATGGCTGTATTTATCTCCAGCACAGAACTAAACCAAGCACAACGTTTGCAAACATACAGTTGGTGTTACTCTTTTATTTCATGTGATAATAGGAATGCAGCACTGATCACAAGACCAGCAGTTACAATTAGGACTTTATACAACATTCACAAAACCTAAAATTCTTTCTGGAGAAAGTTGCTCTAAGCATTTTTGCAATTTCATTTCTGTCTAGTTTTTAAGACATTAGCAGTTTTTACATTGCTAAGGATAGGACTTTATTATATAAGGGTAGGACTCCACGAGCGATTTTGTCGCGATCCGACACGCTGCAACAAAACGCATGCGAATTGTCGCATCCGACAGTCGGATCTCGTCGGATCAATGCTGCAACACCATGCTACAATTCTATCTCTTGACTTAGTTTTTGTCGGATCGCGACAAAATCGCTCGTGGAGTCCTACCCTTATATAATAAATTGTATTCAACAGCTCCGGCTTCTGCTCATTTAGAAAAATGGAACATTTTGTAATGATGCCCTACTTAGAACTGACAGGAGATACTGCATGTCAGATCACTCTCTTTTCTTCTCATTAAGGGATCTTACAGACGAGCGTTTTCAGTGGCTGCGGCCAAAAAAACTGGGCAAACAATGCATACAAGGTCAACGTCGTTGACCTTGTAGGCATTGTTTGCCCAGTTTTTTTGGCCGCAGCCACTGAAGCACAGAGGCCAGAAAAAATATGCCATATAAATGCTGAAAATAGTCATTTTTTTGGTCGCAGCCACTGAAGCACAGTTGACAGAAAAATTATGCCATATAAATGCTGAAAATATAATTTTTTTTGGTTGCAGCCACTGAAGCACAGAGGCCAGAAAAATTATGCCATATAAATGCAGAAAATATGCATTTTTTTGGTTGCAGCCACTGAAGCACAGAGGCCAGAAAAATTATGCCATATAAATGCAGAAAATATGCATTTTTTTGGACGCAGCCACTGAAGCACAGTTGCCAGAAAAAATATGCCATATAAATGCTGAAAATAGTCATTTTTCGCCATACATTGACCTTGTAGACATTGTTTGCCCAGTTTTTTTGGTTGCAGCCACTGAAGCACAGAGGCCAGAAAAAATTAAACCAGTAGGGTTTGCACCCTAGTTTGTAACGGTGGCGGAGGGAGGAGGACGCTAAAGGACAGCTGTGTGTGGAGTCATGAGGCTTGAAGAGAAGGACAGCTGCATAGAAGTCAGAACAAGTCTTCCGGCGTGCAGTAACCCTCCGAGATCCACCCCTCATTCATTTTAATAAAGGTCAGGTAATCGACACTTTTGTGACCTAGGCGAGTTCTCTTCTCAGTTACAATCCCTCCTGCTGCACTGAAGGTCCTTTCTGAGAGCACACTTGAGGCTGGGCAAGACAAGAGGTTCATGGCAAATTGTGACAGCTCTGGCCACAGATCAAGCCTGCGCACCCAGTAGTCCAGGGGTTCATCGCTCCTCAGAGTGTCGATATCTGCAGTTAATGCCAGGTAGTCCGCTACCTGCCGGTCGAGGCGTTCTTTGAGGGTGGATCCAGAAGGGTTGTGGCGCTGCCTTGGACAGAAAAACATTTGCATGTCTGACGTTACAGACCGGCCAAAGGGCTTTGTCCTTGCAGGTGTGCTCGTGGCAGGATTACTGGCACCTCTGCCCCTGGAATGTTGATGAGTTCCTGAAGTGACATCACCCTTAAAAGCATTGTACAACATGTTTTGCAGGCTGGTTTGTAAATGCCGCATCTTTTCGGACTTGTGGTATGTTGGTAACATTTCTGCCACTTTATGCTTGTACCGAGGGTCTAGTAGCGTTGCGACCCAGTACAGGTCCTTCTCCTTAAGCCTCTTGATACGGGGGTCCTTCAACAGGCATGACAGCATGAAAGACCCCATTCTCACAAGGTTGGATGCAGAGCTATCCATCTCCGCTTCCTCATTATCAAGGACTGCATCATCCACGGTCTCCTCCCCCCAGCCACGTACAAGACCAGGGGTCCCCAAAAGGTCACCACTAGCCCCCTGGGAAGCCTGCTCCTGTTGGTCCTCCTCCTCCTCCTCCACAAAGCCACCTTCCTCCTCTGACTCCACTTCTGGCACCTCTCCCTGCGTTGCAGCAGGTGCCTGGGTTCGTTCTGGTGATTACGACAATAAATCGTGCGCTTCCAGCTCCTCGTCACGCTGGTCTACAGCCTCATCTGTCACTCGTCGCACGGCACGCTCCAGGAAGAAAGCGAAGGGTATTAGGTCGCTGATGGTGCCTTCGGTGCGACTGACCATATTTGTCACCTCTTCAAAAGGTCGCATGAGCCTGCAGGCATCGCGCATAAGCACCCAGTAACGGGGGAAAAAAATCCCCAGCTCTGCAGATCCAGTCCTACCACCCAGTTCAAAAAGGTACTCGTTGACGGCCCTTTGTTGTTGCAGCAGACGTTCCAACATAAGGAGCGTTGAATTCCAGCGAGTCTGGCTGTCAGAAATCAAACGCCTGACTGGCATGTTGTAGCGCTGCTGAATGTCAGCAAGGCGTGCCATGGCTGTGTAGGAACGTCTGAAATGGGCCGACACCTTTCTGGACTGGGTGAGAACGTCCTGGAATCCTGGGTACTTGGAGACAAAACGTTGGACTATTAAATTTAACACATGTGCCATGCAGGGCACATGTGTTAAATTGCCCAGTCTCAACGCTGCCAACAGATTGCTTCCATTGTCACACACCACTTTTCCGATCTGCAGTTGGTGTGGGGTCAGCCACCGATCGGCCTGTGACTGCAGAGATGACAGGAGTACAGATCCGGTATGGTTTTTGCTTTCCAGGCACGTCATCCCCAAGACAGCGTGACAACGGCGTACCTGGCACGTCGAATAGCCTAGGGGGAGCTGGGGGTGCACAGGTGTGGAGGAGGAGAAGGAGGACCCAGCAGCAGAGGAAGAAGAAGAAGAGGAAGAAGACGAGGTAGAGAGCGATGGAGGAGTAGAGGTGGTGGCAGAACCGCGTGCAATCCGTGGCGGTGACACCAACTCCACTGTTGTTGTTGTTGAGCTACCCATTCCCTGCTTCCCAGCCATTACCAAGTTCACCCAGTGGGCAGTGTAGGTGACATACCTGCCCTGACCATGCTTGGAGGACCATGCGTCAGTAGTCATATGGACCTTTGGCCCAACACTAAGTGACAGAGATGCGGTAACTTGGCTCTGCACATGTTGGTACAGGTGTGGTATTCCCTTTTTAGAAAAAAAATTGCGGCTGGGTACCTTCCACTGCGGTGTCCCAATTGCTACAAATTTGCGGAAGGCCTCAGAGTCCACCAGCTGGTATGGTAAAAGCTGGCGGGCTAAGAGTGCAGACAAGCCAGCTGTCAGACGCCGGGCAAGGGGGTGACAGTCAGACATTGGCTTCTTACGCTCAAACATGGCCTTCACAGAAACTTGGCTGGTGGCAGATGATTGGGAATGGGAACAGGTGGTCAAGGTGGAAGGCGGAGTGGAGGGTGGTTCAGACGGGTCAAGGAGAGCAGAGGTAGAGCAGTAAGATGCTGGACCAGAAGGAGTGTGGCTTTTAGTTTGCCTGTTGCCTTTGAGGTGTTGCTCCCAAAGTGCTTTGTGCTTGCCGCTCATGTGCCTTCGCATAGAAGTTGTACCTATGTGGCTGTTGGGCTTACCAAGGCTCAGTTTCTGACTGCACTCATTGCAAATTACAATGCTTTTGTCAGAGGCACACACATTAAAAAAATCCCACACTGCTGACTTTTTGGAAGTGTGCGATCTGGCGGTAACAGTAGAAGTTGGCGGCATTGGCAGCAATGGCGGGTGCGTTGGCCGGCTGAACACAGGTGCCGATACATGTTGTTGCCCTACTGATCCCTGCGGGCTGTCCTCCCTGCTTCTTCTAAGTCTTATTCTCCTACTGCCTCTCTGACTCTCCGTCTATCCATCTGAACTACCCTCCTCTTGCTCTCTTCTACTAGGCACCCACAAAACATCAATCTCCTCATCATCATTCTCCTCAGATGCATCAATTTCTTCTGACACATCACAGAAGGAAGCAGCAGCGGGGACCTCCTCCTCATCACTCATCATTATGTCCATCTCTGTCGTGTTCTCTGCCAGAATTAAATCTGGTGTAACGTCCTCATCTCCTTCATCTTCTTCTGGCAATAATGGTTGCGCATTACTCAGTTCAAGAAACTCATGGGAAAATAACTCCTCTGACTCCAGTGAAGAAGGGGCACCGGTGGTGGAGGAAGTGTTACGTGGGGTGGCCATAGCAGTGGAGGATGAGGAGGATGTTGTGGTAAAGTTAGAAACGGTAGAGGATGGGGTGTGCTGTGTAAGCCAGTCAACTACCTCTTCAGCATTTTGGGAGTTCAGGGTCATTGGCTTTTTAAAACTGGGCAATTTGCTAGGGCCACAGGATTGCATAGCAGCACGGCCCCTAGCACGGCCTCTGCGTGGCGGCCTGCCTTTGCCTGGCATTATTTTTAAAAAAACAACAACAACAAAAACTCAGTTGGTTTTTCTGGAAACGATAATACACACAGCTAGATGGCAGTTTGAAGAAAACAGTGTGCAAATAATGCCTACAAGGTCAACGTATACACAGCGGTGGATACGGATTACGTAAAATATATGAATGCTGCTTGAAAAAAAGTAACTCAAGTGGTTTTTCTAGAGACGATAATATTATCAATATTTAGACAAAATGTGAACAAGCTCACACAGCTAGATGGCGGTTTGAAGAAAACACTGTGCAAATAATGCCTACAAGGTCAACGTATACACAGCGGTGGATACGGATTACGTAAAATATATGAATGCTGCTTGAAAAAAAGTAACTCAAGTGGTTTTTCTAGAGATGATAATATTATCAATATTTAGACAAAATGTGAACAAGCTCACACAGCTAGATGGCGGTTTGAAGAAAACACTGTGCAAATAATGCCTACAAGGTCAACGTATACACAGCGGTGGATACGGATTACGTAAAATATATGAATGCTGCTTGAAAAAAAGTAACTCAAGTGGTTTTTCTAGAGACGATAATATTATCAATATTTAGACAAAATGTGAACAAGCTCACACAGCTAGATGGCGGTTTGAAGAAAACACTGTGCAAATAATGCCTACAAGGTCAACGTATACACAGCGGTGGATACGGATTACGTAAAATATATGAATGCTGCTTGAAAAAAAGTAACTCAAGTGGTTTTTCTAGAGACGATAATATTATCAATATTTAGACAAAATGTGAACAAGCTCACACAGCTAGATGGCGGTTTGAAGAAAACACTGTGCAAATACTGCCCACAAGATCAACGTATACACTACTACAGCGGTGGATACGGATCTCGTAAAATTTATTATGGCTGCTTGAAAAAAGTCACTCCGGTGTTTTTTCTGGAGACAGTAATATTATGGATATTTAGACAGAATGTGAACAAGGTCACACAGCTAGATGGCAGTTGGTTGAATAACACACTGGGCAAAAAATGCCTACAGGGCAAATAATGCCTAAAAGGTCAACTTATACACTACTACAGCGATGGATACGGATTACGTAAAATATATTATGGCTGCTTGAAAAAAGTCACTCCGGTGTTTTTTCTGGAGACGGTAATATTATGGATATTTAGACAGAATGTGAACAAGGTCACACAGCTAGATGGCAGTTGGTTGAATAACACACTGGGCAAAAAATGCCTACAGGGCAAATAATGCCTAAAAGGTCAACTTATACACTACTACAGCGATGGATACAGATTACGTAAAATATGTTATGGCTGCTTGAAAAAAGTCACTCCGGTGTTTTTTCTGGAGACGGTAATATTATGGATATTTAGACAGAATGTGAACAAGGTCACACAGCTAGATGGCAGTTGGTTGAATAACACACTGGGCAAAAAATGCCTACAGGGCAAATAATGCCTAAAAGGTCAACTTATACACTACTACAGCGATGGATACAGATTACGTAAAATATGTTATGGCTGCTTGAAAAAAGTCACTCCGGTGTTTTTTCTGGAGACGGTAATATTATGGATATTTAGACAGAATGTGAACAAGGTCACACAGCTAGATGGCAGTTGGTTGAATAACACACTGGGCAAAAAATGCCTACAAGGCAAATAATGCCTAAAAGGTCAACTTATACACTACTACAGCGATGGATACGGATTACGTAAAATATATTATGGCTGCTTGAAAAAAGTCACTCCGGTGTTTTTTCTGGAGACGGTAATATTATGGATATTTAGACAGAATGTGAACAAGGTCACACAGCTAGATGGCAGTTGGTTGAATAACACACTGGGCAAAAAATGCCTACAGGGCAAATAATGGCTAAAAGGTCAACTTATACACTACTACAGCGGTAGTAAAATAAAAAAAAGTTAAATAAAAAATAAATGAATATTAAAAAAAAAAAAATTAAAGTTGGTGCTGCTGAACTACTAGGAGCAGCAGATTAGCACACCAGTCCCACTCCCCAACACTGCTAGACTAATAGCACTGGGCTCTTATAGTAGTAGTAGTAGTAGTAGTAGTAGTAGTAAAACAACAAAAAAATAAATAAAAGCAGTCCTTACAAGGACTACTGTTATTGCAGCAGTCAGCAGATGAGATCAGAAGCAGGACAGCTGCCCACTGCAGCTACATACAGAGCACTGCAGTAGAAGGTAGATTACTAGCCAGCAAAGCTACCTAAGCTTAAATGTCCCTCAAACCCCTGCAGACTTCTGTCCCTCCAATAACAGAGCAGTATCAAAACGATTACTAGCCAGCAAACTTTCAACTGTCCCTGAAATCACTAACAGGCAGCAGCTCTCTCCCTACACTATCTCTTCAGCACACACAGGCAGAGTGAAAAAACGCTGCAGGGCTTCGGTTTTTATAGGGAAGGGGAGTGGTCCAGGGGAGAGCTTCCTGATTGGCTGCCATGTACCTGCTGGTCTGGGGTGAGAGGGCAAAAAAAAGCGCCAACAATGGCGAACCCAAAATGGCGAACGTCGCGCGACGTTCGCGAACTTCCGGCGAGCGCGAACACCCGATGTTCGCGCGAACAAGTTCGCCGGCGAACAGTTCGCGCCATCCCTAGTGGTGATCTAGTGATTTCCACTAATGTTAGTATGAAAAGTAATTGCATTCTAAGTATTAAAAATGTAATGTACTAGTTTTCTTATATTGCTGCGCTGTTTCCTGTAAGTAGTCATGAAAAATATTACACGGGGATTAAATGTTTTTTATCATATTGGAATACAATGTATAATATAGAGTAGAAAATAAATTTGTGTCCTTTATATAATGGCTTTTATTCTGCTGTTGCAGAATCTCTATGTGTATATAGTACTGCGAAACAGCAGTGCAAAGGTAAGTGAACAATGTGTACGAATGGTCACCATTTTCTCAATGTTTAATCTATTTAAAGGAACAGTACAGTTAAGGCCGGATTTTTGTTTCTGCCTCCGCTAGGCCATCTGGGTCCAAGTGAACCACCTATTTAAGGAAGGGCCCATTATGCATCATGGTTAGGGGAGGACAAGGTGCTCCAGAATTAAATGTAAAGTAACTCAACAAACAGTGAAAGTGGTCCAGGTGCACCAGCCCCAGACTCTTTAGGGAGCGGTACAGCAGAAGATAAGGAAGCAGAGCTGACGGATCCACAAGACCAAAGATATTCAGTTAAAAAATAAATTTATTGCTAGAAAAGTTAAAAATATAGCTGCATCTCCATCCACCCTACACGTTTCGCACCCCTCAGGGTGCTTAGTCATGGGCTCTAATGACAATCACAGGATATGAGCATTTATACACAACACAACCAATCAGAAAAATTGAAAGGAAAAACATTAAAGAGACAGTACCTCTATACTTCTTCAAGAGTTTAAGTATTACAAGAAAGTATTTAAAATTATTTTTTGTTTATATAAAGAGTATATAGAAGAAAGTTATGGTAGAAAAAATGGTAGAGAAATATAAAAATATAAAAGTTAAACAGTATATTGACATACATTGTATTCTCAGAAAAATACATATGATGTACCTATATATACAATATATATATATATAATTTTTTTTTTTTTTTTTTTTTCTTGTTCGAACGAATTGTTAAATTAAATGGGGACATCGTAGACAGTTTCTCACGAGTAATAGCATGTTACATCAAATTCAGAATTCGTACCAAAAGGTATTCTGGTTTTAAGTTAAAAGATCCAGTAAACTTCTCTCCTAGACAGAATTTTAGATAGATCACCTTAGGATTTACCTTTTCTATGCCTTGAATACTGAAAAAATTCAGATCTCCAGAACTGCATGAATGAAAATGTTTAGAGACATTGGTTTCTTTTTTGGTTTTAATGTCAGACATGTTTTCTCAAATTCTTTCTTTCAATTTGCGTGAAGTTTTTCCTAGATATTGACTTTGACATTTCGTACATGTAATCAGATAAATCTCATTTTTTGTGTTACAATTGAAAAATCATGAAAAAAAGTGATACCTTTTCGGACAATATAAATAGTAGAATACATAAAATTAAACATTATATCAATTGTAACACAAAAAATGTGATTTATCTTTCGGGGAGGTGATCTATCTAAAATTCTGTCTAGGAGAGAAGTTTACTTGATCTTTTACCTTAAAACCAGAATAACTTTTGGTACGAATTCTGAATTTGATGTAACATGCTATTACTCGTGAGAAACTGTCTATGATGTCCCCATTTAATTTAACAATTCGTTCGAACAAGAAAAAAATATATATATATTAGGGATGCACCGAATCCAGGATTCAGTTCGGGATTCGGCCAGGATTCGGCCTTTTTCAGCAGGATTCGGATTCGGCCGAATCCTTCTGCCTGGCCGAACCGAATCCGAATCCTAATTTGCATATGCAAATTAGGGGCAGGAGGGAAATTGCGTGACTTTTTGTCAAAAAACAAGGAAGTAAAAAATTTTTCCCCTTCCCATCCCTAATTTGCATATGCAAATTAGGGTTCGGATTCAGTTCGGTATTCGGCTGAATCTTTCGTGAAGGATTCGGGGGTTGGCCGAATCCAAAAAAGTGGATTCGGTGCATCCCTAATATATATATATATATATATATATATATATATATATATATATATATATATATATATATATTATATATAGGTACATCAAATGTATTTTTCTGTCTTGTACATTCCCTGAGAATATAATGTATGTCAATATACTGTTTAACTTTTATATTTTTATATTTTTCTACCATTTTTTCTACCATAACTTTATTCTACTATATATACTCTCTATATAAACCAACAATGGTTTTAAATACTTTCTTGTAATATTTAGCCTCTTGAAGAAATATAGAGGTACTGTCTCTTTAATGTATTTTTGTTCTGTTTTTCCTTTACATTTTTCTGATTGGTTGTGCTGTGTATAAATGCTCATATCCTGTGATTGTCATTTGAGCCCATGACTAAGCACCCTGAGGGGTGCGAAAGCGTAGGGTGGATGGAGATGCAGCTATATTTTTAACTTTTTCTACCAATAAATAAATAAATGTTTTAACTGAATATCTCTGGTCTTGTGGATCCGTTTGAGTGCCGGTCAGCTCTGCTTCCTTATCTTCCATTATGCATCATGACCACTGTTTCCCCCTTACCTCCCATGCGTTCTCCTGCCCAACGAGCCCAGCGGCCGCTGGTTTGGCCATGCCGTTCTCATCCAGCCCCAGGCCCTTCACATGACTGTGTGTAGCGATGCGCTGGGTCTTTGGGGTGCTCTTCACCTCTTTGATTTTCATGGTGGAAGCTGCTACAGTGACCGGTTTAGAAGAGACATGACATTCCCTGGAGTGTGTCAGGTGACCCGGAACTGAACAGAACTTCTCCCCACACGTGAGCGGGAATCCCTTGCCTTACCAGTGGGTTACCGCGCGCCTTCCAAAGACCTAGCAATCTCTGCCCCCAGCTCGACCAATGCGGGTCGATTGCGTCTGTGATGGCTTCACTGTGCCTTAGCAACAAGGCCTGCTGCTGACAACGGCATTTTAACTATATGATTACCATGTATGGAGAGTTTGCTATCAGCACAGTACACGGCTTACAATACATCTCTAGATGCGGCTGGGCGGCATGCCGCCCCTCAAAATTTGTTGCAGTAGGCCCGGGCCTTTGTTGCCTTCCCACAAATCCATGCAGTGTAAAAATAAAACTGGGTAAACTGCAAAGTAAAAAAAATGTTTTCAATATAGTTAGCTATAACAGGCAGTGCCAGACTAGGATGCCAGTGGCCTTCCAGAAAACCTTAGACCGTGGGCCCACTTTCCAAACTATTATTCCTCCTCTTCTCACTCAACCTCTTTATTCTCCTAGGGACATGTTTTCTAACATTGGGGATAAATATCTGGCGAGATTTCTTGAGATGTTGCCCATGGCAACCAATCAGCAATTACATTAAAACAGCCACCCATAAATTAGAAAACAAAAGCAAAGCTCTGATTTGCTGCTATGGGCAACATCTCCAGAAATTTCTCCAGATATTGATCTCCAATCTACTTATAATACTCTATTCTTCCCTTGTTAAGCCTCTTGTTTACCATAAAGAAATAGGGAATGACTGTGAAATAGGTTAAATGTTTAGAAGCAGGAGGGCCCACTGACACCTGGACCCAGCGGGAGTTTTCCTGGTATCCCAGTGGGGCAGTCGACACAGAGAACAGGTACTTTATAGAATGCAGAGTAGTTCCATGACCATAATAATCTATTTTCCCAGTATTGTCTGTGAGATGAGTGTAGTTTAAGGGAATGTCCGTCCAAAAGCTGTTTCTCACACAATGAGAGGCAATATATTCCAAAATATGTAAAATTAAAATATTTCAGTGGTTTAAAGTGATTTGAAAATGTAATTGCTATTTAAAGCTTTATCTGTCTGATTGTATTCTCTAAACTCCTGGCTCTGACTCCTGAATCCTGAAGCAGTGTAGAGCCAGGTGGTTAAAGCCAATTCAACGACCTAAAAGAGAACTGGTTCATGATATGGTGTTTAGGGCTAAACTACACAAGGGATTTTGATCAGATTTTGTGGGTCAGATTTTTCTCATCTTGCCACGTAACTGCATGCAACACAATAAAACAGCCCAAAACTTGTCGATTTTATTTAAAAAAGTCAGACCAAACTAGACTCCATGATTTAACCTTATTTATTATTAAAAAAGCATGATTTAATCAGATTGGGGAAAAACTTGATGCTTAATTGTTTCACTCTTTTTCCTGGACAAGTCCACATTTTTTGAATTTTTGACAGGAAAGCCCAAAATAGTCAGATTTTCAGGCAAATTCCAGGGCAGTCCACAGAAACTTACAAATAGAATAGTGACCTATCCCAATTACATATATATAAACTTGGCAGGGCAGATTTTTGGATTCAGATTTTTTCCATCCTTGGGGTATAATAAATCTTCAAAAATTCAAGTTTTTTACTTAAAAATCTGATTTATAAATTTGTTTGCATTTGGACTTTAATAGTGTATAGTTTTTAGTGTACGGTATTTAAATGGGATTAAAAGTTTGTAAGACACCATCAGATTTTATGTTGTTGAATGAAGACTCAGCATAAAGTGTTCCCATCCGACAGTGGCGTCGCATTGGATGAAAACATTTCCATGAATTTACCATTAGATTTTTGTATCGTCCCCATTATATTTTGACCCATGCGATACAGCCAAGTTGTAGGATGCGCTTTGTCGACCCAACACCATCCATCAAAATCTCCCATGGAGTTTAGCCCTAAGGGGCAAATTCACTAAATCATGAAGCGCCTAACGCTAGCACAAATTCGCCAGCGTGACGTCATTTCGTTACTTCGCCGATTTACTAACGGGTGCTTGTGTAAATTCGCTAGCGAAGTGGACCTACTCCAGCGCTACTTCGCACGCTTATGCCAGGCGAAGTTGCGCTATGGCGAAGGGACGTAACTACGCAAATTCATTAACTTGCGAATTTTACTGAAAGTTACCTCTTGCGCCAGACTTGCCTTTGCCTCCTCAGACCAGGCGAAGTACAATAGAGTAGATAGGGATTGCTTCAAAAAAAAGTTGAAATTTTTCTAAGTCCCAAAAAACGCTGTCGTCTTTTCCTTTTTTAAGGGTGATAGGCTGAAAAAGATAGTAAATTTTTTTGGGGGTACCCTCCTTCCCCCTACATTTCCTCACATAAACCTAAACTATACAGTAGGCTCATGTGTAGGGCAAAATAACAACTCTATTTTATTTTATGAAGCTTTCCCAGACTTGTGTAGTGTAATGTATTTGCTGCTACATATACGTCCATGGTACTTTAACTTGGTGCCGTATGCAAATTAGGCATCGCTAACATAACTTCGATTTCCTTGATGAATTAACGATAGTGCAACTTCGCTACCGTTCGCCTCCCTGAGCGCAACTTCGGATTTTAGTGAATTAGCGGTGCCCTGTCGTAACTTAAGGCACACCTCTGCAACCATTACTTATACCCATATTGTTGTTTAACAAGGGGTGTCGAGTATTGAGCTTCATTGGAAAGTAAAAACTATTGTTCTTTCTTTTTAAAACAGAGAAAATCAAGCATAATATTTTTGTTGCTCAGGGTTAATCATTACCTTCCCTGAAGATATTTTTCTTTCGAAATCACCAGCTAATATCTCTTTTCAAATTAATAGAGCTGCTGCCCACATAAGTTTATTATTCTAAACACGAATGCTTTATGTTAAGCAAGATCATACAGCTAAAATAATTTTTGATAAACCATTGAAACCTTTTTGTTCTGTAATTAAAAAAAGAGTATTTATTATTAAGATAAGAGTAAATTAACATTTACTATGTTTGCTTCATGTGCTGCTCACAAGGGGCTTCTAATTTTGCTGTTTTACACTGACCAAATGCCCTGCGTCACCTCCCATTCTCCTGTTCATGTAATAATTCTAAAATAAAATAAAAACATCTGTGTGACAATTAGACATACTCTTGAAAATACAACTTAATGTGTCTCTTTTGATTTTTGTAATGTACATTGTCATACTTGCATTTGTATTATATTTATGTACCTGTTGAGGGTTTACTGTATGTAATCTTTCCTTGTTGACTTCTTCACTGTATAAATGTATGTAAAAGGTATTGGTACAGGTATTGTGTGCCATGTGGTTGGAGACACAGTAGGAAGGTGGTCCCTTTCCTGTAGAGTGCATTACATTTGGTGGATAACAAACAGGCACAAGTTGGAGGGTAACAAAGGTTTGCACATTGGCCCTTAGTTGCAAAGACTGGATAATGTTCTATTGCTCTAGAATCTGAGTTTATTTTTGAGATTGAGAAAACTGTTCCCTATGGAGGAATTCCAGAGGTAGAGCCACAAGGTAGAACGTTTTAGATGAAAGATGGTAGAGGGTGTGGACGGTGTAAACAGATGGTGACTGAGCGGAGGAGAGAATGTACACCTAGAGAAGCAAAGAGATATAGGGGTAGATTTATCAAAGAGTGAAGTCAGAGATCTCCAGTCCGCAGAGTGAAACACCGCCTCTCCCCATTAATTTCTATAGGATTTTTAAAGGCGTATTTATCAAATGGTGAACTTTCACTATCACCCTTTGATAAATACGCCTTTAAAAATCCCATAGAAATGAATGGAGAGAGGCGGTATTTCACTCTGTGGCATGTTGAGATCTCTAAATTCACTCTTTGATAAATCTACCCCACAGTGAGGAGTGAAGGGCTTTGAGTGAAGGACTTTGTATGATATCCTGTTTTAATAATAAACCAGGTTACAGATTTTTGCTTTGCCCCTGATAAAGACCCGAGCTGCTTAAAACACTTTGATTTTCCCTGCTATGTAACTTTACTTTTTTGATAATAAATCTACTTTTTTTTGCTATTATTAGACTGCAGAGTTTAATACTTGTAGGGACCTTTAGGGTTAATTCCCTACTGTCTAAACTACATGGTGTGGAAATTCCCTGTTTGGACTTGAGCTATGTGGTCTCCCAGGGTTCTGGCAGACGCACGAGCCCTTGTGTCTGTGTAGCATGGCTGATACCAGAGTGTCACTAGGTGTCGCTACTGCACCACTTGACTATAAATAGGAGAGCCATGTGCTCACATAGTTATTACTGATTGCTGTCTTACTGCTGGATACTACTTCACTGAGGAGAGAGTGAGCCTCTGAGGCTGGGGTGCAGCAGCATCATGCCTGGGAGCTAGACCAGGAGGGCCTGAAGCTCCCTAATTCCAAATCTGGATTCAGAGTGCTTGCACTATAGAGAGTGCTGCTACAGTTCAGCTATGGATTAGGCAACCGCGTGCCAGCGTTATGGACCATGCTGGGAGACATTGTCATACGGATCAAGCAAGTTGTGGGCTCGGCTAGGAGAGCCTGGAGCCTTTGTGGATGCCTGTTCCAGCTCTGTGTGAGCCTGCCAGCTCTGTGTGAGCCACCGGGCCTGTGGGAGGGTAGAAAAGGAAAGGAATCTAGCGGAACCCATGTTTGAGATATAGGTTTTTGTGTGCCTGCCACGTGGGAGCAAATCTGCCCAGCGGAAAGGTATTTGGGCAATAGCGCTACCTGGGACAAATTGTGCTCATTGGGTATAAGGGACTGAGACTCTGTATCTGCCAATGGAGTAGAGCAGGACTTTGCCTGGTAAGGAAGTGCCAGGACTGGACTGTCAAAGGATCCCCAGGTTAGTGGGTCATGCTATTTGAAATGCATATGTGTACTATGACAGTTTTACTTTGCCTTTAATCTGCACTTTCTCTTATATAATGTTATTTGTTATACAGTACTACGTGTGTGTTGAATATTTTTCATAATGGGGCCACCCGCAGGTGTATTCCCGGATCCCGGATTAGGTGGAGGCACTGCCAGTGAAGAATTTCCCAGTACCCTTTCACCTTTCAAAGGGGACTCAGGACCCGAGTTGGTAAGATGGTACAACCTTGGCACCAGGGGGGGTCACAAAGAGGGTGTTACATACTGATAGCAGGGGAGGGAGAGAGGTGAGAGACTTGGAGACTGGTAAGTACAAAACTGCAGTAGTCTATAAAGGGAAGGATAAGGGCATGGATTAGTGTTTTAGCTGTTAACCTTTGGAACAAGGGGCATATCTTGGAAATATAATGTAGGAAAAAAAAGGCAAATTTTAGACGTGGCAGTGAAATTATTTGAGAAGGAATGGACTGGTCAAAGATCACCCTCAGGCAGCGTGCTGGTTTAATGGTCATGCCAATAATAGCAATGGTAGGAGGAGAAGGGCCAGGTTTGTGTGAGATGACTGTGAGCTCTGTGTTTGTACTAAAGGGGAAATGGCAGGTAGTTTTCTCCACTGGCATTCTATACAGCAGCACCATTGGCTCATTCTACCACTTGTATTAAAATCTCTGCCATGTGACACTTGAATAGAAATAAAACTTATATCCCCAGAAAAGCAGAATCAGCTACAATAACAATTAAGTTATCCTTCCCTCCTGCCAAAAATCACAATTAGTGGATATGGCAAGACAAATTGCTCTTTGATTTTATGCTTCTGGAAGAGCCCTCTGAGTCAGGAAACATAATCACTACCTCCTATAGCTTCAAAAATGGGAAAATCCTACAATATGTGCGCTAATCAGGTCTTGATTGGTTCTGGCCCCTGTTTTAAGATAGAAAATGCAGTTATGCCTGCTGGGGAGAAGTAACCTTACAAGCCTTGTGTTTGATTTTGTTACCATGGATTCCTCTTGAGAAACACTTTTTGTACTCTGAAAGCATTTATATCATTTTATGTTATTTATACAAACTGTAATGTCGGTAGCTCAGCAGTGGTAATAATAACAATTTTACATTTTAACGGCAAATATCAGCTTGTAGAAACTCTGTACAAATATCACAAGTTTGATGTGTATCTCTGGGAAGGTGTACTGATTCTGAGGACAATGTAGTGGATTTGCATACAATAATGTGAATTATTTTTGCAATACGCCGTTGCTGCATTCAAACAAGTTTATTTATTATTAATGTTTAGATATGTACTTACGTTAATTCAACATTTTTCTCCATTGTCGCTTCATGGAAGAAACTCACCCTACGAGGAGTCACCCTGCCTTTGGCCTATACTAGCCCTTAGATTTCTAACTTTCTGCTTTACACCTTTTATTCATTCGCTGGATAAACATCTCTTATAATCGTGCAACATTTCAGAGCTCTACACCTTTGGTGGCTGACTAGTTTGGAGATTCTTGCAGTGGGTCATCCTGTAAAGGGGAGGTTCACCTTCAAGTTAACTTTTAGTATGTTCCAGAATGGCTAATTTGAAGAAACCTTTCAATTGGCTTTATTTCTTTTTTATAGTTTTTGCATTATTTGCCGCCTTCTGACTGTTTCCAGCTTTCAAATAGGGGGTCACTGACCCCATCTAAAAACAAATGCTCTTTAAGGTTACACATTTATTATCTCTGCTTTTTATTATTTCGCTTTCTGTTCAGGCCTCTCCTATTCATATTCCAGTATCTTATTCATATCAAAGCATGGTTGCTAGGGTAATTTGGACCCAAACAACCAGATTGCTGAAATTGCAAACTGGGGAGCTGCTGAACTAACATCTAAATATCTCAAAAAGTAATAAAAAAAATGAAAACCAATTGCAAATGGTCTTTACGTTATACAAAAAGTGCATTTAAAGGTGAACAATCCCTTTAAAGGGCATGTAAAGGCAAAAAAATAAAATCCCATTTTTACTTTCTTTAATGAAAAAGAAACCTATCTCCAATATACTTTAATTAAAAAATGTGTTTTGTTTTTATGAGAAACCTGACTGTATGCAGTTAAAATCTCCCTTCATTTACTGCTGTGGATAGGAATTATCAGACGGTCCTGCTGAGCAGGGAAACAATCATACTTATGAACAGCAGGGGGAGCCCCCGCCTTACTTCCCAGCCATGCAGAACTCAAGCAGCTTTGTTTATGACGATCCCTAAGCAGCCCAGACTACACTGAGCATGTGCAAAGTCTTCGTCTTGCAAAGATGTTTAACAAAGTTACAAGATGATGACCCCCTGTAGCCAACATTGAAAACATTTATTTGTTTGATTAGGCTTGTGGTGCAGTAAGTTCATGTTTATATTTACTATACAAAATACAGCATTTCTAGCCTTATTCTATTTTAGACTTTACATGCCCTTTAAATACTCACAAGCTTACTAGGGAAAAAACCTACACTTTGGGATCCTCTGGCCTTTAGTACATGGTTTTCTGCACTGAACACAATACTCTCTTTCACTCTGCGTTAGTTTGCTTAGCAACGACATGTAGCTATATTAAATCCAGAGTCGTGGTTGTTGTTTTAGGACTGTCTAATTGGATAAATTCAGAGTCTTATTTTAAGGGATTCTATCATGACTTTTATGATGTATATTTTATTTGTAAATTACACTGTTTAGACTGCAAATAATTCAATCTACAATATAAAATGTAATTCCTGAACCAGCAAGTGTATTTTTTTAAGTCAAAATATTGGTGTGTAGGCTCCATCTTAGGTAATTTTGCTTGGTCATGTGCTTTCAAAAAGGGCCAGCACTTTAGGATGGAATTGCTTTCTGGCAGTCTGTTGTTTCTCCTACTCAATGTAACTGAATGTGAAGCAACAGGACCTGGATTTTACTATTGAGTGCTGTTCTTGGATCTACCAGGCAGTTGTTATCTTGTGTTAGGGAGCTGCTATCTGATTACCTTCCCATTGTTCTGTTGTTAGACTGCTAGGGGTAAAGGGAGGGGGATGATATCACTCCAACTTTCAATACAGCAGTAAAGAGTGACTGAAGTTTATCAGAGCACAAGTCACATGACTGGGGGCAACTGGGAAACTGACAATATGTCTAGCCCATGTTAGATTTCAAATTTAAATATAGAAAAATCTATTTGCCCTTTTGAGAAATGGATTTCAGTGCAGAATTCTGATGGAACAGCACCTCTGTGTACCTATATAAGCAGTTATATTTTTGCAAAAGTATGACAGTATCCCATTAATTTTACTGCAATTCTAAATGACTAATCTGTTTCTAATCTGTTGTTGGTTTGGTATCTTTCCATTCTCCCATCTAGGAAACTGAAGCTCTAATATGGTGATGCGTTTCTTACTGATTGCAGATGTCGAGAGTTGACATTCTATCTGTCACCCTTTAAATGTTCTATATATAGAGTCTTTGAAAACATCAGGGACCACTAACAATTTAGTGGGAATGTTTACTGAGTTCTGATGTTGAAAGAGCAGCCAAGGCTGTTAATTGTTTTGTTTTGGCACTTCATAACCATCTGGAACTCTCAGTACTCAAAGTAACTATAGTAGACTGAAATAAACTGAAAAGTTAACTCCTTCTGATGTCTCTTTCCACACACCTCACAACTCCCACACCCCAGGCTTAGGGCTACATCCTCCTTCCTTTACTCAGGTTTCCCTAAAGAATATTTAATCCCTTAGTATTCATATAGCACTGTTACGAAAATGGGACTCTCAACCACACATAACTCTTGGGTTTGTCTATAAGGGGTTTCACTCAGTCTCCCAATCACCTTACACACAGGTTAGACTAACAGCAGACACCCCCAAAACACAACAACACTCACAAAATGATTTTGGTGCCACCATCTATCATTAACTGTTGATAGAAACCTAATGTAACTATTCCCCTGCCCTCTATAACAGGTAATAACTCACACTACAGAAATGCATCTCTCTCCTATGGTAGTTAGTCAGGGTTAAATCCTACTAGTTCCACAAGCACTCCAGCAGCCAAAGGGTTAATTTATATTCAAACACACTTTCCTGCTAGCCATACTAGTTATTAAACATATAAATAGGCAACTTTCCCTTTCCACACATACAAAGAGTTAATACACTTAGGCACAAGCATTCATATGGGCTTTGAGTTCGTTAGAGCACAAGGACAAAAGTTATTAAAATTATATTTTTAATATTGCCCTTTCCTTGTATTTACTAAGTGGTATTGATGTAGGATGAAAAGGGTAGTGTGAACACACATTCGCTACACTGTTCTCTGTCCTCCTATGATCATCAGCAGAATGTCCAGAGTTGAATTTCTTAGACAATGCTTTATGATTGGAGTCAATGGCCATTGTAATTAGTGAGGACGTTGGAGATAAAAATGGGATGTGGAGAGCTGGAGAAGATAAATTTGGTGTAAGAAACCATTTTACCATTACGTGAAGGCACTATATTACTTGGGTGCCAGGTTCGCAGTCTCTTCCAACATAGTCATTATAATTTAAGGGTTTCCCATGCTGACAGATAACTATCACTGTGAATGCGAACTATGTTTGGGTTAAGAATCTGTGCCAAAGGGTTCTTCATGGTTAAATAGTATAAAGTACTCTTTTGGTTCCCCAAAGTGTAGCCTTACACTCCATGTGGGCATGGATTATATTGGGACTCCTCTAATTCCTTTAGTTTGTCAGAAAAAATTGAACGTGGGCCTGTACAATGAGTATAGTGGTATGTGGTAAGTGATGGACACCAGGGCATTTACTGTTTCAACCATAACTGAAACTGAATCTTTCTAAAATAGAACTCATTACATTTCCTCCAAGATATTCCCCTGCCCCTCAGGTCTCGCTCACGGTTAACAAAATCACCATTTATTTGACCACACAAGCTCACTGCCTAGGAATTATCTTAGACTCCCATCTGCTTTTTTCACGGCACATCCATACATTTGCCAAACCTTGTCACATTCAGCTGTTCGACATTGCCTGAATACGGCTGTATCTCAGTTCAAAACACTTATCTAGTCTCTTATTATCTCCCGCCTGGATTACTGCAACCTACTCCTCACAGGTATTCCAACAAATCGCCTTTCACGTCTTTCAAACGCTCCCTAAATGCCCACCTAGTTAGGGAAGCTTTTTCAAAGCATCTTATTTATTCAGTATTTATATTCTAAATCACAAAATGTTTCTAAAATCCTACAATCTCAATTGTACCATAACCTTTACAGTAAAGTAACTAAGGAGGGTCGGGCCCGGGTGCAGGCCGTGCAGCCGGGCCCATCCACCTCGGATGCAGTTTTCCATGCACCTTCACATCGGTGCAGGCATCCGGAGGGCCACAAGGGGTGTGAACCCTGGTGCGATCACACCTCCTGCACCCCTGGTAGTTTCACCGATGAACCTTTACTTTGTAAACTCTTGTGAGTAGGGCCCTCTAATCCTATTGTACTCTGCAAGCCCTTGTTTGTTATTTGCTGTTTGCTCCCTGTTCATTATAAACTAACGCAAAGCACTGTGTAACTTGTTGGTGCTATATAAATAAATGATGATGATGTTAGTAAGGACTAATATTTGATAGTAGTAGAAAATCTCATTTTCCAGGAAAGCACAAACTCCTACCATACAAATCTGGAAAAATATACTAGCGAGCATCATTTCTTCTTCCCTGCACAGACATAAGGCTTAAATATCCTATCCCTTATTTTATTTCTATTCACTCCCAGGATTCACTGCCGACACCTGGGGGATTATATATTATCTGAAATTTTCTATTTTCTGAAAACCACTCTGACCAAATCCGCACAGACCTTTTTCCGCTATTTAGCAGTACATTTTCATGAACAATTTTTGTGTAGTAAAAGACTAGATAAAATCATGAAAAATGTGTAATGTTCAATTTTTTCAGATTTGTCTCTGAAAACTGCGATTTTTGGATTTGACACCCGAAACTTGCAACTTTTACAGATTTGACACCCAAAATCATGAAATCTTCGGATTACTGAACAAAACCCTGCGCAGATCAGAACATCTTTAAAATGTCAACGGGACATGAACTTTGCAGGGTTGAGTTGGAGTTGGAGACTGAGTTGGAGTACTTTCGTATTAGGACTTTTAACACCATCGGGGTTTAATAAATCTCAAATAAATTTGAGTTTTTTTCTACAAAAAAAATTGTGTTTTTCCTCTTTAAAAGTCTGACCAGGAAAAAATCGGACAACTTCAATGCATGGCAATAGGGATTGTTATACTGGAATAGGGATGTAGCAAACTGCCGATTTGGTGTTCGCGAACGCCGATTGCGAACACCGGCAAAAAATGCGAACGTTCGCGGACAGTTCGCGAACTTCGAACACCCGCTAAAATCGTTCGATTCGAACTATCGAAGGATTTTAATCATTCGATCGAAGGATTTTCATTCGAATCGAACGATCGAACGTTTTAAGCATTCGAACGAATGAAAAATCATTAGATCGAACGTTTTAAAAATCGTTCGATTGAATGAAAATCATTCGATCGAATGCATACAATCGTTCGAACGAATGGAAATCGTTCGATTTTTAGCGGTCGAAGGAATTCGAATGGTCGAATGGTCGAACGACTTGTATTCGAATCAAACGCGAACTCAAAATGTGAAAGTTCCCAAACGTTCGCGAACATTCGGCGGACGCGAACGGTCGAAGTTCGCGCGAACTAGTTCGCAGCAGAACAGTTCGCTACATCCCTATACCGGAACATGATCCTCGGTGAAACCAAACTTGGTAAAACAAATGTAGCTTTATTATTCCATTTAAAATTGCAAATACATGTGGGCAGGGAGACAGAAGCTTAATGCGTTTCGTGACTTCATCAGAAAAAAATCAGACTTTGATAAATGACCCCCAACTGTCTCCACTAATATAATAATGGTAATGCTGGTGAACCACTTCAGATTTGTTGCACATACTTCTAGTCCTGCCCATCATTCTACATTCTACAATCTGATTCTTACAAATAAATATTTGTAGTGCCTTTGTTTACCAAGGAATCTGTTATACTTGACATGCTAGAATTAAACTGGCTGTAGGAGAATGTAGCGTAATTGGACACCATATTGGCATGTAATGGTGACAGTATACGTCATCCAGTGTCATTAGTGTGGATGTTGGTCCTTACTGATAATATTTAAGGAGAGTCCAGCCGTGCACAGGAACAAATGCACACATTTCAATGATGCAGAGGAATAAAGGTTATTTTCAAGTCTATCTGTTAGCTCTCTAAATGAAGCATTTGTATGGGGTGCATAAACCTCACAGTAGCGTGCCAACTCAAAAAATATATATCTCTACATGAACCGCAATAACCACACACAAGCTGTGATAATCACACCTGCTAGGCACACAAAGAGCTCCAGTGTTTCTTGGCAGTTCCAAAAGAGCAGCAATCTTCCTAGAAATCCAGTACCATGAAACTTGAAATTGCTTTACAGGGAAGAAGTTCCCGGAAGCGCAAATGAACAACAAAATGTATCATCACAAACCATATCCACATCACGTCAATTGTTGTTGTTTTTTTTTTTAGAGCCCAAAGCACTTTGTATGTTGTTCACACAAGTCTGCTCCCCCATGATGGAAATTTGGAGAGCACCTGTACAGAAAGCATCGACATCAGAACAAGGCCAACAGGTAATGTGTATGGTCCAAGCCAGTCCCATGATTGTAATCTTGTACTTTGTTCTGACACAATTATTTAATTGATCCACAGGAAACATTTTGTTGGCAGAATTCTGCTTTTCCAAAGACTTTAAAAAAACTGCCGGGACGTGGAGTTTCTTGGCTGCAGCAATGCCAACATTAGTATGTGCAATGGAATCAGAGCCAAGACATACAGGGAAGGTAATTCAGCCTGAGCTTTTGGTTTGCTGGAACCTTAAATGAAAATGCAAAGGGACTCTATATATTGATTAAATTTCTATATGGATTTCCACATGGATTTATGACCAAGTATTATATACAGAGTTTCCCTTTTGCTTTACGTCTGTGAGATTATGTGAAATTGTTGAAGGAGAAGGAATGGTCTTTTAATTTGAGGGTTAGGCACCCCCAAGTGATCGCATGTACTTACCTGAAACCCTTGACCAGTGCTTCTATCAGAAGGAAACTGCACCAGCCGGGATTCTTCCAGCGAGCACCACGGAGCGATCCTCGTCTGGCTTCTTATTTCTTTGCACATGCACAGTAGAACAAAAAGCCAATCTTTATCTAAAAAGTTGGCTATTTCGTTCTACCCCAGTGTGTCTGCCCCAGGAAATTTCAAAAAAGAAGAAGCCTGAAGACGATTGCTCCATGGTGCTCGCTGGAAGAATCCCGGGCTGTTGCAGTTTTCTGCTGATAGGAGCACCGGCTCTGGGTTTCAGGTAAGTTCATGCAATCATTTCGGGGTGCCTAACTTTTGGCATCCCCAAGCTAAAAGACCTTTACTTCTCCTTTAATGGCTCAGTTTGCAATAGTATTTACTGGTCATCTGTTGAAAAGCAAATGTATTACATATGGATAGGGATGCACCGAATCCACTTTTTTGGATTCGGCCGAACCCCCGAATCCTTTGTGAAAGATTCGGCCGAATACCGAACCGAATCCGAACCCTAATTTGCATATGCAAATTAGGGGTGGGAAGGGAAAACATTTTTTACTTCCTTGTTTTCTGACAAAAAGTCACGTGATTTCCCTCCCCGTCCCTAATTTGCATATGCAAATTAGGATTCGGATTCGGTTCGGCCAGGCAGAAGGATTTGGCCGAATCCGAATCCTGCTGAAAAAGGCCGAATCCTGGCCGAATCCCGAACCGAATCCTGGATTCGGTGCATCCCTACATATGGATAGTAATATTCTGCACATGGCAGTAGTTATTGCAACGTGTGGTTATATTATAGAAATTGCCTTTCTATCCTACCTTTGTGAAACGTGCTGGTCGGTGAACCTGCCAACCAGTTAGCAGATTCATTATCAGGCTTAGTTTGTGTTCCCCTTTTATTGCTTGTGCTTTTTTAATATTCTAACAGTGTGTCTGGCTAAGGGGAAACATGGATATGGGACTCTTCAGGACTCCCAATTTGTTAAATGTTTTCCAGCCAAATAAGAAATGTCCCCTAAAGTTAAATAGCAGCAAAGAGTTAAAGGAAAACTATACCCCCAAAATGAACACTTAAGCAACAGATAGTTTACATCATATTAAGTGGCATATTAAATAATTTTAGCAAACTGGTCTGTATATTTAAGTAAATATTGCCCTTTTACATCTCTTGCCTTGAACCACCATTTCGTGATGGTCTGTGTGCTGCCTCAGAGATCACCTGACCAGAAATACTACAACTCTAACTGTAACAGGGAGAAGTGTTGAAGCAAAATACACAACTCTGTCTGTTAATTGGCTCATGTGACCTAACATGTATGGTTTGTTGAGTTTGTTTGTGAGTACAGTGAATCGTATGATCCCAGGGGGCGGCCCTTATTTTTTAAAATGGCAATTTTCTATTTATGATTACCCAATGGCACATACTACTAGAAAATTATATTATTATGAAAATGGTTTATTTACATGAAGCAGGATTTTACATATGAGCTGTTTTATAGAATATCTTTTTATAGAGACCTATATTGTTTGGGGGGTATTGTTTTCCTTTAAAGACTGTCACTGTTGTTTCCCCTTAACAATTTTTCCAGACATCAAACAACATAACATTGCTATCAGCCCTTTGAAATAAAATCCACTAAAAGAACACTATTGCAGTGTAGGATTTGTTTGGTTAAAGGGGAGAATTGGCACGACTATGCCTGCAAGACACTGTATATACTGAAATAAGCTATTGATGCATTAGGGGCCCATGAGATGCCCTTCAGCTCGGGGCCCTTCAGGGCCCCTGAGATGCCCCTCTTATTAAGCTTTTTATTGTAAACCCGTCTTTGGATTTTTCTTTGGATCTAGTGACTTTGAATCCTGCATATTAAACCTGGGCTCTTCCAGCAATTGATCTACATCTCCCTGCAAGCAAGGGATGCTACAAGTAGTAGGTCAGCGACAGTTGATGTTACAGATACAGTTACTGATCACCAATAGGTGGAAAATCAACTTATGGTCCTATGGCTTCAGCTTAATCAATAATAGCAAAATATAAGGTCCTGAACTTGGTGCCATGTCACATCACTGATAGGACCTCATATTTTCCTACTGGGGGTCATATAAAGCTGTGTTGAGCTGGTGGGAATGCTTTCAGCATAGCTGTAATTTTCTAAAGTAATCACAGAGAGAGCTTTTATGGTTATGGGGTTAAAGGGATTCTGTCATGATTTTTATGGTGTCATTTTATTTCTAAATTACACTGTAACACTGCAAATAATTCACTCTACAATATAAAATTTCATTCCTGAACCTGCAAGTTTTTTTTTTTTTTAGTTGTAATATTGGTGTGTCAGTGCATCTCAGGTCATTTTGCCTGGTCATGTGCTTTCAGAAAGAGCCAGCACTTTAGGATGGAACTGCTTTCTGGCAGGCTGTTGTTTCTTCTAACTCAATGTAACTGAAGGAGTCACAGTGGGACATGGATTTTTACTATTATCATCTGGTTAACTTCCCATTGTTCTGCTGATGAGCTGCTGGGGGTGATATCACTCCAACTTGCAGTGCAGCAGAAAAGAGTAACTGAAGTTTATCAGAGCACAAGTCACATGACTGGGGGCACATGGAAAACGGACAATATGTCTAGCCCCATGTCAGATTTCAAAATTAAATATAAAAAAAAATACCTTTTGAACTCTTTTGAAAAATCGATTTCAGAAGTCTGCTGGAGCAGCACTATTAACTGGTGTAATTTGAAAAAAAAAACACATTTTCCCATGACAGTATCCTTTAAATATAAGGATAGTTCACTGAGGAGTTCCATGAACATATAAAGGTACTAGGCTGAAGACTGGATGCTTTTATAAGGTCATGGAGTCATGCAAAAGAAATGACATCAATAAGCACCATTTATAAGGGTATAATTTATAGGATATTCATAGCTCTTGTTTATTCTATATAATAAATTTTTAATGTTTTTGAAAAACAATTTGACAGAAATTTGCTTATTCGAATACGAGTAGCCTCCAGTCATGTGACTTGTGCTCTGATAAACTTCAATCACTCTTTACTGCTGTACTGCAAGTTGGAGTGATATCACCCCCCCCCTCAGCTGCCTAACAACAGAACAATGGGAAGGTAACCAGACAGCAGCTCCCTAAACCAAGATTACAGCTCCCTGCAAGATCTAAGAACAGCACTAAATCGTAAAAGCCAAGTCCCACTGAGACTGATTCAGTTACATTAAGTAGGATAAATAACAGCCTGCCAGAAAGTAATTCCATCCTAAAGTGCAGGCAAAAGACACATGACTGGGGCAGCTGGGAAACTGCCAAAATGTCTAGCCCCATGTCAGATTTCAAAATTGAATATAACAAAATCTGTTTGCTCTTTTGAGAAATGGATTTCAGTGCAGACTTCTGCTGGAACAGCACTATTAACTGATGTGTTTTGGAAAAAAACATGTTTTCCATGACAGTATCCCTTTAAGTATTTATTTTTTTGCTCTTAATACATCTTAAAGTTATGAGTTTCAATAATCCAAAATTACAATTTTGATTGCTGCAAAAATTGTGGTAACAAGTTGAACTTGAATGTCCCTGAATTTGCTTCTGAGATAACATTGTATATTCTTTCATCAATTTGTATTTTCTTATACAATGCCATGTAATTTGAAATAAATTCCTAGTTCAATTGAAATTGCTTCAGAATCTGCCGATTGACTCCATTACAAGAGAAAGCAGCTCCTTGCTGATCATAGATAAGCCCCAGATATTTTGGTTTCCTGACTGATATAAAACAGCCATTCCGTGTTATTAGGAGATGGTTCTAGAGGGATCGTGTCTGGCTGCTGCTGTGGCTGAGGATTTTTTGGGCGCATTTGCTCTCATCATAACTTCACAGCCTTCAGTTACAAGAAGGAAGAGCTGATATTTGTTTTCAGACACCAGTCAATTTCATGCCTCAAAGTAGCCGTAGGGAGATTGGATAAGGACATGTTTCAGAAAGCCTCAATATGGAGGAAATATTAAAAACTGCTGCCCATAAGCACAAGTATCCTGGCGTCACAGCCATTCAACTGAGAAACAGTGGAAACTGTAAAAGGAAATAATGAAACTAACATTTAGGGGCAGATTTATCAATACTTTGCCAAATTAAAACTGCCGAAGTGCTATTTTAGCCTATGGGGACCTTCTAGAGCAGTTTTCTAAGTCTTTAGAGGTCGAAGGAAAATCCTTTGATCGATTGCAGAAATCGTTCGATTCAATTATACGATCGAACGATTTTCCTTTGATCGTTCGATTGCCAAATTTGGTAAAAAATAGGGATGCACCAAATCCAGGATTCGGTTCGGGATTTGGCCATTTTCAGCAGGATTAGGCCAAGTCCTTCTGTCTGGCCGAACCGAATCCGAATCCTAATTTGCAAATGCACATTAGGGACGGAGAGGGAAATAACTTTTTGTCACAAAAAAGGAAGTAATATATATTTTCCCCTTCCCACCCCTAATTTGCATATGCAAATTAGGATTCGGATTCGGTTTGGTATTAGACCGAATCCAAAATAGTGCATTCGGTGCATCCCTAGTAAAAAATTTTTCGACTACGATATTCGAAGTCGAAGTATTTTAATTCGATGGTCGAATTTCGAAGTATTTTTTACTTGAAATTCGACCCTTGATCGATCTGCCCCTTAGAGGCAGATTTATCAAGGGTCGAATGTCGAAGTGATAAATACAGTACTTCGAAATTCGACCCTTGAATTGAAATACTTCGACTTCGAATATCAAAGTATTTTTCACCGAATTTGGCCATCGAACAATCGAACAATTTTAGCGTACGATCGAACGATTTTACTTCAATGCGTTAAAATGGTCTAGAAGGTCCCCATAGGCTAACATAGCACTTTGGCAGGTTTAATTTGGCGAAGTATTGAAGTAAAATTTTTTTCAAAGAGACAGTACTTCGATTATCAAATGGTCAAATATTCGAACCATTTTACTTCGAATCGAATTCGAAGTAAATTCGAAGTCGTAGTATCCTATTTGATGGTCGAAGTATCCAAAAAATTACTTCAAATTTTGAATTTTTTTTACTTCAAAAATTCCCTCAAATTCACTTCGACCCTTGATAAATCTGCCCCTTGCTGTATAACCACAATACTCCCCTTAAATATCTTCTAATGCGTAAGCTATAAATGTTTAGCACTTGGCTACAACCACTTTATTTGTATTTAGCCATCTTAATTGCATTCAACACTGATCCCAGGATATTTCAGGCGCTTAGAGGCCATCTACATAGTAAGTATCATTTCATGCCTTCTTTTAAATGATATGTAAACTTTGGTAATCCACAGCAAGAGCAATGTCTTCTGTTATAATTGCCAATTTTACAGTGAGGTAGTAAATCAATATTAAGAGCATTTTAGTATTGTTTACCCATAATATAACTGCTACTCATACAAGTTGCAGTTGCGACTGATGCACAAGGATGGATCACCAGGGGGCACAAAATGCTTCAAAACTTTACATTTCAAAACTCCTATAGATTTTTTTATTTTATCGAAATAATCCAAATTTTTACAAATGGTTTCCTTTCAGTAAAACAGTAGCTTGGACTTAATCCAAACTTAGATATAATTAATCCTTATTTAAAGCAAAACAATACTATTGG
The DNA here is from genome assembly GCA_038501925.1 of Xenopus petersii. Lineage (NCBI taxonomy): Eukaryota > Metazoa > Chordata > Amphibia > Anura > Pipidae > Xenopus > Xenopus petersii. The sequence continues at coordinate 115,300,845 of CM076679.1, read as the reverse complement.
GTTTATTTAATGTTTACATGATTTTCTAGTAGACTTAAGGCATGAAGATCCAAATTATGGAAAGATCCCTTAACTGGAAATCCCCAGGTCCTGAGCCTTCTGGATAATAGGTCCCATACCTGTATTTGTTTTGTTGCCTGTTTGCACAGTTATCTGTATTAGCCACTTTGTGTTGCTTTCCTTCACTAACAGTGAAACAAAACAAAAGTCTGAGGCACCTCGTACCAGATAATTATCCCTAAACTGGAAAATCTGTGTCCTTATCAATGTAAGCACATTTGGTTGCTTTCTCTCTTTTTGGCAGCATGAGTCGTTGCATCAGTTGTTATGGAACATGAATAATGTGTGGCAGTGTGTATGCGAAACCCCCACACCAGCCACTGTGCACCAACTTTTTTGGATTCGGCCAAACCCCCGTATCCTTTGTGAAAGATTCGGCCGAATACCGAACCGAATCCGAACCATAATTTGCATACTAATTTGCACATGCAAATTAGGGGTGGGAAGGGGGAAAATATTTTTTACTTCCTTGTTTTGTGAGGAAAAAGTCACGTGATTTACCTCCCGCCCCTAATTTTCATATGCAAATTAGGATTCGGTTCGGCCAGGCAGAAGGATTCATCCGAATCCGAATTCTGCTTAAAAAGGCAGAATCCTGGCCAAATCCTGAACCGAATTCTGGATTTGGTGCATCCCTAATATATATATATATATATATATATATATATATATAAATGTTCAAAGGACAGAAAAGAATGACTCCCAAGTTGCACCACCCCATTTATTATTCAGTGAGTCCCATGACAGGAGGTAATACTTAACGTTTATTTGTATTAGTTAAAATAAACCAAAGGTGAGAAATCCCGAACGATTAAAATTACAAAAAGGAGGAGCGCATTATTTGCTGCATTCAGTAGTCTACTCCCGATGCTTTGAAGATTGATCGTATTCAACCTGATAAGATCATGTAAAACGCATCATTAGTGGGATAAGCTACATAAAGTTCTATAAATGGTGGCAAAATGCAACCGTAGTGGTGCTCAATACCCCAAAGGGTTAATACACTACTAGCAAGTGCAGAAATTATTCATCAGATCGAAACAAACTGTGGGCAATGTTACTATTAGTCGCAAACAGTAGCCGAAAATCCCTTTATGTGACAGAAAATGTAGAGAACAGAAGTCTGCCTTGAAGGGTTAAGTGATCGGCGTTCCGAAAATACAGCCACTAAGGTGCCATTAAGCTACCCCCCCCACGGTGCACCCCCAGTAACACTGACGGGTCCGTGGTAAGGTAAGTTGCGATGCAAAGGCGATTGCTTTTGACAAAGCTCGCCGAGCGAAACGCGCGTCAGGCGCCTCTCAGTAATTTTAGCTCAATTAGGCAGGGAGTTCATTAGCTGTAACTTAAGTTCTTTGCGTCGCAACTTACCTTACCACGGACCCGTCAGTGTTACTGGGGGTGCACCAGTCCCTTATCAGAGACTATTATCTCACTGTTACTATAGGCACCATCTCTCCCTACTATAGCTGTTATCCCACAGTCACACTCCCTTCCCAGAGACTATTATCCACTGTTACTATAGGCACCATCTCTCCCTACTATACCTGCTATCCCACAGTCACACTCCCTTCCCAGAGACTATTATCCACTGTTACTATAGACACCATCTCTCCCTACTATACCTGCTATCCCACAGTCACACTCCCTTCCCAGAGACTATTATCCCACTGTTACTATAGGCACCATCTCTCCCTACTATACCTACTATCCCACAGTCACACTCCCTTCCCAGAGACTATTATCCCACTGTTACTATAGGCACCATCTCTCCCTACTATACCTGCTATCCCACAGCCACACTCCCTTCCCAGAGACTATTATCCCACTGTTACTATAGGCACCATCTCTCCCTAATATACCTGCTATCCCACAGTCACACTCCCTTCCCAGAGATTATTATCCCCACTGTTACTATAGGCACCATCTCTCCCTTCTATACCTGCTATCCCACAGTCACAGTCCCTTCCCAGAGACTATTATCCCACTGTTACTATAGACACCATCTCTCCCTACTATACCTGCTATCCCACAGCCAAAGTCCCTTCCCAGAGACTATTATCCCCCTGCTTCTAATGTCACCATCTCTCCCTACTATTCCTGTTATCCCACAGTCCCTTCCAAGAGACTATTATCCCACTGTTACTATAGGCACCATCTTGCCTACTATAACTTTTATCCCACAGTCACAGTCCCTTCCCAGAGGCTATCATCCCACTGCTACCATAGAAGCTACTGTGCTTTTAACTGTACTGTAACTAAAGGAACAGCTGCACTGCTTGCACTGTTAAAATTAGATTTTGTGTTACGCTTTACTATTCTCTTCTTCTCTTCAGGTGATGATCTGTGTATCGTCAGGTGATGATCGGTGTGACCCAGTGTATATTTTGCTGAGAGCAGGTACCAATGAATGGACCATTATCTGGCAGCAAATTGTTGTTGTGCTTTTTCTCTTTGGGCTGAACTAAAGAAACTAAGTAAGGCTGAAGATTCTACAGAACCAAAGTAGAAGTACAGAACATCTAATAAAGGCAGGGATTTGCTGTTCCAGCTCTCTTTCTCTCAGAATCTGAGCTCTTCACAATCCGCCCTGATGATTTTAAATGAATCATAGTGAATCTGCTGAAAGACAACTTGGAGGAGAATCCCTAACAAGGCATCACTTTGCTTCACTGCCTGCTGAGTCTTCTTTCTGGCATGGTTTTCCCAAGGAAGAATTTCCAACTCTGATTATTGTATTATTTTTATTTCGCATTTCATATCTGGTTACAATATAACGGGAAGACCATCTCCCATAAACTCCATTTTAATCAAACAATTCACATTGGAAATGTTTTAGTTTTTCTCTCTAGTAATAAAAAAGTACCTTGTAATTGATCCCAAGTTCTAAAGAAAGATATAATGCATCTTTATTTGAGGGGAAACAATCCTTTTCATTTTTAGATTTTTTTTTTTTTTAGCAGACTTAAAATATGGAGAACCAAATTATGGGAAGACCCATTATCAGGAAAGACCAGGTAGATAATAATTTCCATACCTATGAAACCTACTTTTCTGTTGCACAGACCCACTTGACTCTGCTCCACACACTCAGCCAGCGTAGGGATAGTCACTGCAGAAGATTTACTAAAGAGCGACGTGGCTAATGCTACCAACTTTTTGCCAGCGTTGCCACCTGCAGGGACATCGTCAATTTCCTAACAGGCGCAGGCGCCAATTCGATATCGAACGGGACCGTTGCTAGCGGTCATCCGCACTCTATCGTCAGGCGACTTTTCACTCTGGCGAATGGACGTTACTCCAGGCGAAGTGCTAAAAAGCAGCTACATCTTCCTGTCACTTACATCATATCCTGTGAGCTGAAAATGCATCAGACTTCAAAAAACACTGGTGGCTTTTCCTTTCTTGAAGTGGAATTGCCTGCAAAAGTCCTGACTTGGCTTTTTTTGGTTAACCGGTTCTCTAGACTTATTCCCTCAGTTATTTTTATTTGACTCCTGTTATAGTGAAATCTTGTTGGCTGTATGTTATTAAAACTCCCTACACTGATTCCCTGTATAGTCTCGTGTCTAATCTATAGAACTCTCTTTATCAGTGTCCCACTTACATCACAGGATTCCAACAGAAGTGCAAAACGATCAGCACTCAATTCCTCACTTATCCCACATGCCTGACACTGGTAGCAAAAGTAGCAGAATGAGTAGAAAAAAAATTAAGGCTGTTCAACCCATTAAGTATCAGCCACAGATGGGGACTGACTACCTACATGAAAACCCCTAGCCAGGCCTGGATTTGCGGCAAGGCCACATAGGCCCGGGCCTAGGGCGGCAAAAATATAGGGGCGGCATGCAGCCCAGCCACATTATGGGGACGTGTGCGTCCCCATGCAATTACTGCAGTTGCGCCTGCGTTTTTTCGCCGGCGCGCTGGGAAGGGGAGCTGAGGTGGGCGCTAGGACCACGCGGCCTAGGGGCGCCCGACATTGAAATCCGGCGCTGCCCCTAGCTCCAGGTACTCTCCAGACTGTCCAGATAGACCCCAAGCCAGCTCCATTATAAAAGTATTTAATGCTCAGATGTCACTTACTTTTATACCTTGTGTCTCACGTATCTGGACTCTCTTTAGATTGTCAGCTCCTTCATGCAGAAGCCATACTAACGACTGTGTCTTTATGCATACATGTAAATATAGGTTGGACCTTAATAAATTAACTTAATTACATTTCTTATAACAAATTAGTGTGTAGTTGAGTAGTTATTTACCTGGTTCTCCATTTATATATCATATGTTGCTGTGAGTCACCCAATCCAAAAGGGCATCTTTCAGAGCTAAATCTATTAATGCTCAAAGTATGCGAAGATGCAGGGGAAGCAGATGAGTCAATACAGGAGCACAAGTAAGATAACAATGTGTCCACGTGTGTGCAGGCATTGCAGGCAGTCATCTTTGGGGTGCATCATTTGAAAATCCAGCACTGGCTAGTGGGCAAGAGGCATTCTGTGCTCCATCAAGGACAAGAAGGTTGCAATTTCCCAGGTTACATTTGCCAAAGTAGGGACTTCAGACTGATGGGGCTTAGAATAGAGTGCATTGCCTTGGAGCAATACTGAATATCTGGTATTTTGGGGTAGACACGTGTGATAAAATTAAGCTTATCACATATTCGTCCCAGCACTAGCCATATCGCGAGCACAAAAGATGTCCAGCAAAACTCCAAACTGACATGGTTGAGCTTTTCTGGCTTTTGGAGTACCCTGCATCAGCTCACAGGGCTATCAAATTCCTTTTAGCCCCTACATCTTTGCATGAGTTCTGTCCACCTTCTCCATGAAAGTGAAAGTAGGAATCCTCCAGCATTAATGGCTGCAAGCACATGGCAATCTCCTTTTATAGGGAACAGCAACACCTTGTGGCTGCTTTTGGGATCAGCCATGTTGCACCAATCCAAGAGCTCTGCCCTTGGAAACTCTAGGAGACCCTGTAGCCACCATGAGGCTCCAAGTGAAAAGGGGAACTTATGCCTCAGGGTCCCTACATTTCTTTGCCGAAATCCACTGATTATGTTAGCACCAGAGCCAACACAATGCTTCCAGGCGCGAACACAGAAGAGGAGTCTTGCAAATTTCAGCAGGCTGATTTCAGCCCCATCAGACCCTAGCCCTATCACCAGTGAGGGCTGAGCTGATAAAGAGAGTTGCTGTTAAACAATGGCCAACAGAAGCTGTTACACAGCTGTAGCCCCTCTTCCTGTTCCAATGTAAAAGGAATAATACTCATGACCCAAGCACAGGCAGCACAGTATTCATAGAGGGATCACAGTTCCTTGCACTCTATATTGCAGCACAGAGACCTGTAGCCAGCCACTGGGCAGGTGCTAAATATGAATAGCATGCCGGCTTGCACTTGTTTTTCACTTGCCCCGTGTGTGTGGGATAAATTACTCTATGAGAGTAAAATCAATGCCCCAGAGTTTCTACAAGGGCCTGGGTTATATTATTAAGCTTGGATGTCTTGTTATTTTTTATGCTATCATTTCTAAACTTCACGTCATAAATGTTCTTTACTAATCTTACTCTGGTACTTGGGCTGAGAAGCTCTTAAATATAGTCCTAATTGACACATGCTGTTTGGGAGGAGTCACGGGAGTCTTTCTTGGCGCATATATGCTTACTGTTGAGCGATTCGGACACATTCACATTCCGTGTTCTCCTCACTTTGTGATATCTTGATTTCGATTTATATTTATTTAATTGATTAATTTTTATTTTTCATTTTTTACTTTTTTCCATTTTCTCTATTTTTATTTTTTATTTGTATTTTTACTTTCCCACTTCTTTCATATTCCTGTTCTCACCGCTCATGGTTTCATGTCTTCTCCTCTTTCTGTCTTATCGTTGTAGTTCATTAATCTTCTATCTCCTATTCTTACAATTACTCTCACAATACTCTACCCCTAGTTCTCCTACTCTTCTCCGTGCTAGTGATCTGAGTTTCCGATTCTTACTTTTGACTCCAATGAGACGCGATTTAGCGCCTCTCAGTTCCTCTTCCTCATTATCTATACTAATGTTACCTTCCTGTTTGGATACACTGTTTTTGACTGACGGAGATCCTTATTTCACTTTATTGTCTGTTATGCTGTCACTGATGAGGTCTTTTACACGTCACTTCCCCTGCTTTCGGTTGCTTCTTTGTGTTTCCCGCCACACTTGGTATTTATTTCGTTTGATTGAACCATTTTTGCACTTTGAGAAAGGATGTCGTGTCAGCCGAAACGTCAGCGATTGTCCACTGAATAAATAAACACATCATTTCTAAGACCTGCGAGTGCGATCTTCATTTCCTGCTCTATATATATATATATATATATATCTATATATATATAGATATATATATATATATATATATATGTTTGCCTTTGCTATGAGTTTATGAAGAACAGCCGAGATCCATTTCTATTGGATTTACTGATGTGACAAAACCCACAGAGCTGAAAGGAAAATTCCACGAGCAGCCGTGTCAGCGTGAGATACACATGCCTGCAAACCACTGCTTACAGCAAGTCGGATGAATTGCTTGGATTATTTACAGAAATATTAGGCAGGCAATTAATTTCATGTTGGTGTAGCTATGGCAGGAGGCACACACACTGCAAGCTTCATTTAGCTAAGGCCTTTAAAGCCAGGATTATCCTATTTAAGTGCAAGTAAAACCTTAACTGCTTTGTGTGATACAGTTTAAATGTAGTGTGCAGGGCTGCTGTACAAATCCTCACATACAGTATCTCTGTGTATGTAAATATATCTATCCTGTCCTTTTTATGTTGGTGTCACTGGAGCAGAAGTAGCATAGTGACATTGGGTCCCTTTCACTAAAATTGGCAAAATGCAAAAACTCCACTGTAATTGTAACATTTTCAGGGACTTTGCCAATTTACTAGTGGGTGCAGGCATCACTTCGCTATCAAAGGAGACAGACGCGAGCGGTGATTCACACTCTATCGCCTGGCAAATTTTTGCTCTGGCGAATGGATGTTACTCCGCAAATTCATTAAGATGCAGATTTTACTGAACGTTACCTCTTTCGCCAGACTTGCCTTCACCAGCTCAGACCAGGTGAAGTGCACTGGAGTGTATAGATCTTCCTCATTGTTCTGTTACTTATATCATATTTTTAGTGGAAAAAGTCCAAAAAACTCTGGCGTCCTTTCCTTTTTTCAGAGTGATAGCCTGCAAAAGTCCTTAAAGGGATACTGTCATGGGAAAATTTTTTTTCGAAATGAATCAGTTAAAAGTGCTGCTCCAGCAGAATTCTGAGCTGAAATCCATTTCTCAAAAGAGCAAACAGATTTTTTTATATTCAATTTTGAAATCTGACATGGGGCTAGACATTTTGTCAATTTCCCAGCTGCCCCAGTCATGTGACTTGTGCCTGCACTTTAGGAGAGAATGTTTTCTGGCAGGCTGCTGTTTTTCCTTCTCAATGTAACTGAATGTGTCTCAGTGGGACATGGCTCGAGTGTTGTTCTTAGATCTACCAGGCAGCTGTTATCTTGTGTTAGGGAGCTGTTATCTGGTTATCTTCCCATTGTTCTTTTGTTTGGCTGCTGGGGGGAAAAAAGGGAGGGGTGATATCACTCCAACTTGCAGTACAGCAGTAAAAAGTGATTGAAGTTTATCAGAGCACAAGTCACATGACTTGGGGCAGCTGGGAAATTGACAATATGTCTAGCCCTATGTCAGATTTCAAATTTGAATATAAAAAAATCTGTTTGCTCTTTTGAGAAATGGATTTTAGTGCAGAATTCTGCTGGAGTAGCACTATTAACTGATTCATTTTGAAACATTTTTTTTTTCCCATGACAGTATCCCTTTCAAATTTTTTTTGGGGTAACCGGGTCCCCCCATACATTTTCTAACATATGGAACATAAACTATACAGTGGACTTGTGTATGGAATTATAACAACTCTATTGTCTTTATTAAGGTTCCCTGGACTTGTGTAATGAAAATGTATTTGCTGCAACATATATGTCCATTCAACTTTAAATTTCCCGCCATGTGCAAATTAGCCTGAGTGAAGACCTCTAACGAAGTTGCACTAGGCAGAATTGAATGCTTTTGCATCTTTGCTTTGATTTGCTTGCATTGCCGAAGTAAAGCTAGAGAAAATTCACCAGAGTTCGGCGCCCTGGATGCAACTTCGCATTGTCTGAGTGAATTTTCGCCTGGCGAAGTGTTGCTGCGAAGCCGTCACTGCGAAATTCCCACTGCTTAGTAAATTTACCCCTAAGTATGAATTTGGTCCTCTAAAGTGATTGATTGACACAAGGATAAGAAAATGCGCAAAAAAAAAATCAATTTTATTTTCCGATAATGCTGCACTTTTTTGCCAAGTCATGCAACACACAGGGGCAGATCTCACATTTACGGCGCCAACAACAGCATTATTGCCCAATGCACTTGGCTGTGTTTCTCTCTAGTACCCAGAAATGCAGTTGTGTCATCAGAGATGGCTGAACAGGCGTATTGGTGCTTCCAGTATGTATGGGTGCCAGTACAAGTGTATATTGCATTAGTGCGTGCTCAACAGTGCGTCCATCCTAGCGGTTTGCACTTAGATCCGTGTTTGTAAATGAGCCCTGAAATATATTGCTATTTTATGGTTTAAGGTAAACTTCCAAAGAGGAGATTAATGCATAAACTTGCAGCGAGAAATGGTTTAGGTCGGTGAAGTTTCACATGGATTTACTAGCGCACTGACTTAATGGTATCATAGAACAAACTGTTGTAAGTCCAGTCCATGGCCAATTGAACAAAAAATAACATGAAAAAGCATGAAGAAATGGTCCCTGCACCTGTCACTTTATATCTATCCATAAGTGCTTTGTTTCTTTTTATGTAAATGTACCATGGAGGGAGCCTGGGTGAAACGTGATTTCGATATGCTGTATAACTGTATATGGTCTGGATTGACAAATAAAGGAATCTTGAATATAAGGTTCAGGTAACTAGTGGGTGCCACAGGATTTATAGTGTAATATTGTGTGAGCACCCTAAAGTGAACCTTTTTTTTATACTATTATATAAACTTTAAAATGCCATGGGAAGTACAGTAAGAAAAAAGTACACCATGTATATTGTTGTATATCACTGAATATTAGGTAGCTATTTAATGTTTCAAGTTGTAACAGTTACATAGTTAAATTGGGTTGAAAAAAGACAAAGTCCATCAACTTCAACCCCTTCAAATGAAAACCCAGCATCCATACACACACCCCTCCCTACCTCACATAACTTCTATGTACCCATATCTATACTAACTATAGAGTTTAGTATCACAATAGCCTTTGATATTATGTCTGTCCATTTTATGTAGGCCCCTACTTAGTGCTATTAAACCCTAATTCTAGAGGGGAAATTAGAGCAAGGCAGGCAATAACCCTTCTAACACAATCTTCTTGTCTCTGTTCCTATTTACCAGGCACCTTTCAGAGCTGCCATCAGTGTAGAAGAGGGGGAACATAACTACCAAATGTTCTATTTTTCGAGGGACAGTCCCGATTTTGTCAGCAGTCCCTGATTCTTACTTGAAATATCCCAAGTTTCTCTTTGATCTCCTGCACTGATGCCAGAAATTTAATTAACGAAGAGACTCTTGGCAGAGAGCCCAGAACACTCACCAACTGCATTTAGATACATCTGTAGCTATATAAGATTAATAAAGATACAATTGTAACTATTTAAGGGAAGCAGGTCTTTTGGGGAAACTGTGACTCACAGATTAAAGGCCAATTTCACCTTCATTAGCAAAACTGAAATAACATTTAAAACATGACTGTGCAACAGATAAGCAATGGCAACAGGGCAAAATTCCAGTGACCCCCAATGAATGAAAAGCTTAAGGTAAATTCCAGTGACCCCCAATAAATTGACTGACTTATTAGTACATTAAATAACTATTTTATTAACTGTTTATATGAATTGCTTATTATTGAGTAACATCAGCTGTTTCTATTGGGATCTATTTGCTGAATGACTGTGTATGAGAGTCTTCTACATACACTTTTCTGCAGTGGAATGACTGGCTATTGGGTCCCACACAGGGTCGGACTGGGGGGGGTGGGGACTGCTGTCCAGGGGCTCCCCTACACCGAACCAGTCGGCGTGCATGCGCAGATGGCGCTATATCAGGAGAGGGAGTCTGGCCCATGAGGGTCGGGGCCCACCATGTTTTTTCCCAGGTTTCCCACCGGGCCAGTACGACCATGGTCCCACAACAACATCATTGGGCCCCTAAACTCAGGAAACAAGACATTTTCCATGAACATATATTGAATCTGCTTATCAGTTCCACTAGGTTCTTTATAGTTCCTGGGTCCCTCGGCAGTTGCAGAGTTTGTTTCTTCTGTAGTTACATTGCTGTTTTTCAGTAAAATGATTGATGAGTTTGTATCATAGTAGCTGTGATTAAATACATCTAGCAAATTCAACCTTTTGTCATAGCAAAACCTACCTAACTGCTAGTTGATCATTTGTGTAGCACACACATCAGGGGCATGGCTGAAAATGCCAGTACTTGTAATTTGGCAACTTATACGAGCAGCCCAATATCTAGTGCTAGCATTCCCTAATTTGCTAGGGCAGGGGTCCCCAACCTTTTATACCAGTGAGCCACATTCAAATGTAAAAAGAGTTGGGGAGCAACAAAAGCATGAAAAAAAATCCTGGGGTGTCAAATAAGGGCTGTGATTGGCTATTTGGTAGCTCTTATTTGGACTAGCAGCCTACAGGAGACTCTGTTTGGCAATACACCTGGTTATATGCAACCACAAGTTTCCTCTTTAAAGGGGATATTCACCTTCAAACACTTTTTTCAGTTCAGTTCTTGAGATCACAAGAAATAAAGACTTTTTCCAATTACTTTCTATGTTCTACGTGTTACCATTTTTCTAGTATTAAAGTGTAAAGTTTCATTTTTTACCTTCTAAAGCAGCTCTGGGAAGGGGGGTCGCCGACCCTGTAAACTGTTCTAAATTGATACATTTAGTTGATACATTTCTTATCTTTGTCCCTGCTGAGCAGAATCTCTGGGTTTCATTACAGGCAGCTGTTAGAATTGATACAATAGTTGCTAATACTCCAGAGATGCTGCTGAGAAATGTATCAACTAAATGTTGCAAAATTGTAACAGTTTAGAGTCTGCACCTGAATTACTGAGAGACATGCACGTATTGATGCATGGGAGCCATGAAATGACTTGTAGCAAGCAAATGAAATGCTATCAGTGTTACGACATCACCCACTGTCATCCTCTGCCAATGCTACTGGCAACTTGCTCTGTTTAACTGAAATACTCGTGCTCAGTGGTCCCCAACCTTTTTCTTCTTGTGAGCTACATTTAAATGTAAGAACTGTTGGGGAGCCACACAAGCAAGAAAAAATCCTTGGGGAGGACAAATAAGAGCTGTGATAGTCTAAGTCAGGGGTCCCCAACCTTTTTCAGCTGTGAGCAACATTCAGATGTAAAAAGAGTTGGAGAGCAACACAAGTTCCTGGTTGGTGCAAAATAATGGCTGTGATTGGCTATTGGTAGACCCTATGTGGACTGGCAGCCTCTGTTTGGACTTACATCTGGTTTTTATGCAACCAAAACTTGCCTCCAAACCTGGAATTCAAAAATAAACACCTGCTTTGAGGCCACTGGGAGCAACATCAATGGGTTGGTGAGTAACATGTTGCTCACAAGCTACTGGTTGGGGATCACTGGTGTAAGTGATAGCCCCATGTGGACTGTTAGCCTGTATGAGACTCTGTTGGAGTAAACCTGTGTCTTCATGTCTCCGCACACATTGTGGAATATCACATACAATTGCGTTGGGCACAACTTACCTGTAATGATATTGGAATTCTGGGAAAAACCTGAGATGCATGGTGAATTACTGTACATCTGAAAACTGCGAATTGCACCATGTATTGTGTACATAGGAGAACCTTTATGCATTTATTAATGTGCTGATATAATTATGCACGAGAAGAAACTAGAGAAAGTCAGGGATGTATTTAACATTACTGGCAAAGGTCTGTGCCAGCTTCTATTCTTTACTTTGCAGCTGACTCGGTGCTTTTATTTGGACTATGGAGGTTGGTACTGTGCCTGTGTATTTCTCTGCTGGTTGTTACACAGCTTTGTAAATATACTGCCAGGACAGAACATTTCCATTTGCTCTGATCTAATTGTGTTTGTCCTACTAATAGGGATGTAGCGAACGTCGGAAAAAAAGTTCGCGAACATATTCGCGAACTTGCGCAAAAATGCGAGCGGTTCGCGAACGGTTCGCGAACCCCATAGACTTCAATGGGAAGGCGAACTTTAACATCTAAAAAAGACATTTCTGGCCAGAAAAATGATTTTAAAGTTGTTTAAAGGGTGCAACGACCTGGACAGTGGCATGCCAGAGGGGGATCAAGGGCAAAAATGTATCTGAAAAATCTGCCTGTGTGTGCTTGGAAGAGATAGTGTAGGGGGAGAGCTGTTAGTGATTTCAGGGACAGATGATAGTAAGTTTGCTGGCTAGTAATCTGCTTGATACTGCTCTGTATTGGAGGGACAGAAGTCTGCAGGGATTTGAGGGACATTTTAGCTTAGGTAGCTTTGCTGGCTAGTAATCTACTGTTCTCTTTAAACAACTGCCATACGTTGACCTTGTAGGCATTGTTTGCCCAGTTTTTTTGGACGCAGCCACTGAAGCACAGTTGCCAGAAAAAATATGCCATATAAATGCTGAAAATAGTAATTTTTCGCCATACGTTGACCTTGTAGACATTGTTTGCCCAGTTTTTTTTGGACGCAGCCACTGAAGCACAGTTGCCAGAAAAAATATGCCATATAAATGCTGAAAATAGTAATTTTTCGCCATACGTTGACCTTGTAGACATTGTTTGCCCAGTTTTTTTGGACGCAGCCACTGAAGCACAGTTGCCAGAAAAAATATGCCATATAAATGCTGAAAATAGTCATTTTTTGCCATACGTTGACCTTGTAGGCATTGTTTGCCCAGTTTTTTTGGTCGCAGCCACTGAAGCACAGTTGCCAGAAAAAATATGCCATATAAATGCTGAAAATAGTCATTTTTTGCCATATACGTTGAGTCAACGTATGGCAAAAAATGACTATTTTCAGCATTTATATGGCATATTTTTTCTGGCCTCTGTGCTTCAGTGGCTGCGGCCAAAAAAACTGGGCAAACAATGCCTACAAGGTCAACGACGTTGACCTTGTAGGCATTGTTTGCCCAGAGGCCAGAAAAAATTAAACCAGTAGGGTTTGCACCCTAGTTTGTAACGGTGGCGGAGGGAGGAGGACGCTAAAGGACAGCTGTGTGTGGAGTCATGAGGCTTGAAGAGAAGGACAGCTGCATAGAAGTCAGAACAAGTCTTCCGGCGCGCAGTAACCCTCCGAGATCCACCCCTCATTCATTTTAATAAAGGTCAGGTAATCGACACTTTTGTGACCTAGGCGAGTTCTCTTCTCAGTTACAATCCCTCCTGCTGCACTGAAGGTCCTTTCTGAGAGCACACTTGAGGCTGGGCAAGACAAGAGGTTCATGGCAAATTGTGACAGCTCTGGCCACAGATCAAGCCTGCGCACCCAGTAGTCCAGGGGTTCATCGCTCCTCAGAGTGTCAATATCTGCAGTTAATGCCAGGTAGTCCTGCCGGTCGAGGCGTTCTTTGAGGGTGGATCCAGAAGGGTTGTGGCGCTGCCTTGGACAGAAAAACATTTGCATGTCTGATGTTACAGACCGGCCAAAGGGCTTTGTCCTTGCAGGTGTGCTCGTGGCAGGATTACTGGCACCTCTGCCCCTGGAATGTTGATGAGTTCCTGAAGTGACATCACCCTTAAAAGCATTGTACAACATGTTTTGCAGGCTGGTTTGTAAATGCCGCATCTTTTCGGACTTGTGGTATGTTGGTAACATTTCTGACACTTTATGCTTGTACCGAGGGTCTAGTAGCGTTGCGACCCAGTACAGGTCCTTCTCCTTAAGCCTCTTGATACGGGGGTCCTTCAACAGGCATGACAGCATGAAAGACCCCATTCTCACAAGGTTGGATGCAGAGCTATCCATCTCCGCTTCCTCATTATCAAGGACTGCATCATCCACGGTCTCCTCCCCCCAGCCACGTACAAGACCAGGGGTCCCCAAAAGGTCACCACTAGCCCCCTGGGAAGCCTGCTCCTGTTGGTCCTCCTCCTCCTCCTCCACAAAGCCACCTTCCTCCTCTGACTCCACTTCTGGCACCTCTCCCTGCGTTGCAGCAGGTGCCTGGGTTCGTTCTGGTGATTCCGACCATAAATCGTGCGCTTCCAGCTCCTCGTCACGCTGGTCTACAGCCTCATCTGTCACTCGTCGCACGGCACGCTCCAGGAAGAAAGCGAAGGGTATTAGGTCGCTGATGGTGCCTTCGGTGCGACTGACCATATTTGTCACCTCTTCAAAAGGTCACATGAGCCTGCAGGCATCGCGCATAAGCACCCAGTAACGGGGGAAAAAAATCCCCAGCTCTGCAGATCCAGTCCTACCACCCAGTTCAAAAAGGTACTCGTTGACGGCCCTTTGTTGTTGCAGCAGACGTTCCAACATAAGGAGCGTTGAATTCCAGCGAGTCTGGCTGTCAGAAATCAAACGCCTGACTGGCATGTTGTAGCGCTGCTGAATGTCAGCAAGGCGTGCCATGGCTGTGTAGGAACGTCTGAAATGGGCCGACACCTTTCTGGACTGGGTGAGAACGTCCTGGAATCCTGGGTACTTGGAGACAAAACGTTGGACTATTAAATTTAACACATGTGCCATGCAGGGCACATGTGTTAAATTTCCCAGTCTCAACGCTGCCAACAGATTGCTTCCATTGTCACACACCACTTTTCCGATCTGCAGTTGGTGTGGGGTCAGCCACCGATCGGCCTGTGACTGCAGAGATGACAGGAGTACAGATCCGGTATGGTTTTTGCTTTCCAGGCACGTCATCCCCAAAACAGCGTGACAACGGCGTACCTGGCACGTCGAATAGCCTAGGGGGAGCTGGGGGTGCACAGGTGTGGAGGAGGAGAAGGAGGACCCAGCAGCAGAGTAAGAAGAAGAAGAGGAAGAAGACGAGGTAGAGAGCGATGGAGGAGTAGAGGTGGTGGCAGAACCGCGTGCAATCCGTGGCGGTGACACCAACTCCACTGTTGTTGTTGTTGAGCTACCCATTCCCTGCTTCCCATTCCCAGCCATTACCAAGTTCACCCAGTGGGCAGTGTAGGTGACATACCTGCCCTGACCATGCTTGGAGGACCATGCGTCAGTAGTCATATGGACCTTTGGCCCAACACTAAGTGACAGAGATGCGGTAACTTGGCTCTGCACATGTTGGTACAGGTGTGGTATTCCCTTTTTAGAAAAAAAATTGCGGCTGGGTACCTTCCACTGCGGTGTCCCAATTGCTACAAATTTGCGGAAGGCCTCAGAGTCCACCAGCTGGTATGGTAAAAGCTGGCGGGCTAAGAGTGCAGACAAGCCAGCTGTCAGACGCCGGGCAAGGGGGTGACAGTCAGACATTGGCTTCTTACGCTCAAACATGGCCTTCACAGAAACTTGGCTGGTGGCAGATGACTGGGAATGGGAACAGGTGGTCAAGGTGGAAGGCGGAGTGGAGGGTGGTTCAGATGGGTCAAGGAGAGCAGAGGTAGAGCAGTAAGATGCTGGACCAGAAGGAGTGTGGCTTTTAGTTTGCCTGTTGCCTTTGAGGTGTTGCTCCCAAAGTGCTTTGTGCTTGCCGCTCATGTGCCTTCGCATAGAAGTTGTACCTATGTGGCTGTTGGGCTTACCAAGGCTCAGTTTCTGACTGCACTCATTGCAAATTACAATGCTTTTGTCAGAGGCACACACATTAAAAAAATCCCACACTGCTGACTTTTTGGAAGTGTGCGATCTGGCGGTAACAGTAGAAGTTGGCGGCATTGGCGGCAATGGCGGGTGCGTTGGCCGGCTGAACACAGGTGCCGATACATGTTGTTGCCCTACTGATCCCTGCGGGCTGTCCTCCCTGCTTCTTCTAAGTCTTATTCTCCTACTGCCTCTCTGACTCTCCGTCTCTCCATCTGAACTACCCTCCTCTTGCTCTCTTCTACTAGGCACCCACAAAACATCAATCTCCTCATCATCATTCTCCTCAGATGCATCAATTTCTTCTGACACATCACAGAAGGAAGCAGCAGCGGGGACCTCCTCCTCATCACTCATCATTATGTCCATCTCTGTCGTGTTCTCTGCCAGAATTAAATCTGGTGTAACGTCCTCATCTCCTTCATCTTCTTCTGCCAATAATGGTTGCGCATTACTCAGTTCAAGAAACTCATGGGAAAATAACTCCTCTGACTCCAGTGAAGAAGGGGCACCGGTGGTGGAGGAAGTGTTACGTGGGGTGGCCATAGCAGTGGAGGATGAGGAGGATGTTGTGGTAAAGTTAGAAACGGTAGAGGATGGGGTGTGCTGTGTAAGCCAGTCAACTACCTCTTCAGCATTTTGGGAGTTCAGGGTCATTGGCTTTTTAAAACTGGGCAATTTGCTAGGGCCACAGGATTGCATAGCAGCACGGCCCCTAGCACGGCCTCTGCGTGGCGGCCTGCCTTTGCCTGGCATTATTTTTAAAAAAACAACAACAACAAAAACTCAGTTGGTTTTTCTGGAAACGATAATACACACAGCTAGATGGCAGTTTGAAGAAAACAGTGTGCAAATAATGCCTACAAGGTCAACGTATACACAGCGGTGGATACGGATTACGTAAAATATAAGAATGCTGCTTGAAAAAAAGTAACTCAAGTGGTTTTTCTAGAGACGATAATATTATCAATATTTAGACAAAATGTGAACAAGCTCACACAGCTAGATGGCGGTTTGAAGAAAACAGTGTGCAAATAATGCCTACAAGGTCAACGTATACACAGCGGTGGATACGGATTACGTAAAATATAAGAATGCTGCTTGAAAAAAAGTAACTCAAGTGGTTTTTCTAGAGACGATAATATTATCAATATTTAGACAAAATGTGAACAAGCTCACACAGCTAGATGGCGGTTTGAAGAAAACACTGTGCAAATAATGCCTACAAGGTCAACGTATACACAGCGGTGGATACGGATTACGTAAAATATAAGAATGCTGCTTGAATATAAGTAACTCAAGTGGTTTTTCTAGAGACGATAATATTATCAATATTTAGACAAAATGTGAACAAGCTCACACAGCTAGATGGCGGTTTGAAGAAAACACTGTGCAAATAATGCCTACAAGGTCAACGTATACACAGCGGTGGATACGGATTACGTAAAATATAAGAATGCTGCTTGAAAAAAAGTAACTCAAGTGGTTTTTCTAGAGACGATAATATTATCAATATTTAGACAAAATGTGAACAAGCTCACACAGCTAGATGGCGGTTTGAAGAAAACACTGTGCAAATAATGCCTACAAGGTCAACGTATACACAGCGGTGGATACGGATTACGTAAAATATAAGAATGCTGCTTGAAAAAAAGTAACTCAAGTGGTTTTTCTAGAGACGATAATATTATCAATATTTAGACAAAATGTGAACAAGCTCACACAGCTAGATGGCGGTTTGAAGAAAACACTGTGCAAATAATGCCCACAAGATCAACGTATACACTACTACAGCGGTGGATACGGATTACGTAAAATATATTATGGCTGCTTGAAAAAAGTCACTCCGGTGTTTTTTCTGGAGACGGTAATATTATGGATATTTAGACAGAATGTGAACAAGGTCACACAGCTAGATGGCAGTTGGTTGAATAACACACTGGGCAAAAAATGCCTACAGGGCAAATAATGCCTAAAAGGTCAACTTATACACTACTACAGCGATGGATACGGATTACGTAAAATATATTATGGCTGCTTGAAAAAAGTCACTCCGGTGTTTTTTCTGGAGACGGTAATATTATGGATATTTAGACAGAATGTGAACAAGGTCACACAGCTAGATGGCAGTTGGTTGAATAACACACTGGGCAAAAAATGCCTACAGGGCAAATAATGCCTAAAAGGTCAACTTATACACTACTACAGCGATGGATACGGATTACGTAAAATTTATTATGGCTGCTTGAAAAAAGTCACTCCGGTGTTTTTTCTGGAGACGGTAATATTATGGATATTTAGACAGAATGTGAACAAGGTCACACAGCTAGATGGCAGTTGGTTGAATAACACACTGGGCAAAAAATGCCTACAGGGCAAATAATGCCTAAAAGGTCAACTTATACACTACTACAGCGATGGATACGGATTACGTAAAATATATTATGGCTGCTTGAAAAAAGTCACTCCGGTGTTTTTTCTGGAGACGGTAATATTATGGATATTTAGACAGAATGTGAACAAGGTCACACAGCTAGATGGCAGTTGGTTGAATAACACACTGGGCAAAAAATGCCTACAGGGCAAATAATGCCTAAAAGGTCAACTTATACACTACTACAGCGATGGATACGGATTACGTAAAATTTATTATGGCTGCTTGAAAAAAGTCACTCCGGTGTTTTTTCTGGAGACGGTAATATTATGGATATTTAGACAGAATGTGAACAAGGTCACACAGCTAGATGGCAGTTGGTTGAATAACACACTGGGCAAAAAATGCCTACAGGGCAAATAATGCCTAAAAGGTCAACTTATACACTACTACAGCGGTAGTAAAATAAAAAAAAGTAAAATAAAAAAAAAATGAATATTAAAAAAAAAAAATTACAGTTGGTGCTGCTGAACTACTAGGAGCAGCAGATTAGCACACCAGTCCCACTCCCCAACACTGCTAGACTAATAGCACTGGGCTCTTATAGTAGTAGTAGTAGTAGTAGTAGTAGTAGTAGTAGTAAAACAACAAAAAAATAAATAAAAGCAGTCCTTACAAGGACTACTGTTATTGCAGCAGTCAGCAGATGAGATCAGAAGCAGGACAGCTGCCCACTGCAGCTACATACAGAGCACTGCAGTAGAAGGTAGATTACTAGCCAGCAAAGCTACCTAAGCTTAAATGTCCCTCAAACCCCTGCAGACTTCTGTCCCTCCAATAACAGAGCAGTATCAAAACGATTACTAGCCAGCAAACTTTCAACTGTCCCTGAAATCACTAACAGGCAGCAGCTCTCTCCCTACACTATCTCTTCAGCACACACAGGCAGAGTGAAAAAACGCTGCAGGGCTTCGGTTTTTATAGGGAAGGGGAGTGGTCCAGGGGAGAGCTTCCTGATTGGCTGCCATGTACCTGCTGGTCTGGGGTGAGAGGGCAAAAAAAAGCGCCAACAATGGCGAACCCAAAATGGCGAACGTCGCGCGACGTTCGCGAACTTCCGGCGAGCGCGAACACCCGATGTTCACGCGAACAAGTTCGCCGGCGAACAGTTCGCGCCATCTCTACCTACTAATCATCATATTATAAATGTCATGGAAACTCCTGGCTCTGGGCTACAATAAAAATGCCTTTTATACCAGACATTTCCTTGGCTTTCCAAGGGCACAACTTTCAAACGTTCTTCTGTTTTCGTCTCACTTAATGTTTCCCATTCACCCTGTCTGTACATTCATGTCAGTGTATGAGCTCACGTCTGCCCCGTGCACAAACACACACGTGTCCCTGGGCTTCTCAGCCAAACCATCTTGGAATGTCAGGGTTCATGCAATGTTATATGTTCTATTGCAGTTATCCATTTATAATGTTTATCACTAGAACTCTGTCTATAACCCCAGGGAAGTATTAGCAGCATTAATGGGAGCTGTTAACAGGGCCGGATTTAGATAGTTGGCACCTCCAGGCCCACTGCCATTCGTCACCCCTGTCCCCTCCTCTTTCATCATCTGTAGTGGAGCAATGGGGATTAGCGCATGGGAAATTTAAAAACCGATTGTATCTCCAGCGAATCCCCAGTGTTTTTGAACCAATATGGGTGTGGTTGGGCAGCATGTCATCCCCCTAAAATCCGGAGCTAGGTGGCCTTTCCACTAATCTGGGCCTGGCTGTTAATCTCTTCTGCTATGAGTAAAGGAAGCGGCACAGACTATGCAGGTTCAGTGGTTTTTTTCTATAAAAATGGCTTTTCCTGCTATTTGCTAACATCTCTTGGTTTTTTTGTTACATTTGTTTTATCGTATTGGTAGCAATTGTGCCCTTGGCCACACTGATGCTGGAATAGTGGAATTCCAGGTTAAAACCATGATAAAATTGTGCCTGCAATTGCGCTTTGCACACTGCACTTGTGTAAATGACCTTTTATGTATTTAAAAAAAATGACACTGGTGGGTGGGGGGAAAATGGTGGGTTTATGATATCACAGTCTGTGTAAGTGTATGACTGTATCGCCAGATGTAAGGGTATCCCGGAAGGGACCTGTTCCCCCCCAGGTGGAGCCCTCCCCATGGAACCTGTGCTTTGTCTGCATTCTGCTCTGGGTTGGAACTATTCCTTTTACACCATAAACACAGCACTCGGTAAGACTAAATAGAACAGAAAAAAAAACAGCACAAAGGAACTTTATTTCAAATAAGAAGCATGATGAGCAAATATTTTCGGTAAGGGGGGCAGGTTCAGGTTTTGCAGGTTCAGGTTTTGCACCCGGCCCGCAGCCCCCTAGTTACGTCACTGCTGCTCTGCTTAATCAGTGAAATCTTTCTCAGTTCTTTAGAGGTGGCCAAACACGGGCAGACTATTGCTGGAAATTCAGCCCCTGTGATGTGATTTTATTAGCAGCTTTAAGACATAGTTGCAACATAGTATGAATGAAGTCTGGGAGCAGTGTCTGCTTATCCTGCACTAATATTATATGATATTGTGTGTCACAGTTTGCTATTCAGTCTAACCACAAGTTAGTGCAATCATAGTCTATAAGCAGTTAGAAGCAAGAAAAACTTTTCATAGACAGGGAGTTCTAGGCCATTATGTTCTCTGGGAGGGAGACAGAGCCATTATGCAAATGCCCAGGGGGAACATGTCAATCCAGTCTCTTCATTCCAGAACTAAAAGAACCAATTCTACTTGGCACCAAACCAACCTGTAGGTTTTTATAGATATAACTGCCAACAAATCATCAGAATGCACGTTTCCTATATGTTTTACTCGGAAAGCTTCATTTTTCAAAGTCTCCCAAAGTTGCCTCACGAGGAAACTTCGGACGACTTCGGAAAATGAAGCGCTTTGAGTACCAGGCAGAGGAAGGCAGTTCGGGGAGATCAGTTGCCCCAAAGAAGAGGAGATTTGTCGCCGGGCAACTAATCTCCCCGAATCAGAACGTGTGTCTCTGAACGTGTGCGCCAAGAACCCTATCAACTGGTTGGCCTGGTTGGCAACTTCCCACATTCTTGCTCTTTATCTAAAAGGTATTTCTATATGATCAAGTATTTAGTTCAAACTACCAATAATAAGTTTAGCTGAATGAATTGCCATCAGTATTTCCAATGCTTTTGTTTCCAGCTGTGTTGATTCTGCTTTCAATTCTCTCTACAACTTCACTTGAGCTCCTTTTCAATGGGAGGGATGATGAAAATATTTTTTGGCTATAATGCTTGCTGTCCACTTCTTTTGCTATTGGGCACCTCTGGTATAGAGGTCGAGTTGTGCCCAACTGTGAATTCTGTTAAGGTTAACCCTCCATTGAAGGGGAATTACATCTGTGATGCCTCTTGCCTGTTCTGTATTCAAGGTCCCAACCCCTGTATTTAACTTTTGCCTCGTGCTAGATACCCTACCCATGATGCATAGGGTGCACCACAGATTAACCATGAGCAGGTTATGTATGTATTTAACATTGGGTGCAGTTTTGGGCCCACTACTGAGCATATTGAGTGCATTCCAGACTATGGCAAAAGAGCTTTAACCCTAAACAGAACTCTTGCAACCTTGGAAAGATGTGCATGCTTCCAGATTATTGCATTTTACAGACACACACGCGATATTAAAAAGACTTCTCAAAATATATTAAGTTAACTTGTAATCAAATATCCTAAATATATGTAAATTGTCTCTTAGGCTTATTCTTTTATATTATCCAGCTGGTAAAGGTGCATCTAATCCTTAGGATAATAAAAGATTTGTTTTATTTCTTAACATGCAAATGCGACGGGTGCACCAAGGCCTAGCTTATTGTCTGATAATCCCTCAATATGAAATACTGCGCTTTAAAAAACGTTTCTTTTGCAGGTATATGTAATTTGTACTTGTGGCAGGGACGGCCACGGTCCCTATACAAAATCTGCAGATTGTGGGCACAAAGCCGTGCTAAGCAATAAGACAAGGGTTTAGCATGGGCCTGATATCTTTATTACGGTAGCTAAAAACAGACTTGTGTTAAACATGCACACACATTACAGGCGGCAGGCAGTAAAGATCTCTGTAAAACAACGTCATAAAGCAAATGTTCTGGCTAGTAAGTCTTATTTAGGAGATCAGTCCATATTATAGAACCCCAGCAAAGTCTTGCTCCACTCTCGTTAAAGCGGTGGGTCACCTTTAAGTTAACCTTAAGTGCGTTGTAGAAAGTTTGATCTTTATCAACTTTTCTATTGGTCTTCATTTTTTATTTCTCATAATTTTTGAATTATTAGCCTTTTTCTCCTTCTTCTTCTTCTGTTTCTTCTTCCTCTTTTCAACTGTCAGAAGAGGGGCACTGACCCCAGCAGTCATTACCATTACTTTGTGAAGCTACAATGTTGTTGTTACTTTTATTATTTATCTTTCTCATTAGTCCCTCCCCTATTCACATTCCAGACTCTCATTCAGTCCACTGCATGGTTGCTAGGGTTATTTTGACTCGAGCAACCAGACACCTGCTGAAATTCCAGACTGGAGAGCTGCTGAACAAGAAGCTAAATAATTCAAAATCCACAGAAAATAAAAAATGAAGACCAACTGCAAATTGTCTCAGAATGTCATGATACTGAAAGTTCATGTTAAGGTAAACTACCCTTTTAATATGACTATAAAGATTTTAATTCATCATTTCATGGTCCATCTAGTATAAGTAATTCTAGAGCAACTTCACTTGCTTTGGACCTCTCTGAAGAGTTACAATGTGATTGGATTAATGGAAGAGTTTATATGCCGAGGACTTCCCATATCAGTCAGTTGAACTGAAGAAGCTGCTCGGATGAGTAGTGAAACGTCTTCAATGATTACTCAGCAAGTCCAGTAGCTCTAGAATTACTTATAATAGATATAACTCTTTGATACCTTGCGCATGATCCTTCATTACTTCTC
The DNA here is from genome assembly GCA_038501925.1 of Xenopus petersii. Taxonomy (NCBI): domain Eukaryota; kingdom Metazoa; phylum Chordata; class Amphibia; order Anura; family Pipidae; genus Xenopus; species Xenopus petersii. The sequence goes on along the minus strand of CM076679.1, from coordinate 115,277,468 downwards.
TCTTTACTGTTGCTGGCAGTAACCAACCATGTGCAAATGTCAGTTTTGTAATCATGTCCATGAGCCCATTCTGCCTCTCCTTACATGTCATTGTTCCAGAAAAGTATGTGACCTACTAATTATATTATATATATATTTATTCATGCTGTATTTGACTTTCACTTGTGCAGGCCTGTAATAATCATATTAATCCCCTGTATTGTAATTCACTGAATAAATTTTGAAATGATTGAACCCTTGTGGCTGAGCCCAGATGGTGTTCTGTTTTCTCCAGAATGTTCTCTCCTTTCACTGTGCCACAGCAGAATTTAAAGGTGCCTTAAAAATGTTCTGTTGCTGCAATGGCCTGTGAAGGTGCTACAAAGAACCAATAATTAATCATCGGGCTATAAACAGAATCACTGGGCTAATTTTAGCACAACACCGGAATGTTCAGCATTAAATATCTTGTACCACTGCCTTCAGCTTCAGTCCCGAGGGCCCCAATTCAGGATATCCTCACATGAGCTCAGGCACAACTGTCAGGTAAAACCTGCCTTCTGAGGACCAGGCACCTCCAAAAGGGAGAGTTATAGTGATAAAACCACAGTACCTTTATAATGCGACATGTGCAGCCATTTGTTTGTTAATTTGGAATCCTAAGAGTATTCAGAGTGACACGGCAAAGGATTAGCTGATCTCCTTATGGAAAAATAGAAGATTCAGCTGTATATGTGCCCCCCCAGACATTTAGGGGTAAAGTGGGGAATAAGAAGCAACAGAATCCAGTATTGTATGTGGTGCGATGCAGTGTTGGACTTCCAAACTGCGGGACCAAATTTTGACCATTCTGGTGGGGCCTTCTGGCCTCTATGCACTTTATGTGGGAAGTTTAATTGATTTGGATTCATTAAGGGAAGTGATTCCTCATCCTCTCCAAGAAAAGACCAACAACCGCCACTGCTCTCTTGTTGGCAAACAGTATGGCACAACATTCCACTTATGTTTTTTGTTGAATACTTGCAGCTTTTTGCTCTCTGCTCACACTCCCATGGGATTAGATTGGTAGGCATGTATTACTACCCCCAAATAAAATCCATAAATACATACCAAACAAAAAGCCAATTAATTATGAAATAAATAAATGAATAACCAACACCGGGCCATGAAGATTTGCTGAGAAAGGTCAGAACAGTCTTATTAGTAAATCATTAAACTTACAGAAGATAACATTCCAGCTCGGCTTGAGTTTATTAGATTTAAGATCATTAACATTTCAGGTAGGCACTGTACCTATTTGTACCCGCCCTGCCCACCAGCCAGAACTATCATCTTTCCAAGCTGACCTCCTCTAAAATAGACAAACCAACTGCAACTTTTATTTTTTTTAACATAAAATTAATAGGGTGGGTGGGTTGGGTGTTTCTCATGTTTCACTGTCCCAAGCTGCACTGATTTACTGAAGTGAACTAGTACATCTCTTATAGCCTCAGTTCAGGCAGGTGGCAGCTGTAGCAGACCGATTAGGTGAACTAGTGCCCCACTATCCCCAGGCTGCAAAATTTAGTTATAGCCTGAATACCCTTATGCATAACTAAAAATAATTGGGAACAGGTTTATCAGAAACCTGCCAGAACCTTAATTTCCCCATGTCACCATCCCATGCCCATACAAGGAGAGTTAGTTACCCGCCTGCTGGGTCAACCTCTTCAGTAGGATATTTCTTAACTGGGTGGGTGACCCTAATGCAGCCTAGTGGATTGTTTTCAATTTTAGTTCGTTAGTCCAGCAGTAACACAGCAGTAACAAATGTTTCTATGGATAACAAAAAAAAAAGCAGTTCAAAAGTCTATCCACAATACCAAGAAAAGTCCAAGTGGATAATGGTCAAAAGTAGTGAAGCAGTAGAACCAATGCGCAGAATACCTTCCCTCTATCTCTGAAGACTAAAGGTGACGTCCCCTTCTCCCGGTCTGCCACTAACCTTCAGTTTAAATAAAGTCGTAAAAGAACGCCCTGACAGCAATCGTATGAAGGTTAACGTCCGACAAAAACTGGTGACAGTCTCCCACTGATAATCGTCAGATCGGCAATACATGCAGAGATATTATCGGCAGCCGAAAGCAATTTTCTAACCTGTTCAATCGACGGAAAAATGGATGGCACAATGGCATAGATCTTTAATATTGATGGGTGAATTTGCGCAGAAAAAAACGGCCGCCGGTGTCAAAAACGGCCGCCGCCGGCAAAAAAAACAGACGCCGGCGCAGTTTTGAGAATTTTTCAAGAATTCGCCCATCACTAATCTTTAATGTTTAAGGTTATAAGCCTTTAATACAAATATTATGGCTTCTTTATACGTATATGATTAATCCAGTTGTTAATGAAACAAAAATTATTGGAACCATGTGGACCAAAGATTAACTAATGAGTTTTAATTTGTTTTAGAAAAAAACGAGAGTACAGAGAGTGCGTAATTAAGGAGAGATGCGAGAGACTGACACTGGTGCCCATTTCATATAAGTGCTGTGAATAGAACCTTATTAATAGGCTTCATAATAACACGGACACATTAAGAAGAATTTTAATGAAAGAACATGTGTGTTTTACAAAATGACCATGTTAATGAATCTACACAGAATGCTAATAACTGACTTAATAACAAATTGAGGGGACCTATCAGGGTCGGACTGGGGGGCCCGGGGCCCACCGGGCTGCTGTCCAGGGCCCCCCTCCGGACCCCTGACTCCCACTGCTATAGAGCCCACGCAGACCCTCCACCCTCCTTGCCGCTCCGATGAGTGCATGCACAGGCACGTGCGCACCATGTTTTACGCTGGTCACAGCAGGAAGGAGCATGAAAAAGGCCCTCCCTCCAGGGCCCCCTGCGTACTTGCAACTGATGTGTGAATGCCTGCGCGCAGTGAAAACTATTTCTTTGGGGGGCCAGCAGATCAGGGGGTCTGGGTCAGCGGGGTATTTTCCCGGTGTCCCGCTGGCCTAGTCCGACACTGGGACCTATTAATAAACTGTAGTTACAGAGATGGATAAGGTTTTTAGGTACTGCTAAAATGTATCTATTATGTGACCAGTACAAAGAATCCCTGGGGTGGCAATCTGTGGGTTCTGGCAAACACCAGAGGGGCTGCTGTAAGATGCCATAGACACTCAATATTTATTGGGATGATGGGGGCTGTTTGGGCCTGTGTGTACTTGAAATGCCAGAGTCTATTCTAAATCCTAGCTCAGACCTGGCACCAACATTCAGTTTATCTGCGAGGTTGATCCCTTTGCTACTCGAGCATAGCCTAGAGCTCAGGTAGCTGTCAGGCCCATCTAGAGTGGTAGGAGTAGATCCAGGCCTAAGTTTAGACTTGGCAAAGTGAGAAGTGAGTTGTGACTTAAATTGGGCACTGTATAACAGCAGCTGCTGGCTATGGCTAGTTAAAGCCAAATGAAATTTAGGGCAATACAACTTTTTCTGAAAGAAGACAACCTCCTTTGCAAGCCATTCACTGTGTGTGAATATATCTGTTTACATATATGAGGCCCCATAAGTGTACCCAGGACAGCCATCAGAAATCGCAGGGCCCCATACGACAACATTTCCTGGGCCCCCTGGGCTGCGCCCACTGCAAGCCCCACCTACAGGTCCACCCTCCCCACCCCACAGGTCCGCCCCCCACCACACAGTAAAAAAAAAAAAATATTGGTGGCTAGGGTTCCCACATGTTAATAAAAAATAAAAAGATATTGGTGGTCAGGGCCCCCCATAAAAAAACCTTTGTGGTCAGGGCCCCCCCATTAAAAAATATTGGTGGCTAGGACCCACATGAGAAAAAAAATTGGTGGCCAGGGCCCCTTAAACGTCCATGCCTTCCTGAAGTCAGCAGCTCTCAGAAAGATGGGGGGCTCGGCTAATCAAGTAAGTGTGGCGTGGCCAGGCCCCCCTTACCCTCGGGGCCCCCTACAACTCTCCCCCCTGTCCCCCCCTGATGGCTGCCCTGAGTGTACCCTGAGGTGCAGCTCCTAGAATGGCGCTCAGAGTGCTTGGTTTCTCAAAGAATCCAGACTGGGCATTAGGTGGGCAGCACAAAAGCATCCCCTGGTAGTAAGCACTATACTTCGTGTATAAATCAGACATGCAAGCTAGGAAGTGTCCATATGAGGTGCATCCAGGATTTGGTTCGGAATTCGGCCAGGATTTGACCTTTTTCAGCAGGATTCGGTTTCGGCTGAATCCTCCTGCCTGGCTGAACCGAATTGGGGCGGGGAGGGAAATCTCATGAATTTTTGTCACAAAACAAGGAAGCAAAACATTTTTCCACCTTCCCACACCTAATTTGCATATACAAATTAGGATTTGGATCCGGTTCAGTATTCAGCCGAATCATTCGAGAAGGATTCAGGGGTTCGGCCGAATCCAGAATAGTCGATTCCCTAGTTTTAAGACCCTTGTTCTGGTGCCAATAAGAAAGAGCCATGTTTTATAGGGCCAACCTGCATCCCTTCACCTGACAAAGCATCTTTCAGGATGTACAGTTTCAGACTGGGGTGCCCACCAGAAAACCTTAGACAGTGCGCCCACTTTCCAAACTATTATTCCTCCTCTCTTCACTCAACCGTTTTTTTTTCCATAGTCTGTTATCTCTATATACTATACTATAGTCTTCCATTATTAAGCCCCTTAAAGAAATAGGGAATGACCATGAAATAGGCCAAATGATCAGAAGCAAGAGGGTCCACTGACACCTGGGCCCACTGGGAGTTTTCCTGGTATCCCAGTTGGCCAGTCCAATACTGAGGATATATATACTGTACAATATATAAATACCCAAGCCTCACAAACTCTGCTTTGTGAACCCTGGGCTATGCCACAAATAAAAGCCTGCCTTGGGCTGCTCCATTTAGTTCTGCAGGCAGCAGCATAATCCTTGCAATCAAATATCTGTTAAATATTTATAGACCTATAAAAATTAGGCAGATGTTTGACTTATAATGTATTTCCAGACACAGTACAAGTGCATTAATTTATTCAGTTATAAAAGTGTCTGTGTGCAGATGGAGCAGCCTTTTGATTAAATATAAAATAGCAGGAAGGCTCTCAGTGTGACAGTGTTTGCAGAGGGGACTCATATATGTTTTTCTTTAAATCAAACCCGCTATCCTGCATCTGCTCTAGCACTGCACTGGATTCCATCTCTAGCACTTACTTTCCTCAATTTTTGTCTGTTGGCAGAGCTCTCCTGGGGTATGGAGAGTACTGTGGTCCCTTCATAATAGCAGGTGTAAGAAGGAGTAGGAAGAGATTTCATACCTCTTGATTTAAAGGCTAATTTGTCAAGGGGGTAAAGTGCAAAGAGAAATATTGAGGGTTCATACTGGGCATGATGAGTCTAATATAGTATAACTGATGTTTTGTCTTTTGACATAAATAGAGCATGTTCATGTTCCTGATCATTAGAGTTCCAAGATCTCATTCAAATGCTCTTGTGAACTACAGCATCAGGGAAAGTCACAAGCTTAGTAGCTGAAAAGAGCAAAAATTCAGAAAATAGAATATGTTTGCCCTTTAGCATGCCTGCAAACTCAAAGCACATTTTTCTGATAAGGATAAAATTCAGCTGGTAAGTGAAGCCTAACTGGAAGGCTGGAAAGAAAAGCAAGTCTTCCTTAAAGGGGTCCGGTCATCAGAAAACATGTTTTTTCAAAACACATCAGTTAATAGTGCTACTCCAGCAGAATTCTGCACTGAAATCCATTTCTCAAAAGAGCAAACAGATTTTTTTATATTCAATTTTGAAATCTGACATGGGGCTAGACATTTTGTCAATTTCCCAGCTGCCCCTGGTCATGTGACTTGTGCCTGCACTTTAGGAGAGAAATGCTTTCTGGCAGGCTGCTGTTTTTCCTTCTCAATGTAACTGAATGTGTCTCAGTGGGACATGGGTTTTTACTATTGAGTGTTGTTCTTAGATCTACCAGGCAGCTGTTATCTTGTGTTATGGAGCTGCTTTCTGGTTACCTTCCATTGTTCTTTTGTTTGGCTGCTGGGGGTAAAAGGGAGGGGGTGATATCACTCCAATTTGCAGTACAGCAGTAAAGAGTGATTGAAGTTTATTAGAGCACAAGTCACATGACTTGGGGCAGCTGGGAAATTGACAATATGTCTAGCCCCATGTCAGATTTCAAAATTGAATATAAAAAAATCTGTTTGCTCTTTTGAGAAATGGATTTCAGCGCAAAATTCTGCTGGAGCAGCACTATTAACTGATTCATTTTGAAAAAAATGCTTTTTCCCATGACAGTATCCCTTTAATGTTTCCAATACTAAATCCCTTTGAGAAACTATACCAGCACCTTTTCCCTGTTTTTATATATAAATACCATGCATAGGAAGAGGAAATAGTTATTATCCCCTGCTCCTGCCCTAAACGGTGCACTAACATAATCCCCATGAATGCCAAAGGCTGAGCAACTAGTTTCAATCACATCATCAAAAGGAGCATCGGGAAAGGCTCTTTGCATGATACCGGACTACTAAGAATCCCCAGAATTCCTCACATTTTTAGATTTCAGCAACACTTAATACTGTTTATATGCTCATACCAATTTAAGAGGGGATACAGAAATGAACCCTCCCTTCCTAGAAGGTGATGGAAGCAGCTGTGATTTATATACTGCACGTTGGGATTGCAAGACACAACTCAGACCTTGGTGTTCTGCAAAGAAGAACTTTCCACCTGGCAGATCAAATAACTACACCCTCCCCATCTAAACTAGAGGCAAACACTCATATGTCATCTACTATACAGATATATGGTTTCTAGTTCTACCAAGAATCTCTGCATTGGTTGCAGAAAGGAAGGGGGAAACTCTAGGGTGCACTATAAAAGTACACGGTAATAAATTATTTTCCCATAGCCTTTGTATACAGTACTACAGATTGACAAGGTGGGAAGTTAACCTCCGTCTACAGAGGTTTATAGTCCTGGTTCTTAATCCTTTCACTAATTTCTTTCTGTGTCCCAAAGTAGTTTTTAAAAGTAGGTCCTAAGCCCACACAAAGTCATGTATAATGGTATCTAATGCCGAGGTGGTGGTAATCACCGGGTTCAAGTTGAGTTGCTCATAGGTATCCAATGTTCTGTTTTTCAGAATGTCCAAGAATTTGGAGTTATCCATTACCTGGAGATGGTGAACTGTTGTAGGCAATCTATAAGCAGTGTGTCAGGATATAGTAACCTCATTGCTTGCATTCTGCCATGAGCCTCCTTGCTGACTTCTTAACAGGGCCTTCACCCTGGACATGCTGTTTAAACAAGTAATAGTGTTTCAGTTTCACTTCCTGCTGTATGGACTTGAGTTAGAACAGGTAACAAGGGGATAATAGTCTCTGGGAAGGGACTGTGGCTGTGGGATTAGTGGAAGAGTTTATAGGCCGAGAACTTCCCACACCAGTCAGTTGAACTGAAGAAGCTGCTCGGATGAGTAGCGAAACATCTTCATTGATTACTCAGCAAGTCTAGTTGTTTTTAGATTTACCTATACTAGATATACCATGACCTGGATGAATTAAAATCTTCGTAGTCATACTTACTCACTAAGTTGGATTTTATTATGGCAACAGTAGAGTTACAATTTCAACATTGGATTCATAATTCCATAGCCCTAATGATCCCAAGGGAACTCTAAACAAAAAATGTCTTAGAATGCTGAGACTGGCAGGTAATATTAGGGCCCTGGGGCCCCTGGCTGGATAGTGCAGTACATTCTGATAAGTAGCAGTGGGTGAGGATTATAAGGAACATAAATAGCGGATCACAGATCCATGGGAAATATTGACTTTGGTTCAATGGTCAAGAGCTTCTCTATGAAGTGATAACGCAATTCCTGCCCTGTGTGATTCTCTCTCTCTCTTTAATCCTTGAATTTCTATTCCTCCCAAAACATTTGTATGAATCAGCCAGCACTGGAATTCTGCACATTCTAATAATTACTCAGCTGACGCTGATTTAAAGGGACAGCCATGTTGTTTCCCACCAGGGCTCTGTAGCATGAGGGCACTGAATACCCTTTCACTGTATGTCTGACATTGTCTCTTTGGCTCCTTTCTATCCATTCTAATACTAATATGATGTTTTCTCTGCTTCCAACTCTGGGTGAATAGTGATAAACATCTGCTCATCTAAGGACCAACCAAACGGATCTCAAAATGCACAATTAGCTTTACAAGGGGCAGCCACGGATTCTTTGCATGTCCTGCTGCAGAGTTGCTCTCTTCCCCATTACCAGAAGAAGTACAGCATAGAGAGAGCTGATTAGACTATGCTTAATTCATACATCTCTTAGTGCCAAGAAAAGCATTTTGATGAATCCTTTAGTGGCTAAATCTCTATCAAGCAGATGCTACTAGGAAAAGAAGCAGCTTTCAGGCAGGGCTACATTTTAATTCTATGTGTTCCCCACCAGCCTGCTATTGCACATACTATTCAACCCCACCCCACACATGTGTAAGATACAAACCACTCAGAATTTGTGCCCACCCCCTACCTCTCCAACTCATGCATTACCCCCTATCTGAAGAACTAGGGGCAAGAGCTTTGAAAGCTGGCATAGCTCCCTATCAATGTGGCAAGTGGGCAGCACAATACTTCTAAAACGTTGTCACCGTACACTGGGGTCTTTGTGGCCTTCCCACAAATCTCAATCTGTTTTTAGGCAGAGCAGGGCAAGATGGGGTCAGTAGGACACGATTGAAGCAGAAACTCTTTATTTGACTCTTACTTAGGTTTTTGAAGTGCAACTCCTAGCAGCCAAAGCTCCAAGCATCCTTAACTTTGACTCCCAGGTATCAAAGTCCTGTTTTTAGATAAGGGGTTCCACAATGTACCAGACCCCCTCATGGTCCCATCAATATAAAGAACATAGTAACATAGTAACATAGTAAGTAAGGTTGAAAAAAGACACACGTCCATCAAGTTCAACCTTTTAGTTTTTTTAATCTGCCTAACTGCTAGTTGATCCAGAGGAAGGCAAAAAAAAAACATTTGAAGCCTCTCCAATTTGCCTCAGAGGGGGAAAAATTCCTTCCTGACTCAAGATGGCAATCGGACTAGTCCCTGGATCAACTTGTACTATGAGCTATCTCCCATATCCCTGTATTCCCTCACTTGCTAAACACCATCCAACCCCTTCTTAAAGCTATCTAATGTATCAGCCTGTACCACTGATTTAGGGAGTCCCATTAAGGGTATAAGTGGCTGGATATTTTTACATCCCAGGTGCATGACTTTACATTTATCAACATTGAATCTCATTTGCCACTTAGCTGCCCAGATTGCCAGTTTGTCAAGATCGTGTTGCAAGGATCCATCCATTTAGTGTCTAAGATTAGTTCCCCATCCTTAACTTTGGCCCTCTTAGGTGACCATCTGTACTTTTGTGTGGGTCAGAAAAAAATCAACTTGCACCCCATCCTAACCTACAAAACCTAACCCGCAACCAATAAAAAACAATTTGCTATAAAAACACATTATTGAAAAATTTTATGCAGCTCGTACTCCCTATTCAATCCCCCAGGTGTAAGGGTGCCCAATAACCGTATCCACATTGCCTCTTTTTTGAGTAATAATTTCAATCTGTCACCCCGACGGTGTGGCTTAGGGACCCCATCTACTACTTGATACTTCAGTTGATGGACACCATGCCCCTCCCCTACAAAGTGACTGGCTACTGCTTGTTCCGTTTTTTTCGTTCTGATAGCAGACTTATGCTCACGTATGTGTTCCTTAACCATGCGGGTAGTCTGTCCTACATACTGTAGTCCGCATGGGCACTTTATCACATATATTACAAATGAAGAGGAACAAGTAAAGAAACCCCCAGTTGTAAGGTTTGTGCACCCTTACACCTGGGGGATTGAATAGGGAGTACGAGCTGCATAAAGTTTTTCAATAATGTGTTTTTATAGCAAATTGTTTTTTATTGGTTTTATTCCACAGAGTTGTGTCATGGGGATTACTGTGAGACTCTTCGAAATATGCATTGATGGAGTAGGAAGATTCTCTCAAGAAGTATTTTAACCCTGATGTATTTTTTTGCAACATTGTATGTTCTCAATACCTTGAGGAAGTTCAGCTGTTTCTGTAGCAACAAAGTAGCCAGTAGAGGGCACTGTATAGAGATGGGATATAAATGTGTTCACTTCATGCATTTTGTAGCTTGAGGAAAGGCTGATGTCGGCCTGAAACGTCGCTGTATTTCTGTCTTGCTAAAGCCATTTTGCTAATAAAGGCTTTTTAAGGAACATGACTGGATTTGTGGTGCTGTCTACCTGGGAATATTGAGCATCAAGGTGGAAGTGGCTACCTGAGACGTGCACCCCAACTGCAAAAGTTTCCATTGCTGAGTGCTGACTTCTACTATCCTATTACTGTAGTGAAGGCCGAATTTGTCCTGTTTTGCTTTCCTGTTTTTGATTACCTGCAAAATTCGCGAAACGCGAAAATGACGCTGCCGTTAAAGTCAATGGGCATACGAATAATGTTGACACACAACATTTTTGACTCGACTGACTTTTCCAACGTATGTCAAATATTTTTGGACGCCAGCGAATTATCAGTGGGAAATTTTTGCAGCACTTTTGCAAATGTAATCGCCAGCGGCAAAACGCAGAAATTCGGCATGAATTCGCATCTGGCTAATTTATTCGTCCATCGCTATATTTCTGGGTGCAGATTCTGACTTGTACCCAACCCTAACCTACGATGGTTTCACCCAAATTCCAACCTGAACCCACCCAATAGGTGGTCGGCCTTTGTGTCATCATGAGTTTTGGTCATCACCAGACCACTCATCTAGTTTGCGAACATTTGGATTAAAACACAGAAATAGTCTCGCGTTCAATACTTGTGGCGGGGAGGAATCAGGGTGGTCTCGCTGTGCCCGATATTGGTAAATATTATGAGGCTTCACACCTATGTCAAACCCTGGCCTGGCTTCAAGCTTCGCCACCCACTAAATGGGCCCAATTAGAGGCCGCCTGGATTTCCCCCTTTCATATTAGTAACCTAATTTTACCAGATAAACCTAAGCTGCAACTTCCTAATTTGGCCCCGAAACCCATGAAATTTACTTGCAATATCTGGAGGCAATGCCAGAGGAGATATGGGAGTAGCAAACATCCATCGGCCCTTACAATACTTAGGGGGAACCCCGATTTCCGCCCTGGACAGCTGCAAACATTCCGGTCTCACTGGGAAGCTTATAACTTAGTGAGAGTCATTGATTTCATACATCCACTTCATCGGAGGTTATATACTTATCAGGAACTAACCAATAAATGTAACTGGCAATCAGGACAGGAGATGGAATTTCTCCAAATCAAACACTACATCTTCACACTCCTTGGGCAACAATCCCAGCCGCAACTTACCCCATTTGAAAAAGTTCTGGGTGGCCCTTTTCCCTGTAAGGGTTTGATCTCACAGTTGTATGCGCTAATGAACGCCTTACCTGATGATCCCTTTCCTACTCATGCCTACATGCATTATTGGGACTCGGTTTGGGATCCTGGTTTTACTATATCCCAATGGAGCAAAATGTGGGAGCAGTGGCGTAACTACTCACTGACGGGCCCTGGTATATAATGGGCACCCCGGAACCCCTGTCGGGCCCTCCCCCTATGAATTGCATGATGGAATCAGATGGCGTGCACGCTGTAAAATCTCCCCCTGCCCAGCCACCAGCAATATTAATTTTCTAGGCTCCAGCAGGCCCCAAGGGGGTGCAGGCCCCGGTGCGATCACACCCTTTGCACCCCTGGTAGTTACGCCACTGTGTGGGAGAATGCTCGTACAATAACAACATGTGTCCAACAAAAAGAAAGTATTTATAAAGTTATGATGAAGTGGTACTTAACCCCTGATAGACTCTCCAAAATGTTCCCACAAAGCAGTCCCTTATGCTGGAGAGGATGTAACCACAAAGGTACGCTACATCATATTCTCTGGGCTTGTCCTAAACTGACAAAGTTCTGGCAGGAGGTTGTAAACCTGATAATAGCGGTCTTCAATTCCCCACTGAATATTACGATGCCTCACTTGCTATTGGCCCTACCTATCCCCAGATTGAAAAGAGCAGCCCAGAAGTGGGTTAATCAGATATCCACGGTTGCCAGATTGGCAATTACTTCCAAATGGAAGACTCCACTCATCCCCACCATTCAAGAAATAACTCTTAGACTAGAGAGTAACAAGAAGTTTGAGGAAATGACTGCCCGCATCAATAATACGTTAGACTTGCATAGCAATATCTGGGATGATTGGGACCACTACCTCCTGACTAGAACCGACAGCTCTTAAATTTTCTTGGTACTTATTGATAAGCTGCAGCTATGATATCTGTTCGCGAGGTTCAACTCCCCCCCCACCTCTGTTTTCTATATATTTTTTTTTTTTTTTTTCCCTCCCTTGTTTTCCCTTCTGCATTTGTTGTACTCATGTACTGCCTCACAATTACTGTCGAATCCAATACTTAAACGTAGTCTATTGCTTTACTTAGAGGTGTTGGTTGGACCTGCTTGCACTCTATGTAATATTGATGTACCTCGTACTCTGTTCTGTCTGCTTGTTTATTTTGAAAATTAATAAAAAATGTAAGTTACAAAAAAAAACACAGAAATAGGTTCTATTAAATTCTGCATACTGAAGGCTGCTAATTAACCTGGTATTCATTTGTATTATTATAAATACAGACATTCTGTGATCTGTGGAAGCCCTGCCTGTACATATCCTTAGAATTACTTTAGCTGTGCCTATACCAGCCTGAGACTAGAGTCACTGCAGCCCATGGATCTATTTAACCCTTCAGATAACCTTGTTTCATGTTTCTGTCTTTCTGCAATCGAACTAAAATCTCACCTCGTGCAGCAAAGTTAATGAATTCTCTGCTTTTATTGCCTTTCAATTCACTGAATGGAAGAGATGAATTCCATCTGTATCTCTGCGGTCTCGTTGTTAAACGCCCGTGTCCTGCAGCGCCATCTAGTGGCCATCGAGTAGAACAGTTTAATTCATTCGCAATAAGCGTTTATTAATCTCCTGGAGACTTTGTTGCCGCTGCTTTTCCCTCTCACGCTCTCTCCCAGCCGAGTGTTCGCACCCTCGTAGCTTATTGTGCTGGAAGATTGGACCCGCGTTGCCAGATCTCACTCTAATGAGGAATCTCAGCCCAAACAGGGAGCAGCACTTGGGCGCACGGTGGGGCTGCAGCTGGGACTAGCGGGTAGGAGCGATTCTCAAGCGTCAGAGCTGAGTTAATAGGAGTTGTGAGTGGGAAAGGAGATCCAGGGGGATATGAGTTTTTGCCCAGGGAAATGGAGTTGGGAGCTGCCTGCCTATGCCCAGGGAAGGTCAATGGACCCTGAGATATAAATGAGACGTTACTGGGCTGAGGGACATGAATATTCCATTTTGCCTGTTCCTCACTTGATTTAGGAGGGGATCTGGCCCCGGGGGAGGGAGGGGCTGACAGAGGAGACCACGTCTACCTCCTCATCTTCAAGGGGAGCTCAGCTTTGATGAGAGCAGCCACAAGTGCTCCACTGCAGTTTGTGGACTTTCTTATTGGACACGGTTGCAAAAAGGAACACAGGAGCCTCTCTCCAAGGAATGATACAATGTAACCAGGCTCCACGTGTTTCCTCAAAGTCAGATCTTCTTCTTCAGCACTGGACATGGAGCCCTGCACCCAACTTGCATGTCCTGTTCTCCTGCTCAATGGCTCCTTTGGCAACTTCAGCCTGGAGAACAGGAGCAATCCGAACAACGCCACCAGGGACCCCCTGAAAAGGAATGAAGACGTTGCAAAGGTGGAGGTGGCAGTTTTAGCCCTGATCTTGTTCTTGGCCCTGGCAGGTAATATTTGTGTGCTGGTGGCGATCCACATTAACAGGCACAAGCACTCTCGCATGTACTTCTTCATGAAGCACCTGAGTATCGCAGACCTGGTGGTTGCCTTATTTCAGGTGTTGCCTCAGCTCATCTGGGACATCACCTTTAGGTTCTATGCACCTGACTTTGTCTGTAGGATAGTCAAGTACCTGCAGGTGGTGGGGATGTTTGCCTCCACCTATATGCTCCTGTTGATGTCTCTGGACAGGTGTTTGGCTATCTGTCAGCCCCTGAGGTCCCTCCACAGGAGGTCAGACTGTGTCTATGTGGTTCTAACATGGATTTTAAGTTTTCTTCTGAGTGTCCCTCAGATGCACATCTTCTCCCTTAAGGATGTAGGGAATAAGGTGTATGACTGCACCGCCGATTTTATCGAGCCTTGGGGACTGAAAACCTATATCACCTGGATAACCATGACTGTGTACATCTTACCAGTGATGATCCTCAGCGTGTGCTACGGACTCATCAGCTACAAGATCTGGCAGAATATACGGCTGAAGACCATGTGTGAGAGCAGCATGAGGCTGAGTTCCAACAGGAGGGCCACCTTATCTAGAGTCAGCAGTGTCAGGCTTATCTCCAAAGCTAAAATCCGGACAGTGAAAATGACCTTCATCATTGTGTTGGCTTATATTGTGTGCTGGACTCCATTTTTCTTTGTCCAGATGTGGTCAGTGTGGGACCCCGATGCACCAAAAGAAGGTAGGGTTCAACCAACTCCCTTGGTTTTTCTGAATTACTAAGTATCTGTCTCCATTACCTTTATACTGAGGTTCTCAGCCTTATTCCTACTAATGTATTTAAACCACAATTTCAAGGGGTTGTTGGTAGTTGTAGTGCAGTTACAGGCATAATTTGTGTTAGTCTTATCTTGCTGGTGCAGTATATTTAGTAGATTAGAATCTGTTGCAGATTGTGTGCCTTGCACCATTGCACCCAGAGCTGCTGAGGATTTGTCAGTACTTTCAGGGGTGTTATAAAAATCTAGTTATAGTTATAGTTATACTGGAGAAATACTGACTGTAACTATGTCTCTTGGGAATGAAGAGCTGCCCGTCAGTCTTTGTGCTGTTTCAGGAGACCGCACTTGTTAAATCACAGTGGGGGTAATTAATGATCACAGTGCTGCAGGGACATGGGCACAGTGATATAGGGATGGGGTGTCTCACTCATACCCTGTAATGAATACAGAAGAGCTTCAGATACTCACCTTTCACTGAATCCACTAGGAGCTTCAGGTACTCACCTTCCTCTGGATCCAGTAGGAGTTTCAGGTATTCCCCTTCCTCTGAATCCAGTAGGAGCTTTACATACTCACCTCCCTCTGGGTCCAAGAGGAGCTTCAAATACTTACCTTCCTCTGAATCTAGTAGGAGCTTCAGGTACTCACCTTCCTCTAGATCCAGTAGGAGCTTCAGATACTCACCTTGCTCTGCATCCAGTAGGAGCTTTACATACTCACCTTCCTTTGCATCCAATTGGAACTTTACATACTCACCTTCCTCTGAATACAGTTGGAGTTTTACATGCTTACCTTCCTCTGGATCTAGGAGGAGCTTCAAATACTCACCTTCATCTGAATTCAGTAGGAGCTTCAGGTACTCACCTTCCTCTGGATCCAATAGGAGCTTTACATACTCACCTTCCTCTGGATCCAGTAGGAGCTTCAGGTATTCACCTTCCTCTGAATCCAATAGGAGCTTTACATACTCATCTTCCTCTGGATCCAGAAGGAGCTTCAAATACTCACCTTATTCTGGATCCAGAAGGAGCTTCAGATAGTCACCTTCCTGTGGATCCAGAAGGAGCTTCAGATACTCACCTTCCTGTGGATCCAGAAGAAGCTTCAGAACCCCACATTTTTTTTAAATCCAGAAGGAGCTAATAAGAATGATCAGTGTAAGGAGTTAAATGTGGTGGTCAAAAACCTTTAGATATGGATACGATTGTGAGAAAAATATGCAGTGAGTCCCTGCAGGCTAATGATTAACAGCTAGTTTCTCATGATTGTTGCTGAGAATTTCACTAAATTTTGGGGATTTTGGCACCGGCTAATCACAATAATACTCTTCAAGTATTTAGCAAACAAATATAAACAGAGGGATGACTTAATGAAAGATTCCAGCTGTGCAGAAAGGGGTCTGAGCAACCCACAGACCTGCAAGTGTTCTTCAGCTAATATCCCCAGCACTCCAGGCAGCTGGGAGCTGCAGTTCAGCAAAACCCAGGGATCCACCTCTGTCCTTAATTAAAAATAAACTAAATAATAAATTAAGATCTTAGTTTTTATTGACCAAATCATATCATGTATAAAAATTATGAATAAAAATAGAGTCAACATTTTTTTCCGTGCTGTTTATTCACAGTGTTTTCCAACTGGACACACAAAGCTCCCTAGCAAAGAGACAGCAACAATTCTGTGATTCATGACTAGTCATCTAGTGTAGATGCATAAAACTCATCTGCTCATCAAGCCAAATATGTGTCTTAGTTGTCTGTTTCTTCTTTAGTTTCCTTTAAGGCCAAAGCATCCTGATTGCTGATTAAGAAGAGCAATAGAAAGTATCACAAATAACCCCAGACCCATCACAGGCACCAGGCAAAACAATTATGTAATAAAGACATTATATAATAACATTCTAGATAGAAATCTCCTATCTTCAGCGTCAGGGAAGAGCACTTCCAGAGACTTGGGAAGCAAACTTAGTCCTGTACCTCACAATGATTTATCCAGGGAATCTCTCTCGCTGTTGCAGCCGTTTAACCTGTTCTTTAACCCAAAGAAGCTCTGCAGTTCCTTTCCCATCATAGCTCCAGGCAAGGATTCTCGTCTCATCAAGAATAACCAGACATTATTGTGTTAGCACTGGATGTGATGGCAGCTTCTAGAATTAGAATTGGCATGAGCCTCAGTATTCACATATTTATATTAATTTATGTCTGTTTCTGTAATCATGCGGTATAACATTTTATAGTACAGAGTTCATATTCAGTCACTGTACTATAATATGATAGGATTTCTGACATTGGTTAAAAAAAATTTATGCTACACTTGTGACGTCACTTATAGTACATCATATTTCATCAATGAGTTATACTGTATATTAATAGTGTCTTTATTGTCTTTCTGACTTCAGTTAAAAAAATTTACATTACACTTGTGGCATCCCTTATGGTACAAGTTTTTCCAGCAGTTATTTATACTGTATATTAATAGTGTCATTATTGTCTTTCTGACTTCAGTTCATCTTTTTTTTTCTTACAGTTGTGACGTCACTGATTATAGTACAAGTCCAGATTTTGTCAGTTATACTATACGATAAAAATGTTATTATTTTCTTTCTGACTTCAGTTAAACAGGTTTATGTTACAGTTGAGACATTATGTTATTAAGGTTCCAGATATGCGGATATTTTTCCTGTAAGAGTTCATATTATCTTAAGACATCTTAATCAAATTAACGTCTAGGAATGCAGATTACAAAATCTATTTGGGATAGCTAGTACTCCATATGCATATAAAGGAATAATATGTACAGTATATAAGGCGTTCAGAAAAGTTTGTTGAACCTGCAGTATTCGGCAGTTGCAGAGCTACAGCTGACAATTGTGGCATCACTCACATAGTACCAGTAATAATGTTCCCCTATTTAAAACATAAAGCCAAAGTCTCGTGATGTGACTCATGTAAAATAAATAAAGCCCAAATACAGTTCTGGAACTAGATGTTATCAGGCCCCATAGCAAAAACATTTTAGGGTCCTCCAAATATCCAGAGGCCAGGGTTGGCCCAGACCCGCTCCCTGCACTTCCTCTCTTTAATGGGGGGGGGTTTGCGGCGGGTAGGACTTTGCGGCTGGGGGCCCGGGGGATGGTCTGACGATGCCAGAAGCTGTCCTGTTTTAAGAATATATATTGAAATGGCTCATTACTTAGTGTCTCATGGGGCCCCCTATACTGCCCAGGCCCCCTGCAGCTGTAGGGTCTGCTTCCTCTGTAGTTATGCCACTGCCCAAATAGAGTGTATTAGAATATAATAACAAGCCAGAACTTTTAGTCCTCCAAAAGTTATTGATTGGCAATTCTGATTAAGAAATAGTCTAATCCCCAACCAGCATTTGGAGGGCAGTATAGATTAACTACAATTAAAGAGCTTCAGGCTGAAGCAGTGAGTGAATGACATGACTTGTGTGAAACCAAGAGGCCATGTGCCAGCAGGATACCTAACTGAAAAGCAATCTCATATTACTGATAATCCTCTGTTTATTTCATGTAGAATTACCACTCATGGTTTGCATAAAGCAGGTCACTTGCCTGACCCAATACAATATACACACGTGAGGATATTATTAAGGGCAGAATGCTGTTTGTTGATTTCCCAATCAGAGGGCGACAGCAAATAACAGCACCTTGTTGGGCTTGTAGAATAGAGGGTGGTGATTCTGATCAACGTCACAGATGCTGCATTCCATTTTGTAGCGGTTGAACAGAGATTGTCACACCAACTATGACTGATGTGCTAGTGCTTGGTACATAAAGCAACAAACACAGTCTAAGAACTGATAAACCTCTCTATCAGTGTTTTCTATCTGCATTATTTGGGCTGGGCACGGTGCATATAATCTTCTTTTTCACAAGTCAAAAAAGTTGGCTTTAATGTAATCTTTATTGTTTGGTGTCTCTTTTTTTGGAGACTATAACTTTTTCTTTACCCTTGGCTGTCAGTGGGCACTGGGAGAAGTCAACAGCTGTTACCTAATATACTGAAAACATCTACCAACTGTGATGGGATAATATAAGAAGAGCTGACTCCCAGTTTTCCAAACTATAGACACAACAGATGACATTTGATGGTCAGCTTTTTAAAGGAAACATCAGTGCTATAGGTATAAACTTTGCTGTGCCTGCCCATTACATTTCTGTCCAGCTTAGTAGACACTGGCAATTTCTGAGGGTAGAACATGTAATTCTCCTGGCTATGGTAGATGGATTTAGGGGGCAGGATACTAAAGCTGGGACTTGGCAAAATTGCCAAATAACCAATGGTCAAAACTGGGCCATAGCAAACAAATGGAATCTAATGCAGACCTGAGAGGACTACAACCATGGGCCAATGTGACCTTCAATCAGTGGCATTTTCCTTCCTAATAGATCTCTTCAACCAGATACTGGACCCATATTCATGAGCCAATACCAGGAGGTCTTTTTCTACATAACTCTGGAGAGTTTTATAGATGATTTTGATGTGGAGTTCCCTGAAGAGCACAGACCTCTGACATTAGCGTAGGGTTTGGAATTTTCAAAAAACAGCTGTTGGTGTTTTTTTTACATGGTTTGTGCATGTGCCAAGTCGGTTAAATGCAGTCATTTCTGGCCCATTTTAAAGTGAAATTCTCCATTTAAATGGTGAATGTAACTAGTTGTAGTGTCCTGGTGCTTGGGCTGTGAGCAGTGTAGTCTGATGAATGGAATTTTCAAATTCTGTCACTTTTAAGCTGCCCCCACCTTCATTTATATCAGTGCATGGCCTCTTGATGGTGGTGTCATTTCAAAGCTGGAGGGCTGCAGGTTGAGGATACCTGTTACCTGGTGTTTTCCTCTTAGATTCTCTAGCTCTGCCCTTCATTACTCCATGGTGCAGGGAGAAAAAAAGGTAGGTCTTCAGTACCCATTTTAGTTTGGGGTGATCATGCCATTGACTCCCAACCCTAAATATTATTATTCATAAAGTATTACTAAGTAAATTAGATGCACCTGTAGTCAATGCCAGTATGTTAGAGCAAATGTATAACTGCAGGGAATTGGGGAGCTGATATTTCCTAGGAGTTCCCTTAGAACCCAACCTCTTCCCATTACCAGCGAAGTGGCTGCAGGTATTGAGGCAGTTTGTGGTGACTGTTTTTGGGATACTGTGGCATACAGTTTAGCAGTGGCTGCTGGGAGATCCACAAATAAGAGTGGGCTGGAGCCACAGGGTCCTGTAGGAAGAAGTAGGATTGAATGGTCACAGACCCTGCCTTCCAGTAATAGTTATTGAAAGGAGACTAGCTGCCACAGGAGTCACAATCAACTTGGCACTGCCATACAGCTGTTTGTGCAGATCAGAGGTCAGACTGGGTGTGATTGGTTCATATCTGTCTTCATTTGTTTTTACACTACATACTGTACTTGTTAAACTGTACTCTGTCACACCCAGGTCAGTGCAGGAGTTTGTGCAAGAAACTCTGTGGTTTTATTTTGCTGGGTAAAATGAATTACAGTATTTGTCACTATGAGGCTGAAAGGACAAGATAAATGAAACAATAAATAAAACCCATTTATACAGCCATTAAACAAACAGCTCTGGCACCAATACAGTCTAGAGGGGGATGACAAAAGATCTAGAATAGAAATGCTCCATCTGCAATTCTCTTTGATGAATGTCAAGTACCAAAACCTGGCAATTATAGTTCAGCAACAACTACTGGGTTGGCCCGAAAGAACCATAGCCTTTTAATGGTGGGGATCTTCCGTAGCTCAAAGAAAAACATAGAAATGTAAATTCTATGGTGTCAGTATCCAGCCTTTAATTTGATCTTCCTTATTTATTTGTCATGGCTTTTGATGTATTACAAATCTTGTTTCTTCCAAGCCTTCAAATGAAACTGCTACATGCTCCTTCGGGTGGCTATCCCCAGCAACCAAAAACAGATAGACTTGAGGCTTCAGTTTCATTTTTTTGTTTTTGTTTTATTGCATAAAATTTTATTTAGACCTCTGCTCTCGTCTGCTGATCTTCCATTCCATTCTGACGTCATGGCTGCTGCCTGGCTGTCCTATGGGTTAACTTCCCCTTTAAAAGTAACCTGTGTAACTTTTTCCTTGCCTGTCATAAGACCAAACATAACCAGGTCATTACAAAAAGCGAAAAAGGTATAAAAAAAAAGACACAATGGGCCAGATTCAGTTCAGTGAGAAAACGGTTTATCACGTGAAAACTCTTGAACGAGATTTATTGCATGAAAACTCTAGTGAAGTCTATGGGGAAAAAACTCGAACTGAATCTGGTCCGTGAGTTGTCATGTGATAAACCATAAGATAACTTTTTCTCACTGAATTGGATCTGAAGTGTGACAGCACTGCTGCAATGTCGTAGAATTATTCAGGCACAGCATCTGTAGGTGGACTGAGACAGCACAGATGGGTAGGACTAGGATTTAATGGGACAGGTCACGTTTATTTAATGTAATTCCTATGGCCACCAATTGAGACATGCACTAAAAGAAACACAGCGCCCCCTGGAAAATGCATGATTATTACTGATCTAACTTCCCATCCTTTCATAATACATATAGGTTACAGAGACAGTGAAATCTAATTTCTGTATCATTGAAATTCATCGAAGCATAGGCAACTACAGGGCTGAAAATTGAGAATCTATTCCAAGAACTGACCCTAAAAATTAGGGAAGCAAAAGGGCACGTTTCTAGAAAATACTAATGCAGAGAAGGAATTCCTGTGTATATGATAACCATACACTTATAGTTCCCTGTCTATTTAAAGGAGAAGGAAAGGCCTATTTAATTTGGTGTGCCAAAAGTTAGGCACCCCCCAAGTGATTATATATACTTACCTGACACCCGCGGGCCGGTGCTCCTATCAGGAACAAACTGCACCCATCCGGGGGTTATTCCAGTGAGCACCATGGAGCGATCGGCTTCCTTCTTTCTTCAAATTTCCCAGGGCAGACGCATGCGAAGTAGAACGAAATAGGCGACCATTAAAATTCGGCTTTTTGCACTACTGCACATGCGCACCCTCGTGAAGAAAAGAGAAGCTGGAAATCGATTGCTCTGTTCTGCTCGCTGGAAGAACCGCGGGTCGGTGCAGTTTTCTGCTGATAGGTAGTGATGGGCGAATCTGTGGCATTTTGCTTCGCTGACAATTTCGGGAATTTACCGAAAAATTTGCGAAACAGTGGAAAATTCACAAATAATCAAAAAAAATTTGACGCGCGTCCATTTTGACAACTTTTTTGTTCAAATGCATTAAAGTCAATGGGCGTTCGAATAATTTTAAAGCGCGACAATTTTTATGCGCTTGACAATTTTGACACTGCCATTTTTTTTTGTTGCGGCAGATTTTCCATGCCTGGTGAATTTATTCGCCCATCATGAATAAAGTAGGTACAGTAAGTAGATACAATGGTGTCTAAAGGTGGCCGTACATGGGCAGATTAAAGTTTATCTGCTCATGGGTGGGGCTTCTGATGGGCCTCCCCGATCGATATCAGGCCAAATATTGTCCAGATATCTTCTGGGCAAGTTTGATTTTTATCTTAGATCCAGGACCGCATTGGCTAGCCTTTCGTCGCCCATTCGCATCATTGTAATCCGATCATTTAGTTGCCCTGCCATAAGTGGACATATCAGGTTAAGATCCGCTTGTTTGGCAATCTCGCCAAACGAGCATAACTAATAGTGTATGGCCACCCCTAAGTTTTGGTACCCCCAAGTAGAAAACGCCTTTCCTTCTCCTTTAAGTAAATGAATCATAAAGGACGTATTTTACTTCTTTTTTTGCCATGTAGTGGGGACACAGCAGGGGGAGACGTTATATAAGGAGGTGCATTATGTTTTTGGCACACATGTTTTTTTTTTAGGGAAAAAGAGTTTGAGACTGCCCCTGCTACTTTCTCATTGACTGTCCTAGAAGACACTTGACACCAACAGCTCTGCCACATGGCAGAAATAGAATGTTACAGTCTGACAGATATTATTTAAAGTCTGACAGTACTTGCAGGGTCAGGGGGTTCCCAATGAAGTCAATAAAAAGCACCATGGGGAGTCTCAGGGGCCCCTGTGCCAACAGCCTTGTGTATCATAATTTCATTCTAAAAGCAACATTGGCATAATAATGCCAACATTGCACATTGTGTTGCTGTTCATAGGATTTACCTAACACCTTAGTGTGTACGTGTGCAAGAATAGTGCTGATGTGAGGTCATAGAGATAGCAATGTTACCAAGCTAATAACAGGAAGTTTTAAGAACAGGGCACTTTATGGGCAGGTTTATTTGTTTGTGTATTGTTGTTGGGGTAGATTTCTATATTCCTTAACCTTGCGGGACTCCAGATCATGAGAGTCTAACTTTACAAGTAGCGCTGCTTCATAAAATATCAGGTGGGGATGAGAAGTTCCCCTTAAATTACTCTAAAGACCATCATGGTTCTGAGTCAGGGTTACCACTTCCAATATACACCTGTCCAGTACATGTCCAAACACACTGCAGGCATGGGACCTGTTATTCAGAATTCTCAGGACCCTGGGTTTTCCTTAAGTCTACTTAACATTAAATACATCCAATAGTCTGGTTTTGCTTCCAATAAGGAATAATTATATCTTTTGATCTTGGGATCAAGTACAAGCTACTGTTTTATTATTACATTGAAAAAGCAAATCTTGGATTTTTTTGGTTTGAAAGCTGTCTATGGAGATGGCCTTTCCATAATTTGGAGCTGGATCTGGATAACTGGTTTCAGAATAACAGATCCCATACCTGTACCCAGGGCAGCCATCAGGGGGGGACAGGGGGGAGAGTTGTAGGGGGCCCTGAGGGTAAGGGGGGCCCTGCCAAGCCACAGTTACTTGATTAGCCAGGCCCCCCATCTTTCTGAGAGCTGCTGACTTCGGGAAGGTATGGACGTGTAAGGGGCCCTGCCACCAATTTTCTTATAATGTGGGGGTGGGGGCCCTGGCCACCAATTTTATTTCTCATGTGGGGTCCTAGCCACCAATATTTTTTAATGGGGGGGGCCCTGGCCACAAATGTTTTTTTATAGGGGGCCCTGACCACCAATATCTTTTTATTTTTTATTAACATGTGGGAACCCTAGCCACCAATATTTTTTTTTTGTTTTTTTACTGTGTGGTGGACCTCTGGGTGGGGAGGGCAGACCTGTAGGTGGGGCTTGCAGTGGGCGCAGCCCAGGGGGCCCAGGAAATTTTGTTGTATGGGGCCCTGTGATTTCTGATGGCG
Organism: Xenopus petersii; assembly: GCA_038501925.1. Lineage (NCBI taxonomy): Eukaryota > Metazoa > Chordata > Amphibia > Anura > Pipidae > Xenopus > Xenopus petersii. The sequence goes on along the minus strand of CM076679.1, from coordinate 115,253,517 downwards.
GTCCTGCCTGTACCTGCATGTCTGCCCACTTGTACCTTTATATCTTACCCCGTCTGGCACTTTTTTGCACAAAGCCCATTCTCAGCCTTTTTCATTAAAAAATGCAAATTATTGTCCATGTAATTTTTCCCAGCGCAGAAAGGAATGAAATATTCTCTTCCAAGCGGGACTTTCTTTTTAATGCCTATAATAAATGCATTTATTCTGATTAGAAAACTTTTGATACCTTGAATGGATATTTTAATAAAAAAATAAATTTTTCTCCACAATATAAAAATGTATTTATTTTTTAAAAATCTAATTTTGTGGCACATCAAGGCAGGCTAACATTGCCTGAAAATCAGAAAAAACTATTTTAGAACAATATCTATTAAAGGACAAGGAAAGTCTAAAATAGAATAAGGCTAGAAATGCTGTATTTTGTATATTAAACATAAGCATGAACTTACTGCACCACAAGCCTAATCAAACAAATGATTTATGCTTTCAAAGTTGGCCACAGGGGGCTGTCATCTTGTAACTTTGTTAAACATCTTTGCCTGACCCTGACCCTGCACATGCTCAGTGTGGTATGGGCTGCTTAGGGATCGTCATAAACAAAGCTGCTTGAGTTCTGCATGGCTGGGAAGTAATCCCAGGGCTCCCCCTGCTGTTCATAAGTATGATTGTTTCCCTGCTCAGAAGTTAGGGACCGTCTGACAATTCCTATCCACAGCAGTAAATGAAGGGAGAATTTCACTGCATATAGTCAGGTTTCTTATAAAAACGGTACACATTTTTTAATTAAAGTATATTGGAGATAGGTTTCTTTTTCCTTAAAGAAAGTAAAAATGGTATTTTATTTTTTTGCCTTTCCTTGTCCTTTAAATAGAATGTCCACACAACCATATTTTAAATCAGATTTCAGCACACAAGAAGGAGACAAAAAAAAACAAAATGTGTGACTTGTTTTCCCTTTATGTCGCTCTTCCCTGATGCAATGCAATCAGCAAGACAGAAATTCCATACCGTGCTTGTTACACTTATTATCAGGTGACAGCACAGCAACATGTCTATTATGTACACAGAGCTGGCAGTTAGGGAGCATGTGATGAGGAGCTGATAGAGGTATGAATGCAGATCACATTCCCAGCATATTTGATCATTTTTGGGCACACGTGGCATTAAAACCAGCTCAGCAGATACCAACATGTTTTACACTTTTCCCTTTGCACATTCTGTTTAGTATATTGTATATAAGTATAGGAACGATGAGTTAGTGTATAATATGGTTAGTGCTACACATAGCTGAGTGCAAACAAGGTGCCAGCAGTTTTATTATTGTTATTATTATTAGTATTATTGCCATTATTATTATTATTAGTAGTAGTAGTAGCAGTAGTAGTATTAGTAGTAGTAATAATAATAATAATAATAATAATTTTCAACACATTTATAATGCACCAACATAATCCTCAGCAAAAATTGATGTGTACACTAAACAGACAGACTTACATACAAAGCAGCAAATAATTTATATAAGAGGTACTGGGGGGCCTGAACAAAGGAGCTTACAATCTAAAACAGTACTGGCTGATCTCCCTCCTTTGCTCTGTTACTAGTTTCTAGGATCCAATTCTTCCTTTTTCCATTTTTTTTTGCAGCTGGTAATTTCTCCCAATGACATTTTTTGCACCAGAGTTCTTCAGGGTGAGGATGGCAGAGATATTTTTTCTCAACAAAAGAATCTAAGATTGAGCTAAGGAGAATTTGGCAAATTAGGGTTGGTAATCAATATGCAGAGTGCATTGTCAACAACAGCCATGTTTCTCTACTGGCCACAGAAACAAACAGCAGCCCTAATGGAACACAAGTGCAGTGTAGCATGCAAAGTACAATTTTCAGATGTCAATAAAAAAAAAAATGAACCAACAACACAGAATTCCAGCATCACTGTGGCCAGATGTCAAAATGCTCTTGATGTATCAAAACAAACACTATAGCTCGATTTTGTGAATCAGACGCATGTTGTAACTCTCAAAGTGTAAAAAGGCATAAGTGTATGATTGTTTTGGCGCTAGACACACAACCAGCTCTGGGAAACTTTTAATAACCTCCATGTCCGAGGTGACAGTAGATCAAGGATTACCCAACATGAGCAGGAACTAGGGTTGGCATTTTTGGACTTCATGGGCTGGGTGGGGGACAGGGCTGATGACATTGGGGTAGGATGATGCCAGGGACAGGGTGGGTCTACGATGTCAGGAGTGATGTTATGATGTGGCAATCAGGGATTGGCTGATCGCTGTGCCATTCAATGTTGGTGTTCCTAATTTGGAAATCTGGACAAAGCAGTTTTCACCTGGACAACTGGACAGTTGGCAACATTAATAGGTGCACTTGTGCAACTATACAAAAGTGCCAGCAGCATGTTTGGATGCAATTACCTTTAATGAACCATATGTGCACCTATTTTTAAAATGATTTAACTTTCTGTAGTCATCAGTGACCCTTAAAGTAGGAACAAGTGAATGCAACATCCTTATAAACAAAACTGACATTAGAATATGCCATTTATAATTATTTACTAACGCTTCTATAACAGGAGTGCTCAGTGCAAAGCTGAAATGTGCCAAAATAGAGATGAGCAGCTCCTAGTGATGTGTGTGGCAAACACAATGGTTCCCTGTGGGTGCCATGCCAGACCAATTCCATTGCAAAGATGATAAGTGCCGGGATGAACACCGTCCTAGCAATCTTTACTCTTGTGTAGTGATGGGCGAATTTATTCGCCAGGCGCGAATTCGTGGCAAATTTGCGCACCGGCGTAAAAAACCGAGATGCCGGCGCTGTTTTGCAAAATTAGGACATACTATATAGCTTAACGCGTTTCGTGCCAAATGGGCATGTACTCACTATGAGTTAGGATATATATTAGTGATGTGCGGGCCAGCCCGATACCCGTGGGTGGCGGGTGGGTCCGGGTTGAGCTCTTCTTCCTACTCTTCCTTCCCTTGCACCTTGCACTGACGACTTCCGACTTCCGGTTTCCTTTTTTATAGACGAGTGCCGGATCCCCCTGCCCCTTTTGTGATGTCATCGGTGGGGCGGGGCAGAGCAGGTTTATAAATGGAAGCCGGAAGTCGAGCTCAGGCGGGTACGGTTTTAGGGTCGGGTGCGGGTTGGGTTTTACTTGACCCGCACATCACTACTATATATGTCCTAATAAATACTTTTTACCTTTTACTATTATTTTGCTACTGTATTTATTAACTGCGGATCTTCTCTCCATTTTTGTTCACCCTTGAACTGGGGTTTTTTTGTGATAAGGTTTGGTGACATATTTTTGATAAACCATATATACTTATTTATAGAAGCAGACATACTCACCAATTTTTGTTTATTTAGCTACAGGACCTGTTATCCAGAATGCTTGGGACCTGGGGTTTTCCAGATAACAGATCTTTCCGTAATTTGGATCTTCGTACCTTAAATCTACTAGAAAATCATTTAAACATTAAATTAACCTTGCAGACTCGTTTTGCATCCAATAAGGATGAATTATATCTTAGTTTGGATCAACTGTTTTATTATTACAGAGAAAAATGAACTATTTTTTTTTTTTTAATTTTAATTATTTGGATAAAATAGAGTCTATGGGAGATGACCTTCCTGTAATTCAGAGCTTTGTGGATAAAGGATTTTCAGATAACCGATCTCATATCTGTTTTAATGGACCCTCTACTTTTAAATGTAAGGGTATTAGAAGTCATCTCTGGTTTCCATGAGCAGTATAAACGCACCCAATCTACAGCTTTTGACATACTGTATGCTGGGTGACTGGTGATTCTTATTAGTCTTGGGGGGTTATGTCTGACACAGGTGCATGCAATGTGTCAAAATTGGATGCACCTGTCCTTCAAAGTTCAGATTGCATCATTTCGAGCACTCTGCATGAAACTGACATCTACATACATACAGTACATAGTAATATAGTAACATAGTAAGTAAGGTTGAAAAAAGACACACTTCCATCAAGTTCAATCTTTTCAGCTGGCCACAGACGCAAAGATCCGATCGTACGAATCAATGTACGATCGGACTTCCCCATCTCCCGACCTGCCACTAACCATAAAGATCAAAGTCTTACCATTCAGATCAAATATAAAGTTGTAAGAACAGATCAGCCAATGATCTGCCCCTGACAACAATCGTACGATACGGCAATACACGCAGAGATATTATCAGCAGCCGACAGAAATTTTCTAACCGGTCCGATCTCCGCCGAAAAATGTCGGGAATCTCTACACACGGTCCGAATATCGTACGAATCCTCGATTTGTACGATCGGATCTCTGCGTCTATGGCCAGCTTTAGTTTTTTTTTTTTATCTGCCTAACTGCCAGTTGATCCAGAGGAAGGCAAAAACCCATCTGAAGCCTCTCCAGGTGGAAAAATTCCTTCCTGACTCCAAAATGGCAATCGGACTAGTCCCTGGATCAACTTGTACTATGAGCTATTTCCCAATAGATAGATGAACTCAGAACAGATTTTGCCATTTTGAAGCATGATGTTCAGAAATTGAGGGAGAGAACAGGGGAGGTGGAAAGATGGGTCAGTGACATGGAGGATTACACAGCACCTCTCCCTAACAGGTTGTTAACTAGAGAAAAGCAATTAGCATTGCTGGAAAGCAAGGCAGATGACTCGGAGAACCGTCTGAGAAGGAATAATATACGAATACTGGGTCTTCCTGAGAGAGTGGAGGAAACAGCCACAGAAAACTTTGTGGAAAAATGGCTGACTGACACGTTTACCCGAGCCATCTTCTCATCAGCCTTTACGGTGAAGAGGGCACATAGGGTGCCGGGCAGGCCACCACCACCGGGGGCCCCTCCACGCCCATTAATTGCCCGTCTTCTGAATTACCGGGACAGAGACTCGGCCCTACAAGCAGCTAGGAGAGCGGGAGAAATATTTTTTGAGAATCACAGAATATCATATGTGGGGGGTTAGGTGGGTGAGAAAGCCAATCCACACACTTTGGATAAAAATCCAGCTTTATTGAAAAGTTTAAAACAAGTGACAGGCATCTTTTAGCAGTTGTACTCCTACCCTATGACATGTTGTATCACCTGACGCGTTTCATGCCCCTTTCTGGCACTTCATCAGAGGTGAAGTCACAGGATATGCTGTGCCTTATATACCTGTGTTCATTAAAAAAATCTCATATATAAAACAAAACAAACAAGAAATATTTTTCATTTGTTACAAGTCATATAGGTCACAGCCAATGTTGTCATAATATAAAATGAACCACACATTGACTTTACAATTAACAAAGTTGTTATTCACTCTTAAGTCATCATGAAAACAGATAATTAGGTTACTATTCACACATTATGGTTAATAGAGGCCTTAAGGCTGGAAAAAGCATGTTACTTCCCAGTCATTATTGAGACCCTGTGGGTATCTAGTCTTTAAAGTAAAGATCCAAAAGATTTCCCTTTGATCAATTATTTTTTTGATATCACCCCCACGTGGTCCCAATTTGACATGTTCTATGCCTTGAAATTTAATGTGTGAATAGTCACCCCCATGTCTGCACATTATGTGTTTACTAACAGCAGATGTGCGTTTATTTGAAAAATTTGTTTCTTCAGTTCTATCCAAATCAATGGGTGTAAGGTGTTCCCTTGCCCTCTCCTTCAGTGACCTGTACGTTCTGCCCACATATTGAGCACCACAGCTACAGGTCGCTAAATAGATGAGGCCCCTTGTGTCACAATTTATATAGCTTCTTATGGGATAAATCTCCCCTGATGTGGTGCTTTTAAAGTGATTTTGAACCATTATGTGTTTACACACTTTACATCTATTTTTACCACATTTGAACGATCCTTGTTTCACTAACCAATTTTTGTTTGTTTGCAACTGTTTGTTCTTAGGTTGGTACAGGCTAGGTGACAAATCATTCGAAATGGTCCTACTCTTTTTAAATACATACTTTAGACCTCCCAACACTTCTCTATCTAACCGGGGATCCACCTTCAAGACCTCCAGTCTCTTGTCTATAATTTTCCTTATTTGGTTAGCCTGGTTGCTGTATTTAGTAATAAAGTATAAGTTAGATCCATTCTGTTTTTTGTCTCCTTTCTTATTTTTAAATGTTCTGCTCTTATTGTTTTGGTATTTAACTGGGTACAGAAGTTCTTCCCTGGAAGTGCTAACTGCTCTTTCATAAGCTTTCTTTATTGTAACGACATCATATTTTCTCTCAATCAATTTATCCCAAAGTGTCATCGCCTGTTTATTGAAGGTATCCCATGTGGTACATATGCGTCTAAGTCGCAAAAATTGGCCCACCGGGATATCCCCCAAAACTGGGCGAGGATGGCAACTATCAGCTCTTAAAAGTGTATTCCTAGCAATTGGTTTCACATAGAGGTCACAGTGTATCTCACCAGTTTCCATTCCTTCCAATTTGATATCTAAAAATTCTATCACTTTGTTATGGGTAGAGTGGGTAAAACACAAATTGTACTTGTTCTGGTTGCAGTATTCCAAAAATTTGACGCTCTCTTCTTTGGTAAATAAATATTAAATCATCTATAAAACGGTGATAAGTAATAATTCTGTGCCTGTAGGGGTTCCCACATCCATAGACGTGGCACCGCTCCCACCAACCCATGACGAGATTGGCATAGGTTGGGGCAAATTTTGCCCCCATAGCGGTGCCACGTCTCTGGAGGTAGAACACCCCATCAAACATGAAGAAATTATGAGTAAGCAGATATTCAATACTCAAAAGAATGAATTCCCGTGTTATGTCATCATATAGATCAGAATATCGCAACCAGAACTCAATTGCTCGTAATCCAATAGTATGTTCAATGCTAGTATATAGTGAGGTTACATCCAATGTTAACCAACTATAGTTCCCCATCCATTCAACATTTTGTACTATTTGCAAGTAATGTCCCGCATCCCTTAAGTATGAGGGTAGGGCTTTAACAATGGGTTGTAACATTATATCAATTATACTTGACAGTTTTTCATTAAGTCCATCAATGCCTGAGATAATTGGTCTCCCTTTTATATTCTCTAAGCCTTTGTGGACCTTGGGTAATATGTGAAAGATTGGTATCTTTGGAGTATTAACCACTATATCCTTCAATTGATCTGAACTAAATACCTTGGCCATTACACCAAAGTAAAATATTTGTTTCAATAGTGTCTGATACTCACTAGTCGGATTACATTGTAGGGGTTCATATGTTTCACAATCATCCAATTGTCTAGAACATTCTTTAAAATAGTCTAGACGATTCATTATGACTACCGAACCACCCTTATCTGAATCTTTAATAATGATATCCAAATTATCTTTTAACTGTTTTAATGCCATACGTTCTGCTCTATTCAGGTTGTCATGTCTCTTTCTATTTTTGGATCCATTTTTAATATTTTGAGATAATGTAATAAGGTCCTGTTCCACAAGTCTTTGAAATAAATCAATGCAGTGTCCTCTATTAGAGGCTGGATAAAAGGAAGAGGGGGTGTGTACCCTTATAACACTAGTGGAAAGATCTGTGTATCTGATTTTATCTGAATCAGTGTCTATAGTGTTGCAGTGCTCAGAAAAAAAGAATGAAGAAGAAGAAGAAATATTTTGAGACAGTGTCGGTTCTGTGTCTATGTGTTCATCACTAATATGTTCAATAGGTGCTGATGCCTCCACTGATGTGGTATCAGTTTGCTCTCCAACGTGTCGGTGAAAGTATCTCTTTAATGTAAGTTTCCTAGTGAACTTATTCAAATCTAAAATAGTGGAAAAAAGTGAAAAATCATTATTGGGTGCGAAGTTCAAACCCTTATTTAAAAGAGAGTGTTGTGCATCTGTTAATACGTGTGACGATACATTTATAATGTTACTTTTCTCATTACATTTTTTAGTGTTGGGCACTTCTAGTTTTTTTCCCCAGTGGTGGGCCCACCCTCCAAGAATCTCTTCCTTTTGGCATTCTGTGAAAACCTGGGTTTCTCCCTCAGACTAGGCTCAGAGTCCTCATCACTTGTATTAGCCATATCTGAGAATGAAACCCGGGTAGAGGACATGTCAACCTGTGCAGATTTGGATTTAGGTTTCTTTTTCCCATTCCCAAAATGGGGCATGAAACGCGTCAGGTGATACAACATGTCATAGGGTAGGAGTACAACTGCTAAAAGATGCCTGTCAGTTGTTTTAAACTTTTCAATAAAGCTGGACAGTGATTTTTATCCAAAGTGTGTGGATTGGCTTTCTCACCCACCTAACCCCCCACATATGATGTCCACTGGATTGGAGACCAGTAAGAGGGAGCCTGAACACTATTGGGATTGAAACACAATGGAAGAGTGGCCGCGTAGTGGACCCGTGAGTTTTTTTTCCAATCACAGAATATCACTTTATCCAGATTTCTCTATGGAAATTCGGAAACAGAGAGCAAAATTCAATGAAGCCAAGCAACGACTCAGACAACGGCAAATGCCGTATGCTATGATGTTCCCGGCCAGACTGAGGGTAACAGACAACGGCAAAGCCAGCTTCTTCACTACGCCGGAGGAGGTTTTCACTTGGCTGGAGGATAGACCACGGCAGTCTGCACGGAGAGCGCAATGAGCTGCTTCACTCTGCTTCCAACTGGGTTGATGCAGATCTGACCTTAGGATTACAATGCCAATCTGGTAGTTATGGTCCATCTACTAGTGCTTTCACACTGACTGTATTAGAAGTAACTCTCCCGGACAGGTAACATTACAGCATATGTCTTTTTGCAGGACAGTTATTACACAATCCTTTCATTCCCGGGCGGCAGTGACAGGCCCATGGACATTCAAGTGTGCCTAGTAAGGACAAAGTGCCTACACTAACCCCCCTTTCACAGTTTACTTTATTTTATTAGGGGTAAAGTTGGAAAACAAAACTCACTCTTCTCAGGTTATGGAGTGGGTAGGGTGGGATTGGGTAGGGGTTAAAGTTGTGGGAAATGTTAGTAATGTTGTTTTTTACGGTGTCTTGAAACTCTTAACCTATTGTGGTTTCATGTCAATGTGCAGTTTTGGTCTCTCTATGTCTTTACCAGAATCCATGACTCTTTCTATCTGTGATGATGGCTACCATTAATGTAATGTCGTGGAATGTTAGAGGGATGGGAGATGGGATCAAGCGTAGACTGGTCTTTGATTTTATAAGAAGGTACAAACCCCAGATAATTTTTCTCCAAGAAACTCATCTAGTGGGTACTAAACTGTTATCATTGAAAAAACCCTGGATCGGATCTATGTATCACTCCTCGTTTTCCAGTTATTCTAGGGGTGTATCTATTTTATTAGCTAAAATGTGCCCTAAAGGTTGAAAAAGTGATTTCTGATAAATATGGTAGATTTGTCCTTCTGCATGGGAATGTCTTTGGCAAAAAATTCAATCTAGCGAATATATATGCCCCCCCTTCATCTGCAGAGGAATTTTTTAATGAAGTGATGGATGCCCATAGCGCCATTTCTCCTTATTGGTGATTTTAATGCCATACCTGATGCTGTAATGGATAAGTTGCATCCCCCCCGAGTATCCTTGGGGCATTTCAACAGATGGGTTTCCACCATTAATCTGGTAGACTTGTGGAGAGTACGTAACCCTCAGATCAGGCAGTTTACGTGCTACTCCCCTGGTTACAACAGTATGTCGAGAATAGATTTAGCTCTAGGGTGTCCGGAGATGAATAAATGGGTAAAAAAGGTGGAGATACTTACGAGAGGCATCTCAGACCACTCTCCTCTGCTACTTACTTTTACTTACTCGCAAGCTCCCATAGATAGAGTGTGGCGGCTGAGTCCTTACTGGGCGAGACATACTCATTTAAACGAAATCATTGATACCAGTATCAAAAAAAATTTTGGCCGTGAATGGCGACGAAACTCCCCTACATGTGAAATGGGATGCATTCAAAGCTTATATCAGGGGGGGAATTTATTAGCAATATTGCTGCTCTAACAAAACTAGCGCAAGCTGACTTAGCCCAAAAAATGGTAGCAGCTCAGGTGGAGGAGGAGGCATATGTCAAGTGCCCATCCAATCACCTGTATCAGAGATGACAGGCCAGTCAGAATGCCTTGAAACTTGCCCAAGTGGAGCTCACCAAAAAACACTCTATCAGAAAGGTAATATATTTGAGCACGGGGATAAAAATGGGAAGCTACTAGCAATGCTAGCAAAAGAGGAAACACCAAATATGGCAATCCCTGCTGTAAGGTTATTGGATGGTACAGTGGTATCCTCATTAGAAGATATTAATCAAAGATTTACGGATTTCTATGCTGACTTATACAGCCCCAAAATATGTACCACCACTGCAGCAATACATGAATATCTGGGGAGCATTGCTATGCCAACTCTGGAGACACAGCTCGCTCTGGGGCTGGCTGATAATATCACGCTAGTAGAGGTTGAAACGGCTATAGCCTCATTCCCGGCAGGAAAAACTCCAGGAACTGATGGGTTGCCAATGGAGTGGTATAAACAACATGTTAAGTTACTTGCACCTATCCTGACGGAATTACATAATGGGGTACAAACTGGGACTCCGTTGCCAACCTCGATGAGAGAGTCTTTAATAATTTTATTGTTAAAACCGGGTAAAGACCCGCTAGAATGTACCTCATACAGACCCATTGCACTCATTAATGCGGACGCTAACATTTTAGCGAAAGTCTTAGCAATGCGCTTAGCGCCCTTACTCTCTAACTTAATTTCCCCAGATCAGACGGGTTTTATGTCTGGACGGTCCACGGATATCAACATCAGGAGACTGTTCACAAATATTTCCATTTCACACGATAATTCGGGTAGTAGGTTGATTGCCTCTTTGGACAACGAAAAGGCTTTTGACTCAGTTGAATGGGAATATTTATGGGCCACGCTGAGTAGAGTAGGTATACCCCCATTGTACATTAACTGGATAAGGGCATTATATCAGCTGCCTGTAGCGAAAATCCGTACAAACAACAAATTGTCTACTTCATTTCCAATCCTTAGGGGTACCAGGCAGGGTTGCCCTCTTTCTCCTTTATTGTTTGCACTAGCCATGGAACCTATGGCCTGCCGCATTAGGGCCTCCCAATAAATTGAAGGCTCAATATTGGAGAGCTAACGTAAATCATTTCAATGTAAAATGATGACACTTTATTATATTTACCCAACCCCCATCTGGCATTAACACAAGCTCTAAATATTATAAACGATCACACTAACTATTCTGGACTTAAGATCAACTGGTCCAAGTCTGTACTCTTTCCCATTGATGCTCTCCCATCAGCTTCCCCCCAAAGGACTTTCGATCTTAACTGGGTGACCACCTTTAAATATCTAGGGATTTGGATCCACGCTGATTAAACCAAATACACAGAATTTAACATTCTGCCTCAAATTAGGTACATGGAACAGAAAAGAAACGCTTGGGCAAATCTACCTTTATCTCTAATTGGTAGAATAAATCTGTTTAAAATGATAATACTACCGAAACTAACTTATATATTTAGGCAATCCCCCACATTGATTCCACGCTCGATCTTCTCTACACTCAAAAGCCTCACACTTACATTGTACTGGAATAACACTATTCCCCGATTAGCTCTCACCACTTTACAACTCCCCACTCATCAGGGAGGGTTGGCAGCCCCCGACCTGTTCCTTTATTATCTGGCAACACAGATGGTGGTTGTAAGGAACTGGGCCAATTCTGATGCTACAAATGCATCTGTGCTACTTGAAGCTAAACTAGCAGGGTCTTTTGAAGGATTGAGAAACTTACCATATCGGGGAGCCACTTACAATACTACAATATCTATTCTGATGAAAGAGACAATAAAGGCCTGGCAATTGGCTCTTCAATATTACCCAAAGCTACAACACCAGTGCTCCAGCTTTACCCCACTATGGTGTAACCCCTATCTAAAGCAGCTAGAGCAGCTCCCAAATCCCCAGCTTTGGGCAAGGTATAATATAAAATACATGTCAAATGTCATAGCAGAAGGTAAACTCGTCAGTTTTCAAGCTCTGAAAGACACTTTCCCGAATACTATGTTTTTCAGGTATCTGCAATTGAGACATGCGCTTGTAACTCAATTTAAGAATGAATCTGTGGACATCACACCAAATGGCTTAGAGTTAGGGATACATAATCAGGAGCTATGCAAACCGCTATTGCACTTTTATGCACAAGACAGGATTACACAAATTAACTACTTGCATAGAGTATACTTTACCCCACAACAATTGCATAAAATGAACCCAGCTATTAGTTCAAAGTGCCCCAGATATCAACACTCTTCTGTGGACTTTTTGCATATGGTATGGGATTGCCCGGTGATAATAATATATTGGAGGGCGGTTGTGCAACTCATTGCAGCTAAGACTGACATCTTCGTGCCACTAGAACCTAGAATACTTTTACTAAATCAGGTAGAGGACGTGTCTCAGAGGAGGGCTCATCGCACATTACTATCCATACTCTGTATGTATGCTAAAAAAGTGATTGCAATAAACTGGAAATCTAGCGGAGGGCCTAAAGTCCAAGAATGGGTACAGTTAGTAGAAAAATCCTTACCATTGTACAAATTTACTTATATGAAAAGGGGTTGCGCTGAGAAATTTGATAAGATATGGGGCTTATGGATTGAAGAAGACACTGATCGGGATCCACCTTGACTCACTAACCACATATATTGCGCTTGTGTTATTCTTTGCTTGTACATAATATGTGGATGTGATGCGGGAATGTCATGGGCCTAACTATTGGTTCACTACATCTTTAGAAGACTGCACTTAATATGGTTAGGAGACAAATGTATGTGAGACACAGTTAAGACAGGTTTAGTACTATGTATTTATATTGAGTCATGCTGGGAAACAATGGCAGTATGCGATAATTGTTACGTTTATATTCTTTGGTTAACTTGACGTGCTGAGATAGAACTGCATGATTATAATTCTAAGGTTATGACAAGGAAAACACAATCAAATGTAGGAAAAGGACAAGAATCTAAAGAATGACAGTGACACCGTGTAATTGTTTTTTCATTTATGTTTTAATTTTGTAACAGAAAGCTTACATGGAACGTGTACAAAACGGAACAAAAATTGTATTTGTAACAATGATGTAAACTGCATGTACGATTGTTTCAATAAAAAGAATTTTTTAAAAAAAAAAAAAGATTTTAATAGTATACTCTTTTAAGTTTTACTGTAGACTTTCTGATTCCAAATAACGGGATGGAAAACAATCCCCAGCAGACTGACAATTCTTCCTTTGAATGTAAGCGCTCATACATAAGCCAAGTCAAGAGTATTTATTGGAACACGAACCATGATTGTCTTAATAGGGCTTTGACTAGAGACATTTCCAAAGAGAGACCCTACAATAGCTGCCTTTAATAAAGGGCTGAACTTGGATGGATGTGAACATTTTTTAAACCATTGGTTTGGCTGCTAAAAGATACAGGAAATTGTAGAGCATAACAATGGGACAACCATACATTGGACACATCCTCCTGTTTTTAGGTTTTACACTTTGGACACATTTTTCTGTTTTTACCCATAAGCTTTATCGATTTTCTCTATTTACAGTTGTATTTAAATATGGGTAAACATAGTGCTTGGAAGCAGACATGTTAATTTGACATAAAAACCTCCAGCCCTCTCCGCCCCAGCCCACAAATCAATGGCTGCATGTGTATATAAAGAGAACTGATTTCTACAGGACTTTGATATCTTTGGGGAAACAAAACCATAGGCATTTGCCAGTCAGCAATGTTATCCATATAGCAATACCCAATTCACCATAAAAACACTCACCTCTGGCACTTTTATTCATTTGACTTGCTTTCATTGCATTCTAAAGAGGATTTTTATCGCTCAGCATTTGATTGGAATGTGTCTGTCTATAATTCATTATTCATCCAGGCTGCAGAGCAGGAGCTCCATGTTCCTCCCTGAAAGAGGGAAAGAGCTTAGCTTTCTGAATCAGCACAATCAGTGCCACTCTGGACACATGAAGAACAACGATACAGCTACTGGCCCTGATTTTCCATCAGGATAAGATTTAACTTGATAAAGGTGAAATTAAATCAACTTTTCACCTGCATGAAGAGTTGATGCTACTACCATCCCAGACCTGAGCAAGATCTGTAAGATGAATCAGTCTCAGAAACTCTGTATGCCATGGAGTATATATTAACAGTAGAGAATTCCATTCCTTGGTGTAAGGAAGCTCTAAAGTTCTGATGGTGAAAGGAAGCTCTAAAGTCAGTTATAATAAGCTGTGCATCAGTCCAGTCTATTTAAGCTCTTGCAATCAAGGACATATTAATGCACAGGCTACCGTAAGCTATACCCTAGGGATCCAGTGTGATCAGGGGCCCGTTTCATTTTACTTAATATTTTTATCTGCATTGCTGGGTCTGGTCGGGCGCATTACATTACTGAAAGAAAGAAGCAGACAAGAACAATGAGACAGGCAACACCAGATGAGTTCAGATCCATTGAAACTGACCCAGCATAGAGAGATCGGTGCACGCATCCAGACCCAAAAGTAGCCTAGAAGGGGGCCCTGTGGAGATTTAGTCTAGGGCCCCACATGTCTAGGGCCCCACATGTTATTGATTTGACACTGCTTGCATTCAGGACTGTGATGACTCCTTTGGTACAAATATGTATTTACTGTACATACAGTATTTATATTTTATGTATTTATTCTTAAAGGGACCTCAAGCATTTTATGATGTTTCACCTGTGCTGGTGGAAATATTAAGAAAAGAGGATGTGGAGTATATGCCACCAAATTTGAAATATGATTGAAGACTTAAATGCATATTCCTCCTCCCCTGTGGATAGCACAGCCAGAGTTGTACAGGCAAAGTATGGCACACACAGGCAGAGTTGGGCAGACAGAGTATGGCACACACAGGCAGAGTTGGGCAGACAGAGTATGACACACACAGGCAGAGTAGGGCAGACAGAGCATGGCACACAGGCAGAGTAGGGCAGGCAGAGTAGGGCAGGCAGAGTATGGCACACAGAGGCAGAGTAGGGCAGGCAAAGTATGGCACAAACAGGCAGAGTATGGCACACACAGGCAGAGTAGGGCAGGCAGAGTATGGCACACAGAGGCAGAGTAGGGCAGGCAAAGTATGGCACAAACAGGCAGAGTATGGCACACACAGGCAGAGTAGGGCAGGCAGAGTATGGCAGACAGAGTATGGCACACACAGACAGAGTAGGGCAGATAGAGCATGGCGCACACACAGGCAGAGTAGGGCAGGCAAAGTATGGCACACAGAGGCAGAAAGTGTAGGGCAGACAGATTATGGCACAGAGAGGCAGAGAAGGGCAGGCAGAGTATGGCACACACAAACAGGGTAGGGTAGGCAGAATATAGCACACACAGACAGAGTATGGCAGACAGAGTATGGCACACACAGGCAGAGTAGGGCAGATAGAGCATGGCACACACACAGGCAGAGTAGGGCAGGCAAAGAATGGCACACACAGGCAGAGTAGGACAGACAGAGTATGGCACTTACAGGCAGTGTAGGACAGGCAGAGTATGGCACACACAGGTAGAGTAGGACAGGCAGAGGAGGGACCCTCTACAATCCTGGGCCCCCCTTTAGCCACCAGGTCTGCTTCCTTTGTAGTTACAACCCTGTTTGCTGGAATCAACCCAATTTACTGATCAGTTTGATAAACTAGTTTAATCAAACAAACAAGATAGATGTTTATCATTGTCTGAGCTTTCAGCATATGGTCAAATATGCTGAATCCCATACTAGGCTATGGACAAAGATAGAGATCAGTACTGATAAATATTTATCTTTTTAATGCTTTCCTAGAAGCTTCATCAATGACTTGTGCATATTTTATCTTATTTAGTCGTTGTCATCATTTGCTTAATCACTCTTTACCTTTTTCAGCATCAGATTGTACACAGCTGGTTAGCCTAATGCTGCATGAAATAGGTAGTATTACCAGCTGGCTGACTGTATGACTAGTGATGGGCGAATTTATTCGGCAGGTGTGAATTCGTGGCGAATTTGCGTGATTCGCTACCGGCGAAAAAATTTGCGAAACGGCCGCAAAAATTTGCTGCCGAAAATTCGCCCGTGTCCAAAAAATTTAGTAAAAAAACGGACCCCGGAGTCGAAAAAACGGGCGCCGGCGTCAAAAAGGAGACGCCGGCGCCGTTTTGCATATTTTTCGGCAAAGCGAAACGGCGCAAATTCGCCTATCACTATGTATGACTAATGTCCTACAGGAGCAGTAATGAATTATCTTTTCTTTTTACAGACCTAACTCTCTCTTCTATTATATATGTTTTTGAGGTGGAATAAAGGTGAAGGAAATTATAAAAAGAGAACAACTAAAACTGAACCAGGAAACAGTCACAAGCAAAACTATGACATTCATTGTAATCACATTTTAAAGGTCACGCTCTCCCTCGCAGGGAAGCCAGACAGTAGGAATGTATGTGTATTGTGAATTTCCATGTTCACCGGGATATGCCGCAGCGCTCCATCTGCTCAAATTATTTGACTGTATAATAAATCAGGAAGTACAGACTTGAAAATTTTTTGCATTGAACTGTCTAAATGCTCCCTAGGGGACCCCAGAGCACACGTTACACCAGTTTGCCCATAGAGCAGGCAGATAATGATACACCCTGCTGGAAGGGGCTAAATGTATGCCTCTTTACATGGACGGCTTAGAGTCCAGATGGAGAATGATTAAAAGGTCCCTTGAAAGGGAAAAGCAGCAGAATACTTTTCATTCTGTTTCATTCATTCAGAATAGAAACATATAGGCTTTGCCCAGATCTAGGGCTTTATATATTCATAGTAGTTTCTATTTAAAAAAAATAAGTTTAGTGCTTTTTTAGAAGGAAAAGGACAGCAGTTACTCCCATGTAGGTACAAGCAAACCATCTTAGGGAACCCAGTTACTGTATACAGATGTGCTGTGGGTCTCCTGCTCCCTTTCTCAGCATACAGCTCATCAGATGCCATCATCATTGCAAACTGTCAAATGTTGATCAATGTTGATAAATGCAGCTTTATGCACTTAGCACTATAGCGTCTACGAAGGTACACCCAGCTTTTACCAAAACAGAGCCAACTCTGTAAACGTAATCCCTATTCTGGGTGATTGGTACCCAGGATCATAATCCCACTCACACACTCAGCAGCTGCTTGCTAAATACCCTAACTATCTATCACTCCTAACAAGATAAAAATGAACTAGCCTATCACTTACTAGATCTGACCTTGTCTAGGTTCCACTTCATCCTTCCTGTCTGCTCAAGTAAGGGGACTCACAAAATGGACCCTGAGGACATGTGTGCTCAGCTTTTATATTAGAACACAATGCCATCTAGTGGCAAAACTTGGGATAATTAAGGGTTATGCTTTGACCCAGGAAATGGAGTTTATCTCCTGTATAACTAAAGGGCCCTTTAGTGGCCAAACATTGGTGAATACATTTATCAGTCTCCTACAATAGTATGATATTGCATTTGGCAGCATTGTGCTATACAGCATCAGACTGGGGCATTGGGGTCTACTGGGGCTCTGACACCAAGGGCCCTCCTTGCAGACACCATGGCCCTTCCTCTGCTGTCCAAAAATTGCCCCCATACACACGTGCCACAACATGACAAGCAATGTTGTGTACAGCTGATCTCCTTTTCTCCTTAATGGCTGATCAGGGGAGTGGGCCTAGGCCGATGGAGCCCATAAGGGCTGCGCCCACTGGGTTTTTTCCCAGTGTCTCGCTGGCCCAGTCTGACCTTGGTGCTATGTTTTATGGTGCATATTGCAAATAATGCTTATATTGTACTGAACGTGTTCCTTTTGTTTGGGATTCTCTTTGGTTTTTGTCATGATATATTTTCAGTAATATTTATAGCACCAATTACCCTGCAATCTACTGTATAAAGAAGAAAATTACTTTAACCTAATTCTTCACAAAAATATATCAAACTCACCCAAAGTAACAGCAGTCATAACTCTCAATGCTTACATGAATAATTTCAACTACTTCAAGAGTAATCACAGAACAAATCCAAAACTTATTGCTCACCAAACAGGTTAAGGCTAGGACACAACATGACTTGAGTAAGTAAAAAACTGGTTTAAACGGCTGTTCTGGAAACCACGGAAGTTCCCCACATTCATTGAGTCTTAGTAGTGTAACCACACTGAGCTTCAAGCTGCAACAAGATACATTCTCTAGATCCAACGTCTCCAAATTCTGGGCACAGGTTCTAGGATTTGGGAATGTAACCGGGAAACATTGTGTCCTTTTTGCTGTGAAGTGGCTTGTGCCGGGGGTAAGCTTATTACGTGTAATATTTAAATTATGTTTGGATTATCCTATCTTTCACATGCTGGTGTTTCCTTGGCATGCTCCAACCACAAGGCTGCTTTAGAAAATAAACCACATATTTGCTGAGACATACAGTACATTATGTTCTCTATGGAAAAGGCAAATCCCCGAAATTGCCCTCCCTATGAGAATCAACAGAAAACACACAGACCAAACCTTGCATGAAAGTTTTGCTTGTGCGATTGGATATGGGGCAGTTGAGGACAATTGCGGTTGGTAGAGCTTGCACTTTCAGGCAAATCTTATATGGGCCAATGAAGGGTGATTTTGTGTTCTTTTGGAAATTCTTATGGCACTTAAAGGCGGGTGTCAAAATAGTAATTCTCAGCAGCAGTGATTTCATAGCCAACATTTTTAAGCAGTTTAGACACAGAAGATATTAAAAGGCAATTTCTTATAAACTGGCCTTTAATATCCTTATAATAATAGAGTCAGTGTGTCACAAAACGGTAAGATTCATTAACAACCAGCAGAATTAATATGCAGTTACTACAATAACCCAGATCAGCCAATAAGGCTCTCATATACGGATATGCATCTTGATAAGGGCTGTGCCAAAGAATAGCGACATACTTTGGTTATTACATAAATAATAATGCAATAAGATCAGGGCTGCAGAAGATAGGGACACTTGGCAATGTAGACAGTGTAGGACCCTAATTGCATAGGGGTGAGGGGGCTGTTGGGATATGTAACTTAGGAATGTCCAACCTGTGACCTCAAACTGCTTTTGGTCAATTCAGCTACAGCTGGTGGCCATCTGTTGTGCATTCCATATTTTTTAGATAATTATTTGCATAGTTGCTGGGGTGACTTACCATGAATGAGCTAAACAAATGTAATTTATTCATCTTGTAATATTTCGATTGTACAATCACAACCTGGGAATGGGAATAATGAACAAACAGTTTCCCTATAATGAGTATATCACATAAGAGCCTTCGATATCCTACATTCTGTGAAATCACTCAGGATATGGCTCAATAGGGTTACCTTAAAATTGTTCCTCGGCTAAGCACTTTTCTACTGAGTCACATGAGAATTTGACACTGTCCTCACAGCTAAATCTGAAGTTAAAAAAGGCTAAATTTGACCTTTTGACTCTTTTTTTTTCTATCATAGTAAACTAGTCAGAAAATCCCCAGTCCCTTATCATTTATTTATTAACATGTATTTTTAGAGCCGAGGGTCCCAAAACTGTTTTCACACATGAGGAACATTCAAATGTAAAAAGAGTTGGGGAGCAACACAAGCATGAAACATGTACCTAGGCGGTGTAAAAAAAAGTAAGTACTGTGATTTGCCATCTGGCACCTGCAGGACACTCTGTTTGGCAGTCCGCATGGTTTTTATGCAACCAAAACGTGCCTCCAAGCCAGGAATTCAAAAGTAAGCAGCTGCTTTGAGGCCACTGAGAACAGGATCCAAGGGATTGGTGAACAATATGATGCTCATGATCCATTGGTTCAGCTCAAGCTTTAGTGACTGTGGTGTGAATCATCCGTCCCAATGTGTCTGTTATCCCACTACTACTATAGGCACCATCTCTCCCTACTATACCTGCTATCCCACAGTCACATTCCCTTTCCAGAAACTATTATCCCCACTGTTACTAGAGGCACCATCTCTCCCTACTATACCTGCTATCCCACAGCCACAGTCCCTTCCCAGAGACTATTATCCCACTGTTACTATAGGCACCATCTCTCCCTACTATACCTGCTATCCCACAGCCACAGTCCCTTCCCAGAGACTATTATCTCACTGTTACTATAGGCACTATCTCTCCCTACTATACCTGCTATCCCACAGCCACACTCCCTTCCCAAAGACTATTATCCCACTGTTACTATAGGCACCATCTCTCTCTACTGTACCTGCGATCCCACAGTCATACTCCCTTCCCAGAGACTATTATCCCACTGTTACTATAGGCACCATCTCTCCCTACTATACCTGCTATCCCACAGTCCCTTCCCAGAGACTAATATCCCCACTGTTACTATAGGCACCATCTCTCCCTACTATACCTGCTATCCCACAGTCACACTCCCTTCCCAGAGACTATTATCCACTGTTACTATAGGCACCATCTCTCCCTACTATACCTGTTATCCCACAGTCACACTCCCTTCCCAGAGACTATTATTCCACTGTTAATATAGGCACCATCTCTCCCTACCATACCTGCTATCCCACAGTCACACTCCCTTCCCAGAGACTATTATCCCACTGTTACTATAGGCACCATCTCTCCCTAATATACCTGCTATCCCACAGTCACACTCCCTTCCTAGAGACTATTATCCCAATGCTACTATAGGCACCATCTCTCCCTAATATACCTGCTATCCCACAGTCACAGTCCCTTCCCAGAGACTATTATCCCATTGTTACTATAGGCACCATCTCTCCCTACTATACCTGCTATCCCACAGTCACAGCCCCTTCCCAGAGACTATTATCCCACTGTTACTATAGACATCATCTCTCCCTACTATACCTGTTATCCCACAGTCACACTCCCTTCCCAGAGACTATTATTCCACTGTTACTATAGGCACCATCTCTCCCTACTATACCTGTTATCCCACAGTCACACTCCCTTCCCAGAGACTATTATCCCACTGTTACTATAGGCACCATCTCTCCCTAATATACCTGCTATCCCACAGTCACACTCCCTTCCTAGAGACTATTATCCCAATGCTACTATAGGCACCATCTCTCCCTACTATACCTGCTATCCCACAGTCACAGTCCCTTCCCAGAGACTATTATCCCATTGTTACTATAGGCACCATCTCTCCCTAATATACCTGCTATCCCACAGTCACACTCCCTTCCTAGAGACTATTATCCCAATGCTACTATAGGCACCATCTCTCCCTAATATACCTGCTATCCCACAGTCACAGTCCCTTCCCAGAGACTATTATCCCATTGTTACTATAGGCACCATCTCTCCCTACTATACCTGCTATCCCACAGTCACAGCCCCTTCCCAGAGACTATTATCCCACTGTTACTATAGACATCATCTCTCCCTACTATACCTGTTATCCCACAGTCACACTCCCTTCCCAGAGACTATTATTCCACTGTTACTATAGGCACCATCTCTCCCTACTATACCTGTTATCCCACAGTCACACTCCCTTCCCAGAGACTATTATCCCACTGTTACTAAAGGCACCATCTCTCCCTACTATACCTGCTATCCCACAGTCACACTCCCTTCCCAGAGACTATTATCCCACTGTTACTATAGGCACCATCTCTCCCTACTATACCTGCTATCCCACAGTCACACTCCCTTCCCAGAGACTATTATCCCACTGTTACTATAGGCACCATCTCTCCCTACTATACCTGCTATCCCACAGTCACAGCCCCTTAGCCCCTTCCCAGAGACTATTATCCCACTGTTACTATAGACATCATCTCTCCCTACTATACCTGCTATCTCACAGTTACAGTCCCTT
The DNA here is from genome assembly GCA_038501925.1 of Xenopus petersii. Lineage (NCBI taxonomy): Eukaryota > Metazoa > Chordata > Amphibia > Anura > Pipidae > Xenopus > Xenopus petersii. Next base: position 115,231,578 of record CM076679.1, on the reverse strand, counting down.
CCCAGAGACTACTGCCCCTCTGCTATAATATTTTCTATCAACTCCTACTTCATATGTTCTTGATGTAGTCCCTTCCCATTACTACATTAAGCAGAGTCCAACAATTCCTAAACCTAGATTTCCTTCTTTATATACTATAGTACAGGTAATACCACCTGATGCCCCTGAGCCAATAGGAAACATCAATTGCCCATGAAACAACTTGAACAGGTATTTCCCATCGAAGGGGTTGGTTTAAACTTTTCTTGTTCAAAACTTAGGCTGAAATGTTGCATCAATCAAAATTCCTACTGGTCCCTCAGTGTACCAGAGCCATTTGGCAGCCACTGGGGCTGCTGTCTCTGTTGTTATTCCCCAGCAGGATATCTGTGGATCTGACACTACTTGGGTATAAGGAAATTGGCAGCCTCTTTACTGATCCATTAGGCCTGGAAAGGCAAGATATATAACCCCCTTCCTGCTCCTTTACCCACGGGATCTGTTTCCAACAGTATTTCATCAACAAACTTGTTCTACTGTCTTTATACTGATCAAACCACATTACTGCATAGTAATGTGGTTTGATCAGTATAAAGACAGTAGAACAAGTTTGCAGCAGTCTGCAATTAAAATACTTAGGGCAGATTAAAACTGCCCATCCCTCCCAAATGGTATCTGAATAGCAGAGTGGCCTGTGCAAAATGACAGTGGGGTCTCAGTAACCTCTCAGGCCAATAATGTCTCCCTTGTGCTTTTGGTTTCTGCAGACTTTGCCCATTTAATTGCTGCCCTTTCACAGTCGGAGAGTTGCAGGGTCCTGTGGGCTGTAAAAACAGACATTCATCACAGGCCAGGGACAAATGATATTCCTTGTTTCAGGACTGTTCTTAGTTGTGTGTGGGATCCAGGGAAAATACAGCGAGGTGCTCACTACATTTACAACATTTAGCTGTTGTTGGACTACTGCTCTCTGTGTCCTTCTTTTGGAGTGATTCTGTTTACAGTTCCACAATGGCTGAACGCTACTGATCATAATCATTCTCGCTGAATATATTGCTGTCTTGGGAAGCTCTGGTCAGTGCCACTGTAAATTGAAGTGATCTGCGTGTCAGAGGAGTAACTGTCAGTTGGTGGATCTGTGTAGCACTTAAGTAACCACCAGTCAGTTTCATCAGTTTGATACTGACTTAACTATCAGTATGACGTGTTTCACTTTGGTGCTTACAAGTAACTGTCATTGTGTTATTTGCTGCAGAGAAGTAACTGTCAGTCAGTGTGGACTCAGTAAAGCAACTGTCGGGCAGTAAAATCTGTGTGCTATTGAAGTCAGTTAGTGTGGTCTCTCTCACTTTGATTTTAGCTTAAGAAGTAACTGTAAGTTTGATCTGTATATCACTGATGTAATTGTCAGTTAGTATGTCCTTTTTGTCAGTGAATTAACCATGTTATCTGAGTACCTTACTGAAGTACCTGTCAGTAAAAGTGAGCAAAATAACGGTCAGTGTGAGTTTGATGTTTCTGCTAGCGAAACAATTGTCAGTCAATGTGATGTTTCTGCTAATGAAGTGTAGTGCTATAGTAAACTGACTTTACTGTGGTCAGTTTTAGCTACTTTCAGTGTGGGGTAATACCACAAATGAAGCCCTCTCTCTCAGGGGTAAGCCCTCGCAACGGGGTGGAGACAGAGTGTAGCGCAACTGTAACCAGGTGCAATCGCACAATAAATGGGGGCAATAGTTATTTAATGCTTAACCAGAACTGTATATGTATTTAAAGATAGCACAGATCCACAAAGGAGTATTCAATACAATCAGATAGCATAAAGGAAGCAAATACTCACAACACCATGCATTGGGCTGGATCCCTACAGGCAAGGGTTCATGTCAGTAGAGGTAACAGTAATGTGAAAAGTACAACCAGCTTTCAGGATCTCTTTAGTTGGCATCTACGGGAATTCCTGTCATCCCTAGTCTCAGCACTTTGTCCCTACTTCTGGTCTATTAGTACCCGGGATCTTAATTCCTCTAATGTCTCGTCGTTGGAGCTTTGAGCTGCTCAACTACCTAAGCTATCTATCACTCCTAGAGTGATCTATGACACTGCTAATCTATTTACTAGGGCCAATGCTCCTAGGATCACAATGTCCATTCCCTTCCAGCCTGCTTGGTTGGGCTAAAGAAACGGACCCAGACCTCATGGTTCCCAAGACCTTTATACTACTGCACAGCCATCTAGTGTACACTGTGAGAACTACAGGGGTTACATAAGCACAAGGTCCCCATCAGGACCCATTTAGGAGTCCATTTTACTAGGGATGTGCCTGTCAATAATGTGTAAGGGTGTCTACATTTTCGCATCCCTACAGAGGCAACTGTCAGTCAGTGTGATGTTTCTACTAATGAGGTAGTGGTAGGTCAGTTGGTGTGATGTTTTTGCTAATTAAGCAACTGACAGTGATTTGGGTGTCAAGAGAAGTAACTGTCAGTTAATATGATCCTTGTGTCAATGAAATAATAGTGTTATCCGGGAAAAGTACCTGCCGGTCACTAGGATCTGTGTTCTTGTGAATGTAACTGTCAGTAAATGTGATTTGTGTTTTAGGGAAGTAACTGTCAGTCAGTGGGATCTTTGTGTCAGTAAAGTAATGTAATGTGTTCCAAGTGTCAAAGCTGTAGTCATGTGTTTGTTTTCTTTGAGCTTCACAGTAAATTAGATATGCGTGAGAGTGTGCCTAATGCGTGTTAGTGAATTTATGCAGCAATTAAGGGTAATAAGGGTCTGACATTGATCCTCTCTCTAGAGTGTAACATTAACGTGTGTACTCGGAGAATGCTCGTGTCCCATCTTCCCCATTCCTGCATTTTAACAAGCTCATTGTACCTGACACACCCCTGGGACTCTAGGCTGGCAGAGGTGTAAGGGATTGTAATAGTGTTGGGATGCTATTTACAGAAGGGAATGGTACTGTCTGCAGGACACTCTCGCAACAAGGTCAGACAGCACCAACATGCAAGGTGTGATGATGCATACAAATGCTGGTGTCACTTGGCTTCTCAGTGCCTGCTTACTCATAGCAAGATTATATTCTGTGCCTTCGATTAATTATTTCACATGCATTTTACAATGCAGGGCTCCTAAGGTGGACAATCACCACGAAGATCCTGTTTTGATGGCATCTCCTGCTGCTTCTGACACTGGAGCTGCCTACATTAGCATTAAGTTGTATAAAATAGATCAACGGCTGGAGTTGGTTCTGTTCAGCAGAGAAACTAATTTGTCAGTCAGCAGTTGAGTATATTATACTGCAAATTAAAGGCTGATGGTCGTGTTACTCCAGCACCAACCTGGTCAGCAGGATGGCAGAGCCAACTTACCACATTGGGTGAAATTGGGTAGATTCTTTGTGTGTTGTCCTTTGGGATCAGCTCAGTGAGGCACTTGCACAGATGCACAATGCTGCAAATGTTTTATGTTACACCTTAGAACATAGTGTTGCACAGGGCTTAGAACTGGTAGGTGAGAAAAGTGGGGTTAGAGTAGGTATACAGTAAATGGCAGCAGTAGAGCAAGTTATGGTTATACTTTGTATCACTGTTGTCCAACCTGCAAACACTTGTAATCTAGTAGCACTCATAGGGACTGCCAGAGAGCTGTAGTTTAACAAGAGCCATAGATGAGGGCAGACCTACTTTCAGGTCCGGAACTAGTAGTAGGCAGAAGAGGCACGTGTCTATGGTGCAACAGTGAGGGGGGGGCAGTACCATTTCTGCCGCCTACCCCTCGTATGTGTGCTCATTTGGGTAGGGGCAAGGTGGCCAGCTGGGTTGTCTAAGGCAGTGCCTACTTTATATGGATAGTATGGCCCTCTACCTCTACAAATAAAGATAACCTTAGGGGTAATTTATGACAGTGTGCCAGGTGCAATTTTGAATGCCAATCACAATTTACTTTTTAACCAATTATGTAGCTTTTTTCCATAATTCCATTGTGATTGCAGCTACGCTCTCATTTTCATATTTTTTGCCATTTCATCATTGCACACCACATTTGTGCATCAAAACAGATGTAATTGTACTTCTGTTACATAGTCACATAGTTCAATCAAGTTGAAAAAAGACCAAAGTCCATCCCCAGTTGAAACCCAGCATCCAAACACACACCCCTCCATACACTTACATAAATTCTATATACCCATATCTATACTAACTATAGAGTTTAATATCACAATAGTCTTTGATATTGAAATAATCCAAGCAAGTCATTAACTGAATCAGCCATCACAACATCACCCGGCAGTGCATTCCACAACCTCACTGTCCTGACTGTGAAGAACCCCCTACGTTGCTTCAAATGAAAGTTCTTTTCTTCTAGTCTAAAGGGGTGGCCTCTGGTACGGTGATCCACTTTATGGGTAAAAAGGTCCCCTGCTATTTGTCTATAATGTCCTCTAATGGACTTGTAAAGTGTAATCATGTCCCCTCGCAAGCGTTTTTTTTCCAGAGAAAACAAGCCATTGTGTTGTGACACAAATCTGGTGTATCTAGAATTTTTACAGTGGGAGTTGGGCCATTTTTGGAGCACATGTTCAAAAGGGCATTTGAATCATAGGGTGCAATTTGTCTATTGATGCAACTCTAATGCCAGCACTCCATTGCATTCATTTTAGAGCACACGGGTATGATTATAAATGATCACGCTAAAATAGCAGCTGTGGTTGAAAAAAGGACCTCTATCAAACGAAAACCTATTGCATAAATAATTCAAGATTCCTGTTTCTTAGGGCTGAACTCCACGAGTGTTTACCCTCAAATCATGTTGAACGATGAAACGCAGGCGACAAATCGGATGTAGTGGCACTCGTCAAAATATAATGGGACTGAACGAAAAATCGCAGGTATAAACTACACACGATAAGAATGTCAGATGAAGACGCAGCTTGCTGCATTCACATCCAACAGTCATGTCATGTCGGATGGAATCTAGTTTATACCTGCGATTTCACGTTCAGTTCCATTGCTTTTTTGCTAGTGCCACTACATCCGATTTGTTGCCTGCGTTTGTTGTTCTGACATTATCCGACAGAAAATGCTCATGGAGTTCAGACCTTAACCTTGGGGTCATAATTGTTACTACAACTCTCAATATATAATTAAGGGTGAAATCATGCTAGGAGTTGTAGTTGCACATCAACTGGGAACCAAAGGGGACTTGTCAAGAGGAATTTCCTGATATAAAACAGCAGAAAAGACACTCTGCCTTCTGTCCATGGTTCTGAATGAGGCAACATGGGCATTTTTTCTTTACCTACGTATGCAGGCATTAGAGGGGTTGAAGTTCTCCATAAACATCAAGTTTGCACAAGTTCTTTGCAAATTCCGCATCCGTTTCCTCCTCACTGTTTATAGTGTTTATAAGTGTTTACAGTGTTTATAAGAGTGAAATAAAAGAAATGGCCCTTAGTCACAGGCCATTTCAAGCAAAAGTTGCATTTAGGTGGAGAAACATGCAGTTCATGTGTGTAACTATCAATGTGCTCCACCGCTGGCTTTAGATTCATTACATTAATGAGTCTGTTGTGAAACTGCAGAACCGCAACCAGGGGAGGTGAGGCAGAGGACAATACATGTATGTGTAACCTCCATCCCCGTGTTCTGATCATTGTCACACTGGGATGCCAGGGGCCCACCAGAAAACCTTAGACCATGGGCCCACTTTCCAAACTATTATTCCTCCTCTCCTCTCTCAATAGGCCAAACTGCAAGAGGGCCCACTGGGCCCACCGGGCGTTTTCCTGGTATCCCGGTGGGCCAGTTCTACATTGGTTCTGATGCACATCCTAAGCAAATAAACACAGCTTGTACCAAGAGCAGCACAACAGAATGCATTTAATGCAGCATCAGAACCCCCTTACTGTTACACATGGGCAAGAGTTTTGCTCCTCTATAGAACTGTAAGTGAACAGTGAAGTTTAGGTTAGTTCTAGGTGTTTTCTGGGCACCCTTACCTGTAGAAGAGAGATTGGGTAACCTGGTACAACCTGTACATGGCTCTTTGGAAATACTTTAGATTGATCCATTTGAAGAAGGAGAAACTGTAGCATTTCATGGGTCTCCACAACTGGACTCATAGGGCCTATATCACTGTTAGCTACTGTTGTACAAGCTGATTGGATGCACAGGTATGTATCACTGCTCTTTCTCCACCTTGGCATGACTGTTAAGGGAACTGTCCATAATTTGGATCTTCATATCTTAAAGGGATACTGTCATGGGAAAATTTTTTTTTTTTCAAAATGAATCAGTTAATAGTGCTGCTCTAGCAGAATTCTGCACTAAAATCCATTTCTCAAAAGAGCAAACAGATTTTTTTATATTCAATTTTGAAATCTGACATGGGGCTAGACATATTGTCTTTTTCTCAGCTGCCCCAAGTCATATGACTTGTGCTCTGAAAAACTTCAATCACTCTTTACTGCTGTACTGCAAGTTGGAGTGATATCACCCCTCCCTTTTTCCCCCCAGCAGCCAAACAAAAAAACAATGGGAAGGTAACCAGATAACAGCTCCCTAACACAAGATAACAGCTGCTTGGTAGATCTAAGAACAACACTCAATAGTAAAAACCCATGTCCCACTGAGACACATTCAGTTACATTGAGAAGGAAAAACAGTAGCCTGTCAGAAAGCATTTCTCTCCTAAAGTGCAGGCACAAGTCACATGACTTGGGGCAGCTGGGAAATTGACAAAATGTCTAGCCCCATGTCAGATTTCAAAATTGAATATAAAAAAATCTTTTGAGAAATGGATTTCAGTGCAGAATTCTGCTGGAGTAGCACTATTAACTGATTCATTTTGAAAAAAACATGTTTTCTGATGACAGGATCCCTTTAAGTTTACAAGAAAATCATGTAAACATTAAATAAACCCAATAGGCTGGTTTTTCTTCCAAAATTGATTAATTATATCTTAGTTAGGATTACGGACAGTGTTCTGTTTAATTATTATTATAGAGAAAAAGGAAATCACTTTTAAAAATATTGGATTATTTAGATATAATTGAGTCTATGGGAGATGGCTGTAATTTGGAGCTATCTGGATAATGGGTTTCCGGATAACTGATTTAAAGACTGTGTATTTAAAGACTACGCCATTGTGGTTGGGGAGTGGAAGGCAAAATGCAAAACTCTATTGAAGTTTGTAAAAAGTTATAGATAGTGATGGGCGAATTTATTTGGCAGACGCTAATTTGAGGCGAATTTACGCGTTTCGCCGGAGGCACATTTTTTTGGATACAGACGACAATTCCGACGTCGGTGACAATTTAGACGATGGCAACAATTTAAGGCGCCCATTGACTTTTTCGCAGCTTTCGGTGAAGCGAACGGGAGGAATTCGCCCATCACTAGTTATAGATCATAACAGGGCTGTCCTTTTTTAGGTGGCCTACTGTATTGACTTGGAAAGTTAGGGTTTTATTAGAGATAAATTCTTATTTGCTGTATTGGATAATCCAGGGAGTGGAACCTGATGGCCCCTAAGGGTGTTAACTCATTGCTGTGATATCTGAGGAACTCTAACAAGTTGTCCTGTACTATGAAGGATGGGGAGGATTTAGCTCAAAAAATCTGGAAAGCACTAAATAGCATTATATTTTCTTAATCCCTAATGGGAGTATTTTTCTCAGACAAGTAACTGCAAGATGGAAAAATTGTAATTAGTGTAATAATTAGCTGAATTTCTGACAACAACAAGCTGGAAGTGAGGAGCTAAATAATCCCTGTAAAAGCCATCATACCAAATGACTCATAGTGAGGCTCTGCTTTGCACACACTGTATCTGAGGCCATATTTAAATATGGCAGCCAAACACGAATCAGCTAAAACATTTCCGCTGCTTTGAATGGTGGTGTTTCCGAGGATTAATCAGTGGAGCCTGTTCTGCTCAGTAGATGGGATCAGACGTAAGAAGGTTCCTCTGCATTAGGGGACAGCTGGGCTCTTTCCAGAATCAGTAGTGTTCAGATGTAATTGGATCTATTTATACAGCTTCTTATTTGCACACAGCACTCTGCAGAAGAGAAGAGGAAGCACAGATCAGCACACACAGAAAAGAGGCAATTGGACTACATTTATATATAATATATTGGTTAATAAGTAGCCCTACGTGGACTGGCAGCCTACAGGAGGCTCTGTTTGGCAGTACACCTTGATTCTATTGAACCAAAACTTACCTCCAAGCCTGGAATTCAAAAAGAAGCACCTGCTTTGAGGCCACTGGGAGCAACATCCAAGGGATTTGTGAACATCATGTTGCTCACAAACCACTGATTGGGGATCACTGATTCATACCATGATTTCTGAAGCCTCTTATTAAGTGCTGCTTGGGCACAAAATATAAAAACACTGTATGACTGTATAAACTATATATGTGTTTATAAAACACACCAATTTTACCATTGGAGAGCAACAGTACATTATATTGCCATTCCTTTAAAACACTATCATTTTTTAGTGTTACTGTTCCTTTAATGATTAATTTAGTTAGCCACGCCTCCTGTGATATTATGCCATGCTCCTTTGGCTTCCTTTAATTGGATTTCAGCAGAATAGATGACAAAGTTCTAGTATCTGGAGTAAGGAAACTTGTTTAAGCTATAGCATAAATGCAACTAAAAGGTCACAAAAAATCATATGTTGGGCTATGGTGTAATACACATGAGACAAGCTCGACCAACAATGCTCCCAAGTTGCAATATATGGGGACTTCTGCTGCAGATAAAACAGTGCATAGAGCAGAGGGTGATGCTATTATCCAACAGAGGGAGATTTATTTTAGTTTCCTCTTTATAATAACGACTCAGTCTTATATAAGGGTATAAGGTGCCCTAAAAACAGTCGCCCACTGATTAACCACTGAGATCACTCTGGAAAAAGGTGTTTATACAAATCCTGACTTAATAAAAGCATGCTGGCTGAGTTATTGTAGGATGTTTGGAGTTGGCCGTTGGATGGATGTGATTGTTTCCCTAGTGAAAGCTGATACTAAATTAGTGCTGGGGATGCAGCATAAAGACACAGTTCCTGGCTGTGAACAGAGGAGGGACATGAAACTTGGTTCTGCCTGATCCAGTCTGCCCTGTTCTATTCAGGCTGGAGTGGCACAGAGATCCCAGTGTGGCTTAAGGGCAGAGAAACGCTCAGATTTGGCGAGATTAGTCGCCCCAACTGCCTTCCCCTGCCTTCCTGCCGGCTAGAATGTAAATCGCCAGCGGGATGGCACTTGGAGTGCTTTGTTTTCCAAAGTTGCGTGAGTTTCCTCATGAGACAACTTTGGGCGACTTCGGAAAACAATGCGATCCGATTGCCACCCCACTGGCGATTTACATTCTAGCCGGCGGGCAGGGCCGGAACTAGGGATAGGCACGTGCCTAGGGCGCAAAGCTGGGAGGGCGCCAGGCATGTACCTCCTCTGTCGCCTACCCCAAGTCCGGTTCCTTTCTGCCTCACTCAATGCATTTTTTCACACCTTTTGCGCATTCGCGCAAACTTCAATTCACGCATGCGCACTCGAGCGCAAATTCGCGCATGCGGGGCCTGCCCAGCGTGGCCCGGCACTTCCGGCGGGAGGCAGTTCGGGGAGATTAGTCGCCCCAAAGAAGAGGAGATTTGTCGCCGGGCAACTCATCTTCCCGAATCTCTGCCCTTATGGTGCACGGGTCAGGGACAATGAGCAGAACAATAACAGAGATTATGGGGCATGTTTACTAACATCGGAGATAAATATCTGGAGAGATCAATCAGATCTTTGGTTTTGTTTTCTAACTTAGTTCACACGAGGAGATTCGGGGAGATTTTGTCGCCTGGCAACTAATCGCCTCGTCTTCTGAGCGACAATCTCTCCGCCTCAGCGTGTCTTCCCATAGGCTATAATGAAAAGTCGCCTGCGCTAAAGCACATGCAGCGATGCGTTTTCCGTAGTCGCCCGAAGTTGCCTCAGGGAAATCTCTCCAGATATTTATCTCCAATGTTAGTATCTCCATTGTGTGGGGGACACAGCAGGGTCTACATTGCCTTTATATCACAGAGGCTGGGAAAACAGACTGCTTCCAAATCAGGCCTCAGTGCATATTACTAGGGAAGCACTAGATCCATACGACCAAATACCAAAAAAATATTCATTTGAATCTAAATGTGTGTGTATGGTTATTTGTCTCCCTGAGAAAAATATCTGCCAATATTTAGTTACTTCTAGTGACTGTGCCCAGGGAGGAAGGTAGGCAGATTTGTTTGGGTTGGGGTGCTGTTCTGAGTGCCGAAGTGAGCTACTGGCAGCAAGTGGTTGAGTGTCATTAGGGAGGGTGAGACCAACTGATTGTGGAGGTGTGTGACAATGGGGCAAGCAGTATTGCTTTGGGCACCTAGCTCTGACCGTGTTGCCACACTGCAGCAGAACTTCAGGTTCTGGTCACACACAGGCCTGCATGAGGGCTGCAGTAGGCACTATGAGGGTTATTTATCAAGCTCTGAATATTCCGAACCTCAAATAATTTGTAGTTTTCGGAGCAAAAAAAAAAAAAGCTACAAATTTTTTCGATATTTAATAAAGTCCCCAGCATCTAAAAGCTCTCGAGGTCCTGTATAAGTCAATGGGGAAGGTCTCAGTGTCTGTGCTGATACCGATATCCGATGATTTCTGGGTTTTGGCGCTGGTTTTTGTGGAAAACCCCGGAAAAAAACATTGTTTTTGTGGAAAACTCCAAAAAAAAAAGCTGTTTTTGTGGAAAACTTCGAACAATTCAGAATTTTCAGGGAAAGCTTCGAAGATTTGCCCGAACCTATTTTTTCTGGCTTTTTTCTTCATAAATAAGGTCCATTCAGGGATTTGGAGTTGCTCGGAGTTGGATATTAGAAATACTGAGATAAATTCTGACCTTGATATATAACCCCCTATATGTACAAACTTCCCAACTATCCAAATTTGTGTGGGACAGTCCTGATTTTTCCTGGAATGCACAGTCTCCGGCCAGAGAAAGACAGCTGAAGAGTCCAACACACATATTTGAAACATCATTGTTTTACTGGCTCTTAATATACTCCTTCCTAGAAGAAAAAAAAAGCAATTATCTGTGATATATATAGTCCCTGGCTTGCACGTAGGGTTGTCACCTGGCCGGTAAAAATGATGCTTGATGTCAATGTTGTTAGAAAAAAAACGCCAAGAATATAGAAAGGCCGGTATTTATTTTCCAGAAAAGATGGCAAGCTTACTTGCACCGTCTCAAATTTCTGTGTGTTTGTGTGTTAAAATAATTTTTACCAGCATTACTATCTCTCTATCACTATGGAATAAGTACTGGGAATAATAAATGTTTCATTGTTAATGCGTCATTATCTACATTGGATTAATCTATAGAATGAACTGCTAAACATTAAATTGGAGCACACTGCCACCTACAGGGCTCAGAAGGAATTTTTATTTTGCTGCAGCCTGTTGCTGGCAGAACAGAGAAGCTTTTGAAAGGTAGGGAATTTGTACTCTTTTAGATCAAATTTCATTCAACCCTAAAGCCACGGTTGCCATCTTTAGGGACTGAAATGTTAACCTTAGTCTTATCTTTCTTCCCTTTTATTAATATTAGCATCAGCAGTAATTTTTACTGCCCAATAAGTTACCAAGCAGGTGGCAACCTTATCAATGATTCATATTTTATCGCATTTATAGGTTGTAAATGCATTGTATTTGTTATATTATTTACTACAGCATCCATTGCCTATTCTTCATGCCCCTGTACCCCACTGATCCATCTACACCTAAACACCAATCAAATAGCAGTAATTCCTAACCAACTAATCAAACGACACTGGGTGGCAGGTTATTTGGCTCTTTATACCATAGTATGGGAGTCTTGCAACATGAGGGACACAGGTCACACAGCAGATAACAGATAAACTCTGTAGTATACAATGGGATTCTTCAGAACTTATCTGTTATCTACTGTGTATCCTGTGCTTGAATGGCTGCCCCCATGGCTACACAGAAGCTTTTTTTATATAAACTATAGTAGTGATTCTCATGCAATCACACCAGTTTTACCAGTGCAGGGCAACAGGACATTATATTGTCATTCCTTTATACTTTTTGATGTAACGGTTCCTTTAATGGGAGTACAGCACATACAGTTAACAGCCCTTAATTAAAATAACTTGTTTCTCTCTCTTTTAATAGCCCTCCTTTTCCCACACCAATGTGAAGTGCAGTAAATTAGCTGAATGCTGATCTCCAATTAATTCTCATGTTATCTCCATATCAGTGGGCAGCTAGGTACCCGGCCAAGTTACATCGACCGACTAATAACAAATGACAGACGGAAAGTTTTTTTAAATTCCTAATAATGTTCCTGGCAATAGCAAAACCATGAAATAACCTTGGAATGCGTTAGGAAGAGATGATATCAACTCAAAAACATGATTTTATTTAAACTTGAAAGCCACCCCTAATATTTAGTTCACTGGATTCACAATGAAACTTTGCCATTGACATAAACCCAGTATTATTGTGCTTACTAGTGTTATTATGTAAAGGTAATGGTGATTTAGAAGAACTATAACTCTCTTGTCTTCTCTCTGTTCTCCACAGCCTCTTTGTTTATCATCGCCATGCTCCTGGGGAGTCTGAACAGCTGCTGCAACCCATGGATCTACATGCTCTTCACTGGGCATCTCTTCCATGACCTTCTGCAGCGCTTTCTGTGCTGCTCCGCTCACTACCTGAAGTCCAGCCAGCAGGGCAATGACATGAGCACCAGCAGGAAAAGCAACTCTTCCACCTTTGTGCTCAGCCGTAAGAGTTCCAGCCAGAAGAGCATCACTCAGCCCTCTATTGCCTGAGAACGACAAACAAGCCCTGAGGACTTATAGGTCTCTCTCTCTGAGACTGGCAGTGGCTGTGACTGTAACTAGGGTTGCCAACTGGCCGATATTTTATTGGCCTGGCCGATAAAAATGATGGCTGATCCCAATGTTATTAATAGGAAAAAAAGATAAATATATAGGAAGGTCGGTATTTTTTTCCAGAAATGTGGCAACCCTACCTGTAACTGAAGCTACTGTATCACTTACTGTATAGCAGAGTTGTCATTCACCTATAATAACAAGCTTATTCCTCCTACTATGGGCCAGCTATACACACTCCTGTTTAGATATGGAAATAGTCCAAGTGCTACAATCAAACTGATAGGGGATGATTTTTAACCTTTGGCCCTTCCACAATCTTTGTGGGGCAGCTCCTGTTATGCAAAATGTGCAGAAAAGATTCTGGAAATCAGATGCTAGAGAGTCGGTTGAAAAGTTCATTGATAATGATGTGAAGTTTATCCCTTGGGGCACTTAATGTCTTCAGTCATCCTTATGAATTTGTGTGGGAATACTTGTATTCTGATCTTTGGTCCCAGAAAAAAAGTCTGACCCTCCTCAAACATTCTATTTAACAACTGTGAGCAAATGCTTCTACCTTTGTGGTACCAGGTCACTAACGTTCTGGTCATTGCCTTGCATCTCTGAGCCAAGTTGGGATCACTTCCAAAATATATATAGAGAGAGAGAGAGAGAGATGTATATATAATACAGCTGATGTAATTATAGAATTGAATCCAGATGATCTTCGGCCTCACGTATGCCCCTACCATGCCCAATTGAAAACTGGCCACCATCTATTACATTCAAACCCTGCTATGTTACAACCCAACCATAGACTATTAGTGGAATAAATATGGGTTTCCTGGTTTTACATGAATAACATCAAAATGTTAAGATATCAACCTCATTGGTTATTTTTGCGTGTTGATGCGTTAAAAATGAGCATTGACTTTGAAGTGGCCATGATTTGTTACCGCTCACCCAGCTAGGAGTCACCTTTCATTTTCTAGCTCAACGTTTGTCCAACCAGGTGGCTGCCATTGAATATTATTAGGTATGACTGGTATCTGAATCAGTTGCATACCACTGATTTGGACAAAGAGCTGCATCAAAAGTGGTTTAAAGTGTGAGGCCTTAGTAACCATGGCATGATTTGTCTGCTGTAATGCACTGTAATTAACCCAGATATGATATTCAGAGCTTAAATTCCATAAAAATATACATGAATAGAAGGTTCTCAAAACAAGAGAACCTGAGCTGGTCTCCTAGCAAGGACATGTCAGGACACTAGTGTTATATTGACCAGCCGCACTACTGTGTTTATTCCAACAACCCTCCCAAATTAGATATTGTCATGTAACTGAGGCATATTAATATTTATAATTGCCTCAAAGATACACACCTTGTCCGAGATCTGCAAGTTGCTTACGCCTGCAATGATTGAATAGAAAGGCAGAAGGTGGAAGGTGACACTGGTTACTAGGCAGACAGAAAAAATGTTTGTTCATCTCATTTAAAGCAGAGAGGTATATTTAGTATAATTCAGAATAACATATCAGTCACATGCATGGCACTCAGTATTCAGGAGACAGTTTAGGCTTGGGCGAATTTGACCAGATTCGTTTGGCAAAAAATTTGCCGCCGGCGAAATGTTACCTTCGCCCATTAAAGTCAAAAAGTTCTTGACGCGCAGTGATTTTTTTTTTTGACACCATACAAGTCTATGTGTGTCATTTATGCGGCGAAAACATTTGCTCATCCCTAAAGACAGACAATTGGGTGCCCACTCCAACCTGCAGTAACTTCTGTTCCATGGGGAGTTTTAACTGAAATTGCTTCTCCCATTGACTGAGTGCTGCCACTGGATTTAAAGGGAATGGACTCAGATGGGTACAGAATAGACAGGGAGATCCTGAGACGACATTTTGCTTTTCAATGTTGCCTTTCTTTCACATTGTTGGAATAGGGTTCCTCTATCCAATTTTTTGAAAAGATCTAGATAGTTGGGAAAAAGCTATAACTGAAGTCATATTATAAGTTATATATACGTTATGTACATGATATCAAAATACCTTTGTATTGAGTTGTTAACAGATTACAACTATCGGCATCCTCAACATCTAAAGAGGGTCTCTGCTTGAGTGAGGGGGGATGTGATGGAATGGAAACCACTGTGTACCTCCCAAAATTTAAAATAAAAAATTGTAAATCTGCCCTGGCCACAGCAAGATTCAGCAAGACCATCTCCTTGGATTCATTCCCGCTTTCTGATAAGTCTCTTTTTCTTGGGTTCAGAACTCTCATGTCTCAATAGACACAACTGAGAACCAAGGCATTAGTGTTTTTCATTGTTTTTAAATACAGGTATAGGATCTGTTATTCAGAATGCTCAAGGGGTTTTCCGGATAATGGAACTCTCTGTAATTTGAATCTTCAGACCATAGGTCTACTAGACAATCATGTAAACATCAAATAAACCCAATAGGCTGGTTTTGCTTCCAATAAGGATTAATTATATCTTAGTTGGGATCAAGTACAAGCTACTGTTTTATTATTACAGAGAAAAAGGAAATCAATGTTAAATATTTGGATTATTTGGATAAAATGCAGTCTATGGGAGACGGGCTTTCTGTAAGGGGTTTTGAATAACAGAATCCATACCTGTACTTCAAATGCCTATCTGTAAATGGGGGGGGGAAAAACTTTTGCTACTTTTTTTTTTTTTTTTTAAATATGGCATTTTTAAGAAAAAAGGCACTTTAAATAATTTTCTGTGCTGTAGTTTAAGCAGGAGTTTAGAAAAATGTTGGAGCCCATCTCCCAGCCTGTGCAATGTTCAAAGCTCTAGGAAACAGAGAAATAGGCTCTTTTTCCTCAAAATGATTCATGTAAAAATAAAAAAACGTAGTAAATTAAAGTATGGAAGCACTCTTATTTTATACTAAATTTAAAGTCACCTTTAACGAAGGGTTCTATCTATGAAACCTTATAGAAATGATTTTTAAAATAAAGTATATATATATATATATATATATATATATATATATATATATATATATATATATACTTTATCCAGTGGCGGAACTACCGGGGGAGCAGGGGCAGGGGGTGCGCACCCCCTCAGGGCCCCCCGGCAGTCCGTTCGCCGCTGAAAATGCGCCAAATGCGGCCGTACAGAGGGAGCGGGGCCCCCCTCTAGAATCTATTGACTTTATCCTTGATAAAGGCCCCAAGGCAGTCCTATATATATATATATATATATATATATATATATATATATACACACACACACACACACACACACACACACACACACAGAGGGCTGCTCCTACCTTACCATTACTCAGAGCTAGGTTTTACTGTTTTACTGATGAAAACATCTTCTTTCCAACAGAAATCCAAAACCAAAGTATTTATAAATAAACATACTTTTCTATTTTGTGGTGTAAGTTTGTGTGCAATGTAACTAATGCTGGCAAAGATGAGATATTTTCTTGCCAATGGCTAAAACGTCATATCAAAAATGTCCCACTAGCCTCAAGATTTAACATTAGCGGGGCCATGTAATAATACAAAGTTTGCTCGGGGGCTAGTAACCAATAGCAACCAATCCAATATTTGCTTTCAGACTGCTGAAAGTTCTGCGTGTTGATTGGATGCTCTGGGAATTTTATTCAACTTATGGCAACTGTGGCTGTGAGAAAGCAGAGACTGTGAAATAGGCCTGAAAAAGAGCAGCACTCGCACATTATTTTCACCCCCCCTTCCATATGGAACGAAATGGCCAGAAAATGTAGTTATAAAATGTATATTTGTATGTCTCTATAGATATATATGTATAAAAAATATCTGTAAAATAAACCTATTATTTAATGAAAGCTATAGTTTTGGATGAATATATGCAGGAAAATATAATTACTATGGGAATTTGCAGCTTGGTTATTACTTGTCTTTAGTGGCTCTTGAGCTGCTGCTGAACTAAAGGCAAAGCTTGTGCTTGTCGTCATGGGATGCAGGTATATGTTAAATATATTTGTGCTAAAGTTATGAACCTGACAACTATCTTCAGCTCTTCAGAAGAACTTTTTTGAAATCTAAATCTGAAAGCTGAATTTAAACAAGCTGCCTGCAGTAATCACTGATATTCAGCTTTGCCCCCTGGTTAAACAGCATGGCTGTCCTTTCACAGACCTGTGTATAATGAGACAAATAATATTTGTTATAGTACAATATCAATTCTAGCAGGATGTATTATTGCTTAACCACTGACATTTTCCGATGGGATTAATTCAAGGTATTCATTTAAAAATCAATGGTTTATTTAAAGATGAATAGTACAAGGACCGAGATCTTCTTTCTGTTAGCAGACCAAGCCTACTGCTAGGTGTTGCACTTAGTTATATCAGGCACCGGAGCAGTATGTAAGGCTTTCAGGGCAGGGAAACCTAGTTAATTAATCTGGGCAAGTTGGCATGAACTGCTTTATCTTAATCCATAAAGTCAATATATGGAATCTCACCTTCTGCCAAGAAGTCGGTTTTTATTTTACCATTGAAACCGTGAGCACTAGTGCATGTTTCATAGGGATTATATTATTATTATGTAACTTAAAGGAATATATATATATATATATATATATATATATACTGGCATGTAGGTACTTGTGAAGCAAGAAAGCATAGAATTACACAGCAGCACCTTTACTTTCATTCTGCAGAGCTTCTTGACCCAAGCAGTACAACTGAGCTGAAATCAGAAACACGCGTCTCCAGGCTTCACAACAGCAAACACACTACAGTGAATGTGGTTTCACAAGTAAAGCCTACAAATACTGTAGCTTTCATGTCCATTATGTCACTTCAATGAATAACTGGTGTTACCGGTCCTTTAACTTTGCGTACCTGTCAAACTATGGAGTATTAATTAACTTGACTAATTCATGCCATCCATCTGATAAGGTCCATTTTATAAATCACCACCGCATAGATATATTTTTTGATATTATGTTTTGCGCCGGGAAACTTTAAATATTTACGGTTTTATTTGTAAATGTAAAAGCTTTATTTTATTTCTTGTTAATGAAAGTAAAAAAAAAAAAAAGTCATTTAAAGAAAACCTTTAATAAACTCACCTCCTTCAAAGTATAATTTGGCTTCTCAAACTGTGTCTGTTCTGGGCAGGGCAGCCATCAAGGGGGGAGAGTTGTAGGGGGCCCGAGGGTAAGGGGGGCCCGGCTACGCCACACTTACTTGATTCGCCAGCCCCCCATCCTTCTGAGAGCTGCTAACTTCGGGAAGGCATGGACGTTTAAGGGGCCCTGGCCACCAATTTTCTTATAACATTTTTTCTCATGTGGGGTCCTAGCCACCAATATTTTTTAATAGGGGGGCCCTGACTACCAATATCTTTTTATTTTTTATTAACATGTGGGAACCCTAGCCACCAATATGTTTTTTTACTGTGTGGTAGGGGGTGGACCTGTTGGGGGGCGGGGGGGACCTGTAGGTAGGTAGGGCTTGCGATGGGTGCAGCCTAGGGGGCCCAGGAAATTGTGTTGTATGGGGCCCTGTGATTTCTGATGGCGGTCCTGGTTCTGGGTGATTGGCAAGAAAAGAGATATTCTAAAGGGTAAAAATATAAATTTTGAATATAGAATATTTGTAGAGCACACAGACACTATATTTTTTTCTGGGGAAAAAAATCTATAAATGTTGCTCTAGTAACAGATTATTAGTACAAACCCTTATCAACCAATAAAAAAATACTATCATTAGTTGCACAGCCAAAGACTGAAAAATTGCTGGCCACAAGCTTACTTATCTAAAATAAAAGAAGCTATGAAGGGATAGGCTTAGCGATCAAGTCAGTGTGGCCAACCTAGTGGGGTTGTGATCAGCCTAATGAGTGAGTTAATGCGACTGGACCAAGGGGATATTCTTGTGGGTCACTGTTCCACTGGGACCTCCTTCCCCTAGCAATTCATTCATACTCTAAGGCAGTGCTGTCCCACTTCTGTGGTACCGAGGGCCAGAATTTTTCTGGCCAGTGTTAACCACACCATGTTATAAACCACACCTACTTTAAACCACACCCATGTTACCACAAGACCATATCCACATTAATGGTGGTAGCACACGAAAAAAACACATGGTTGGTGCTCACTGCAGGGATATCACTCTTCACTCATATGTGAAAAAAAGTTAAATCCATATGCCTCCTCCCCTGTGGATAACACAGCACCCCTCCCCCCACAGCACACCCAGAGAGCATGGGGCAGGCAAAGTATGGCACACACAGGGAGCATATTTCAGGCAGAGTATGGCACACGGGGAGCATAGGGCAGGCAAATTATGGCACACACAAGAAGCATAGGGCAGGCAAAGTATGGCACACAAAGGGAGCATAGGGAAGGCAGAACAGAGCAGGAGACAGGGAAACCTATCAGGGCCACTCTAATATGTGCTACATACAGTGACACAGTGCTGGTGTCCCTTCAGCAGTTTTTATGGTGTGTGAACAGGTGAACAATGTGGGCAGTTTCAGTTTGGGTCTCAGGTGTGAACAGTACAGGGCTTTAGGGTGTGAACAATAGAGGTGTCACAGGTATGAACAATGCAGGGGGGTAACATGTGTGAACAATACAGGGGATTACAGTCTGAATTTGAGGTTTAAACTATGCAGGGCCAGTTAATCTCTGTAGTGATACCTTTAAAAATGTATACATGGTAAACAGACACAGCAGGCAGGCTTTCACGTGGGGGGCACACAAGACGGGCCACCAGTTGGACCTGCTCTAAGGCCATTATAGAGTGTTCCTATAGCGCAACAGAAGACACGGGGGCTGCACCACAATTGTAAATGAGGAGAAGATTAAAACAGTAAGGTTTAACCAATCCTAGCATGACTTTCTTGTATGATGTGCTTGATCACTGGTTCTCATGCAGGTAATGGAGAACAAACACACACAAGTAAAAATGATAATTAGATGGGGGGTGCAGAATGAGGCTGAAAGTGGGAAGTAATAGAAATGCAGAGATGGCAGAGAAATGTTGAATGCAGTAGAGCAAAACTTCATATGGTAATTAGGTATGAGCTTTTTCTCATGGAAACTGTCCAAATACAATCAATAAATAATGCTATGCCTTTTCAGAAATACCTTATGTATTCTTCACTTTCCCCCTCTCTGCAATCTGTCTCTCTACATGCAGGAGACAAAAATCTGATTGACAGTTAGGTCAAATTTAGTGGTGTGAGTTCCCATTGCCTAGAAAATGTAAACATTAACTGTATTATCAAAATAACCAACTGAAAGCTGAATGATGAGTAACAGGTTGCTGAGAAGGGAGTAGAGAAGAGTAACTTGATAATTTGAGAAAGGTACAGAATTTTTTATTGGTTCTTTAAAGAGTTTTTTGCTTCCATGACATGACACTCATATTACATTTTCAATTTTGTGGTAATTCCCATTTAGAGAAAGAAAGGAAAGAAGTGAAAGGCAGACCATGAAGCATGTAGGGCAGAATTAAATAAAGAAGAGAAAAGTGGAATGTTAAATGGAAAAGGCATTAAAATTGGTAACTGAGCTTTACGGGGGAATGGTAGAGGTTGTAGTCTGTGAAAAATGGATAAGAAGAAGAGAAAAGCCAACCAAATTATTTGGACAACTTATTTGAAGGGATCATATTAACAATTGTGTCCTGGCAAATTGAGCAGCAATCAGCATGGCTTTATAACAGATAGGTCTTGCCAGACAAATTTGATTGCTTTCTAAACTAAGGTCTGTTGGGCTTAATGAAGTCGTTTGTACACAGATAGGAAACTGGCTACAAGATCAAGTACAGAGGGTGGTTGTTAATGGGACATTCTCTACATGGAGTAAGGTTCTTAGTGGGGTCCCTCAGTGCTCAGTATTGGGTCCACTTTCATTTAACTTGTTCAATAATGACTTATGGGAGGATATTGTAAGTAATGTATTAGTGTTCGCAGAAGACACAAAACTATTCAGCCCAATTGATTCCATCCAGAATGCAGCATCCTTGCAACAGGATCTTGACAAATTGGCAATCTGGGCAGCTAAGTGGCAGATGAGATTCAGTGCCGATTAATTTAAAGTCATGTACCTGGCATGTAAACATATGCAAGCCACTTATACCATAAATGGGACTGCACTAGGCAAATCCATAATAGAAAAGGACAATGGAGTCCTTGTAGATGATAAACTTGGCTGTAGCAAGCAATGCCAGTCAGCAGCATCAAGAACAATTAAAAAGACTTGAGTTGTATTAAAAGGGACATAGATATGTGGGAGGAGGGGGTCGTTTTTCCACTGTATAGAGCACTGGTAAGGCACCATCTAGAATATGTTGTACAGTTTTGGTATCCAGTGCTCAAACAGGACATTGTTAAATTAGAGAGGGTGTAACGACTGGGTAAAGCTTTGAGTAACTTACCAGCTGCCTCTAGGGATGGCGCGAACTGTTCGCCGGCGAACTTGTTCGCGCGAACATCGGGTGTTCGCGCTCGCCGGAAGTTCGCGAACGTCGCGCGACGTTCGCCATTTTGGGTTCGCCATTGTTGGCGCTTTTTTTTGCCCTCTCACCCCAGACCAGCAGGTACATGGCAGCCAATCAGGAAGCTCTCCCCTGGACCACTCCCCTTCCCTATAAAAACCGAAGCCCTGCAGCGTTTTTTCACTCTGCCTGTGTGTGCTGAAGAGATAGTGTAGGGAGAGAGCTGCTGCCTGTTAGTGATTTCAGGGACAGTTGAAAGTTTGCTGGCTAGTAATCGTTTTGATACTGCTCTGTTATTGGAGGGACAGAAGTCTGCAGGGGTTTGAGGGACATTTAAGCTTAGGTAGCTTTGCTGGCTAGTAATCTACCTTCTACTGCAGTGCTCTGTATGTAGCTGCAGTGGGCAGCTGTCCTGCTTCTGATCTCATCTGCTGACTGCTGCAATAACAGTAGTCCTTGTAAGGACTGCTTTTATTTATTTTTTTGTTGTTTTACTACTACTACTACTACTATAAGAGCCCAGTGCTATTAGTCTAGCAGTGTTGGGGAGTGGGACTGGTGTGCTAATCTGCTGCTCCTAGTAGTTCAGCAGCACCAACTTTAATTTTTTTTTTTTTAATATTCATTTTTTTTTTATTTTTACTTTTTTTTATTTTACTACCGCTGTAGTAGTGTATAAGTTGACCTTTTAGGCATTATTTGCCCTGTAGGCATTTTTTGCCCAGTGTGTTATTCAACCAACTGCCATCTAGCTGTGTGACCTTGTTCACATTCTGTCTAAATATCCATAATATTACCGTCTCCAGAAAAAACACCGGAGTGACTTTTTTCAAGCAGCCATAACATATTTTACGTAATCTGTATCCATCGCTGTAGTAGTGTATAAGTTGACCTTTTAGGCATTATTTGCCCTGTAGGCATTTTTTGCCCAGTGTGTTATTCAACCAACTGCCATCTAGCTGTGTGACCTTGTTCACATTCTGTCTAAATATCCATAATATTACCGTCTCCAGAAAAAACACCGGAGTGACTTTTTTCAAGCAGCCATAATATATTTTACGTAATCCGTATCCATCGCTGTAGTAGTGTATAAGTTGACCTTTTAGGCATTATTTGCCCTGTAGGCATTTTTTGCCCAGTGTGTTATTCAACCAACTGCCATCTAGCTGTGTGACCTTGTTCACATTCTGTCTAAATATCCATAATATTACCGTCTCCAGAAAAAACACCGGAGTGACTTTTTTCAAGCAGCCATAATATATTTTACGTAATCCGTATCCATCGCTGTAGTAGTGTATAAGTTGACCTTTTAGGCATTATTTGCCCTGTAGGCATTTTTTGCCCAGTGTGTTATTCAACCAACTGCCATCTAGCTGTGTGACCTTGTTCACATTCTGTCTAAATATCCATAATATTACCGTCTCCAGAAAAAACACCGGAGTGACTTTTTTCAAGCAGCCATAATAAATTTTACGAGATCCGTATCCACCGCTGTAGTAGTGTATACGTTGATCTTGTGGGCAGTATTTGCACAGTGTTTTCTTCAAACCGCCATCTAGCTGTGTGAGCTTGTTCACATTTTGTCTAAATATTGATAATATTATCGTCTCTAGAAAAACCACTTGAGTTACTTTTTTTCAAGCAGCATTCATATATTTTACGTAATCCGTATCCACCGCTGTGTATACGTTGACCTTGTAGGCATTATTTGCACACTGTTTTCTTCAAACCGCCATCTAGCTGTGTGAGCTTGTTCACATTTTGTCTAAATATTGATAATATTATCGTCTCTAGAAAAACCACTTGAGTTACTTTTTTTCAAGCAGCATTCATATATTTTACGTAATCCGTATCCACCGCTGTGTATACGTTGACCTTGTAGGCATTATTTGCACAGTGTTTTCTTCAAACCGCCATCTAGCTGTGTGAGCTTGTTCACATTTTGTCTAAATATTGATAATATTATCGTCTCTAGAAAAACCACTTGAGTTACTTTTTTTCAAGCAGCATTCATATATTTTACGTAATCCGTATCCACCGCTGTGTATACGTTGACCTTGTAGGCATTATTTGCACAGTGTTTTCTTCAAACCGCCATCTAGCTGTGTGAGCTTGTTCACATTTTGTCTAAATATTGATAATATTATCGTCTCTAGAAAAACCACTTGAGTTACTTTTTTTCAAGCAGCATTCATATATTTTACGTAATCCGTATCCACCGCTGTAGTAGTGTATACGTTGATCTTGTAGGCATTATTTGCACACTGTTTCCTTCAAACTGCCATCTAGCTGTGTGTATTATCGTTTCCAGAAAAACCAACTGAGTTTTTGTTGTTGTTGTTTTTTTAAAAATAATGCCAGGCAAAGGCAGGCCGCCACGCAGAGGCCGTGCTAGGGGCCGTGCTGCTATGCAATCCTGTGGCCCTAGCAAATTGCCCAGTTTTAAAAAGCCAATGACCCTGAACTCCCAAAATGCTGAAGAGGTAGTTGACTGGCTTACACAGCACACCCCATCCTCTACCGTTTCTAACTTTACCACAACATCCTCCTCATCCTCCACTGCTATGGCCACCCCACGTAACACTTCCTCCACCACCGGTGCCCCTTCTTCACTGGAGTCAGAGGAGTTATTTTCCCATGAGTTTCTTGAACTGAGTAATGCGCAACCATTATTGCCAGAAGAAGATGAAGGAGATGAGGACGTTACACCAGATTTAATTCTGGCAGAGAACACGACAGAGATGGACATAATGATGAGTGATGAGGAGGAGTTCCCCGCTGCTGCTTCCTTCTATGATGTGTCAGAAGAAATTGATGCATCTGAGGAGAATGATGATGAGGAGATTGATGTTTTGTGGGTGCCTAGTAGAAGAGAGCAAGAGGAGGGTAGTTCAGATGGAGAGACGGAGAGTCAGAGAGGCAGTAGGAGAATAAGACTTAGAAGAAGCAGGGAGGACAGCCCGCAGGGATCAGTAGGGCAACAACATGTATCGGCACCTGTGTTCAGCCGGCCAACGCACCCGCCATTGCCGCCAATGCCACCAACTTCTACTGTTAGCGCCAGATCGCACACTTCCAAAAAGTCAGCAGTGTGGGATTTTTTTAATGTGTGTGCCTCTGACAAAAGCATTGTAATTTGCAATGAGTGCAGTCAGAAACTGAGCCTTGGTAAGCCCAACAGCCACATAGGTACAACTTCTATGCGAAGGCACATGAGCGGCAAGCACAAAGCACTTTGGGAGCAACACCTCAAAGGCAACAGGCAAACTAAAAGCCACACTCCTTCTGGTCCAGCATCTTACTGCTCTACCTCTGCTCTCCTTGACACGTCTGAACCACCCTCCACTCCGCCTTCCACCTTGACCACCTGTTCCCATTCCCAGTCATCTGCCACCAGCCAAGTTTCTGTGAAGGCCATGTTTGAGCGTAAGAAGCCAATGTCTGACTGTCACCCCCTTGCCCGGCGTCTGACAGCTGGCTTGTCTGCACTCTTAGCCCGCCAGCTTTTACCATACCAGCTGGTGGACTCTGAGGCCTTCCGCAAATTTGTAGCAATTGGGACACCGCAGTGGAAGGTACCCAGCCGCAATTTTTTTTCTAAAAAGGGAATACCACACCTGTACCAACATGTGCAGAGCCAAGTTACCGCATCTCTGTCACTTAGTGTTGGGCCAAAGGTCCATATGACTACTGACGCATGGTCCTCCAAGCATGGTCAGGGCAGGTATGTCACCTACACTGCCCACTGGGTGAACTTGGTAATGGCTGGGAAGCAGGGAATGGGTAGCTCAACAACAACAGTGGAGTTGGTGTCACCGCCACGGATTGCACGCGGTTCTGCCACCACCTCTACTCCTCCATCGCTCTCTACCTCGTCTTCTTCCTCTTCTTCTTCTTACTCTGCTGCTGGGTCCTCCTTCTCCTCCTCCACACCTGTGCACCCCCAGCTCCCCCTAGGCTATTCGACGTGCCAGGTACGCCGTTGTCACGCTGTCTTGGGGATGACGTGCCTGGAAAGCAAAAACCATACCGGATCTGTACTCCTGTCATCTCTGCAGTCACAGGCCGATCGGTGGCTGACCCCACACCAACTGCAGATCGGAAAAGTGGTGTGTGACAATGGAAGCAATCTGTTGGCAGCGTTGAGACTGGGCAATTTAACACATGTGCCCTGCATGGCACATGTGTTAAATTTAATAGTCCAACGTTTTGTCTCCAAGTACCCAGGATTCCAGGACGTTCTCACCCAGTCCAGAAAGGTGTCGGCCCATTTCAGACGTTCCTACACAGCCATGGCACGCCTTGCTGACATTCAGCAGCGCTACAACATGCCAGTCAGGCGTTTGATTTCTGACAGCCAGACTCGCTGGAATTCAACGCTCCTTATGTTGGAACGTCTGCTGCAACAACAAAGGGCCGTCAACGAGTACCTTTTTGAACTGGGTGGTAGGACTGGATCTGCAGAGCTGGGGATTTTTTTCCCCCGTTACTGGGTGCTTATGCGCGATGCCTGCAGGCTCATGCGACCTTTTGAAGAGGTGACAAATATGGTCAGTCGCACCGAAGGCATCATCAGCGACCTAATACCCTTCGCTTTCTTCCTGGAGCGTGCCGTGCGACGAGTGACAGATGAGGCTGTAGACCAGCGTGACGAGGAGCTGGAAGCACACGATTTATGGTCGGAATCACCAGAACGAACCCAGGCACCTGCTGCAACGCAGGGAGAGGTGCCAGAAGTGGAGTCAGAGGAGGAAGGTGGCTTTGTGGAGGAGGAGGAGGAGGACCAACAGGAGCAGGCTTCCCAGGGGGCTAGTGGTGACCTTTTGGGGACCCCTGGTCTTGTACGTGGCTGGGGGGAGGAGACCGTGGATGATGCAGTCCTTGATAATGAGGAAGCGGAGATGGATAGCTCTGCATCCAACCTTGTGAGAATGGGGTCTTTCATGCTGTCATGCCTGTTGAAGGACCCCCGTATCAAGAGGCTTAAGGAGAAGGACCTGTACTGGGTCGCAACGCTACTAGACCCTCGGTACAAGCATAAAGTGTCAGAAATGTTACCAACATACCACAAGTCCGAAAAGATGCGGCATTTACAAACCAGCCTGCAAAACATGTTGTACAATGCTTTTAAGGGTGATGTCACTTCAGGAACTCATCAACATTCCAGGGGCAGAGGTGCCAGTAATCCTGCCACGAGCACACCTGCAAGGACAAAGCCCTTTGGCCGGTCTGTAACGTCAGACATGCAAATGTTTTTCTGTCCAAGGCAGCGCCACAACCCTTCTGGATCCACCCTCAAAGAACGCCTCGACCGGCAGGTAGCGGACTACCTGGCATTAACTGCAGATATCGACACTCTGAGGAGCGATGAACCCCTGGACTACTGGGTGCGCAGGCTTGATCTGTGGCCAGAGCTGTCACAATTTGCCATGAACCTCTTGTCTTGCCCAGCCTCAAGTGTGCTCTCAGAAAGGACCTTCAGTGCAGCAGGAGGGATTGTAACTGAGAAGAGAACTCGCCTAGGTCACAAAAGTGTCGATTACCTGACCTTTATTAAAATGAATGAGGGGTGGATCTCGGAGGGTTACTGCACGCCGGAAGACTTGTTCTGACTTCTATGCAGCTGTCCTTCTCTTCAAGCCTCATGACTCCACACACAGCTGTCCTTTAGCGTCCTCCTCCCTCCGCCACCGTTACAAACTAGGGTGCAAACCCTACTGGTTTAATTTTTTCTGGCCTCTGTGCTTCAGTGGCTGCAACCAAAAAAACTGGGCAAACAATGTCTACAAGGTCAACGTATGGCGAAAAATGACTATTTTCAGCATTTATATGGCATATTTTTTCTGGTAACTGTGCTTCAGTGGCTGCGTCCAAAAAAATGCATATTTTCTGCATTTATATGGCATAATTTTTCTGGCCTCTGTGCTTCAGTGGCTGCAACCAAAAAAATTTATATTTTCAGCATTTATATGGCATAATTTTTCTGTCAACTGTGCTTCAGTGGCTGCGACCAAAAAAATGCATATTTTCTGCATTTATATGGCATAATTTTTCTGGCCTCTGTGCTTCAGTGGCTGCAACCAAAAAAATTTATATTTTCAGCATTTATATGGCATAATTTTTCTGGCAACTGTGCTTCAGTGGCTGCGACCAAAAAAATGACTATTTTCAGCATTTATATGGCATATTTTTTCTGGCCTCTGTGCTTCAGTGGCTGCGGCCAAAAAAACTTTTTGCCATACG
This sequence comes from Xenopus petersii, assembly GCA_038501925.1. Taxonomy (NCBI): domain Eukaryota; kingdom Metazoa; phylum Chordata; class Amphibia; order Anura; family Pipidae; genus Xenopus; species Xenopus petersii. The sequence continues at coordinate 115,203,932 of CM076679.1, read as the reverse complement.
TTGACTCAACGTATATGGCAAAAAATGACTATTTTCAGCATTTATATGGCATATTTTTTCTGGCAACTGTGCTTCAGTGGCTGCGACCAAAAAAACTGGGCAAACAATGCCTACAAGGTCAACGTATGGCAAAAAATGACTATTTTCAGCATTTATATGGCATATTTTTTCTGGCAACTGTGCTTCAGTGGCTGCGTCCAAAAAAACTGGGCAAACAATGTCTACAAGGTCAACGTATGGCGAAAAATTACTATTTTCAGCATTTATATGGCATATTTTTTCTGGCAACTGTGCTTCAGTGGCTGCGTCCAAAAAAATGCATATTTTCTGCATTTATATGGCATAATTTTTCTGGCCTCTGTGCTTCAGTGGCTGCAACCAAAAAAATTTATATTTTCAGCATTTATATGGCATAATTTTTCTGGCAACTGTGCTTCAGTGGCTGCGACCAAAAAAATGACTATTTTCAGCATTTATATGGCATATTTTTTCTGGCCTTGTTGTTATATTTGTACCTCTATGACCTCGTACGTAAAGCAAAACCACGAAATAGTGCAAGTTCAAATACAATGAGGTAGTTTATTGTGTCCAAAATAGAAGACAATAGGTTTTGCCTGGGGAAGTAGTCGTGTGTCACCTAGGTGGTACCCGAATGCTTTCCAAGGATACTCCCATATAACATAAGTTTATATACCCATTTTGATGTCATAGATGGTGGTGATAACAAATGAGAGTATGCCAATACCATACATAGTCTGACTCCTCCTTGTGCAATTAATGTGTAAATGATATACTTAGTCTTACATGTTAGCAAAGGAATGTGGTAACATACTGTGCCTAGCTCCAACGGTCCACAGCCTCGCAATCAGCTATCGGCTAACAAGGCCATTGTGGTATTTCAAGTAATTTGAGCAGAACTTCTGCAGAAAGGGGCCCCCACCAGACAGACTGGCGTTATACTGACACTCTGGAATTTAAGAAACAGAGTGATGATCTTTTTGTTTGTATGGCCTAGTATAAGCTATATTATTGACCACTGTCCACAGTAGACCATTAGTCCATCCTGCCTTGGGCCCTATAGCGTTATGGCATCATAGAGAGCGGGGGTGACAAATATCAACCCTCTGACACTAGCCATTCGTCCGTCATAGGAATTGGACCGTTCCCGATATATTTTTATAATAACAGCCTCTGTGCTTCAGTGGCTGCGGCCAAAAAAACTGGGCAAACAATGCCTACAAGGTCAACGACGTTGACCTTGTAGGCATTGTTTGCCCAGTTTTTTTGGCCGCAGCCACTGAAGCACAGAGGCCAGAAAAAATATGCCATATAAATGCTGAAAATAGTCATTTTTTGCCATACGTTGACCTTGTAGGCATTGTTTGCCCAGTTTTTTTGGCCGCAGCCACTGAAGCACAGAGGCCAGAAAAAATATGCCATATAAATGCTGAAAATAGTCATTTTTTGCCATACGTTGACTCAACGTATATGGCAAAAAATGACTATTTTCAGCATTTATATGGCATATTTTTTCTGGCAACTGTGCTTCAGTGGCTGCGGCCAAAAAAACTGGGCAAACAATGCCTACAAGGTCAACGTATGGCAAAAAATGACTATTTTCAGCATTTATATGGCATATTTTTTCTGGCAACTGTGCTTCAGTGGCTGCGTCCAAAAAAACTGGGCAAACAATGTCTACAAGGTCAACGTATGGCGAAAAATTACTATTTTCAGCATTTATATGGCATATTTTTTCTGGCAACTGTGCTTCAGTGGCTGCGTCCAAAAAAACTGGGCAAACAATGTCTACAAGGTCAACGTATGGCGAAAAATTACTATTTTCAGCATTTATATGGCATATTTTTTCTGGCAACTGTGCTTCAGTGGCTGCGTCCAAAAAAACTGGGCAAACAATGCCTACAAGGTCAACGTATGGCAGTTGTTTAAAGAGAACAGTAGATTACTAGCCAGCAAAGCTACCTAAGCTAAAATGTCCCTCAAATCCCTGCAGACTTCTGTCCCTCCAATACAGAGCAGTATCAAGCAGATTACTAGCCAGCAAACTTACTATCATCTGTCCCTGAAATCACTAACAGCTCTCCCCCTACACTATCTCTTCCAAGCACACACAGGCAGATTTTTCAGATACATTTTTGCCCTTGATCCCCCTCTGGCATGCCACTGTCCAGGTCGTTGCACCCTTTAAACAACTTTAAAATCATTTTTCTGGCCAGAAATGTCTTTTTTAGATGTTAAAGTTCGCCTTCCCATTGAAGTCTATGGGGTTCGCGAACCGTTCGCTAACCGCTCGCATTTTTGCGCAAGTTCGCGAATATGTTCGCAAACTTTTTTTCCGACGTTCGCTACATCCCTAGCTGCCTCCCCCAGAAACCTATTATCTAGAAAGATCTAAAATTTCTCCAAAAAGAGAACAGACAGTGTTAATAGCAGTTTATTTGATATTCTGATTGTTAACAAAAAATCCCATGTGTTACCTTATTGACATTTATATCAGGGAACTTGGAAGAATTTGTGGGAGCGCTTGGCTGTTGGGTAGCTTTTGTGTTCCAAAGTATTTGTCAATTTGCTTTGGTAACTTAATATTTCTGCTCTCTGAGCATCCAGCCTGTTCCTGCCCTGCAGTCTGTTCTGTTTGCTTTTCAAAAATTTATCTGAGTTCAAATAACAAGAGATATAGAAGGATAATGTAAGGCAACTTTATTATACATCCTGATGAACTGATCCAAAGCTAGAGGCTCTAGGCTGATGGCATATTGGGTAGAACGGAACTGCTTTGCCGATCTCCACTCATTACTCCATATGTATCTGCTATACATTCCACCTATGGTTTGTCTAAAGAAGCTTGGTATCTTTCCTTATTATAGCAACTGATTTCTAATACTCTGACCCAAGGTTATCATGAATTCCACTTAAAACCATGGACACCCAACTAGTTAATAGAATATCTGATTTGAGGGAAGACAGATAGGGTATTTGCCCTGTGACTCAAAGGAACACTTAGGTGGTTGGGTTCTTAAAACTAGAAGGGGCAAATTATATAACAATAGATTGATATTTTCAACATATACATCCAGAACGTCTAATCTGCATCCATAAGCTATCATTTAACTACAACTTTTAGCATACATCCTAATTTATAGGGAACCTGAGCCCCAAATTCTTTAAATCTGTATCAAAAATGATCTTTAACACATGGTGATCTGTGCCAAATTCACATCACAGGAGCCACAACAGTGGCTCAAAATGCCAAATAATGCCAAGTAACTGGAATGATGGGGCTGTGTCCCATCTGGTCACCTGAATTACGACTTCCACAAGTTCTCAAGCCATAATCTTGGTGCTGAGTGATAAGGCCATAACACCACCATTGTGCAATGAAGCCAGACTCTCACTGTTAATTCAGACAAGAGGTCTTTGTGGAATCCATCAGCCAAAAGCTTAGATATATATTCTACCACGTTAAGGGGCATATTTATCAAAGGTTGAAGGTTGAAGTTAAAAAAAGTTTGAATTCAAAAAGACCAATCGAATGGTGGTCGAAGTTTTTTGGGGTCGAAGTGGGCCGAATTCGGCCTACTTCGAATCATACCTCGATCATACTTCAATCGTAGTTTTTTAACTTCGACCTTCGAACTCCCCCGATTGCCTCCATAAAGGTTCTAGGAGGTCCCCCATAGGCTAAAACAGCACTTCGGTAGCTTTAAGGTGGCGAATGGTCAAAGCTTTAAAGAGACAGTACTTCAAAAAAATTTGACCTTCACTTGAGTTCCCAACATTTTAATGTGATTGATGATGAGGGTATTCAAGTATTACATGTTTTTCTGCAGAGTCACTTTGATGGAGCTGAAGATTTTGCCCAAAACAGGGTCACAGAAGGTATGAATGCAAAGGGAGAATGTCCTTCCCAAACACTGAGTCTCTATTTAGTAACACTTGACACAAGGCACAGCTGCCCAGATATTGCAAAAGGAAATAAGAGCAACGATAAAACCCCAAATAATGGAGAGAGGAATGCCAATGACAGCAGAACAGAATGCGGTAACACCAGAACTTGGTTATGGCAAAAGTGGTGTAACTGGCTTTCAATACACATCAAAGCTGTGTGTTCCTTGTGGTTCTGAAATCACATCTTCAAAACCACCTGCGCAGGAGCAAACAACAAAACCTATTAGTTAAATGGTGAAAGTAAAACTGCAGAGACTGCTACAGTTAAAAATCAGGGAAGCCACATTGCATTCCAAATAATACAGGGGAGGCATATGTTATGCACATTAGAAGCCCTTGTATTATACTCTAACTTATCAAAGGGAAACGAATGCAAAACCATTTGCAAATATGAATATTTTTTGTAACAAAGTTAGATATTATGTGGCATACTCTCTCACAGCTAAATAAAGTTCCACATACAGTGCCGGTCTTAGGCCAATTGGACCAATTGGGCCCCGCGCCTGTGGGGGCCCCGCAGTTCCGCACCATGGCAACTAGGCAAGAGGAACTAGGAAATGCTTTTACTTCCTCGTCCCCACCAATGATCACTTGCGCACTTGACAGATCAGCTGTACAGATGTCCTAAAATGCTTTCCGTACAGCTGGCTCCGTTCTGGTTACTTCACATGCTGTGTGAAGCCCCCTGCTACCTGTGAATGTGATCTTCCTGTCTCCAGACTTGGCTGCGTCAGGCAAGAGTAAACTATGGCAGCATAGGTATTCCCTGTACTAAGCACAATTCAGCAGGAACAGTCCCCTAAGTTTGCTCATAGTCTGTACAGAGTGATCCCATAAAACTATGGCAGCATAGGTATTCCCCTGTACTAAGCACAATTCAGCAGGAACAGTCCCTAAGTTTGCTCATAGTCTGTACAGAGAGATCCCATAAAACTGGTTACATATACAGTGAAAATCAATATCTGTGCTGTGTGTTTTTTATTTGAACTCCATAAAAATAAAAATGAGTAATTTTTTTTATAATCCATGGTTCTGCACACACATCTGTACAGTGATCGCTAAAAGATGCAGAAAATATTTTTTTGCGCACATAACCTAAAACAAATTAGAAGGAACACAGTCCCCAACTGGCAGCACTTATGGGATAGAGGGAAAGGCAGTGACTATTTGCCACCCACACTGGAACCCTTTGCCAGACAACAAAACTCTGTCTAGGCGGCCCCGCCAAAATAATTCCAATTGGGCCCCGCAGTTGGTAAGACCGGCCCTGTCCACATAGCTACAAGGGAAGTCAGCAAATTAATTTACTGTACTAACCTCGAAAAGACCTTGTTGCCATCATTTCAAGGTCACATTCTGACTGCTGAGGCTAAACTAACAAAAAAGGGATGAGTAATATGTGGGTAAGATAAAGGCAATAAAAAGTTTAGAGAAAGGATGAATGAAAAAAAAAAAGAAAGCAACACAAGAAGACACGATTTAAGCATTCTGAAAAGATGGACAATTTAAGGGTACAATGTCCCATTAAGACCTATAATTTCAATGAAAAATTGCTGTTATAATAATAAATCCTTTTTAAGACTTTATGTGAAAAGTTTATAGAATAACACATTCCCATCATTTAAAAGGAGAAGGAAAGGCTTATTAACTTGGGGGTGCCAAAAGTTAGACTCCCCCAATTGATAGTATTTACTTACCTGACACCCCGGGCAAGTGCTCCTATCAGCTCCTATCAGAAAACTGCATTGGTCAGGGGGTTCTTCCAGCGAGCATCAATAAGCGATTGGCCTCCTTCTTTTTCTTTCTTCAAATTTTCCGGGACAGATGCATGCACAGCAGAGCAACATAGCTGACTTCTTCATTAAAGTTCAGCTTTTTGCATTACTGCTCATGCTCACCCAAGAAGAAAGCTGATCACTCCGTGGTGATCGCTGGAAGAATCCCTGTGCCGGTGCAGTTTTCTGTTGATAGGAGCACCAGCCCAGGGTTTTAGGTACGTATATACAATCACTTGGGGGTGCATAACTTTTGGCACCCCCCAAGTAAACTCAGCCTTTCTTTTTCCTTTAAGTTACATGAGTTGGCTATCATTTTATTACATAGTTGCAATCTTTTCATGGTTCTGCAGAAGGTCATTCTCCTGTCATCATTGATCATCATCACTTGATCTTCATTTTTTGATACTGTGCTCAGCCATTATTATATGATATTGTAGCGCAGCATCCTAATAATATTGCAGACAACTATCATTTCATGGTATTGCTGATGGCAATGCTTTCAACATGCTAGAGCTAACCGCAATCATGATCTAGGAGTTGACCTTGAAAATCATGCTATAGGGATTGGCTTTCATTTTGTTATACTTCAACTAAAGACCTTTTTTATGACACTGCGGCTGGATAGCCTTGTAGGATGGTGAATTTGGTCATCCTTTAAGCAATATCTTAAAAATTAAAATTTTATACTTAGGCACCCCCTAGTGATTGTATTTACTTACTTGACACTCCGGGCCGGTGCTCGTATCAGCAGAAAACTGCACCGGACCAGAGTTCTTCCTGTGAGCACCACTGAGCGATCCTCTTTCTGCTTCTTCACTCTTCAAATTTCCTGGGGCAGATGTATATGCAGAAGAATGAAGTTTTTTCATTACTGTTCGGCTTTTCACTAGACGTGATGTGAGCTGAAAGAAGGAGCACTATAAAGAAGCAGTATAAAATTACTTTCCTTCTATCTATCATCTATCTATCTATCTATCTACAGTGTCCGTCTCTCTCTCTCTCTCTCTCTCTCTCTCTCTCGCTCTCATCCTTTCTATCTATAATCTATCTATCTCTCTATCTACCTATTTATCTATCTATCTAGAATTTTCTATTAGCTGTCTCTATTTTTATAAAATTTGGAAAGACTCAAAGAAGACCTTGGATTTTGGATTAGCATTTGGCAAGCATATTAGTTTGGTAAACATAAAATATGAAAATAAGACAGAATAAAAGACTAAATAAAGCTGGCCATACACAGGCCGATAAAAGCAGCCGACAGACCGAGTCGGCAGCTTAATGGCCAGTGTGTGTGACCCTCCAAAGGGCTTCCCTGATCGATATCAGCTAGATGTTGATCGGACAGGGCTAAAAATCCCATCGTATCGCGGCGCATCTGTTCGTTGATGCAGTCCCGGGATCCAACCGCCCGTATGCCATACATTATGATGGCCCATGATGGGATCAGCCCGATCCTTTTATTTGACTATGTTTATGATCACCTTAAAACATGGATTGAACCTTTGGGCAAAGCCTAAATATATTTGGGTTGCCTGAAGCTACATTATTTATTATGTATATAGCCATGAATGAGATAAAGTGTATCACATAACATAGATATTCTATATGGAATATAAATTGTTGCTCAAATTAAATCTTGATTTTGACCATTGAGAAGCTCTAGCTGGTAACAATCCACTAAGCACCCAAGATGATCAGAGAAGCAATGAACTATTATGCAAATATGTTGCTAGTCGGGTTCCTTACAGCAACTGACTGGTTAAACATCACTTGTTCTTATTAAAGGCCAAATATAATAGAATGCAAATTATACAGGTCACTGTCAGGCTTCATTTCACTCACTTGCATGTAGAACAGATCAAAGACTTGTGTGGATGGAAGCAGAACTCATGGAAAGATCACGTCTGATTAAGAGAGTCTGTGAAATACCAATGTCATTATCTGAGCTGACGCCTGAGCACCTGTGTTCAGTTCTCTTTCACTATTAGGTTTTATTCAATTTCCATTTGAGTTTTTAATGCTGGAAGGGAAAAACCCACTGTCTTATCTAATATATACAGTATGCACAAAGTGGTGTATGCTCCATGCTGCCTGGGTGCTACTGAAAAAAACATTTGAAAATGATAGATAACATGTTATGTTATAATACAATTATATACTCTAAATATATATAAATAACTAATGTAATAAGGGGTGCTAAGTTTAAGGTCAAGTAAACTACAGCAAATTTTCAGATATTTTCATAAACGTGCTGCTTATTATGTCCCATGTTTCCAGCACAGGGTGGAAGTCTGTTTTACCTAAAATAAATATCCTTTGGATTACAACAATCACTTCTTCAATAATTATTAAGGAATGCAAGGCACTGTTCTATTTTCTCAATCATTATTTATTTATTATTATATATTTTCAGCTTTCAAATGGGGGTCACTGGTCCCACATAATGCTCTGTAAGGATGCAAATGTATTGGTCTACTACTTTTTATTACTCATCTTTCTATTCAGGCCCTCTCCTATTCATATTCCAGTCTCCTATTCAAATCAGTACATGGTTGCTAGGGTAATTTGGCCCCTAGCAACCAGACTGCTGAAATTGTAAACTGGAGAGCTGCTGAATAAAAATCTAAATAACGTAAAAACCACAAATATTGAAAAAATGAAAATCAATTGTGATTTGTCTTAGAATATCACTCTCTCAAAGGTGAACAACCCCTTTAATTAATTCATTCATTCGGTCAAAACATTCATGCTTAATAATGTTGGAAAAATGGTAAAACTATAGACAGCAACTGAACAAAATAATATTTTTTTAACCATTTCTTTCAGAGTAAGCTACGACTTTGTATCATTAAATTTAGTCTTTTTTCCTTTGAGCTTCACTTACCCTTCCAATGAGCCAGGAGCTTGACTGTCAGATTGATAATAAACAGAAATTCATTTTAAGATTAAATTCACAATTTAAAGGCACAGTAGGAACTCAGTCATTAAAGGAGAGCTACATTTTATCTAAGATGGGTAGAAATACTATAAGTTATGTTTTGTGCTTCTGTACCAGCCTAAAGTCATCACAACCCCTTTGTAGGGAAGATATTGCTTTCAATGTATTATCTCTCCATCTCCTTTTCTTCTGATTGACATCACATGCTCTGGGCTGCCGTCACTTACCCAGGGTCGGACTCTTAGCCAATAGGGCACCGGGAAAAAACCTGGTAGGCCCGACTCTCATACGCCCCCCCCGGCCCAGACCCATTTCCTACTTGCACCACTTTCTACCTTCCTCCCTGGCTCTAGTCGCTACCCCAACCTCCCTCTTTGGCCCTGGTCGCTGACGCTTGAAGGAATTGGTAAGGCTGGTATGGGGGTCCCAGTCCAGTGTAGCACTTGGCTGAGCTTAGAGAATGATTCAGAAAACACTGATTTGTAATTAATTCACATTCATAGTACAGGTATGGAATCAGATATCTGGGAACCCAGAAAGATCCCAATTACAGAATTGCTGTCTCCCATAGACTCCATTATAATCCTATAATCGAAATGTTAAAACAGTATTTCCTTTTTTTCTGTAAAATTAAAAAAGGACTAGTACTAATTAATCCTTATTGGAAGCAAAACCAACTTATTGGGTTTATCTAATGTTTACATGATTTTCTAGTGGACTTAAGGTATGAAAATACAAATTAGGGAAAGATCCATTATCCGGAAAGCCCCCAGGTCCTGAGAATTCCAGATAACAGGTCCCATACTGGCACAAGGTACATGCAGCATAGAAACCAGTGCCTTCTCGTGCATTCACTAGTAATCAACTTTGAAGCACCAGCAACCCTGACTGTTAATTTGTTAATGATTTGATACTTTCTGATAAAGCACATGTTGAGCAGGCCAGAGCACAATGAGCATGTGCAGTGTCACTGACACCTTACAGATATAGGGCTGTTGAACCTCTGGGCTGGTACAGTAAGATCAGCTAATAAAATACAGCATCTCTAATAATATTCTTTTTAAATATTTAGTTCTTTAATGCATCACTGGTTTTCTCTCCTTACCACAAGCTTCCCATAGTGTAGCTTCTTGTGATGTGCCGAACCTAACCCACCCTCCCTGAACCCGCGCCCACCCACAACTTCCAGGTTCCTTTTATAGACCTGTATAGACCTGTGCTGACCCGCCGATGACTTCACAAAAATGGGCGTGGCAATAAGCCGCGCGTCTATAAAAAAAGGAAGCCGGCTCGCACATCACTAATAGCTTCCCAAGTTGCTTGCAAGTACAGATGTAATTGTATCCAGAATACTAGGGAATCAAGGACAGAAGTTGGGAGTGAGGACGGCTTATTCCTTTCATCTGTCCTATTTTATCTACAAATGTATGAAATGCTTAACATTGCTTCTTTGATGTGGGAGAGTGAGTATCTTTGCAGAAGTAGCAATGCAAGTATTCAACTTGCTAAAACAATATGGAATTATTTAATAAGATGACAAGCTGATAGATATATGCAGTGTCTTTGGCACTGACACTTCATTCCTAAAATCATCTATATGGGAATTTGCAACATGGAACGTGCGCTATGTGGACATTTATTCAAGCTAAACTGGCACATCACTATTAATTCAGGCAAAGTATCAATCATTCTTATAATGGCCAAATTACAATTAATGACTCAGAAATAAGGAGACTAGTACAGTCATATGAAAAAGTTTGGGAACCCCTCTTAATTCTTTGGAGTTTTGTTTCTCATTGGCTGAGCTTTCAAAGTAGCAACTTCCTTTTAATATATAACATGCCTAATGGAAACAGTAGTATTTCAGCAGTGACATAAAGTTTATTGGATTAACAGAAAATATGCATCATAACAAAATTAGACAGGTGCATAAATTTGGGCACCCCAACAGAGATATTACATCAATACTTAGCTGCGCCTCCTTTTGCAAATGTAACAGCCTTTAGACACCTCCTATAGCCTTTGATGAGTTAAATTTGATGGCTGCCGAGTATGGACAGCCTGCTTCAAATCATCCCATAGATTTTCCATGATATTCAAGACGGGGTACTGTGACGGCCATTCCAGAATATTGTATTTCTCCCTCTGTATAAATTCCTTTGTAGATTTCGAAGTGTGTTTAGGGTCATTGTCTTGTTGGAATATCCAACCCCTGTGCAACTTTGTGACCTGATACTTGAACATTATCCTGAAGAATTTTTTGACATTTGGTTGAATTTACTTGACCCTCGACTTTAACAAGGGCCCCAGTCCCTGAACTAGCCACACAGCCCCACAGCATGATGGCACCTCCACCAAATTTGACAGTAGCTAGCAGGTGTTTTTCTTGGAATGCAGTGTTCTTCTTCCGCAAAGCGCTTTTTGTTATGACCAAATAACTACATTTTTGTCTCATCAGTCCAAAGCACTTTGTTCCAAAATGACTGTGGCTTGTCTAAGCCATACAACAAGTGACTATGTTTGTGGTATGAGTGCAGAAAGGGCTTCTTTCTCATCACCCTGCCATACAGATGTTCTTTGTGCAAATTGTGCTGAATTGTAAAACGATGTACAGATACACCATCTGCAGCAAGATGGTCTTGCAGGTCTTTGGAGGTGATCTTTGGGTTGTCTATAATCTTACAGTTGAAACTAACAGTTTAAACCTCTGAGATAGCTTTTTGTTGCCCTTCCCTAAACCATGATACTGAACATTCTGAAAACAAAGATTGTTCAGTATTTGCTTTGAGGATCCCATGCTGTCACTCTTCAGAGCAGAGTCAAAGAGAAGCACAACTTGCAATTGGTCACCTTCAATACCTTTTCTCATGATTGGACACACCTGCCCATGAAGTTTAAGGCTTAAAGAGCTAATCCAATCAATTTGGTGTCGCCGGTAATCAGTATTGAGCAGTAACATGCATTCAAATTAGCAAAATTACAAGGGTACCCACATTTTTGCACACCCAGTTTTTCACATTTGATTAAATTTCATACAACTGAATACTGCTTCACTAAACATCTTTGTTCAGAAAATACCCCAGTACTCAGATGTTCCTGGGAAAATAAAAGACATACTACTGTTGTTTTTTTTGTTGAAAGTGGAGTAAATTATTATTCAGGCTGAGAGGGGTTTCCAAACTTTTTGATATGACTGTATAACTCTATGCTGCTGAGAAGAATTGTCTCTGTTATTCTGTCACTCCAGCTGAAAGTCAGAGAGGCGAAAGAGACCTTTTTATATTATCAAAAACCCCCAAATCTACACATGGGGCCTATGTGATTAAGGAAACTCCATTGTTCAATCAGAAATCTGGTGAGGGGCTAGGCAGACACTTTCGGATAGTGCTATCCACCATAGACTTTAATCCTATCACTGCTGGGGCAGAAAACTTTCTGTACAGTATATTATAAATCTAAGAGAGGCATTTCTCCATAATCAAAAATACTCCAGTATAAAACCCACCCTGTGTGTCACATTAGCATTAAAGATGATTTTATTACATATAGTGATGGGTGAATTTGTGCTGTTTCGCTTTGCCGGAAAATTAGTGAATTTCCACCGCAATTCGCGAAAAATTAGTGATACCAGTGAATTTTTGCGGCCGTTTTGCGAATTTAATCGCCGGCGGCGAATCACGCAAATTCACAGCGAATTCGCGCCTGGCGAATAAATTCACCCATCACTAATTACATATAATGCATCAGTGCAGCTTCCCACCGTAGCCCACCTGTGGATGTTTTATGGTAGTGTGACTTGCTGCCTATGTGTGGACTATTTGTGACTCCCTGCAACTCCCGGTGAGGTGCAATATAACATTGTTGCTTCCCAGGTCAGTAGATCACAGATAAATTCTGGATATAACCCAACCAGGGTCAAATAGACTCCTGATGTTTTGCTTCTTCAACAGTGAGCTTATTTATTGAACATATGGCAGTAGATCTGATTAAGACAGTATAGAACTTCAGATACATTCAAGATAATCAGTGGAAATCCTTCACTCTTTCTGAGTAATAAACAGATCAATTCCTCTCAGGGTATAATACAGACTGTCTTGGTGAATCTTCCCTAGCACTAGGAATCCCACAGGGTATGATGTTCCTTGGTACTTTTCCTGCTCCTGAGCTCACCAATGTGTGTCCCTATCTTGGCGGCTGGAACGAAACCCAACTGTTAACCCCGATTGCTACAATCTGCAGAATCAGGCATTTATATATTATTTCTTTAAGTCCATCTTAATGAGCTCATGGCAAAAAGGGTGGCATACTGTATGTACCCTTTAAAATTACCCTCTGAATTTTCTAAAGAGCTATGGAAAGACTGAACATGATAGACTTGAGCGTTTCAGCCTCACTGACTATGTAACTATGGCTGTAACTATGGCTGCAGCTCTTTAAACTGCAACTTTCACAGGTTTTCTATATTTAGATTGTTGTTGGTAACCCTTGTGCAATACAAGATAATTATTAATCCAAGGCCCATTTGTGCAGCTGTCAGGCTGGGAATTGTGATTGTTACTTGATTGCTAGTGCTTAATTACCCTAGCAACCAGGAAACAGTTTCACTGTCTAATACACATTGAATAGTAGAACCTGAAATCAGAACCTCACAATCAAATTGTTTTTAAAGAACTACGACAGACCTAGGAAGCATTCTCAGTTGGGTGCAGAAGTTGGTTAAATAGCAAGGCAATTTAAAACCCCAAGTTTACACCAATAAAATATGAAAAATCCTTCATGCTATGGGAATGCATTGCAATTTGCACACTGCTCTGTTGGTTTTAAGTTTTACAGTACATTTTTATAATGCATTGTAACCTACCACATTATTGAATCCAATATTGCAGCAAGAGAGTTATTTACTGTATGATCCCCCAAGCTCAGTATCAAGGGGGAACATGCATGCCATAGGGATTTTTATTGAAATGAAACACTAACAATAAAGAATAAAAATGATAATACAATTCTTTAAAGGAAAACTATACCCACAAAATGAACACTTAAGCAACAGATTGTTTACATATATCGTTTACGTATATTACGTATATATTAAGTGGCATATTAAAGAATCTTACCAAACTGGAATATATAAGTAAATATTGCCCTTTTACATCTCTTGCCTTAAACCACCATTTCATGATGGTCTGTGTTCTGCCACAGAGATCACCTGACCAGAAATACTGCAGCTCTAACTGTAACAGGAAGACATGTTGAAGCAAAAGACAGAACTCTGTCTGTTAATTGGCTCATGTGACCTAACAAGTATGTTTTGTTGCTATGTTTGGTTGCACAGTGAATCGTACGATCCCAGGAGACAGCCCTTATTTTTTAAATTGGCAATTTTCTATTTAGGATTACCCAATGGCACATACTACTAGAAAAGTATATTATTATTGAAAATTGTTTATTAACATGTGGCAGGGTTTTACATATGAGCTGTTTTATGCAATATCTTTTTATAGAGACCTACATTGTTTGGGGGGGGGGTATAGTTTTCCTTTAACTAACAATTCAAAAGAAAGTCAAATTTGCTTTGAAGTAGTTAATTTTTCATTCCCACCACCATCACTCCCCATTCCACCCATATGAGGAAGGCCAACTTGAAAGTCCACCCCTTTGTCCATATTGACCACCTCCCCTCCCCACACCCTCATCAATCCAGACAATACCCAATGGATAGCCAGTTTCAAAGTCTTGTTTCTGTCCAAATTGGCTTACATCCACCCTCCCCAAAACAAAATATCCACAGCCCTAACCCTACCCCCCTAAAAAAACAAAGACCAAACAAATATGCAAGGCATCCGCCATAATAAAGACAGTAGCTTGAAATCAAAAGTAGGCAATCAACAAAAATGCCTAGAAACAAACAAAAAAGCAGTATCGTGTTCTGGAAATAATAATATGATAAACAGATTTACAAAATAAGCCTCTCTATAAAAAGTGTTTTGGTCCAAGGTTCTACAAAGTAAATCCCTTCCATAAGGCAGAGGTATACCATGAGCGAGCTGACGCTAAAGACCTGATATACCATATCTCTCTCTTTATAGATTTAGCAATGCCCTCAGGAGTCACATCTGAAACAAAAGTCTTGAGTCAGGGGAGATGCACATGCACCCATGCTTAATCAAAGCTTCACTTCCTTTGCCCTTACCATTAGGTGGGCGGGAAGTCTTTTCTTTTTCTGGCTGCCAACCAGAGCCTTGCAAAAGGCAACCAATGGCCTTGCACCGCCCACTCCAGCACCTTTTTTGTGTCTGGTTTGAGCACCCTGGATGGGGTCACGGTCTTTTGGCTGCACTCGCAGGCCATGACACGCCCTGGGGGAAGCTTCGGCAGAACCCAGGGTAGACGGGACTCCCCCTAGCTTCGGCGAAGGGGAGTCCAAATGTCCCCAAACCCCTTCGGGGGGCGGGGTGGTGGGCCCTCCCTAGCTTCGGCGAAGGGGGACCCACCCGTTCGAGCTGTTCGCTGGCGGTAGCTGGGAACAGCTTGGGCAACGGAGCCCATGCCTTCGGGTAGGACTCGGAAGGATGATTCAATATCATCTGAACCAAAAGTATAGCGAAATTGCCTGTGCTATAGATGGTACTTATATAGTGTGATCACCAGGTACAACATCTAGTGGCCGTGTCTATGTTGTCTGGCTAAAACCCCATAGGCCAGTTAAGCATAGTCTAATGCAGTGATCCCCAACCAGTAGCTTGCGAGCAACATGTTGCTCTCCAACCCCTTCGATGTTGCTCTCAGTGTCCTCAAAGCAGGTGCTTATTTTTGAATTCCAGACTTGGCAGCAAGTTTATTTGTATAAAAACTAAGTATAGTGCAAATTAGAGCCTCCTGTAGGCTGCCAATCCACATAGGGGCTACCAAATAAACAATTATTATTTGGCACCCAAGGAACTTTTTCATGCTTGTGTTGCTCCCCAACTCTTTTTACATTTGAATGTGGCTCACGGGTAAAAAAAAGGTTGGGGACCCCTGATCTAATGTGTCAAGGAGTGAAGCACAGAGAGTTCGGGAGTAGTGATGATCTAAGGTATTCGCCAGGCGTTGATTCGCTGTGAAATTTCGCCATGTGCAAATTTTGCTTTAATGCAATTGTTTGTGCGTAAAAACGTCCATTGACCAATGCATTTTGCAAAATTTTGTCTGAAACAAAGTGGGACAGATTCGCTTATCACTATTCGGGAGACCAAAGAGATCACGTTCTTTGCCAAGGGACAATGCAGCAGAAAATAGGGTCTCATTCCAGCTCCTACCTCTCCCTAACTTATATGTCTGAATGACATTTGCACAATTGCACACTGCCCAGGAGGTATAAATAACCCCTAGGCTACGGTGTTAAGGAATCTTTCCATATTTCATTTGATTTTGGCAGTTTGCATGAGAAGACAGACAGGGGATCAGTAAGGTTCTCTGTGCAGAGTAACGTGTGCCAACAAGACTGCATGATTATTGTATCTAAAATGATTTTCATATATTCATACACTATAAATAAATATGACATGTTTTTCATTTGCTCAGGTAAAAACTCTTTAGAGAAGGCCCAACGAGATGGATACAAAAATGGTGCATGGCCAAAATAATGATTATTACCAAGCAATATTCAATCACGTAGGGAGGAAGAGAGGTGCTGTGCTAGAAGCTTTCAGTACAGTATATCTATGCAATCAGTTCAATAGGGATACAGGTTTCAGAAGAGGAGGGTGCTGAGAACTATAAGGCACAATCAGAACTTGACCAGCTGGGAAAATGCGCAGCCCATGCTAAGAGCGTGATTCATACAAGGAATAATACATGGTGGGGAGCTATACGCAGGTATGGCGGTATATATATATATATATATATATATATATTATTCATTAAATATCTCTACAGGAAAGGCGCAATATACAGGTGCAGATTCAGATTATAAAGTAAACTCCCAGTGCAAAATGGAATGTGCCTAATAATAAGAAACAAGCTTCAGTTTGCAGCACAGCCCCTCTCCCCAGTACAATCCTCTCCCCACCCTGCGTCTGCATATAGCAAATGCAGATTTCTCACTTAGCTCCAGATTAGCAAATTAGCCCCAGAATGTTTTTTTCTATCTCAAATGCCTCAAGAACTCAAACAGACTTTTGATATAGGAAACGCCAGTGTTTTGGTTATTGTCTGATCCTATTCTCATTCCAAGTCGGCTCGGCCCTTGTTAAAATTTTCAATTGGAAAATCAGCACGTCGGCAGGAGTGCTGGCGTTAGCAACAGCTCCAGGTCACTGGATTATCCAGTTAAATAGGAATCTCACAGCATTGATTAAAGAGACCTGCAAGTGTCTCCAAAGAAGATTTATACTAAAGCCCCATGCACCAAACATGAGTTCAACATGAGTGCAATGAATAGGGCTTGAGCTGAATGTACTTTTTTAATTAAGAAATATCAGTGGTTTCTGTTATTTTTGGCTCCAAAATACAATAAGAAGCCAGATTAACTTTAGCACTTTCTGTGATCCAGAAGAATGTCAGAGAAGAGAACTAATTACCAGTCCACCGAGAAGCCTCTGATAATGAGCTGCTCAAAGGATGCCATAAAGAAGGGGTTTGTTTGTTTATGTAGGCAGAAAGGGGGAGTAAATTCAGTGAAAACTGTTCAACTTTCAAATTATTGCTTTCTAATGGGAAATACATAGGGAAATATGGATTAAAACCTGTTTATTGTGCTCATTTTCAGCAATGTTGGGTTTAGGCATATACTGTCTCTTTAAGAAGAAGGAAGCTCTGAATTATGGAAAGACCATGTCCCATAGACTCCTTTTTAATGATTTTTTTTTTTTATATATATACAAATGATTAATTTTTCTTTGTCATAATAAAACAGTAACTTGTATCCAAAGTAATCCTTATTGGAGGTAAAACCAGCATACTGGGTTTATTGAATGTTTCAATGATTTTTTAGCAGACTTAAGGTATGGAGAACCAAATTAATGAAATATCTCTAAACTGGGTACACCACAGGTCCCTACTCTCTGGATAACAGGTCCTATACCTGTAGTAAAAAAAATGTTGCATGGTTTGAAAAATGTCATACATTCTTAAAAATGTTGCACAAAAAAAGTCCATTGATGTCATGTGTTTGGCAAATTTTTTGCTGTTTCACAAATTCTTAATACATAAAAAGCAGAGATCTGAATATATATATATTTGTATGTATATGTATAAATTATATAAATGTATGTGACGTTACCCAGAATGCTTGGGACCTGGGGTTTTCCAGATAATGGATCTTTCCGTAATTGGAGCTTCATTCCATGTCGCCAAACGAATGGATCTCTCCTCGATATGCCCACATTGAGGTGGGCATTATTGGGCTGATCTGATTGTGTGCCCTAGGGCCCAACAATTGGATCAGAATGGAGGATATATGGGCGGGCGGATCGCGGGACCGCATCAACGAATAGATGCGCCACGATCCAATGGGATTTTTTACCCTGGCCGACTTTTGCCAGATATCGATGGCCCTACACGCAGGCCAATAAGCTGCTGACTCGGTCCCCGTGTATGGTCTACTAGAAAATCATGTAAACATTAAATAAACTCAATAGACTGATTTTGCTTCCAATAAGGATTAATTATATCTTAGACTGGATCAAGTACAAGGTACTGATTTATTCTTACAGAGAAAAAGGAAATCATTTTTAAAAATTTGAATTATGTGTTTACAATGGAGTCTAAGAGATATGGTCTTTCCGTAATTCGGAGCTTTTATAACACAGTTCAAGTGTAAAATGAAAACAGCTTACTTCAGCATGGCATAAATCCAAACAGTCAGGAACTTTCAATGCCTCCTTACAAGCCCCAGTACCTCTCTTAGTAAGTGTGGCTGGCTTGGTTTTAGGGAGCCTGATCTCTCCTCTCAGTGCTTCCCCCTTCTCACTGTTCTGAATTGTAACACTCCTTTTACCATTCAGTCAGCTGAACATGCTCCTGGCACAAAATCCGTACTGGACCTAGGAATGGAAGCTTCATCCCACCCAATGCTCTACAAAGCCTCCGGACTCCAGGACCCAGACCAGAAATTCAAAACAACTCAGAGAAAACCCATAAGCTGGTTTTCTCCCTATATCTATTCCCTGGAGCCCCTCACCATGTATAGGTAAGAAACCTAGGTGAAATATAGACACCATTTATAACTTTTCCACCTGGTGTCTCACAATATATATATATATATATACTGCGCTTGTAGGCCCTTTTGCTTTAGTGCTTTATGAAGCAGAAATAGTCTGATTCACGCTCGAATGAACACATTAAAACACTTATACACAGTAACAGTTTTTGACAGGAAGAAAAAATTCATGTCAAACAGAAGTGCCTTTTTTCTCTGGAGAGGAGCCTGGCTAGAGTCATACATCATATGTCCTGTCAAGAGATGGAAATGTTTATATATTATATTTATATACGTACTAGTGAATGTAACCCACCTGGGACTTGGAATGTTTTCGCACTAAGGGAAGGAGTGTGGGAGTAGAGGAGAAAGAAGAAGAAAAGACAAATGAAAGGTAGTGAGGGAAGTGCACCCACTAAATTTTATAAATCTGGGTGAGAAAATACGGCTAAAATACGTGGGAGCCATATTGAGAGAAATTTTGACACTTGTTATAGTTTAGGGGGGTGTCACTTTAAATCGGACCAATTGCTCCCCATTGAATTCTTAGGAAACACCTGCTCTTGCATGCTTCCAACTGCATGTCACACACTTCATATTGTAGAGCAGGAGGTGAAACATTCCTTCCTTCAGATTAAATGACAGGCCCCGCTGCCAATGTAAGCGATCAACTGATAATCTTAAATAGTTGGCGCCCAATCACAACGTGCCTAGGATTACCACCAATGTCCCGGAGACACTTCTACCAGGATCCTTAACAGAGACTCTTGTTACTCCTAACTATAAGGCTACATAAGACAATAAAGAAGAACTATATCTAGTACAGGTATGGGATCTTTTATCCGGAAACCCGTTATCCAGAAAGCTACGAATAATGGAAAGGCTGTCTCCCATGGACTCCATTATAATGAAATAATCTGAATTTTTAAGAATAATTTACTTTTTTCTGTAATAATAAAACAGTACTTTGTACTTGATCCAAACTAAGATATAATTAATCCTTATTGGAAGCAAAACCAGCCTATTGGGTTATTTAATGTTTACAAGATTTTCTAGTAGATTTAAGGTATGAAGATCCAAATTCTGGAAAGATCCGTTATCCAGAAAACCCCAGGTCCTGAGCATTCTGGATAATAGGTCCCACACCTGGGATGTTCTGACAAAATGAAGACCAACTTCTCAAAAACAAGGCAAAGTGTCTCATAAGCAGTGGAAATAATTAATTCTTACAGATAATATAATCACATTTCTTTCTGATTTCTTATTGGTTTTGTTTTATAAATCGAAGGCTTCAACTAATGGGATTAATCAAATATATTTTTCAGACAACGGTATGGGCTACAATAAGACCCCCTTGCATTTTAGTTGGGTCCACATATCGCTAAAGATACGGTGGAATATTTTATAATGTGATGTAGGAGTAACTTAGCATAACCTTTTGTTGGGGACGTTTGATAGGAACATCATTGAATGTAAAGAGGTTGATCCCAGAAGGCTTGCATTGTGTTGTATCCTTAAACACATCTGAGTAGTGCGTCAGTCTGCTTGACTATAGGCTAGGATCCGGGTCCCCAACATTTTATACCTGTGAGTTACATTCAAATGTAAAAAGAGTTGGAGAGCAACACAAGCATGAAAAAGTTCCTGGAGTGTCAAATAAGGGATGTGATTGGCTATTTAGTAGCCCCAATGTGGACTGGCAGCATATACACTTTGTTTTTAAGCAGCCATAGCTTGCCTCTAAGCCAAAAATTAAAAAAATAAGCCCCTTCTTTGAGGATTTATGGCAAAGTTGTTGCTCCTCTAACGGGAGCAACATCCAAGGTGTTGGTGAACAACATGTTGCTCACAAACCACTGGTTGGGGATCACTGGGCTAGGGGAATAGTAAGCCTTTTCGGAGATGTGAAGCACCACAAATCCTTTGGTTTAGGATTCATGTGTGTGGTTATTTGTAGTGATTGGCGAATTTGTCCAGTTCGGCGAAAAATTTGTGATTGAAGTAAATGGGCATCAAAATTATTTTGACACGCATAGATTTTTACCCCGGCGACAATTTTTATACTCGTGCCTATTTTGTCCAAATGCATTAAAGTCAATGGGCATCCAAATAATTTTGACATGCACCAATGTTTACCACAGTTTCGCAAATTTATTCACCGCCTGCGAAATGCATAAATTCGCCGTGAATTTGCGCCTGCTGCATTTATTCGCCCATCACTACTTATTTGCTGTCCCAGTGTGTGAGGATACAGGTACAGGGTGGTTGAAGGCATTGTATCTACTCATTTCTTGTAGGCTGCATGTTCAATAACAAGGCTTGTTAATACTTCTTTTACATTGTGTGTGTGTGCAGAGCAGGTTGCGGGATAGTGAAACTACTGCTTTCTGTATGCCCATGCAGTATTTTCTGTATACACCACAATTTGTTGATCACACTAGAAGAATAACTTGTGTTTGTGCTCAGCCCTGTATTTGTGGTGAGGCCACAGATGCCCGGGCCCACGGTGGGAAGATTTTAGGAGTGGCATGCTAGCCAGCCACGTGCGTATTTTGTCAACGCTATATAAATAAATGATTATGATTATTCTAAGGAACACTGGGGACTTGCAGTGCAACTTCTGTCCCAAGTGTCCTGGCTCGTGCGAAGGGTGGGGGGACACGAAGGCAGAAACCTGTTATCTACAATGCTCTGAATTAGGTAAAGGCCATCCCCCATAGACTACATTTTAATCAAATATGTCAACTTTTTTTACATTATTTCCTTTTTTCTTTGTAATAATGCAACAGTACTTGTACTTAATACCAACTAAAATATAATTAAAGGGGTGGTTCACCTTTAAATTAACATTCTAAGCAATCTTTCAATTGGCCTTGATTTTTTCTCTTTTATAGTTTTTGAGTTAGTTGCCTCCTTCTTATGACTCTTTCCAAGTTTTTGGATGAGGGCCACTGACCTCAACTCAATGCTCTGTAAGACTACAAATTTATTGTTTTGCTACTTCTAATTATTCATCTTTCTATGTAGGCCTCTCCTTTTCATCTTACAGCCTATTGTTCTAATCATTGCATGGATGCAAGGGTATTTTGGACCCTAGTAACCAGATTGCTGAAATTGCAAACTGGAGAGCTGATGGCTAAGAAGCTAATAACCACAAATAATAAAAAAATGAAACCTATGGCAAATTGTCTCAGAATATCCCTCTCTACATCATACTAAACGTTAATCTGAAAGGTGAACAGCCTCTTTTATCCTTATTGGAGGCAAACCCTCATTGGGTTTATTTAATCATTAATTTATTTTTTAGCAGACGTATGATATATAGATCCAAGTTTTTGAGAGATCCCTTATCTGGAAAGCAAGCCCTAGGTCAAACCCATTCTGGATAACAAGTCCCATACCTGTACCTGCAGATTTAGATTACTAGACCTGAAGCAAATAATGAACCTCTTGTAACTGCTTTCCTTCTTTATTTTCTTGGTTCTTGTATTTTGTTTCCGAATTCGTCACATTTTTCCAGCATGTTTCATTTCACTGCATCCAAAAAACCCAGCAAACTGCAACTTCCAATTACCCAAGCATAGTTTTGTATGCCAATATGAAATAGGTCTATGTTCCTTTGCTTCCCCTCTAATTTGATTTGTTTTGTCTAATTCAGTTTGCAATGTTCCCTCAACGCCGTGTTGGCTCGAGTCCCTGAGCTCAGCCAACATAACAAATACAGAGACTTCACTGAATATCTGTCAATACAGCAACAATTTCTTATTTGAAAACATGTTATTTAAGGTGATTCACAGTAGTCATTTTCTCTGCTGTCATACTTATTGGTGGTAGGACCTAGTGCAAAACAGAAATTATGAGGCACCATTATTTATATGTATTACAACTTTAACTTATAACCTTACAGCTACCTATGTGTCTGCAACTTCCAAAACCTCTTTTCTATTTCCTTTAACACAACTAAAACTGATTTTGAAAAAATGGCCTTTGATACTATACCAACAGCCAAAACCCCTGTTCATTCGCTCCCAGAGACTATTATCCCACTGTTACTATAGGCACCATCTCTCCCTACTATACCTGATATCCCACAGTCACACTCCCTTTCCAGAGACTATTATCCCACTGTTACTATAGGCACCATCTCTCCCTACTATACCTGCTATCCCACAGTCACACTCCCCTCCCAGAGACTATTATCCACTGTTACTATAGACACCATCTCTCCCTACTATACCTGCTATCCCACAGTCACACTCCCTTCCCAGAGACTATTATCCCACTGTTACTATAGGCACCATCTCTCCCTACTATACCTGCTATCCCACAGTCACACTCCCTTCCCAGAGACTATTATCCCACTGTTACTATAGGCACCATCTCTCCCTACTATACCTGCTATCCCACAGTCACAGTCCCTTCCCAGAGACTATTATACCACTGTTACTATAGGCACCATCTCTCCCTACTATACCTGCTATCCCACAGCCACTGTCCCTTCTCAGAGACTATTATCCCACTGCTACTATAGACACCATCTCACTCTACTATACCTGCTATCCCACAGTCACACTCCCTTCCCAGAGACTATTATCCACTGTTACTATAGGCACCATCTCTCCCTACTATACCTGCTATCCCACAGTCACACTCCCTTCCCAGAGACTATTATCCACTGTTACTATAGGCACCATCTCTCCCTACTATACCTGCTATCCCACAGTCACACTCCCTTCCCAGAGACTATTATCCACTGTTACTATAGGCACCATCTCTCCCTACTATACCTGCTATCCGACAGTCACACTCCCTTCCCAGAGACTATTATCCCACTGTTACTATAGACACCATCTCTCCCTACTATACCTGCTATCCCACAGTCACAGTCCCTTCCCAGAGACTATTATCCACTGTTACTATAGGCACCATGTCTCCCTACTATACCTGCTATCCCACAGTCACACTCCCTTCCCAGAGACTATTATCCCACTGTTACTATAGGCACCATCTCTCCCTACTATACCTGCTATCTCACAGTCACACTCCCTTCCCAGAGACTATTATCCCACTGTTACTATAGGCCAGGCCCGGACTGGCAATCTGTCGGTTCTGGCAAATGCCAGAGGGGCTGTTGTAAGATGCCATAGAAAGTGACTATTAAGTGGGCTGGTGTGGGCTGTTTGGGCCCCTGTGTACTTGAAATGCCAGGGCCTATTTTGAATCCCAGTCCAGTCCTACTATAGGCACCATCTCTCAGATAGATAGTCAGATGGTTATGGAATATGGATACATTAAGGGGCAGATTTAAAAGAGTAAAAAACTTCGAATTTCTAAGTAATTTTTGGGTAATTCGACCATCGAATAGTCCAACTTTGATTCGAAGTTGAAAAAAACTTCGAAATTCGAATATCCAAATTTATCATGTACTGTCTCTTTAAAACTTCGACTTTGACCATTCACCACCTAAAAGCTGCTGAAGTGCTGTTTTAGCCTATGGGGGACCTCCTAGAACCTATATGGAGGCAATTGGGGGAGTTTGGGAGATCGAAGATCGAAGTTTAAAAAAACTTTGAATCGAAGTAGATCGATGGCGCTATTCCTTTGATCGTACGGTTCGATTACGGACCACTTCGACCCCCAAAAACCTTCGACCTCTACTCAGTTTGTCTTTTTGAATTCAACGTTTTTTTTAACATTGACCCTTGATATGCCCCTAAGAATCCTTCTGTAATGTTGTTAATTGGGTGTATTTAACTAACATAATTAAAAGAAGAAATTGGGCTTTAATTGCCAACTAGTTACATTCAGGGGTTCGAAATCACACCTTCGCATTTCAACATGACCTTCCAAGAAGCCAAGAAGCATCCAAGGCTTTATGGCGGTTGCATGAAATCCATTAATCTGTGTGCACGTCAGATGCTATTTAACAACTGTTGTGAGTACAAACAGATCCCTCACCTCATTTCTATAAACTCTTTCACACTCTGTTTCATTTTTATTCGCTCTCTGGAACTGAGGACAAGGAACACAGTGCAATTTAATAAAGCATCTTCCAAAAAATGATATTATGTTACTCAGTATAGAGATATAAATTGCTGTGTTTGTGTTAATGAACATCATATGGAATGTTTACGTGTTTAATGGCTTAATTAAATATATTACAAGCCTCTTCTGCTTACCCTTAATTCTGAGCTTGCAAGCCAGGGTGTAACTTGCAGTCCCTGGGCCCCATGATGGTTAGCCCCAAATATGCAAAATTAAGTGCAGACATGGGGTTAAAGAAACCTTATTATTGTACTTTCTGAGTCCTCATGGGGTCCAAATGCAAGAGTGCAGTCAGACATTATACTACTTTAATCAACTTTGTACAGATTTAATTTCAGTAGCCCTGTGTTTTCTCTTTTGCTAAGAAAGTATCCAATTCTTTCTTGACACTACTTTATCTGCCATGCCAAGACTCATTTGCTAATTAGTACTACGCGTATGACATCTGTTAAACCAGTTGAAACCCATTATCCAGAAAGCTCTGAATTACGGAAAAGCCTGCTCCCATAGATTCAATTTATCCAAATAATCAAATTTCTAAAAAAATGATTTTCTATTCCCCTGTAATAATAAAACAATAGCTTGTACTTGAGCCAAACTAAGATATAATTAATCCTTATTGGAAGTAAAACCAGCCTGTTGGATCTATTTAACGTGTCCATAATTTTCTAGTGGACTTAAGGTTTGAAATATAATCCAAATTACAGAAAGATCCATTATCCAGAAAGCCACAGGTTCCGAGCATTCTGAATAACAGATCCCATACCTGTATTTTGTGTTAAGAGAGCAGTAGAATATTGGGTATCTTGGTCCATAAAGCTAGTAAATGACAAGTGATCAGAGGTGGACCAAGCCAACTAGTCACCCTAGGCAACCTAGTCAGCCACCTCCCCAACCCCTGCACGCATGTGAATATACATGTTTATGTGCAGTGATGTCACCGGGGAGCATGGGGAGGTGAAGTGACAGCAGGGACAAGAAACCCCAGACTAGGAGTAGGCAGAAGGCTCTTCAAGAGGTACCTGCCAAATTGTTGAGCCCTAGGCAGGTCCTTCTGCTTCCTACCATTAATTTATTAGCCTAAAGGCAGCACAGTGGCTTGGAGGCACAATGATAAGCATCAGCTTTATATTCTCCCTATATCAGCATGGACTTTCTCCCACACTCATAAACATATAGGCACATTAAGTGGCTCCTCATAGTGTATGAATATGATATGATAATATAACCATTTAAGGAAGAGATGTGGATTTTTAGTCTTATTGGTGCAAATTGTTTTTCTCTTTGCGACATTAATTACATTCCCCCCTTAGTTACCTAAAACTAGATTTTACATAGTAACTTAAAGCGCTTTCCAGGTCAGAGTTGAGGGAGCTCTTTGAGTTCAAACCCCCATTTGGAATCCAGCATTTTGCCAGCCCTCATATTTACATGCAGTTACATTAAAGCATTAGGGCTCATTCACAGCCGCAATTGACGCAATTAATTAAAAGCAATGTTGGACTGGCCCACCAGGATTCCAGAAAAACTCCCAGTGGGCCCAGGTGTCAGTGGTCCCTCCTACCATTTTCTTGTATGCCTATACTATGACAATTCCTCCTTTCTAAATGAGAAGAAATGGAAGCAGAGGTGAGAGTATGTAATAAGAAGGGATAAAGAAAATAAGGAAAGTGAGTAAAAAGAGAAGTAGATTGAACTTGCAAATGAGCCCTATTGCTTTGCTGTAACTAAACATATGGGAGAATATATTGTTAGTCTAGTGCACAGGCAAGTCCAGGCTAGTTGTTATCTGTGAAGATTCCAGTCTGACATCCCCCAATATGTCTGTGCAGAGCAGCATATAATGAGAAGTGCAGCGTGTAGGAATAAAAACAATAATAAATCAGTAGTGGCTGGGCTGTAGAAATTCTTGTAGGATGATCAACAGCACTGTACAAAGGGTAGAGACCTACCATAAAGCATCCTTGGGTCCAGAGCTCCTCTGTGTGTAAACAAGGCTGACTTCTTTCTGCTGTACTGTACTTCCCCCTTGATCTGCACTCACAAATAAAAAAACACAAAAGTATTGCACAATCACTTTCCCTTTGAATCTTTTCTGCCCATTCCATGTTTTTTTTTACTGACATCTTTACTGGCGTATATCTATGGGCATTTCAAATAGGGAGGCACCGAATCCAGTTTTTCAGATTCGGCCGAACCCCCGAATCCTTCACGAAAGATTCGGCCGAATACCGAACCAAATCCGAACCGTAATTTGCATATGCATATGCAAATTAGGGGTGGGAAGGGGAAAATATTTTTTACTTCTTTGTTTTCTGACAAAAAGTCACGCAATTTCCCTCCCCACCCTAATTTTCATTTGCATATGCAAATTAGGATTTCGGATTTGGTTCGGCCGGGCAGACGGATTCGGCCAAACCCTACTGAAACAGGCCGAATCCCAAACCGAATCGGTGCATCCCTAATTTCAAATCATATTAATTGACTGTATGTAAACTCAGTAAGGGTTGGAAGCCAAGGCCTGCCATGGGTATGTACTTACGACAGTTTATTTCTATTAATTCAGTAAAGGGATGTGCCTACAGCAAACCAGAGTACAATACATATTTGTTTTAATGAGTTGGCTCATCTTCTTTGCTTTTAATCATCATTTCTGTTTGAAGCAGTTTGGAGGAGTTGTTCTGTCCCATTCATGGGTATTTCGTAATAAGAAAATATAGGGTAGAACTGATTTTAAAGCTGCCTCTATTGATGGGCGAATTTATTCGCCAGGCGCAAATTCGTGGCGAATTCCCGAAATTCGCCGCCAGTGAATAAATTTGTGAAAACGCAGTGAAAATTCGCCAGCGTCCGTTTTTTTTGGAAGCCGGCGCATTTTAAAAAGGCACACTCTCGTCAAAAATTAGACGCCAGCGCCGTTTCGCAAATTTCGCAGGAAATTTGCAAATTTTTCAGCGAAGCAAAACGCCCCAAATTCGCCCATCACTAGCTGTCTCCCATAGTGTTCCTGTTACGTCCATGATGATTATTCATAACTTTAGCTGTATGTGAAGCCAGCATGATCTGCATGAATGTCAGTGATTATGTCCTGGTCCTGGAGATCACTGCTGGATAGCGGAGAAACTTTTCTACCTCTAGAAATATTTATGTCAAGAGGCATTATATTCATTTTTTAACCCTGAAGAAGTCACCTTAAGTGACTAAACACATTGGTATTGGGACTTGAATCTTTGGAAAGTACATTGATGGAAATCCAATCTTCCAGTTGTGTTGTTATACCTTATTGATGCCTGCAAATATTGTAAGTGCATTTTATCTTGGCCATCCGGTTCTTTTGAAGTGGCAGCACCCCATCAATTGATTGTTTGATAAGATTATCCCTGATCGAGATCTGCTGGGACCACAGACAACTTTAATTGGAACTTGTTTTTTTTTCCTTTTTTCTACATTGATTATTTCCTTTAAAGTTAATATATTATGTCCTGGTTACCTGGAAAGTGCATGGGAAATGACTATTCACCCTTTGGCTGCAGGGGGCCCAGGGGGGTATAGGGGCCCCATAAAGTCCTAATTCATATACAATTTAAATAAATATTGGTAAAACTGATCAACCTGAGGGACTGAAAAATAATCTGCTGTGGGGCCCAATTATATCTAGTTACACCACTGAGTACCATCATTAACAAATAGGTGAAAGTTTTTGTGTTTTGTTCATGGTTCACAAAGAGTTGTGTCAACATGTGCCATTTTCAACTCATGGGTGGCAAGGTCTATTGTGGGCAAAAAAACTTGACACATTGTACAATTTCTTTGCACTTTGTACTTTGTGCCACCTGGAAAATGATCTCTTATATCTACAGTAGTAAAGCGAATTAATTAAGCAATACTAAATAACCTCTAAACTGTAGGTTAGGGGTTTTAACACCATACACTGTAAAATGAACCAGTCTACCAGAAGGGTCTCCCCTACCCATAAATCTTTGATACCAGTATATATAGTATGACATTCTGGTCCATTAGTGTCAATGCTATATTTCCATTGAATCATCCTGGTCCATATCTTGTACCAGTAGATCTAAATGTACTCTTGCTGAATGTGTCCGTGTCTGCTGCAATGCACTGCTATTGGTGGCCATCGTCCATAGATATAGAAATGCTTCACTAGTACAAAATAACTCATGTGTGCTTCTGGTCCATTGTCAGTGAACTATTAAATAACCCATTGTTGGTGCATTCTTATTAAAGTGCATCACCAGAACTAAAAAACACTTAGATGGCACTTGATTATTAATAATATGATGTACAGGTATGGGACCTGTTATCTAGAATGCTCAGGACCTGGGGTTTTCCAGATAATGGATGTTTCCGTAATTTGGATCTTCATACCTTAAGTCTACTAGAAAATCATGTAAACATTAAATAAACCCAATAGGCTGGTTTTGCTTCCAATAAGGATTAACTATATCTTAGTTTGGATCAAGTAGAAGGCACTGTTTTATTATTACAGAGAAAAAGGAAAGCATTTTTAAACATTTGGATTATTTCATTATAATGGAGTCTATGGGAGATGGACATTCTGTAATTTGGAGCAGATAACGGATCCCATACCTGTACTAGCAGTAGCAATTACTTTATGCTTTACCATAAATCATTATAAAATAATCCAAGTGTTATCCTTTATTCTATTTAATAATCCTATTAGATATATTATGGAATTACCCCTAAAACACAATGAGCAACCTCTAATTCAGTCAGAAATCTGTAAAACTACCTGAAAGCAAAACACTTTATTCAAATAAAATATGGGGGTATGTAATTTCCAACAGACAAATATTTATTCTAAAAGATAAAGGCTTGGCTTCCTTTTTCCCACAAGTCTCTATCAGCATCATTGTCCCACCCTGGCTAATCAGAATGCTGCTTCATTATTCATGATTGGGGATAAGGTTCAATTGTTGTGAAGCTCAGGAAGATTGCTGGAAGGCCTCAGGGAATGGGCGATGTTTGTTGTTCTGGAGGACAGTATTAACCAGTCTTATCAATGCTTTCTACCTTGTTAGAGAATACCAAATCTTCATTGCCTTTAGTGCCTATATTGCTATGAGTCTTTTTGGAAACATGGATTGTATCGAAGGTAATGTAAGAAAATTCACTACTTTCACAAGTTCACAAGATGTCCCTAAGACACTGTTTATAAGGTAAAGGAGAATAAAGAAAAAGGTGATCCTTCTGGCAAGCCCTGCACCCCAAAGTGAAGAACTGCGATGTACGTTACGACATCTGTCATTTTGAAACTGGAGCTGGGATCTTCCCAATGGTTGTGTACATATTTGTCTTACGTAGTCACACAGATCAGAGAACACACCACAATTCCCTTACTGCCAGAAATAGAAAAGCATTTGGTTGGCACCCGGCGCAATCCTCTCAGACAGAAAGCTAAGTATGACCTTGTATGCGGTGGGAGCAATGTTCCCTCTAAACTGTGCAAGCACACAGGGCCGGATTTGCATCCATGGCACCCGAGGCCTTGCAGTCCTAGTTGCTGCCGTCGGAGGCCTCGTGGTCCTAACGCCGCAGTCTGCGGGCACCTCCCCCCGCGCGAGAGCGGGAATTCTGCCTTCCTAACGCGGCTTGGCAGCATGCTGCTCCTAAAATTTTGCCGCCCTGGGCCTTTGTGGCCTCGCCACAAATCCAGGCCTGCGTGCACACACATTTTGAGGCCAGCACACACCACAAATTGTGGTGTACACAAAGAATTTTGTGTAAAAAAAAAAACCACACAGTTTTTTAAAATATGCATACAAGTTTAAAATATGGGCACAAAAGATTTTTTTTTTGTGCACATAGCGAGGGAACATTGGGTGGGAGGACTGGGCAGAGGAATTCACCCAGAGAACATAGAAAGTACCTATCCATTGCTGTCAGGGCCAGACAGGTTATAGGGAACTAGTCAATAGATGACTGAGCAGATCGTAGTGGGGAAGTTTTGTTTAAAAAAAGCCAAAGCGAAATTGTCTGACCTATTATGTTATCTTTCTGTGACAACGGAATCCAATAGCAGCTGCAACAAGTGTGGGGATCACTGTGCCTGAGAATTCTTGTCTCTTGTTCTTCACTGGTAAAGTAGCACTTTAACAAAAATCCTGGTTCTGTGTAAGGAATAGTGTGCCGCTCAATCTGAGAACTCTGCTGCTCAAGGATTCCATGCACAACAAGAAGAAGAAGGAAATCAGATGGCACTCACCACAGCAAAATGTGCTAGTTTTTCTTGGTTTATTGAGATCTCCACACGATGTTTAGAGTAGCAAGTCAACAGAGACATCTGCTATAAGAATAGACGAGTGCAAAGCTTACGGGTTGCCTAATTTCAGTATTTGGAATAAGTGCTTTTATTGCTCAAATGTCTACTGAAACTGTCATACTTTTTACATTTTATTGTACAACAGACTTTCGCACAGCAGAGCTGGCCACAGTTTTACCTAATACTGACCATAAATAATGCAATTAAAGAACATAAAGTCGTATAAGGCTGCTGGCTAGTTCTCTTGTACTGTAGATTACAGCAAAGCACTCACTTCTTAAAAATGCAATTGGTGCCAAGTGTAAGGAGTAAGGAATATCTACTGGAATACTGGTGTTATAAATACCCAATGATTTTCACTTCTTTCCAAATTCACAGAAAAACTGATAAAAGGAAAACTGAGGTAGCTAGGGAGAAGGCAGAATATAAATAGATTGCACAATATATAAAAGGTGGAGGTGATAAAATATTTATGGATGTATAGTCTCCAGGTCAAAGGAATGGTTAACAAATTAGTCAGAGATTGGTGTTAAATTTACCCTTTGGTGAATTGTACTGAGCAAATTGTTCAAATTGTACTGGGGCAAATTATGCCTACACCTAAAAATTAAAATAAATTTGTAAATTCAGCTTGTGGCCATTCCCTCTTATACTACTGACAATTTACATAAACTCAGGGTTAAAGAGCAACTAAAGTCTGAAATAGAATAATGTTAGAAATTATGTATTATATAAAAACTAAATATAAACATGAACTTTCTGCATCAGAAGCCTAATAAGACAAATGATTAATGCTTTCAAAGTTGGTGCAGGGGGCTGTCATCTTTGTTGTTAAATATCTTTGCAATACCAAGACTACGCACATGCTCAGTGTGGTCTGGGCTTCAGTTGGGAGGTTAAGCTTAGGGATTTTCATAAATGATCAAAACAACACAAGTCAAATAATAGCTTCCATAGAAGCTGATACAGCAAGACTGATTAAAAATCGTAATATACTGACTGCACTTGGTCTGTGGATACAAATCTCTACATAGTCACCAGCTGCTCTGCAGGGAAACAAAACAAAGCTGCTCAAGTTCTGGCAAGTAAGTTGGGGGAGCTCCACCTTGCCATTTGAAAGTATGATCGTTTCCCTGCAGAGCAGTTAGGGACCTTCTGAAGTTAACTATCTTCAGCTGTCAGAGCAAGTAAAACGAAGGGGGAATTTCACTGCATACAGTCAGGTTTATTATAAAAACACATTAGACATTTTTTAATTAAAATATATTGGTGATAGAGTTCTTTTTCATTAAAGAAAGTAAAAATGGGATTTAATTTTTTTGCCTTTACATCCCCTTTAAGGCCAAATAATCCTTGGTCCTCTCAAATTAAGACCTGGCGGCATCCGAGAAAGGCAGCTGTTATACGCAGAAGAGTGAGCCGTTACCGGTACCTTGGGTTTGATCTGGGTTTGGGACTCAATACATAACAAATCCACCCAATTCTTGTGTAAATGACATGTAAGATCGGTAAAGTTCCGGAGGAGCACTGCCATTGCATCATCCATTTTAACCATTCTACTAGCCTGCAAGGCAAATTCCTTATTATAACATCAAATGTCCCACATCCATGGGTTTGTGCATGTTACGTAGAGATATAGCAGGCTTGTGATGAATACACTAGGGAAGGACACTTAAGAATATAAATTTGATTTACTGAGCAGAAGTCTGAGAAGAATGCCAAGAATGAGATTTCTGGCTACACGCCTTTTAAATTTGTTTGAGATCAACAAGTGGAATATGCACCATCCTCAACAAGGAGTTTCTTCAGCTCATACTGAGGGCTCCATTAGAGTGGCAGGACTGTGCCAAATTCTGCGCAGTGATGGAATTTTGACACTTCGATGTAAATTTTACAATATTAAGAGCTGCATTTACAGGTGCGCCCCCCTATAAGAAAAACGATGACATTTCATCTTTAAAATCATATTTCTGCTGATTATGAACATTAGCATCTTTTATTTACATATAACTGACATAGTCTGCAAAGATTATATGTGATTCATATCAATCCCTAAATACATGTTAATAATAATAATCCCTGCCCCAGTGGAGTTTACAATATAAGGTCCCTATCACATGACCTTTGGCAGCACTAAAGCATTTCCTAAGCACTTGGGCTCACTTGGACGCTGCACTGAGCACCAGATGAAGAAGTTTTCTCTCAGCGAAGAGTGCAGCATCAGGATCCGCAGCTCAGCTATGTCCTAACCACCTGCAGTTAAGACAAGGCCTTGATTTGGGCTGTGCATGCTGCTGCTCCTACCTTTTGCCTCCCCCAGCTGCTCCTCTTGAATGGATTTTTTTGCGCAAGCAGTGTTCCATTCAAAGTGCATTCTGCGGGTCACTGT
The DNA here is from genome assembly GCA_038501925.1 of Xenopus petersii. Lineage (NCBI taxonomy): Eukaryota > Metazoa > Chordata > Amphibia > Anura > Pipidae > Xenopus > Xenopus petersii. Next base: position 115,170,335 of record CM076679.1, on the reverse strand, counting down.
CAGGAGCGATCTGGTGTGCTCCACGCTGCGTTGCAGAATCCAAGATGAATGTCAATGCCTAGTGGTTCTTGTAAGGTTGAAGTTGGTACCAAGGAGGTAACTGTTTACAGAAAATCAAATCAAAATGCAGAATCCAAAGGTTTAAGAAAGTTTGTAGTGGTATGCGGTCTAAAGATCAGGGCAGCAGCAAATAGAAAAGTCAGGAGTCCAAGCAAGAACATCAGGATCCATGAATAAATAAATAAATAATTATAGTGCACCCAGAAACACTCAGGAGTAGAACCTATATTCGTGAATTCGACCCTGGTCTCTGGTGTCTCTTTATTTCATATTTTTGCTCCAAACTGTGACTGGTGACATAATGCAAATGAGGGCCACCATCTTGGATTCTGTGACGTGGTGTGGAGTGCAACAGAGCGTTCCTGACAGCCACTGTGCTCTGAAATGAAGCACAGAGGCCTGCAAATATGTCCCGCCCGGTAGACCAAGTGCAAAAATATGCCTGAATTGAGCTTTTTTTTGTGTGGGGTATTGTAAATAGGTTGTTGTATGTTTTTGGAGCATGAGAGAAAACTGGAGTACCCAGATGAATCCAATGCAAGCACCGGAAGTACTTACTAACTCCTTGAAGCTACTACTTTTGCTCTCAGTATATATAAAGGATCCTATACCCATTCTATTGGGAAATACTGAAAAAACACTAACTTACTGGATTTCCTGTAGGCAAAGGTTACTGATGGTACTCTATTCTCAAGCATACCTCCCAACATTTTGGAAGAAAAAAGAGGGACAAAAAATTTTTTCCCGCACGTAGCACAGCAATTTTGACCACACCCCTTTCTGTGGCCACACCCCCTAATTACCATGTTTGTTTTACAAAATTTGGCAGGTTATGAAAGTTTGAAAATATTTCTCCTCATCTAAACTGTGTTTTTCTGTCTCAAAATTGTTACAAAGTGCATAGAAAAGAGGGACTTTCCAGTACAAATGAGGGACTGCGGGTTGAGCTGTCAAAAGAGGGACTGTCCCTCTGAAAAAGGGACAGTTGGGAAGTATGGTCAAGTATTCTATATAATCTAAGAGAAGTCTTTATTGCAGTGATATATAATGTGGGAGTCTATAAATATAGCAAATCCAACAAATCAAATAAAGTTAGTGGTGGAGACCCAATGAACACAAGGTTAGCTTGGCATGTGTATAGATGTCTGATATGCATTAGTGGGACACACTAAAATCTTTGCATTTTGCCTATTATTTTTAAGATATCCATGCTATTTAAGCAGAACATAGCACAGACCTAGTATAATGAAAATTCTTTGGGAACGGGCCAGGAGGAGAAATCCACTTAACACATGCTGTATCTGGTTTTACTTGGAGCTCTGCCATGCTCTGTAGACTCAACAGAGATAACTGAAGTCAGAGCCAACATCATTTATTGGTGTCTATTGAGAGTAGGGATGCACCGAATGTAATATATTGGATTCTGCTGAACCCCCGAATCCTTAGTGAAAGATTCGGGCGAATACCAACCAAATCCGAATCTTAATTTGCATATGCAAATTAGGAATGGAAAGGGGAAAAAACATTTTTTACTTCCTTCTTTTGTGACAAATTTGTGACAATTTCCCTCACCACCCCTAATTTGCATATGTATATGCAAATTAGGATTCGGAGTCGGTTCGGCCGAATTCTGATTTTGCTGAAAAAGGCCGAATCCTGGCCGAATCCCGAACTGAATCCTGGATTTTGGTGCATCCCTAATTGAGCGATTCGCGCACGTGTGGTACCTTTATAGATATGGACATGACTTTATCATGATTAAAACCTGTGATTGGTGGTATATAATCCATTCTTGCATGTAAAATCCAAACAATACCAAGCACAGGTGAATCTAAGGGCCCCAGGTATGTGCCTATGATGTCAAGTACAGTACATGGGGAAAAACAGAAAACCATACAAAGTGAAAGGTACACTCAAATGGCTACATAAGTAAACGCACTGTGAACAGTCTATAGATTACACGGAAAGCATTTTAGGACATCATCAGGAGAACACACGCTCCTGCCTCGTAAAGAAGAAGAAGTAGCAGACTCGTCTCTAGGGATGTAGCGAACGTCGGAAAAAAGTTCGCGAACATATTCGCGAACTTGCGCAAAAATGCGAGCGGTTCGCGAACCCCATAGACTTCAATGGGAAGGCGAACTTTAACATCTAAAAAAGACATTTCTGGCCAGAAAAATGATTTTAAAGTTGTTTAAAGGGTGCAACGACCTGGACAGTGGCATGCCAGAGGGGGATCAAGGGCAAAAATGTATCTGAAAAATCTGCCTGTGTGTGCTTGGAAGAGATAGTGTAGGGGGAGAGCTGTTAGTGATTTCAGGGACAGATGATAGTAAGTTTGCTGGCTAGTAATCTGCTTGATACTGCTCTGTATTGGAGGGACAGAAGTCTGCAGGGATTTGAGGGACATTTTAGCTTAGGTAGCTTTGCTGGCTAGTAATCTACTGTTCTCTTTAAACAACTGCCATACGTTGACCTTGTAGGCATTGTTTGCCCAGTTTTTTTGGACGCAGCCACTGAAGCACAGTTGCCAGAAAAAATATGCCATATAAATGCTGAAAATAGTCATTTTTTGCCATACGTTGACCTTGTAGACATTGTTTGCCCAGTTTTTTTGGTTGCAGCCACTGAAGCACAGTTGCCAGAAAAAATATGCCATATAAATGCTGAAAATATAAATTTTTTTGGTTGCAGCCACTGAAGCACAGAGGCCAGAAAAATTATGCCATATAAATGCAGAAAATATGCATTTTTTTGGACGCAGCCACTGAAGCACAGAGGCCAGAAAAATTATGCCATATAAATGCAGAAAATATGCATTTTTTTGGACGCAGCCACTGAAGCACAGTTGCCAGAAAAAATATGCCATATAAATGCTGAAAATAGTCATTTTTTGCCATACGTTGACCTTGTAGACATTGTTTGCCCAGTTTTTTTGGTTGCAGCCACTGAAGCACAATTGCCAGAAAAAATATGCCATATAAATGCTGAAAATATAAATTTTTTTGGTTGCAGCCACTGAAGCACAGAGGCCAGAAAAATTATGCCATATAAATGCAGAAAATATGCATGTTTTTGGACGCAGCCACTGAAGCACAGAGGCCAGAAAAATTATGCCATATAAATGCAGAAAATATGCATTTTTTTGGACGCAGCCACTGAAGCACAGTTGCCAGAAAAAATATGCCATATAAATGCTGAAAATAGTCATTTTTTGCCATACGTTGACCTTGTAGACATTGTTTGCCCAGTTTTTTTGGTTGCAGCCACTGAAGCACAGTTGCCAGAAAAAATATGCCATATAAATGCTGAAAATATAAATTTTTTTGGTTGCAGCCACTGAAGCACACAGGCCAGAAAAATTATGCCATATAAATGCAGAAAATATGCATTTTTTTGGACGCAGCCACTGAAGCACAGAGGCCAGAAAAATTATGCCATATAAATGCAGAAAATATGCATTTTTTTGGACGCAGCCACTGAAGCACAGTTACCAGAAAAAATATGCCATATAAATGCTGAAAATAGTCATTTTTTGCCATACGTTGACCTTGTAGACATTGTTTGCCCAGTTTTTTTGGTTGCAGCCACTGAAGCACAGAGGCCAGAAAAAATTAAACCAGTAGGGTTTGCACCCTAGTTTGTAACGGTGGCGGAGGGAGGAGGACGCTAAAGGACAGCTGTGTGTGGAGTCATGAGGCTTGAAGAGAAGGACAGCTGCATAGAAGTCAGAACAAGTCTTCCGGCGTGCAGTAACCCTCCGAGATCCACCCCTCATTCATTTTAATAAAGGTCAGGTAATCGACACTTTTGTGACCTAGGCGAGTTCTCTTCTCAGTTACAATCCCTCCTGCTGCACTGAAGGTCCTTTCTGAGAGCACACTTGAGGCTGGGCAAGACAAGAGGTTCATGGCAAATTGTGACAGCTCTGGCCACAGATCAAGCCTGCGCACCCAGTAGTCCAGGGGTTCATCGCTCCTCAGAGTGTTGATATCTGCAGTTAATGCCAGGTAGTCCGCTACCTGCCGGTCGAGGCGTTCTTTGAGGGTGGATCCAGAAGGGTTGTGGCGCTGCCTTGGACAGAAAAACATTTGCATGTCTGACGTTACAGACTGGCCAAAGGGCTTTGTCCTTGCAGGTGTGCTCGTGGCAGGATTACTGGCACCTCTGCCCCTGGAATGTTGATGAGTTCCTGAAGTGACATCACCCTTAAAAGCATTGTACAACATGTTTTGCAGGCTGGTTTGTAAATGCCGCATCTTTTCGGACTTGTGGTATGTTGGTAACATTTCTGACACTTTATGCTTGTACCGAGGGTCTAGTAGCGTTGCGACCCAGTACAGGTCCTTCTCCTTAAGCCTCTTGATACGGGGGTCCTTCAACAGGCATGACAGCATGAAAGACCCCATTCTCACAAGGTTGGATGCAGAGCTATCCATCTCCGCTTCCTCATTATCAAGGACTGCATCATCCACGGTCTCCTCCCCCCAGCCACGTACAAGACCAGGGGTCCCCAAAAGGTCACCACTAGCCCCCTGGGAAGCCTGCTCCTGTTGGTCCTCCTCCTCCTCCTCCACAAAGCCACCTTCCTCCTCTGACTCCACTTCTGGCACCTCTCCCTGCGTTGCAGCAGGTGCCTGGGTTCGTTCTGGTGATTCCGACCAGAAATCGTGCGCTTCCAGCTCCTCGTCACGCTGGTCTACAGCCTCATCTGTCACTCGTCGCACGGCACGCTCCAGGAAGAAAGCGAAGGGTATTAGGTCGCTGATGGTGCCTTCGGTGCGACTGACCATATTTGTCACCTCTTCAAAAGGTCGCATGAGCCTGCAGGCATCGCGCATAAGCACCCAGTAACGGGGGAAAAAAATCCCCAGCTCTGCAGATCCAGTCCTACCACCCAGTTCAAAAAGGTACTCGTTGACGGCCCTTTGTTGTTGCAGCAGACGTTCCAACATAAGGAGCGTTGAATTCCAGCGAGTCTGGCTGTCAGAAATCAAACGCCTGACTGGCATGTTGTAGCTCTGCTGAATGTCAGCAAGGCGTGCCATGGCTGTGTAGGAACGTCTGAAATGGGCCGACACCTTTCTGGACTGGGTGAGAACGTCCTGGAATCCTGGGTACTTGGAGACAAAACGTTGGACTATTAAATTTAACACATGTGCCATGCAGGGCACATGTGTTAAATTGCCCAGTCTCAACGCTGCCAACAGATTGCTTCCATTGTCACACACCACTTTTCCGATCTGCAGTTGGTGTGGGGTCAGCCACCGATCGGCCTGTGACTGCAGAGATGACAGGAGTACAGATCCGGTATGGTTTTTGCTTTCCAGGCACGTCATCCCCAAGACAGCGTGACAACGGCGTACCTGGCACGTCGAATAGCCTAGGGGGAGCTGGGGGTGCACAGGTGTGGAGGAGGAGAAGGAGGACCCAGCAGCAGAGTAAGAAGAAGAAGAGGAAGAAGACGAGGTAGAGAGCGATGGAGGAGTAGAGGTGGTGGCAGAACCGCGTGCAATCCGTGGCGGTGACACCAACTCCACTGTTGTTGTTGAGCTACCCATTCCCTGCTTCCCAGCCATTACCAAGTTCACCCAGTGGGCAGTGTAGGTGACATACCTGCCCTGACCATGCTTGGAGGACCATGCGTCAGTAGTCATATGGACCTTTGGCCCAACACTAAGTGACAGAGATGCGGTAACTTGGCTCTGCACATGTTGGTACAGGTGTGGTATTCCCTTTTTAGAAAAAAAATTGCGGCTGGGTACCTTCCACTGCGGTGTCCCAATTGCTACAAATTTGCGGAAGGCCTCAGAGTCCACCAGCTGGTATGGTAAAAGCTGGCGGGCTAAGAGTGCAGACAAGCCAGCTGTCAGACGCCGGGCAAGGGGGTGACAGTCAGACATTGGCTTCTTACGCTCAAACATGGCCTTCACAGAAACTTGGCTGGTGGCAGATGACTGGGAATGGGAACAGGTGGTCAAGGTGGAAGGCGGAGTGGAGGGTGGTTCAGACGGGTCAAGGAGAGCAGAGGTAGAGCAGTAAGATGCTGGACCAGAAGGAGTGTGGCTTTTAGTTTGCCTGTTGCCTTTGAGGTGTTGCTCCCAAAGTGCTTTGTGCTTGCCGCTCATGTGCCTTCGCATAGAAGTTGTACCTATGTGGCTGTTGGGCTTACCAAGGCTCAGTTTCTGACTGCACTCATTGCAAATTACAATGCTTTTGTCAGAGGCATACACATTAAAAAAATCCCACACTGCTGACTTTTTGGAAGTGTGCGATCTGACGGTAACAGTAGAAGTTGGCGGCATTGGCGGCAATGGCGGGTGCGTTGGCCGGCTGAACACAGGTGCCGATACATGTTGTTGCCCTACTGATCCCTGCGGGCTGTCCTCCCTGCTTCTTCTAAGTCTTATTCTCCTACTGCCTCTCTGACTCTCCGTCTCTCCATCTGAACTACCCTCCTCTTGCTCTCTTCTACTAGGCACCCACAAAACATCAATCTCCTCATCATCATTCTCCTCAGATGCATCAATTTCTTCTGACACATCACAGAAGGAAGCAGCAGCGGGGACCTCCTCCTCATCACTCATTATGTCCATCTCTGTCGTGTTCTCTGCCAGAATTAAATCTGGTGTAACGTCCTCATCTCCTTCATCTTCTTCTGGCAATAATGGTTGCGCATTACTCAGTTCAAGAAACTCATGGGAAAATAACTCCTCTGACTCCAGTGAAGAAGGGGCACCGGTGGTGGAGGAAGTGTTACGTGGGGTGGCCATAGCAGTGGAGGATGAGGAGGATGTTGTGGTAAAGTTAGAAACGGTAGAGGATGGGGTGTGCTGTGTAAGCCAGTCAACTACCTCTTCAGCATTTTGGGAGTTCAGGGTCATTGGCTTTTTAAAAATGGGCAATTTGCTAGGGCCACAGGATTGCATAGCAGCACGGCCCCTAGCACGGCCTCTGCGTGGCGGCCTGCCTTTGCCTGGCATTATTTTTAAAAAAACAACAACAACAAAAACTCAGTTGGTTTTTCTGGAAACGATAATACACACAGCTAGATGGCAGTTTGAAGAAAACAGTGTGCAAATAATGCCTACAAGATCAACGTATAGACTACTACAGCGGTGGATACGGATTACGTAAAATATATGAATGCTGCTTGAAAAAAAGTAACTCAAGTGGTTTTTCTAGAGACGATAATATTATCAATATTTAGACAAAATGTGAACAAGCTCACACAGCTAGATGGCGGTTTGAAGAAAACACTGTGCAAATACTGCCCACAAGATCAACGTATACACTACTACAGCGGTGGATACGGATCTCGTAAAATTTATTATGGCTGCTTGAAAAAAGTCACTCCGGTGTTTTTTCTGGAGACGGTAATATTATGGATATTTAGACAGAATGTGAACAAGGTCACACAGCTAGATGGCAGTTGGTTGAATAACACACTGGGCAAAAAATGCCTACAGGGCAAATAATGCCTAAAAGGTCAACTTATACACTACTACAGCGATGGATACGGATTACGTAAAATATATTGTGGCTGCTTGAAAAAAGTCACTCCGGTGTTTTTTCTGGAGACGGTAATATTATGGATATTTAGACAGAATGTGAACAAGGTCACACAGCTAGATGGCAGTTGGTTGAATAACACACTGGGCAAAAAATGCCTACAGGGCAAATAATGCCTAAAAGGTCAACTTATACACTACTACAGCGATGGATACGGATTACGTAAAATATATTATGGCTGCTTGAAAAAAGTCACTCCGGTGTTTTTTCTGGAGACGGTAATATTATGGATATTTAGACAAAATGTGAACAAGGTCACACAGCTAGATGGCAGTTGGTTGAATAACACACTGGGCAAAAAATGCCTACAGGGCAAATAATGCCTAAAAGGTCAACTTATACACTACTACAGCGATGGATACGGATTACGTAAAATATATTATGGCTGCTTGAAAAAAGTCACTCCGGTGTTTTTTCTGGAGACGGTAATATTATGGATATTTAGACAGAATGTGAACAAGGTCACACAGCTAGATGGCAGTTGGTTGAATAACACACTGGGCAAAAAATGCCTACAGGGCAAATAATGCCTAAAAGGTCAACTTATACACTACTACAACGATGGATACGGATTACGTAAAATATATTATGGCTGCTTGAAAAAAGTCACTCCGGTGTTTTTTCTGGAGACGGTAATATTATGGATATTTAGACAGAATGTGAACAAGGTCACACAGCTAGATGGCAGTTGGTTGAATAACACACTGGGCCAAAAATGCCTACAGGGCAAATAATGCCTAAAAGGTCAACTTATACACTACTACAGCGGTAGTAAAATAAAAAAAAGTAAAATAAAAAAAAAATGAATATTAAAAAAAAAAATATTAAAGTTGGTGCTGCTGAACTACTAGGAGCAGCAGATTAGCACACCAGTCCCACTCCCCAACACTGCTAGACTAATAGCACTGGGCTCTTATAGTAGTAGTAGTAGTAGTAGTAAAACAACAAAAAAAAAATAAAAGCAGTCCTTACAAGGACTACTGTTATTGCAGCAGTCAGCAGATGAGATCAGAAGCAGGACAGCTGCCCACTGCAGCTACATACAGAGCACTGCAGTAGAAGGTAGATTACTAGCCAGCAAAGCTACCTAAGCTTAAATGTCCCTCAAACCCCTGCAGACTTCTGTCCCTCCAATAACAGAGCAGTATCAAAACGATTACTAGCCAGCAAACTTTCAACTGTCCCTGAAATCACTAACAGGCAGCAGCTCTCTCCCTACACTATCTCTTCAGCACACAGAGGCAGAGTGAAAAAACGCTGCAGGGCTTCGGTTTTTATAGGGAAGGGGAGTGATCCAGGGGAGAGCTTCCTGATTGGCTGCCATGTACCTGCTGGTCTGGGGTGAGAGGGCAAAAAAAAGCGCCAACAATGGCGAACCCAAAATGGCGAACGTCGCGCGACGTTCGCGAACTTCCGGCGAGCGCGAACACCCGATGTTCGCGCGAACAAGTTCGCCGGCGAACAGTTCGCGCCATCTCTACTCGTCTCTTATTCTACTCAGTGTCTGACTGGAATGCCATGGGCCCCACCAGAAAACCTTAGACCGAGGATCCACTTTACAAACTATTGTTCCATCTCTCCTCACTCAACCTATTTACTCTCCTAGTCTTTTATATCTACTAGGGATGCACCGAATCCACTATTTTGGATTCGGCCGAACCCCCGAATCCTTCGTGAAAGATTCGGCCGAATACCGAACCGAATCCGAACCCTAATTTGCAAATTAGGGGTTGAAAGGGGAAAATATTTTTTACTTCCTTGTTTTGTGACAAAAAGTCACGCGATTTCCCTCCCTGCCCCTAATTTGCATATGCAAATTCGGATTCGGTTCGGCTGGGCAGAAGGATTCGGCCGAATCCGAATCCTGCTGAAAAAGGCCTAATCCTGGATTTGGTGCATCCCTAATATCTACTGACTTGATTCTGTTCTTCCAATATTATGGGGCCCATTCATTAAGTTCGAGTGAAGGAATAGAAGAAAAAATGCTTCGAATTTCGAAGTGTTTTTTTTTGGCTACTTCGACCTTTGACTACGGCTACGAATCAAACGATTCGAACTAAAAATCGTTCGACTATTTGACCATTCGATAGTCGAAGTACTGTCTCTTTAAGAAAAAACTTCGACCCCCTAGTTCGCCGCCTAAAAGGTACCGAACTCAATGTTAGCCTATGGGGAAGGTCCCCATAGGCTTGGCTAACTTTTTTTGGTCAAAGGATAATCCTTCGATTGTTGGATTAAAATACTTCGAATCGTTCGAGTATTTGAAATATTCGAAGTCGAAGGATTTTCATTCCCCAGTCGAATATCAAGGGTTAATTAACCCTCGATCTTCGACCCTTGATGAATTTGCCCCAGGTCTCTTTTTTTCCATAAAGAAACAAGGAATGACAATGAAATTGGCCACATAGTTAGAAGCAAAAGGGCCCACCGTGGGTTTTCCTGGTATCCCTGTAGGCCAGTCCGACACTAATTCTAGTCACTCATATGAAGAAACTGCAGTCACACCTCCTTGCTGCCCGTAGAACTGCAGTCACACCTAAATGTTAATAAACTGTGCATTGTAGATTTATATAGATTGCATTGCCTCACCAAGTCCAAAAATCCACAAGAGCATTTGATCAGGTAAAGTGCCTCTTTTAACTGTAGTAAACAGTAAATATAATATCACCCCTGCTTATGCAAATATTATATGAATTTGTTTGAGGATACATTTAAATATGCATGATATTATGGAATCAGTGGCATAATTCACTGGGCCCTCTTGCAAAAAAATATTTGTAAGGGCCAAGCTAGGGTTGCCACCTTTTGGCCCAGTTGAATCCGGGCAAGGGAGGGGGCTGTGATGCAATGGGGCAGGGCTATGACACTGCGGCAGCGGGTCATGACGTCAGGGATGGGGATATGATGTGGTGATCGGCGATTAGCCAATCCATCAATCATAGGGAACCCTGCCTGGTTTTCCTAATTTGGAAAACCGGGCAGGCAGTTTTGACCCAGGCAGCCCTTCAAAAAAACAGGTCAAAACTGGACAGGTGGCAACCCTAGGCCCAGCGCACTGCAAGTCCCAACCACCCCCCTACCAACTTATTCAGATCCGCTTCAGTATTTCACCAAAACATTCACAAAGGATTTAGGGGGTTGACCCAATTCCAAAATAGTGAACATGAACGCTTGTTTCCCTTCTGTAAAGTTTTTACTATAAATTGATACATTTCTTTAGACACTATTTGTAATGGAAACAGATCGGAAAATGTATTCACACATGATTGATTCCATACTCAGTTTTGTGTCCTTTTTTTGTCTAGATCTCAGTATTTACAGGGTGAGGGAAGAACATGTTTTGGATCAAAGAGCAACAGAGATGACAGAAGTGTTTCCACAAGAGCTACTGGTAAAGGAAAATTTGAAAGTGAGGCTCACAAATCGCAAGGTCCTTCTTTCACAACATAAATCAAAAAACGTAGGCCCTGCATGTTTACCTTTCTTGCATATTTTTTTCATCTAGCTTTGCAGAAAATACACCACATAATAAAAGAACAGAGGCCTGAGTGCCCAGGGCTTACTCTGACATTGAGGATTTTGAACACTAAGTGATTAACTGGGTTATCTCTACACAAAAAGTGTTGGCTCCAGCAAGTAGTAGCAGAAGGTGTTCTCTTGTATTATTTATAAGTGTTATTTCACTTACATGATCCCATTTTTTATTCTGTAACCCTTGTTTGTTAAAGGGGAAAATAAACATATGCATAAATGTTATTTAAACTTCCAAAAATGAATATAAATGTATTTTTTTAAAAAAAACACCTGATTGCACAGATTGAAGAGCATTGATGGGCAATAAATTCGGCAGGCCCGAATTTGCTGCAAATTTCCACTTTTCGCCGCCGTCAAAACTGCGGCAAGAATTCATCAGCATCCAAAAAATTTGGACGCCGGCGGAATATTTGCTCGCATCAAACATTATTCGGATGCCCATTGACTTTCACAAATTTAATTGCCATTTCGCAAATTTTTCGTCGAATCAAAATGGGACAAATTCGCCCATCACTGTTGAAGACTACAAGGAAGTCTTATTATCTGTAAGAACCATTTTTCAATACCCATTACGCTCACAGTGTAATGCAACCCCTCCCTGATATCTTTCTGTTGTGAAGTGATAGATTCTGGTACTTGAAGGTCCCTATGCTTTTCATAGTGGGCAGTGCACAGATTATCTGGAAATCAGAAGGATTTCAATACCCAGATTCCCTCACTGCATCAAGGATCACTTTGTGAGCCTAAGGGGGTGAGTAACTGATCCCTGCAACCAGATGGATAATATTGGCTTCCTTTTAATTTGTAGAATCGGGTGTCTGTGTAAAATGAAAATATATATTTATATTATTTCTGAGAGTTCACCTTTTCTTCATAAGCCCAACTGAATGAGCTCATGTTAAAAAAGGGGGTGTATATTTTCCCTTAAATAATTATTGCTGGCACTGTATAAATAAATGATAATAACTACACAGCCAATGGGTAGCCTATAAATACCCCACACAAATACAAGTTTAGAACAGGCAGTTCGATCCTTATTTCTGGTAATTAGAAGTTCTGCATTGGGGCAATAGACTTTAAAATTTTCAGAAAAGGGAAACATTTTGGTTACATACTTTTCAGACCCTTAACCCACTGTGTTAGTCTCTGCATCTAAGCAGCTTATGATATTTAGAAATACAATGATCAATTTTATCACAAGCCAATTAACCTTTAGGTTATTGCAGTATGCAATGGCACTTATTCAAGCAAAGGAATAAGAAACAAAGTCTTTGTAGAGAGCTCACCCTTGCAGGGCAGTACAGCTAACCAATATATCCCTGTGTATACTATGTGTATAAACCCCATCTAAGCAATCATTAGCCACATAATGTCTTATTAACCTGATGCCGTGTCTCACTGATATGGTCTGTTCTCCAGCTATGTAGTTAACTAGTCTTATTGAATTTCCTTAAATGTTTGGCTTGAATAAAAAAGAGAAGGAGGATTCAAATAATTGCAATCATTTTTTTACTGGTGGACTTTAATGAAATTTCTCTTAGAACCAATTAAGGCCCTATTTATATGCCCGGAAAGTGATTCGGAACGACCCTCCCGTATCAAGGACAAGTTAAGGAGGTTGTTCACCTTCCAAACACTTTTTTCATTTCAGTGGTTTTCAGATTGCATTCAGAAAGTTTTTCAAGGTGAACAGCCCCTTTAATTGAGGTCAGTTTGGAAACCTTAACATACATGTTTGTGCTGAAAGAACGAGAAGCACAGGGAATACATCCCTATACCTGTCTCTCTCTGATATCACTGCAACATAATATATTTACCTGCATGGTTGAAGCACTTATAAATTATTGAACATTTCTGTTTTAGCCTTGGAAAATGTTGCAACCAGGTAACACATATAAGGAGTTATGTATTATTATTATTATTATTATTATTATTATTATTAACATGTATTTATATAGAGCCAACATATTGCATAGCACTGTAAAGTAAATGTGATTATACAACTACATCACATGAATTACATATATAGAATATATGGAGTAACAAACATCACAATCAATACAGGTACAAAAAGGTGAGGAAGGCCCTATGCATAGGCATACAGTCTAAAGGGAAGGGAGTAAAACACAAGGTGTGGTAGTGGGCAAGATTGAATTAAGTGGGTGAGAAATGTGGTATTGTATGTGGTGTTGTGTTTGGTAGTTAAGCAGAGTGAGGGTAGGCTTCTCGAAAGAAGTGAGTTTTCAGAGATTTTTTGAAAGCAGAAAGGTTGGGAGAAAGTCGGACAGACCGTGGGAGAGCGTTCCAGAGGAGGGGTGCAGCCCTTGCAAAGTCTTGAATGCGAGCATGTGAGGAGGTAATGAGAGAAGAGTTGAGTAGCAGGTCAATAGAGGAGCGTAGTAAGCGAGTGGGTGAGTATATAGAGATGAGTTCAGAGATGTAGGGTGGGGCAGAGTTATGAAGTGCTTTGAAAGTCAGTGTCATTAATTTGATTCTGAAAGGTAACGGAAGCCAGTGCAGGGATTGACAGAATGGCGAGGCAGAAGAGGAGCGGTTGCTGAGGTGTATGAGCCTCGCGGCAGTGTTCATTATGGACTGGAGAGGTGACAGTCTCTGGAGGGGGAGGCCAATTAAAAGAGAGTTACAGTAGTCTAGACGCGATATGATGAGAGAGTGAATAAGAATTTTGGCAGCGTCTTGGGTGATAAATGATCGTATTTTGGATATGTTCCTTAGGTGGAAGTGACATGATTTAATAAGTGACTGGATATGAGGAGTGAATGACAGGGCAGAATCTAGGATAACCCCAAGGCACCGGGCCTGGGGAGAGGGGGTGATAGTGGAATTGTTAACTATGATGGATACTTCGGGGATGCTACTGGTGTTAGTTGGAGGAAAGAGAACCATTTCAGTTTTAGAGAGGTTTAATTTAAGGTAGCGTTGCGACATCCAGGTAGAGATAGCGGACAGGCAGGAGGAGACGCGAGTTAGGAGTTCTGGGTTGAGATCAGGAGATGAGAGATAGATCTGAGTATCGTCAGCATAGAGGTGGTGTAGATTATGTAATAAAAGACTTTGCCTGTGAGCAATAACTCATAGCAACCAATCAGCATAAATCATTTACTGGTCACCTGTTTAGAAGAATACATCTTATTGGCTATGGGTTACTGCTCCTGGACAAAATGAGTGCCTTATATTACATATGTGGGATAGCACGTCTTGACACATTACACTATGCCTTATACTTTACTACACAATGAAAACATAAACAGTAGTTCCTGCTTACAGTACGCACTGATATAATTCCTCTCTGTATAATAATAACCATACAATGAGATGGATTGGCAGTGCATAGCATAGTAAGGCTGCAAGTTGTGCCTGTTTAGTAAAAGCTGATTCTTTCTAAGTGAATTAGAAGCATTCAGATTTATTGGCGCAATTAGAGAGAGTCATAATAAAATATACTCCTATTAATTTTGTGGCATGTAATGATCAGGCCCTACATGCTTCATTATGGCACCTAATTTGTGTTGCCGGGAAGTACATATACATCTCGGCGGAGTTAATGGAATTTTTATTTGGAAATTTGCTTCGGTCATTACTTGCTCCTTAGACATCTTAAGTGTTTTAAAGCAACTTGCATTTTAGCTGAAGATGGCTTGTATAATGAATGATTGAGCTTTAATGTGGACGTCCATAAAGCCTGCAAAAGAACGATTGTTATTGCATTAGGAATACATGTACTTCTGTAGCCTAGCTCCTTATACCTAGAAATGCAGGTTTCTAATACTATAGCTACATTCAATAAAATCATATTTAAATTTTTAAGCTACAGTTAAATTGCACCAGTTCCAGACTATTCAGGCAAAACGCTGCTAAGCTTTATATGATATATGTTAATGGTTAGGGCTTATCAAAGAAAAGAGATTGGTAAGCAAAAAATTCCAGCAGTCATGTGGCATGACTTACATTTCACTAGATATTAGGGTTGCACCGAATCCACTATTTTGTATTCGTCCGAACCCCCGAATCCTTCGTGAAAGATTCGGCCTAATACCGAACCGAATCCGAACCCTAATTTGGGGTGGAAAGGGGAAAACTTTTTTTTGACAAAAAGTCACGCGATTTCCCTCCCTGCCCCTAATTTGCTAATTAGGATTCGATTCAGTTCGGCTGGGCAGAAGGATTCCGATTTGGTGCATCCCTATGAGATATACTGTGTATATATAGCAATAGGATTGAATCTCAAAAATGAGGACTATTATTCCTAGTTAGGACCGGCGGGGGTCAGTGGGATCTGCAGCAAATTTGGATGGGCCTTGTTTTTGTGCACTGGGCTCGGCGGCCCAGTGCGGGAGTGTCCGCAGCCAGCTTTTAGGCCGTAGCCCAGCGGTTGGGGACCCCTGTTCTTATAAATTACAAATATTTTCATCATGTCAAATTTTACTGCTGGCTGTGTGGAGTGTAATGAACAGTTAAATGCAAGTCTAATAGTTGGAATTTTAGTTAATAGGCTTTATATATAGCTGTCTTCTCAGCATCGATTCCATTGATAACACTTATTCTATCAGATGGTGAATTCTAGACATGTCGCTCTTTCCAGTAATCTCTATCTTTCCCTACAAATCCCTTAGCAAATATAAAAATAATAAAGCAAAATTGTCAGGATGCCTTGTCTGTCTCAATTGCTGATAACGATTCCTGCTCTGCAAGGCCCAATGTATTAACTTTGCTGTAAATCCTGGATATAATGAAGGACTACATCAAGTGATCAAAGGTTACCAGAAATTTGTTATGAAGTTGTATAACAAGAAAAGTCTACCTTCTGCCAAGCACAAGAAGGTTTCACAGAGCTTCTGGGAGAAGATGACCTTTAGAACCTGATTAATGTCTCAAAGAGATTGACCAAATTATCAGAGAACATATGCAGCCCTTGGGGTCAAACGCAGCACTTGACAATGAACAGCACTTCTCGTGGACGATAAGCAGACTTAATGTATTAAAAAACCCTCCTGTTGACTATAAAATCTGCTACTGAAGAACTGTTGCAAAGGTTCTATGACAGGAGTGGGTAGAATATGAATGAAAGGAGGCAGTGTATATTTGGATGGAAAAATTATGATTGACTGGTTGGAATTCAGGAGTAGGGAATCTGCAGCACTCATTTAAGACTTGATTTAGGATTACTAAAATTGTGGCACCATAACAGCAGATTGAATACAATTCAGTAGTAAGCATTTTGGTTTTCCATTTGTCAGCTATATGACATTATACAACTGTCATGGCTGTCATGGTATCTTGGCATTCCCAGGAAACCAGTTACTACCAAATTGCTTTGTTCTCAGATCAATGTAACAATCAATAACTAGTTTGATATTTTGCTACCCATAAATGACTTCCTATCTAGTCCTCTGCCAAATTACGGAATGTAGGCAGTTACAGAAAATCAATGTGTAGCTCTATAGTAAAGTAAGTGGCACTGTCTCTACTATGAGCTTACTTTCATATATATTTGTGCTCCAGATGAAACCTTTCTCTAAAGTGTTAGCCCTCACAACGGTGTGGAGGCAGGGTGTAGTGGAACTGTAATGAAATGCTATGCACAATAAATGGGCACCAATGGTTCTTTATGCTTAACCATAGAACTGAGTTTATTGAACAGAACAATCCACATAGGAGTACATAGAACAAATAGCAATAAGGATAGCATATACTCACAGTACCAGAGAAACAGCTGAGTCCCTGTAGGCAAGGGAACAGTTACAGCAGTAGTTAAACAGAAATTAAGAAGCTACGCCCAGCTTTCAGCCTTTTCCCTAAGTGGAACCCAGGGGAATCTCTACATCCCTAAGTCTATGCACTTAGTCCCTACTTCTGGGTTATTAGTACCCGGGATCTTAATCCTCTGACTCTCTTCGCTCAGCTAAATAACCTGTCTGTCACTCCTAGAGTGACCTATTTTGGAGTATGCTTATCCTGTACTAGGCCTAATATACCTAGGTTCCACTGTCCATTCCCTTCCTGCCTACTCACGTAAGGGCTAAAACAAAATGGACCCAGACCTCATGATTACCTAGCAGTGTCGGACTGGCCCACCGGGATACCAGGATAAACTCCCGTTGGGCCAAGGTGTCAGTAGGCCCTCATGCTACTAAACTTTTGGCCTATTTCATGGCCATTTCCCTATTTTTATGAGAACAAAGTAGCTAAATAGATGGAATAACAGATTCTAGTATTATAATATGTAAAGAAAAGAGACTAGGAGAATAGAGGTTGAGTAAGGTGAGGAAGAATAATAGTACTGAGAGTGGGCCCCTGGTCTAAGATTAATTGGTGGGCCCCTAGTCAAAGGTTTTTGGGTGGGCCCCTGGTGTCCCAGTCCGACACTGTTACCTAGACATTTATACTATTGCATAGTGCCATCTACAGTACACTGTGAGAACTACAGGGGCTTACATAAGCGGAGCTTGGACACAGGTCCCCATTAGGACCCATTTAGGCATCTAAAACCTTTAGGAAGTGCCTGCCAAAATTATGTGAGGGTGTCTTATTATTATCACATCCCTACAAATGTATACTTTCACAGCAGACATGCAAAGTCTTTGGTTGGTCCGTGGTTTCCCGGAGGTCTGTCCTTAGTTCCTACATGAGTACTGGTCTTTACTTAGTTCCTGCATGAGTACTTTATAAGCAATATATATATGTGTGTGTGTGTGTGTCAGTTGGATTGGAAGCCGCACTGGGACATTAAAGATATGTACAGTACATTGTTAGCTTAATGAAGCAGATCTATGATTAGAATTAAACAACAATTCCTGGAGCAAGGCCAACCCAGTGGCTATATCAAAGGAACAGCACCAAGGCATGCTTGTTTGGCAATGCTAACTACTAGATCATCTGTGTGGGTAATGATCTCACCAACAAGAATGAAAAGCGCAACAAGAATTTGGGTAAAAAGGCATCTCAAAGGCAATGCAAATAATCTCTGTATTCATAGGTACTGTATATTTAACTTGTGCACAAAAGAACCAGACCTTGATCACAGTCATTAAGCCGCTTGGGGATCAATCTCCTTAGTCAGTAGATCCTTTGCAATCTTGCCTTCATAAAATAATTGTTCCTCTGCCATGACTCTGCCTTGCATCTTTCCCAGCAACTTTCACTCCACAGCTGTCCTGCTCAGGCCCGGATTTGTGGAAAGGCCTAGGGCAGCAGGATTTTAGGAGGCGGCAAGCTGCCCAAGCACACCCACATTGGTTCAGAAGCACTGGGCATGCGCAATAGAAGCAATAGTTTTTTAAATTTCCCGTGCACCAATCCCCATTGCTCCAGTCCCGATGATGAAAATTTTAGCGAATGAAAGACAGGGGACGGGGCGATAAATGTCAGCGGGCCTAGGGGTGACTGATATGTAAGTCTGACCTTGCTCCTACTGTCCTTTGTGTTTGGATAGTAGCCTTTGTAAGAACGGTTCTATATCTTTGTGATGTGTGCCTGACAAGCTTCCCTAGATGCCAAAGGACAGCTGCTTTACAAAACTTAAATTCCATTAACAAGGATCTCAACTCTACTCATAATGAACATTAGAATTCTACGCAATTTTTCAATACACATTCATTACAGATTTATCATGGTTTAAAAGGTATTTGCAAATATTCACATGTATTATGAAAAGGACAATTTGATAGCGAAAGAGTTCATTGCTAACGAAGTTTCGCGCCATTTTACGGGCGAATTTACGTTTACATTTTACGGGATTGTTACTCCGTTACCCTATTCGCCTCTGCTTCGCAAGGTTATACCATGCGAACTGCTAAGATGAAGCTACAGCTTCTTCAATCTTATGTCAGGGACATCATAT
This sequence comes from Xenopus petersii, assembly GCA_038501925.1. Classification (NCBI taxonomy): domain Eukaryota; kingdom Metazoa; phylum Chordata; class Amphibia; order Anura; family Pipidae; genus Xenopus; species Xenopus petersii. The sequence continues at coordinate 115,151,308 of CM076679.1, read as the reverse complement.
CCTGTAGGCCGAAAAGTCATACAAAAAGACAAAATGCTGGCGTTTTTTCATATTTTACAATGGGATTGTGTTTAAAAGTTGTAACTGTAAAATATATATTTTTAATAACATTTTTCAACCATAGCTAGTGAAAGTTTGCTATGAAATGCTCGTGCTTAGAGATGGCGCGAACTGTTCGCCGGCGAACTTGTTCGCGCGAACATCGGGTGTTCGCGCTCGCCGGAAGTTCGCGAACGTCGCGCGACGTTCGCCATTTTGGGTTCGCCATTGTTGGCGCTTTTTTTTGCCCTCTCACCCCAGACCAGCAGGTACATGGCAGCCAATCAGGAAGCTCTCCCCTGGACCACTCCCCTTCCCTATAAAAACCGAAGCCCTGCAGCGTTTTTTCACTCTGCCTGTGTGTGCTGAAGAGATAGTGTAGGGAGAGAGCTGCTGCCTGTTAGTGATTTCAGGGACAGTTGAAAGTTTGCTGGCTAGTAATCGTGTTGATACTGCTCTGTTATTGGAGGGACAGAAGTCTGCAGGGGTTTGAGGGACATTTAAGCTTAGGTAGCTTTGCTGGCTAGTAATCTACCTTCTACTGCAGTGCTCTGTATGTAGCTGCAGTGGGCAGCTGTCCTGCTTCTGATCTCATCTGCTGACTGCTGCAATAACAGTAGTCCTTGTAAGGACTGCTTTTATTTATTTTTTTGTTCCAATACAGAGCAGTATCAAGCAGATTACTAGCCAGCAAACTTACTATCATCTGTCCCTGAAATCACTAACAGCTCTCCCCCTACACTATCTCTTCCAAGCACACACAGGCAGATTTTTCAGATACATTTTTGCCCTTGATCCCCCTCTGGCATGCCACTGTCCAGGTCGTTGCACCCTTTAAACAACTTTAAAATCATTTTTCTGGACAGAAATGTCTTTTTTAGATGTTAAAGTTCGCCTTCCCATTGAAGTCTATGGGGTTCGCGAACCGTTCGCGAACCGCTCGCATTTTTGCGCAAGTTCGCGAATATGTTCGCGAACTTTTTTTCCGACGTTCGCTACATCCCTACTCGTGCTGACAAATTTTTGCTGGTTTTCGTCTGCCGAGACATAACTTCGCATTTTGATGAATAAGCATATGCACTGCGAATTAACGTCTGATGAAGTGGCGTGAAGTGTGCAAAAAATCGCCCTTTAGTAAATTTCTTCCTAAGTAGGATAGTGATAGTGAAGGATTTGGTATTTGGTACTATGACAGCATGGGTTAGGGGTCTGAATATGTTTGCAAGCTATTGTCCAATGGAAAATATTTGTTAATCGAATTTACAGATCTGAAGTTGGAACTGGTAATCAGGGCCAAAGAAGGCTGGTTGCTGTAGTTCATCCCTCAGCTTGGCTATCCTTTCCCTAACCATTCTCAACCACATGTTACCATATTAATTAGATTACTAACATCACAAATTCTATGGGGCAAATTCACTAACCAGTGAAAATTCGCCAGCGCTGGCTTCGCGCACATCACAACACTTCGCCAGCCGTTAATTTGCCTGGACAACGCTAATTCACGAAGATCTGAAGATGCGCACAGGGTACCGAACGCTGGCGAAGTTGCGCTAGCGAAAATAGGCTCAGCAGTTCGAACTTACGCTAGCGTTGGCTAATTTGCATACGGCGTGCAATGGACGTATATGCTGCAGCAAATACATTACACAAGGCCAGGGAACCTTAATAAATGTATTCTAATGCCCTATACTTGTGCCCACAATATAGCTAAGGTGCCATATGTTATCAAATGTAGGGGGGAAGGAGGGTACCCCCAAAAATTTTTTCACTCTTTTTCAGCCTATCACCCTGTAAAAAGGAAAAGACGGCAGCGTTTTTTGGGACTTACTGTAGAAAAATGTTCAACTTTCTACTATCTACTACTTCGCCTGGTCTGAAGTGGCGAAGGCAAGTCTGGCGATAGAGGTAATGGTCAAAAAAAATGTGGCTAAAAAATTTGTGAATTTGCGTAGGTATGCTCTTTCGCCAGAGCGAAAATTCACCTGGCATTAGAGTGCGAAGTTGTGCCAGCGAAATTACGCCAGCGTTAGCCACTTCGCCCTTTAGTAAATATCCCCCACCAGCCTAAAGTTTCAGCTTGTCAATAGCAATGATCCAGGACTTCAAACTTGTCACAGGGGGTCACCATCTTGGAAAGTGTCTGTGACACTCACATGCTCAGTGGGCTCTGAGCAGCTGTTGGGAAACTAAGCTTAGGGGTCGTCACTAATTATCCAGCAGAAAATTAGGTTTGTCTGTAATATAAGCTGATGCTATAGGGTTGATTATTACATTCTGATGCTAATTGCACTGGTTTCTGTGCTGCCATGTAGTAATTATCTGTATTAATTACTAATCAGCCTTATATTGTGACATTTCTATTCTATGTGTACTGTATATTGTGAGTGGGTCCCTAAGCTCAGTAAATGACAGCAGAACAGAACATGTGCAGTGAATCAGCAGAAAAGAAGATGGGGAGCTACTGGGGCATCTTTGGAGACACAGATCTTTACTGCTAAATGGCTGTGGTTGCCTTGGGCAGGGCTGGAACTAGGGGTAGGCAGAGTAGGCAAGTGCCTAGGGCGCAAAGCTTGGGGGGCGCCAGGCATGTACCTTCTACTACTGCCTACCCCAGTCCCGCTTGTTGCTGTGCACCTACGAGGTGACTGAGTGACACGTGTGTCAGCGAGCATGCGCCCGCTCACCAGGAGGGGAGGGTGTGACGAGGTGGTTCAGCGTGCATGTGTGTGCTTGCATAAGTGCGCGTGTTTGCTTGCATAGGCGCGCATGCGCACTTATGTAGGGGCATGCAGCGGAGGGGCGTTGTGGCTGGCTGGGTTGCCTGGGGCACCCAGCTGGCCTGGCCTGGCCTTGGGCTGGTACAGAAGCCCAAAACATAATGTACAACATTTCTAGCTACTTCTTTAGTTGAGCTTTACTTCTTCTTTAAGGAGAGAGGACACTGTAAAGAAAGGAAAGAAACTATTATAAGCAGAGTTAGTTTGTTGTTGTGTTTCTAGAAATTCCATGTATAAGAGACCCATAAAAATGAAAAAAGTTATCACTTTATAGTGATGCACCTTTTTGGGGCAAGTCCTATCTCTTTGCACATGGCACATTTGCAGTAGGTGCCAATAGTATTTACTCCTATGTATGATAGTCGGAAGTCTCCTCTCTAGCATAATGTCTTGTGATGGGCGAATAAATTTGGCAGGTGTGAATTCGTGGGGAATTTCTGCGTTCAACGCCGGTGAATAAACTGACGTGAAACTGCCAGCATCAAAAATTTTTGGACGTACGCTGTCAAAAGTCGATCACATCAAAATCGTTGTGCGTCAACATTATTTGGACACCTATTGACTTTAAAACCGGCGTCAAAATTGATGAGAGCGTCAGAATTAATGCGGGCTTCAAAATTTGTGTTTCGTGGGACAAATTAGCCCGTCACTAATAATGTCTAATGTATACATGCTGGTCATTGTAAGCATTCTGTGGATGGTGTTCAGGGAACTATTGCATGTTCTTATGTGGTAGACTAATCATGCATGTTTACATACAACTGCATATGGCAAGTCAAGATCTCATGGGGGGAATTAGATTACCTAAAACACATTTTTACTCCTGTAAAAACTAGAAGACCATTATGGTTATTCACACCTAATCCCTAATACTTTGTCTTGAGCTGGGAACAGACCCAGAATAAATATAAGCTTTCAATAGCTCATTAATCATTCCTCCCAGGCATTGATAAGAGATGTTCTTGGAGATAGGCTTGCATGAGGAAAGGGTATTATAGTGGAAGGTGGGAACTCCCTCAGCTTCAGGCCATAAATGTTCATTTGATGGAGAAAGTGCTGGCCTGCCCTGTAAACCCACAAACATTATCCCTCTTAATTGGACAGAGAGTGGATCTGGCTCTTTCAGTAGATGTTTTGGAAGAAAAATACTGTTATTTTCAAAGATTAGGTCTTGCACAACACAGCAATAGATCTCACAGTGAAATGCTCCAGACCCTGCCTAGCAAGGAAAATCTTTGCTATAAAAATGACTTGAAGGAAAACAAACAAATATCCACATTCATATTTACTTGGGGGTAGTTAGCATAGGCGACTGCAGGAATTTCCAACAGAGGGCACAATCAGAATCAAACCCAAGTCGTTAAAGTGATGGATTGGGCCAGACTGACCTCTCTCTTTCCAAGCCTTTGCCTGCTATTATCATGCTATATGGTAGAAATCTCCACGAGCATTACAGTGAAGGGGGTCATGAATGAAGACTTGGCAATTCCTTTCACAGCGCTTTGTATCTTGTCATGGTAACAAAATGACTCGGCACCTTCAAGATGGTGAGTAGCAACAGCTCCGTCATGCGCAATGGAACCAGCAATGGAACCAGTCCAAATGTGACGGCTCTTTGGGAAACTGCTTTATCTTAGACTTAGGCTGATGAAAATAAATACTTTTCTTCCAGTCTTAAAAAACATTTTATCACCAGAGTAGCTCTGGAGTAGCATGGTTACCTAGAATCTCTGGGGGCTTAAAGTATAATCCAGAATTTTAGGAATTGTAGGAAGGTACCAAAAATGCTCTATCCTTTTACATAGTAAGTTAGGTTGAAAAAAGACACACGTCCATCCAGTTCAAACTTTTTACTTTTTTTAACCTGCCTAACTGCCAGTTGATCCGGAGGAAGGCAAAAAAAACCCATCTGAAGCCTCTCCAATTTGCCTGAGGGGAAAAACTTCCTTCCTGACTCCAAAATGGAAATCGGACAAGTCCCTGGATCAACTTGTACTATGAGCTATCGCCCATAACCCTGTATTCCCTTACTTGCTAAAAAGCTATCCAACCCCTTCTTAAAGCTATCTAATGTATCAGCCTGTACCACTGATTCAGGGAGAGAATTCCACATCTTCACAGCCCTCACTGTAAAAAACCCCTTCCGAATATTAAGGTGGAACCTCTTTTCTTCTAATCGGAATGGGTGACCTTGTGTCAGCTGGAAAGACCTACTGGTAAATAAAGCATTAGTGAGATTATTATATGATCCCCTTATATATTTATTCATAGTCATCATATCACCCCTTAAGCGCCTCTTCTCTAGCTTGAACATCACCAATTTGGCCAGTCTTTCCTCATAGCTAAGATTTTCCATACCTTTTAAACAGGGATTGTTATTGGTATGCCTCCAGCAATGTTTTATAGTTTGTATTGCATCACCTTGTCATTTACTTACAGGGCTGCCTTTAGAAATCATGGGGCCCCATACAACAAAATTATCGGGGCCCGCACAACCCCCTGAGCCCCACCTCAGATCCCGCCCACTCCACACCACAGTTAAAAGACCACATAGACATCAGTGCTAAAAAAGCTAACCCCTCACAAACACCAGTTATAAAAAGCTATTGATGGTTAAAAAAAACTGTGGCACCAGGGCCCCCCATAAATGTTTTTTTTTGTTGTAAACTGGTGACCAGGGCCCCCTATAAGTTAAAAATAAAAACATTGGTGCCAGGGACCCCCCCTTACAAGTAAAAAAAAATTGGCGGGCCTATAGAGTATTAAAATAATACATTGGTGGCCAGGGGATTAAAAAATAAATAAAGAAACACACATTGGTGTTCCATACCTCCCAACTGTCCCTTTTTCCGAGGGACCTCTTTTGACAGTTCAACCTGCAGTCCCTCATTCTCTGGAAAGTCCCTCTTTTCTATGCACTGAACAGCCAGAAAAAGAAACAAAGTTTCTAACTTAATTGGCTTTTAGCAGAGAGCCCAGAACAACTAGCAGGTGCAAATAAGATACTTTGTAACAATTTTGAGACACAAAAAAACAGTTTAGATAAGGCGAATTATTTTTATACTTTCATAACCTCCCAAATTTTGTAAAATGAACATGGCAATTAGGGGGTGTGGCCACAGAAAGGGGTGTGGCCAAATTTTTTTTGTCCCTCTTTTTACTTCCAAAATGTTGGGAGGTATGGGTTCAGTAAAATTGAACTTGTGGCTTCAGGACTTCAAGTTTGCCTCCTATCATGGCACGGCTTTGGCGCTGTCAAGGGGGGGCCCAGCGATTTCGAAAAGTTCAGCACTGCCAGGCCCCCCTTCAGGCCTGGGCACGGCACACTTGTACCCCCCTGATGGCAGCCCTGTATGTGACTCTGTGTAATACCAGGAAATGATCTCTGTAGCTGTCATTTCATAGTGTTCACAGCCAGTACAACACCATCAGCAGTAATCCTACCCCATCCAGCCTTGTAATAGCATCGTTGGTAGGTATTACTCTATACCAAGCCTGATCTATAAAGGCAGATGATTATTTACTTGTTTTGTACATTTCTATGCAAGTTTATATTTGTTTATATGCAGTCACCTCATGACACTGCTAAACAGCATGTCCAGGTATCTAGACCCTAAATTTTACAGATACCTCTCACCCCTTTTAGTTTACATATGCTACACAGTGTTTATGTATTTATATATATTATGTTACTGTATATTGTACAGCTTACTAAGCACTGTCATTTCTATATTTCCCTAGTTTTACACCTTGCTCTTTGTTAATTAAACTGAAGCTCAATAACCCGTGTCAGTGGATTAATGAAGGAAGGAGTTTAGCTGCATGTCAAGCTACACACTGCCCCAGGGTAACACGTAGTGAGGACAGAAGAGTAATATATATATATTGCAGTTAAAGGGATACTGTTATGGGAAAACATGTTTTTTTCAAAACGCATCAGTTAATAGTGCTACTCCAGCATAATTCTGCACTGAAATCCATCTTTCAAAAGAGCAAACATATTTTTTAATATTCAATTTTGAAATCTGACATGGGACTAGACATATTGTCAGTTTCTCAGCTGCCCCATGTCATGTGACTTGTGCTCTGATAAACTTCAGTCACTCTTTACTGCTGTACTGCGAGTTGGCATGATATCTACCCCCCCCTCCCTCCCCCCAGCAGCCTAACAACAGAACAATGGGAAGATAACCAGATAGCAGCTCCCTAACACAAGATAACAGCTCCATGGTAGATCTAAAAACAACACTCAATTGTTAAAGCCAAGTCCCACTGAGACTGATTGAGTTACATTAAGTAGGAGGAATAACAGCCTGCCGGAAAATAGTTCCATCCTAAAGTGCAGGCACAAGTAACCTGACTGAGGGCAGCTGGGAAACTGACAATATGTCTAGCCCCATGTCAGACTTCAAAATTGAATAGAAAAAAATACTGTTCTTTTGAAAACTGGATTTCAGTGCAGAAGTATGCTGGAGTAGCACTATTAACTGATGCGTTTTGAAAAAAACATGTTTTCCCATGACAGGATCCCTTTATATACAAGTAGTGATGGGTGAATTTATTCGGCAGGCACAAATTCGCGGCAAATTTGCGCGATTCACCAACGGCGAAAAAAATTGCGAAACGGACGCAAAAATTTTCTGGCGAAAATTCACCGGCATCAAAAAAAATCGGAAAATGGACGCCGGCATCAAAAACGAGAAGCCAGAGCCGTTTCGTGAATTTTTCGCCGTTTTGTGAATTTCACAGGAAATTCGTGAATTTTTCGGCGAAGCGAAATGGCGCAAATTTGCCCATCACTAAATACAAGCTGACCAACTAAGTCAAGTCATCCTTAGTCTGATCGGTCCTACATTTCTTTTGATAAATTAAGAATTCTGTTAATTCATTATGAAGAATACAGGGGACCTCTTGTCTTTGTCTAATACAGAATTCTTTAGGGATTACCCATAATGTGTGAAAGCTTAAGTACCAGGGCTACATACATGTGCAGCACTCTTGCTGAAGGCAAGGAGTTTTACTAAACCAGACTGATTCATATTCTTAAAACATGATTTCTACCCATATCAGAATCAGAACAGACATTAACATGACAGTAATTGCTCATAGTGTCCCTGTCTGCAGACATGTAAGGTGGGGGAGAAGATAAAGAATGAGAGCGCAGCACTGGAGATGGAGCCTTCAGCACATTCTGTAGATACTTTCAATGTTAACAGTGTATAAATGTAGCATCTAAATCATCAGTAGTGAGCTGCTATCTTTCAATAGCCACTCCCAAAACTCCTACACAATCTATAGGAAAGGGAGCTGGAAACTGCCAAACAAGCCTTCTTTACACAATATGCTTTAGATTTTAAGTACCAGGGGACTGCACAGGACAAAAATTTACTTTTCTTAGTGAGTGTGAATGGGATTTTTGAACCAGAAACAGGCTTAGTATAATTTAAGCACTTTCATCAAAAGGACAATGAAAGTCAGCAGGGGATGCCTATTTGTCAGTAATCCCCCATAGATTCCAGTACTAACCTCCCTCTTTGCTGAAAAATGCACCAACCTGGGGTGTATTTCTATTAGAAGATGCTCAGCATTATTCAACCACTTCAAAATGGCCCTTTTAGCTGTCTGCTGCTATACTGCACATGCACACAGTCCTGGACAGCAGAAAGGGACCATAGGGAATTTGTTAAAGGAGAACTAAATCCTAAAAATGAATGTAGCTAAAAATCCCATATTTGATATACTGAACGTATTGCACCAGCCTAAAGTCTCAGCTTGTCAATAGCAGCAATGATCCAGGACTTCAAACTTGTCACAGGGGGTCACCATCTTGGAAAGTGTCTGTGACACTCACATGCTCAGTGGGCTCTGAGAAGCTGTTGAGAAGCTAAGTTTAGGGGTCGTCACAAATTATCCAGCAGAAAATGAGGTTGGTCTGTAATATAAGCTGATGCTACAGGGCAGTGAATCAGCAGAAAAAAAGATGAGGAGCTACTGGGGCATCTTTGGAGACACAGATCTTAACTGCTAAAGGGCTGTGATTGCCTTGGGCTGGTACAGAAGCCCAAAACATAATGTACAACATTTCTAGCTACTTCTTTAGTTAAGCTCCTTTAAACATGTCCATGCACTGCTGATACAAATATATAAACTGGCCTGGTCCCCGAGGTTATTGGTTTTCATTGTCATTTAATTACTATTTTGTAATGTAGGAGGACATTTTTAGAGAGATTTTTTTGACTTATCCTAAACAGAAATGGAAATCAATTTTTGGGTACCTATGCAAGTTAAGAATCATTGGTTTAGATAATTACTTGTAGTTTAGACTCGATCACTGGTTAAGATGACTCGTTATCATGTCCTTTAAACAGAAGTCCCATAAAGATCAGTGTTGTACTACAAACCTTTGGAAAACTACCAAGGGTGTAGCATGCTACAGCTGCCTGTGCATATACTGTATATTTGACTCACTGGACCCTGTATCCCCTTGTGACACTCCAACAGCTGCAAGGTCTGCTCCCATTGTTATTGACTGTTGAAGGAAGTATCTTTTCTGCTTATGAAAGTTTCTCCCAACTACAGACTGGTCCAGCAGTAAAAAAAAAAAGTGCTAACATGTTGAAAATTAGAAATACAAATAAAAATTGTGCTTAAGTACTCTCTGAGCAATTTTACATTCATTTGTTTTGAGGGTTTACATTTCCAGTACAATCAAGTTCAAGTCTTTCTCACCATAGTCATTTTTATTATTCTCTCAATCTGGTACCGTCAGCAAATAGTATTTTTTGTATTTTTTTTTTGCATGAAACTTTGTGGGAAAATGTTCTGTGTGTGATGCAAAGGAATGCCAGGTTCTGTTCGTTTAGAGATTTACACTTTGGCCAGGGAGCTAAATTTTAGTTCATGAATTGTGTCAAGAAGAACATCTGGTAATATTATGATCCCATAGGCGAATTATTAAAGGGTCCTATTTTTCAACATTAGCGGAATAAATTATTCCTTTTGCCAGTTGTTTTCATGAGGACATATCTGTGGTTTTTTTTTTATTATTTCTTGCTCTAAATAGGGTAAAATTTGAATCAGAACGTAAAGTCAAATTTTACTCCCAGTTGGTTCAAGCACAATCAATCACATTACCAATCCAATCAGAACTGCTCCTTGAACTGCTGTATTCATGATGGGTGGCCTGATGGAGGCAGGTAGATGCCCGTCACCCTGCACCCTAAACATGTGATTACACCGCGACAGGGTGTTGAGGAGCCCTGTCCTTACCTATGGAAGTAAGTATAGGGTGACTTGTATCTATCAGAGCTGTACCTTTTGTGAGATTGTTGATTGGCTGTGGCCGGACAGGCTGGACACAAGTGCTTATTTGTGAACACTAAGGGCCGTATTTACCTAAATCCAAATTCAACAGCCCATACAGTGGCATACATTTGCAGGATGCCCCCCCCCCCGCAAAATATATTGTTTTAGGCCCCTGTTCCTGCACCTGCACGAAATAGCAGTTCACCTACAGCATTTCAACTGTGCTCCCATGTTGTAGGTCCTCTGAATACAGGAAGCAGCCAGAGTCCCCCCCCCATAGATGAGAGGTCTGCTTTTTCTTTAGTTACACTGTAGAGCCCATACATTACACAAAAAAACCCACTCATAAATCATTTGCAACTTTTGATTATTGATATATAAATGCAGTGTCGGATTGGAACACCAGGGGCCCACCCAAATACCTTAGACTAGGGGCCCACCAAAAAAACCTTAGACCAGGGGCCCACTCTCTGTACTATATTCTTCCTCTCCTCACTCAACCTCCAGTCTCCTAGTCTCTTTTGTTTACATACCATCATCTATTATTCCATCTATTTAGGCTCTTTGTTCTCATAGAATGGCCATGAAATCGGCCAACATTGAGCAGCATGAGGGCCCACAGACACCTGGGCCCACCGGGAGTTTTCCTGGTATCCCGGTGGGCCAGTCCGACACTGTATAAATGTCACTAGACTGTAAACTGTCTGACTTCTTCAACATCATTTCAGGACTAAGATCCAACAGTACAGAGAATATAAACAGCCAACCAGTCAAGATACAGCTTTTAAAAAAATAAATAAATATACAATTCACTTTAAAACCACTGAAATTTTAGAAAGTTGCTTAAAATTACATGTTTACATTTCCTTCCTAATGGAACATTCAGTTTTTAGGTGGAGATCCATGCATAACGGGGGTTTATGGAGACCCATTAGGAGAAAACCATATCAAAATGTTGATTTAGCCCTGGTCTGATGAGATATTCAAACCTGTTTGACCAGGCAGGACCTTGAGCTCTAAATACATGGGCCTAGAAGCTGTTGACTAGGCCTGGGGGGCCAGGTTGGCACAAATTTTTACCAGCTCAGTATGGCCAGCTTTAGTGTCTTCTGTGGTGGTAGAGCCTCAGCCAAAATAAATGTTGCAGTTTCCCACTAGTTAAAGAATGCAGGAAAGTCTCCATATTGCTTTACTATGATCTTGTTTTTTCCATTTCTGTGCAAGTTTTATTTACTATGTCATGTTTCTGGTTTTAATAGAAGTCTAAAAGTTGTATCTCCATCTGGAAGCCTTCCTTGTTCATTTGTCATAGACATTCTTTTATTTCACTGCCAACTTTTTGTCTTTTCTTAATCTGGTGGAATTAGGCAAAGCATGAAATCATAGTTTATACTAATTCTTGGGATACTGCAAGCACAAGAAGGTGACGTACTCCTGAATGGTCACAGAGAAAAGTATAAATTTTCTGTAAATCACCCAGCTCCCATTGAGTGAGTAAATCACAAATGTTCTTGCAGGTATATATGCATATTTTAGCTTGCCTGCCGTGTCAATTTGCCAGTTGCCCTTGCTTTGAGCTGTGTGGAACTCAAGCTCCAGGGTGCAAAAAAGGTGCAAGGGAACACTGGAATTATCACCTTTCTTGAGCAGTCAGTGTATCCAGAATACAGTATAAATCACTTGAAGGGCAACATCGGTGGGTTGGGTCCAGTTAAACAGTCCCAAGTGGCCAATGGGCATTCAGATGTACAACACTGTTATACTGTACACTTAAAATTGCGGTGCTTGTTTGCTTCCCTGAGGAGTGTTTGCAGAGTATCTGAGGATGTTCTGATGCCAAAGATAATGGCTTTTCACTGAGGAGGTGCCAGAAGCTGAGTTGTTTTTAGTGGAGCTGTGGAAACTTGTGCAGACCATGAACTTGATTGTGAGCTACCACCACCACCATATGATGCCAGATCCCTTCATCTTCTCACCTGGATCCAGGTGCTCCTAGAAGAGACCTTGCTTCTAAGAATGGGTGCTTAACCCAGGGGAGGTGTCACCTGATTTCCCTGCACAGCCCCCCTACAGTCCAGAGTATGGAGTAGTGGTGGGACCTTCACAGACCCCCGGCCGCATGGAGAACTTGGGGGAAAAGTTGGGGAGGAGGAAAGGAGCTTTCCCCAAGAGAGAGAGGAGAAGGACAGAGAGTATCAATAGTGCCTTTGCTAAGCTGAGAGAGTGCATCCCCAACGTGCCAGCTGATACCAAACGCTCCAAAATAAAGACCCTCAGGCTGGCCACCAGCTACATTGGCTATCTGATGGACTTTAAGGGCAAAATCGGTGGGTTGGGTCCAGTTAAACAGTCCCAAGTGGCCAATGGGCATCCAGGTGGACAACACTGTTAAACTGTACACTTAAAATTCCTACCATATATTAGACTCCAGCTGATAAGGCAGAGATGGAGTACAACTGCAATATTCACATTAGAGATCCTGTCCCCTTTAAGTGCAGGAGTGGTGATGCCCCTTACCTTATAGTGTATATGGAAAAAGTCTTTGGTAGAACTTCCAAAGACATATTGGAAGACATATTGTAATGGATAGATAGAGGCAGGCCTGGACTGGGAGTCAAAATAGGCCCTGTCATTCCAAGTACATAGAGGCCCAAACAGACCCCTACCAGCCCACTATATGGTAACTTTCTATGGAGCCATTAAGCAGCCCCTCTGGCATTTGCCAGAACCAACAGATTGCCAGTCCGGGCCTGGATAGAGGGGAATGTAATACAGGTCTAATGTTCCTTCCATTTCTGGTCCAATAATCAGGTAGCATTTACTGTCCTACTGCTTTTAAGGAAAAAGAAAGTCACAATCACTTGTGAATGCCGAAGGTTAAGCACCCACATGTGATTGTAATCACTTGCCTCATAGCCGGACTTCTTTGCTTCTTTCTTTCTGCTTCTTCTTTCTTTACGTGAATGTGCATCCTTTGTAGGGTGAATATTAGCCATCTACTGTATTTCACTTTACATGTGCATGTGTCGGTCCAAGAATTTTAAAGAAAAAAAAAGCAGAAGAAGAGGATTGCTCCATGGTGCATGCTGAGATTAAGTTATCAGAAAAGTGAAAACAATCACTGGGGGTGTCTAACTTTTTCATTAGTTCTGCCTCTAGAAACATTTATAGTGTAGAATAATTGAGTTGTTTTCCTATAGGGTAGAATCCTATGTATTTTTTTATAAATTCCCCCAATGCCCATGTCTCACTGTGCTACCCTAATTCACTTGTATAAAAAGTTATTTTATTTCCTCTGCCTGCATTTGACTGACATGCTGTACTGAATGTGTAATTACACGCACTGGCAAAAATCACCTAGACCCACCGCCAAGCGTTTGATCTTTAAGGTACATCTGATGTGCCAACACTAAGAAAGCTAACTAAATAAATACAATCTATAGAGGTCCCTCTGTTACTGCTAGCATTTTGTGACATGTCATATTAATCTCCAGTGAACCAAGGCTTGTATTTATGAATGTATTGCCATGATGTCCTTTTCTCTCTATTACACAGGGCTTTGTACAGCTGCACATTTCTTTGCTTTCATTTGTTTTTTTGCCATGTAGGTCTATAAAGGCAGCTCATATTCTCTTTTAAATTGGAAATGAAACATAACTTTTTTTTTAACCCATTCCTTAACAAGCTGATGTTTGAAATGATATACAGCAACTTTTCCAAGCATCTCCACCCCCCCAAATAGTTCCCCTCTCACTGTCCATTCTTTTTTCTGACTGTTCATGCAGAATTGTCTAATTGCCACCTTCACATAGGAACTGGACATTCTCTATGGTCTTCTGATCACCCCCTGTGACTTGTTGCTATGGACACCAAAAAAGGTCCTCGAGTCTAGCCAAAAATAGCAGCATAAGAGCAGCGCTGATCATCAACTTTATCATAATCTAGCCTCTCTCTGCATGCGACGGACACTGACCAGGGCCACCTTAATCATTGTAATATTGTAAATTAGGTTGAAAAAGGGCACACGTCCATCAAGTTCCACCTTTTCTGTGTATATAACCTGCTAAATGCCGGTTGATTCTGAAGCCTCTCCAAATTGCCTTAGAGGGGGAAAATGGCAGAATTTTTCAACACTCTACTGCAAGGATGCCACATTCTGGATGGAATTAATTGGGCTGTATAGTTTTGTGTCATCTGCAAACACTGATAGATTACTTACAATGAACAAGTTATATAAAATTGGAGGCAATACCGAGCCCTGAGGGACCCCACTAAGAACCTTACTCCAACTAAAGAATGTACCGTTAACAATCAAACTACCCAATCCTGTAGCCAGTTTCTTATCCATGGACAGACTACTTAATTAAAGGACAAGGAAATTATTTTAATCAATATCCCTTAACCCCACAGAGGGCCCCAGCATCTACCTGATCTCTAAATAGTTTTTCCAAAAACTGCTCCTGTTTCCTTATTCTATACACTGTCGTAATAAACATGGCACTGGCAAACTAACTGCGCACGCGCCAAAACTATTTCTTCCCCCGGATTCACATATAAAAAGCTTGTGCATTGTTACAACTTGCTACAATAACAGCACATGAGTCGTTTTAAATGCGTATGTGCTGCCTTCCAGTAGGAACAACTGAGCAAGCTCGCTGGTCTTAGTCTTGCTGTGGGAGTATGGAATCATGGGAATTTCTAAACTAAAGTGCTTTTGATCACACAAATGGATAAAGATAGACCGGACAAAATAAGGATGATACCACCGGAGATATGACTATCAATGAAGATTTATTTATTATTGCACTTTCCTTGTCCTTTAAGGCCAGCAGACCTTAGTTTAGAAAGCAGATGTTTGTTGGGCACTGTATCAAATACTTTGGCAAAATCTAAATAGATCACATCAAGGGGCCGATTCACGAAATTCGAGTGAAGGGTTCGAATAAAAAAAAATTCAAATTTCGAAGTTTTTTTGGGCTACTTCGACCATCGAATGGGCTACTTCGACCTTCGACTACGACCTTCGACTTCGAATCGAACGATTCGAACTAAAAATCGTTCGACTATTCGACCATTCGATAGTCGAAGTACTGTCCCACTAAGAAAAACTTCGACCCCCTACTTCGGCAGCTAAAAGCTACCGAAGTCAATGTTAGCCTATGGGGAAGGTCCCCATAGGCTTGCCTGAGATTTTTTGATCGAAGGATTTTCCTTCGATCGTTGGATTAAAATCCTTCGAATCGTTCGATCGAATGAAAAATCCTTCGATCGATCGATCGTAGGATTTGCGCAAAATCGTTCGACTTCGATATTCGAAGTCGAACGATTTTAGTTCCCAGTCGAATATCGAGGGTTAATTAACCCTCGATATTCGACCCTTCGTGAGTCGGCCCCTTAGTGTTCATAAAAGCAATCAAATTTGTCTGACATGACCTATCCTTCATAAAGCCATGCTAATGACTAATTATAATGCCATTCACTAGGACAGTGATCCCCAACCAGTAGCTCGTGAGCAACATGTTGCTCTCCAACCTCTTGGATGTTGCTCCCAGTGGCCTCAAAGTAGGTGATTATTTTTGAATTCCTGGCTTGGGAGCAAGGTTTGGTTGTGTAAAAACCAGGTGTACTGCCAAACAGAGCCTCAATTTAGGTTGACAATCCACATAGGGGCTACTATATGGCCAATCATAGCCTTTATTTGGCACCCCAAGAACATTTTTCATGCTTGTGTTGCTCCCCAACTCCTTTTACTTCTGAATGTTGCTCACGGATTCAAAAGGTTGGGGATCCCTGCACTAGGACATAATTCTGAATGATCCCTTAAGCCCACCACGAATGTCAAACTGACTGGCCAATAATTTCCAGGCTGAGATCGTAATCCCTTTTTAAAAACAGGAATTACATCATCTTTCCGCCAATCCATAGGCACCATACTAGATGAAAGCAAGTCTAAGAAAAGCAGAAATAGAAGCTGGTCTAAAACTGAACTAAACTCTGTTAGTACCTCCTGAGGGTTTATGCCATCTGACCCTGGTGCCTTGTTCACATTAATTTTGAGTAAAGCTTTTATAATCAAAGGACAAAAAGGCATTGGCTCAGGGCCCATCTGTGTTTGCATTAACTTTCTTCTGTCTAATATCCCTGTCTGTCCTGACTCAATGACTGCATGGCTACACAGCAGCTTAATTATATAAACTATAGTGTGTTTCTGAAGCAAACACACCAGTTTTACCAGTACAGGGCAACAGTACATTATATTTTCATTGCTTTAGGACACTTTAATTTTTTGGTGTTACTGTTCCTTTAAAACAACCCTATAACTGTTGGGGGGTCTGGGAGGAGAGAAGGCCATGCGAGCATTGTCAGAGGGATGGTTTTCAGTTACACCTCTGACCCAAGTAACTGTATGGCATTTTAGGGTGAAGGTAAACAGAACAGTTATTAATATAAAACTATTAAAAACAATTAAAATCTTCACATATTGCACAGAGCTTTAATTAGATCCCTACCATCATCAAGACCAAATTAACTTTTTCTTAGATTACTACTTTCTCTTCTACACTGGTTTAAATTGTAAGGTAAACTCAACCCCTCTAAAATTATTTATATAAGTCAGTACTTGATAATAATGACTTTATAGGGCCCCTTTGTACTGCATTCAAGTGCATTGTAATTATATATATATATATATATATATATATATATATATATATATATATAAATATATATATATATGAGAAATGTTACCTGACCAGGAGGATAAACAAAGAGTAACCATGAGGAACTCTTAGGGGCCCATTTACTTAGTTCGAGTGAAGGAATAGAGGAAAAATAGTTCGAATTTCGAATGTTTTTTTGGCTATTTCGACCATTGAATGGGCTACTTCGACCTTCGACTTCGAATCAAACGTTTCGAACTAAAAATGGTTCGACTATTCGACCATTCAATAGTCGAAGCACTGTCTCTTTAAAAATTTCTTCGACCCCCTAGTTCGCCACCTAAAACCTAACAAGGCCAATGTTAGCCTATGGGGAAGGTCCCCATAGGCTTCCTAACAATTTTCTGATCGAAGGAATATCCTTCGATCGATGGATTAAAATCCGTCGAATCGTTCGATTCAAAGGATTTAATCGTTCGACCGAACGATTATTCCTTCGATCGTTCAATCGAACGAATTGCGCTAAATCCTTCGACTTCGATATTCGAAGTGGAAGGATTTCAATTTGGCAGTCGAATATCGAGGGTTCATTAACCCTCGATATTCGACCCTAGGTAAATTTTCCCCTTTCTGCAGGAAAGACGTGGATTCTGCTACCGTCTTTAGTTTCATTCACACTGATGTTCTGTGTAGGGATAATGTTCCGTCCTGCTGAGTAGACCCCACACCCTCAATTCTGCATACATGAATCATGCAAATCAGTCATGGGGTTGATTAGTATTTTATTTATTTATATAATGCATGCTGTACTTTACCAGATATACAGTGGCGGAACTACCGGGGGAGCAGGTGGTGCGAGCGGGCCAGGGCCCGCACCCCCCCTCAGGGCTCCCCGGCAGCCCGCGCACACTGAAATGCGGGCCGTACGGCGGGGGCGTGGGCCCGGCTGCGAGTCACACACCAGGGCCTGCCCCCCTCTAGTTACGGTACTGCAGATATAAACTCAGACAGGGGTACAAATTGTTAGGAGTGATGGGAGTTTTAATAGACAGTAAAATGGGGTTCCTGTCCCAAAGATTAGGAGGATTAGGATGAGACAGATAGAGAAAAAAGGAGGGGAACAAATGTAAATGTTGACAGAGTTGTACGGACGCACAGGTCAACTGTGGGAAAACCCATTGGAATCAGGTTCTATTGGGCCTTAGTGCTCCGCACACTTTGATGAGCAGCAAAATGTGGGGTGGTGTGACGCAGGGGTATGCCTGATTGGTATCGGTCAGTAACTAGTTACTTTAGCAACTAGTGGTGTGGCTGGATGTCAGAAAGTGCGGCATTGGGTGGTGGTGGGCCCTCTTCCAGTGAGCCCTAGGTATGTCAGTCCAATACTGTATGTTAAAGAAGAGGAAGACTAATAAAATGTTCCTTCTAGGAAGTGATTCCTAAGGAGGTTTGCGAATAGGGTTAGTGTGAGAGCTAAATGATAGAGCATTCCCAAAGCATGGGGCAATCAGGGAAATATGATAGATGATAGATAAACCTGTGACATTATATACAGTAAGCATTATACACTGGATGGTCTAAATGACCTCAGGCTTAGGTGACATTAATCCTATACTTGTGCCAAGTGACAATAAATGCTTCTTTCATATGGATGAGTTTGTTGGTACAACAAAACTTTGATGCACTCATGATTGCCATTTCAGCTTACAGAGTCATCCTGCATAATAGAGCCACACAAAACAGTTTGTGTGCCTGTCTGCCAGATGGAGAACTCATGTGATATGTTGTTTATTTTCTGCTAACAGGTAAAATGCATTAAATAAGTCATTATCTGCCTTTACACACCCAAATCATTCCCTGGATTTAGTTACAATTGCATCTATAAAATAATCCTAGTATTTAATTTGTAGACAATTTATTTAGGTATTTTTGGGGGGCAAACATGAGCAGAAGGGGTTTTCAGCAACCCAAGAATCCCTAGCTCCCAGACAGTAAATGGAGTAAGTTGTTGATTTGGCCAACCCCTCATGACAACATCAGGGTTGGAACTAGAAATAGGCAGAAGAAACTTGTGCCTCAGGTGCAATTGAGGGGGGCCCAATGGGGGGAGCAGCAGCATATTAATGATATATGTGGCCTCTACGCTACTTCCACACAGATCCCCCTTCTAGGCTACTGCTGGGTCTGGATGCTTGCATCACCTTGCCTGCCTTCTTCTCCCAGCAGGTGTGCCCAACCAGACCTAGCAGCACAAATAAAAAATAAATATATAAAAAAAATAGAAATGATATTTGAAAAAAAGCTAGCTGGGCACCTGATCACACTGTGCCCCTAAGCGTTCGCCTAGTGTAGCCTGTGCAGTAATCTGCCCGAGGAGGGGTAGTGATTGATGTGTTAAGGAGAGACCAGAGATCACCTCTCTTTTGAAGACCCAGACACCCTGAATTGAAACCATATGTAGTTTCTGTATGTGTCTCAGTCTAACAAGGTAATTGGCGAATATGAGTCTGATATGAATGCAACTTCCGTGGGGGATTCAGAGTGATAAGCAAAACTTCTCTTATTTATTTTTATATTTCATTGCACTGACAACTCAAGCAGTCCGGTTTATATCTAGCACCCCGCAAATTTGTATTGAACATGACAGTCTGCAGACAATCAGTACAGGCTCTGATATTCAGCAGCAGCTCATTTTCCTTTGGGTGGTAATGGAAACGGACTTATTAGGATTCTCAGTCTATTACGTTCACTCAGGGCAACCATACAGCATGAACTCAGAGCTGTCCTTAACCATGTAGCACCTCCAGGGCACCCCAACTGGCTCAAAGTTTTTATAATACAATTTCAGGCTTTCCAAAATTTTGGCTGTGCCTCCAACAGACTTTGGCTGTCCAAGGAGCTGCATTAAGATTACTCTTCTTTAATTAGATACATATGCAGTGTTACTTACACCATCCTGCCTTGTTATCAGACACAACAGTAAATTTAGAGGCTGTTGGGAAGCCCCAGGACTATAGTTACTAAAAAGTGCTAAAATTCATAGCAGTAGTGTAGGGACCCACAGGTTTAATATGCCCCTACAGCTTAGTATATATGCATAGTTATATTATTGGCCAGGAGGCGCTGTGGGCACGTCCTGTCACACTCTGTTATAGTGAGTGAGAAGGGGTGGATCTTCCTCTTTGGCTGCTGGTTGCTGATCCAGCTGGTTGTGCCCAGGGGAGCCTGGGTACAGCAAAGCCCAGAAAAGCCATGTGCCTACAGGGACCGGGTCTCTAGTGTCTAAGTCGCGGAGCAGGGACCCAGTGAATGAGGCTAGTAAGTGACAGGGATATATCTATAATAGACTCTCTAGGAGAGTGAGATAGAGAGTACAGTTAGAAAGAGCAGCTTGGCTCCAACTAGGAGGGATAGCAAGGTGGTAGCTTTCCTCACAGGCAAAACTGACCTGTAGATAGGGACACAGCCTAATAGGGATTAGGTCTAGTGAGTTCCCTGATCCCCTGTGTGAGGATCCAGGTCCAGGTGCTGAGATCATGAGGGACCTCTATCCAGGTCAGGGGTGTCCAAACTTTTGGCTCACCAGGCCACATTGGAAAAAGAAAAATTGTCTGGGGCCACACATGAAATACACAAAACGTTTGATTTGTAAATGTAAAGGAAATACACAGAAAAGAACTACAATGCCAGTTGGATGACCAGATGGAGCTATACAGTGGAATATGGGACACCTGGATATGAAATAGACTTATTATTATATTATTATTACTAACTGGGCAATGGGCAGAGTCCCCACTCCTCCTATATCCTTTGCGACATGATGTTTCCTCGGGAACCAAGTGTTTCAAGCTGGGCCGCATTCATATGCAT
The DNA here is from genome assembly GCA_038501925.1 of Xenopus petersii. Classification (NCBI taxonomy): domain Eukaryota; kingdom Metazoa; phylum Chordata; class Amphibia; order Anura; family Pipidae; genus Xenopus; species Xenopus petersii. Next base: position 115,130,658 of record CM076679.1, on the reverse strand, counting down.
CCTGGGCCGCAGTTTGGACACCCCTGATCCAGGTGGATGCTATCGCCTCAGTGAGTTCCAGTGTGCCGTCTCTGGAGGAAATTCCCCGGCATCTAGCTTGGAAGCTCTGTGTGAGCAGGTGTGCCTATGTATGCTGCCAAGGCCTCTGTACCAGAGGTGTAACTACCGGGGAAGCAGGGGGTGCGATTGGGCCAGGGCCCACAACCCCTCAGGGCAGCTCGCGAGCCACTAATTCCGGGCTGATTCCGGGTGGTTCAGGGCATACAGAGGGGGGCGGGGGCTCGGCCTGGGCATCCAGCGCCAGGGCCCGCCCCACTCTAGTTACTTTACTGCTCTGTACCACTGTAAGTAAAACCTGTGAATTATTTGTCTTGGACAAATAAAAGTTATTTTGTTATATTGCAAGAACCTCCTGGCGCCCATTCTTTTTCCTGTTTTATTGCACAGTAGCCTGTGGGAGTTGTAGTTACACTACACCACACCTTTAATCTTCCATGCAGCAAAGGCCCTAGCCTGTCACGTGTAACCCATGCTCTAGTGCAATAGCTGGTAATTAACCCCTTTGGCCCGTATAGCCCAAGATAGCGTTACAGTAGTAAATGGAAAAAGAACTAACCCTTAAAGTTGCACCTCCCCATCATAAGATCCGATCACTCAGACAACAAGCTTAAAACTTAACTTTTACTAATTAACTTAAAATAAAAATAATAAGCCCAGGAAAACATTAAAATGAGGTGAGGAACAGGGAGATGAATGGACTGAAAATAGGTTGTTGGTAAGCAGAGGCTGCAGAGTTGGTCACAGACCTGCCTGTTCAGTCTGCAGCTAATTGTTAATGTTGCTAAGGAGTAGAAGCAAGGAACGGTTATTAAAAAACTTCAAAATGGGTCTCAGACCTACCTATCTGGTTTATCGTCGATACACTTCCAAACCCCAATAGGCAATTAAAGTCTGCATCACATTATCAATATATTTAAGAAAGCGACATTTTGTGCATACTGCTACTAAAAAATGCCTTACCCTTTAAACAACACAGGGATTGTTTGTCCATATATTGCAATATATTTAAGCTGCCAACTACGTCAAAGTCATCCCATATCTGGCCAGTCCTACGCTCAATTTTATCTGATTCATTAAGAATTCTATTGCTTCATTATACATTTTACAAAGGGACTAGGTTTTACCTGCAACTTACTTGCTGCTTTCAAAGTAAAACTCCCATACTTGGCTGCCCTTTTATTAGACACCAATGGGATCACCTGGCTATAGCTGGGAAGGGTGGGAGCTACAACATGGAGCTGACAACAAGTGACTTGTATCCATTTTCTCATATTCTAATGATGAAGTGTGGGGTTTCAAGTTCTTTTGGGTCATATTGAAGCTCCAACAAAAAAATGGGGTTTTCTTAATTAACATTCTTTAGCCCTACTTGAGTAAGTATAAGCAAACCTTTAAAATAAGTGCTCGTAATATTGCTACTAAATTGCTAATAAAATATTCTAATGAATTTTGCATTTTTTTTTTTATTCCAAGATAGTAAGGGATAATGTACTGTTAATATAAATTAATTTTGTAACAGCAGCACCATGTGCTGTTTAGTTTCAGGCCATTCTGCTCACCAAGTAGTAAAGGATGACAGTTGTAAAAAAAAAATCATTCATATTAACAGTACATATTTCCCTTAATATCTTGGAATAAAAAAAAATAATACATAATGAATGTACATTACAAAATCAATTTTGCATTCAATTATTTTAAAGGTTTAGTTATCCTTTAAAAGGATAGATCACCTTTCAGTTAACTTTAGTGTGTTATAGAATGTCCTTTTTTTCATAGATGAATTATTTTCATCTCTTCCTCTTGTTTCCATCTTTCACATGGGGGTCACTCACCCCAGTAGCCATAAATCTCTTGCTCATTGAGGCTACAAATGTTTTGATATTGTTACTTTTGATTACTGTATCTTTCTATTCAGGTCCTTTCCTATTCATCTTCCAGTCTCTCATTTGAAAGACCCGGTTACTAGGAACATTTGAACCCTAGCTACCAGATAGCTTGTGAAATCCAAATAAATCACTTACAATAACAAAAATGAAGACCAATTTCAAATAGTCTCAGAATACAACTGTCTTTGTCATACTAAAAGTTAATTTAAAGGGGAATCACTCCTTTAATCCTATTGAAAGGTCCCCTGTTTATAGCAAGTGTTACTCACATCCCAAATAATGGTCTTACTGACGTCTGAAAATGAAAGCCAAAGCTCACATTTCTTGTTGAATGTTCCATTTCCACCCCCCCCCAACCCAGATGAATTTCCCTTTATCCACTTTTTTTTCCTTCTCAGGAGGTTGTTAATGTTGAAAATCATAAGGCAATCTGCCAGCAATTCTCCCGAATACTTCTGGATCAGATCAGACCGCATCCAAATGGGGAACAGCTGCGTATACTGTACCGTATTCCTATATAAAGTCAGGTCCAGCAGGCTGAACTGACGGCTCATCCCACTGTAAGTATGATTTACATTCCCTAGCATGCTGCTTGCATGTCTGTATTCTTTCCCTGGCCAGCGCTGCACTTTCTATGGTCAAAGGAATTAAAAGACAATTTCCATTAAAAATCAGTATTTTTATTTATAACTGAGATTGAGTGTGCAAGACAGCTTCCCATGGACTTTTAAGTGTTTCCCTGGCAGTCACAATACCTAAGGGGAAGTGGAAAGTGCTGTGACCTCAAAATGTCCTGCCAACCTACTCATGGTAAAAAATCCCAAATCCCTAATATACCACCAAAGCATCTTGCAATCAAGTTTAATAGGATCGACCCGGAAACTCTAATCGAATTGGAATCGAATTTTAAAAACTTGATGTCAGGAAGGCTGCAAACAAGTTCAAATTGATGGCTAATACATATGATTAATCTAAAAAAATTTTTAAAAAACTCTAATCGAATTTGAATAATTCCCTAGTCAAATTTGACAGTTTTGATCATAAAAAACTCTAAGGGGCACATCTACTAAGCTCGAGTGAAGGATTCGAATAAAAAAAAAATCTGAACTTCTAAGTAATTTTTTGGGTACTTCGACCATCGAATCGGCTACTAAGACCTTCGACTTCGATTCGAACGATTCGATTTGATAGTCGAAGTACTGTCTTTTAGACTCATATTTCGCCAGTTTAAACCTACTGAGGTTCAATATTAGCCTATGGGGACCTTCCCCAGCACTTTTCTAAGTCTTTTATGATCGAATAAAAATCATTCAAAGGATTTTATCTAACGTTTTTTATTCGATCGTTCGATCGAAGTATTTGCGCTAAAATCCTTCGAATTCCATATTCGAATTCAAAGGATTTTACTTCAAGGGTCGAATTTGAGGGTTTATTAACTTTAGAAATTCGACCCTTGATAAATCTGCCCCTAAGATTCGAATTTCAAATTTTCAATTCAACCCTTGATAAATCTGCCCCTAAGATATTTTTTTGCATCAAGCTACTGAAAAAATGCAACAACTTTTTACTGCATTCTCCAGGTACTACACTTACTATACATACACAAGGTACAAGGTATATATAATACATACACTCAATTCTTTTTGTACGTTTATTTCACTGCCTGCTGTGCATTGTAATTACAACCACCACAGCATTAAATATTACCTTGTTAATTAATTTACCGTGAAACTGTTTTCACTTCACTGCACCCCCCATAGGTTTGTGTAACAAATTAACTGTGTCTGAATTATCTGAGAGCAAAGTAATGTTAGCAATAAAAACATGTTTAAATAGTCTAAATAATCTACTCTTCTGTTAGGGATTCAGGAAAACTTTGTAATTGTTTTATATCTAAATGGGGGCACAAGCTAAAGGCACTAATAAATTGTGATTCATCTGTCAATCTCTCTCGATATCTATCTATCTATCTATCTATATATATATATATACAGTATATAATAATAATATATCGGAATAATAATAAATAATAATAATGACTACTGATATTATTATGTAATAATATATTATAATATATAATAATAAATGGTGGTTCATCTGTCAATCTCTCTCGATCTATCTCTATCAAATATATATACAGTATATAATAATAATATATTGGAATAATAATAAATAATAATAATGACTACTGATATTATTATGTAAAAATATATTATAATATATAATAATGAATACTGATTTCGATAGGAACGTTGGATATTCCATTTAAGGTCACGAACATGGGCGGATCTTCATTAAGGCTTGGGGAGGCTAAGCCTCCCCAAAATCTGCCAGAGAACTTGAAAAAAATAAAAGATAAGAAAAAAATAGTTACGTTTATAACCTCTACACTACAGGTTTGAGCAATAGCAGAAAAAAAAATCTGAAAGCACAACTGGTTGTTCTGATGTAGCGTACGTTACGTATCAGTTATTTGTGGCAAGTACAAGACGTGCAGTGTCGACGAACACTGGGAGTACAAGCAGATAGAGCCAGCAGCTCCTGATTGCGGAGTTTGTACATCGCCTGGTATGTGAGCTCCCAAGAGTGTCAGTGCCCTGTACAGGAGTCTGAGCGCCTCCAATAAATCTTCCATTTCAAGGCGGAGAGGCTCCCTTTAGTTCTTAGAGATCGCATTCATTTCTGGCAGCCATTGACTTGGGCTGGGGGGTGTAACAGACAGTAATCTCTCAGGAATGGACTCCTGCACGGGGCACTGACACTAAAGCAAATATTCCAGGTCTTCTATTTGCAGCCCCTGCAGTTAAGCTGTGGAGCAGTGACTTTCAACACAAAATATGTGCAAACAGTGAAACAAACTTTAATAATTATATTGTAATATTGTGATCACATTGCTGCATTACCAAGACACCAACATAATTTTTTACATTACATTTTGCTTGTGTGTAATAAGTACAGTGTGTATTGTTCACTTACAATAGCACTCATTTTAATTCCATTAACAATGTGTTGGTGGGGGGGGGGTGGTTGAACTAAATCAGTTTGCAGATCTCTGCTTCATGAGATGCTTAAGGCCAGGGACAGAATTTGCGGATTTTGTCCATATTACAAAAGACTAAATATTGTTGTTTAAAGGTCCACTAATGCTGCACCCTTTTCTAAAAACACATTGAGAGTGGGCAGGCCATTTTTAAATTGTGTCTTGATATTTTTGAACATATAGGGGCTTATTTTTCTAAGGGTCGAAGTGAATTCGAAGTGAATTTTCGAATTCAAAAACTTTGAATTTCAAAGTAATTTTTGGGTACTTTGACTATCGAATAGGCCAAATTCGACTTCAACTTCGATTCGAATTGAAAAAACTTTGAATATTCGACCATTCAAAAATCGAAGTACTGTCTCTTTAAAAAACTTTGACTCGACACTTCGCCACCTTAAACCTGCTGAATTGCTCTGTTAGCCTATGGGGACCTCCTAGAACCTATAGCCAACATTTGGCTAAGTTTTTAGAAGTCAAAGGTTTTTGTTTTGTTCGAATTGTTCAAATCGAAGGATTTAATCGATCAATCAAATGATTCTACTTCGATCGCATATGGCCATATTCGATCAAAAAAACTTTGACTTTGAATATCGAACTATTGCAATTCGATGGTTGAATTTAGAAGTTTTTTTCACTTTGAAATTCGACCCTTAGTAAATGTGCCCCATAGTGTGGGTCCCATATATTCTTTTAACTAATGCTAATTTATATATACTTTTGATATCATTGATTTTTTTCTGTATGTTGATGTGCACAGTATTACACAATAATCAATGCAAATATATATGTCAGAATACAGTTGGCGTAAAGGAACAGTTCATTGTAAAAATATATACTGGGTAAATAGATAGGCTGTGCATAATGAAAAATGTTTCTAATATAGTTAGTTAGCCAAAAATGTAATGTATAAAGGCTGGAGTGACTGGATGTCTAACATAAAAGAACAGACCCCAACTTCTGTGACTTGAAGGGGGCCACATGGGACATAACTGTTCAGTGAGTTTGATATTGATCCTCAGCATTCAGCTCAGATTCAAAAGCAACAGATATGTCCCATGTGGCCTCTCCTCTAGTCACTGATTGGTTACTGCCTGGTAACCAATCAGTGGAAACCAAGAGAGCCTCAAAGCAGGAAGTGGTGTTCTGGCTATTATGTTACACATCCAGTCACTCCAGCCTTTATACATTACATTTTTAACTAACTATATTAGATACATTTTTTATTTTACATAGCCTATTTTTATTCTATTCTTATTTTTATACTGAACAATTCCTTTAAATCATCAATGTCAATGACCAAAATCATACAGTAATAACAAAAAGCCTGCGAATCCAGTAAATGTAAATTTTAACTCAGGCTTTTGTATGGCTGCCATTAGCCTCCCCAAACAAAAAAGTCACCCTCCGCCTATGGTCACGAATTTACTATCAGACACGCCTAATATAAACAATTGTGTGTGTATGAATCGGTTTGGGAAAGTACTTCCATAAATTTGTTAGGGGTGATAGGTTGCTGTGTCCCATTAGTGGTATCTCTTATTGTCCTGGACCCACTAGGGTCCATTTTACATTGTTTTCTATTTTAAGTGGGTTCTGAGAGTTTAGCAGTTTTATACTGCTAGTAATAGGTTTTGTTCAGTAGCTCTTTATCAAGGTTCAGAGTGGCAGTAACCATAACTGTCAACTCTAGGAACAGTCACATCAAAAAATAAGTGTCCTAAACAAACAAAAATATAATGTACTGTTGTGCTGCACTGTTACATCTGGTGTGTTTGCTTCAGAAGCTCTACTATAAACAAGCTGTTGTGTAGCCATGGGGGCAGCCATTCAAAGGATAAAAGGAACAGGATACACAGCAGATAACAGATAAGCTTTGCAGCATACAATGGGATTCTTCAGAACTTATGTGTTATCTACTGTGTATCCTGTACTTGAATGGCTGCCCCCATGGCTACACAGCAGCTTGTTTATATAAACTATAGTAGTGTTTCTAAAGCAAACACACCACATGTACCAATGCAGGGCAGCACTACAATATATTGTCATTCCTATTGAACACTTTCATTTTTTGGTGTCTGTTCCTTGCTGACTTTCAGTTGAGCCAAAAACCTACTATTAGCGGTCTAAGTATGCAAATATCACATAAACTGCTAAACAAAGTAAATTAATGCCAATTGCAAAAATGCTCAGATTAGCATCCCAAGTAAGTTTGCATCAATTATTTTCTCTGAATTTAGATCTGCTTTAAGGGGAATATGACACTAGGGGAGCTATTTTATGGTCTGCCAACTTGAGAGACAATGGCAACTTAAGCAAGACTTAAACTGCAGGCTGATACAGGCGTATCTTCAGAGAAGCCTTGAGTTATTAGCAAAATAATGATACTTTCCGTTGAGTTACATAAGGAAAATCTAAAAAAACAAAGTTGTATTTGACCTTTAAGCGATCCACCAACATTGCGTCTAATGAGTAATGACTGGAGAACATTCCAGCGCTAAGGTATAGATCACCATGTAGGGCTGGAGTCACGAGACTGTAATTTAGGTGCAGATATGAATATAATGAAAGAGACAAGAACATAAAAAAGCTGACATTTGCAGGAATTCGTCATCATAATAGGGTATAGACGGTTAGTGGGAAGCAACGTCTAAATCTCTTGTTAGCCATAAAATGAATCAAATAAATGGTGCAACCCTGAAACTGACCCTAAGAACAGTCTGGAACAGCTTGAAGATCTGCAGAACCTTTGTAAACTGTATTTATAGTAAGTAGTGTTGAGCATATTTTTTCAGCAGACATTGATTAACAGCGAAATTCCGCATTTCGCCATCTGCAAATATTTCTGCAAATATTTCTGAAAACATTTGACATGACAAAAAAAGTCGACAAGACAAAAAGTCACCATAAGGAAAACCAGCCATTAACTTTAATGCATTTGGACAAAAAGTTACCAAGACAAAAAATGTCTTCACAAGAAAATGCGGCCATTGACTTCAATGCATTTGGAGTGAGAAAAAAAGTAATGCGTGAAATATTTTTGACGCCTATTGACTTCAATGCATTTCGCGGTTTCACAAATTTTTTTAGCAGTTTTGAGAATTTTTTGTTGAAGCAAAATGGGAAAGATTCGCTCTTCATTATAAGTAAGACAAGATGGTCTTAGACAAAGGGATTCAAACTAACATAGTAGGACTCATTTACACTGTGTAGGGTGTAAAGTGGAAAACACAAGTCCATACTGTACTATTCATCACCATAATTAAGCGCAAAGACCTGCAGAATATATCAGCTCTAGGGATGGGCGAATTTGACCCATTTCGCTTCGCCAAAAATGCGCCACCGGCGAAATGGCGTAGACGCCCATTAAAGTCTGTGGGCATCAAAAAAATTGTCGCGCGGCGAAATTGTTTTGACGTATGTCTTTACAACTCTCACTGTAAAAAAGAAACGCCTTCAGAATATTTAGGCGAAACCTCCTTTCTTCTAATCGGAATGGTTGAACTCTTTCTTTCTATAAGTGTCTGTTTTCCAGTTTTTAACCACCCCAAATTGGCCAATGCAAGACTTTAAATTTTAGCTCCATCTTAGCTGCTTTGCTGCCCTTCTTTGGCCTCTAATTCATTAATATCATTGGTTAAGCACTGGAGAGCAAAACTGCATAGCATATTCCACATGGAGCCTTACCAGTGCTTTGCAAAGGGAAAAATGACCCTCTCTATATCCTTTTTAATACAGCTCAAAAACGAACCATGATAAAACTAAAATACCTCTTCCCCTTACTTATACCGTCTCAACAATCCATAATGTTTAGTTGACATCTTCACTTGAAAGAATTATTAGTTCTTTTGAATGATACCAAACAAAGCCTTGACAGATATGCCACCTACAAGGTTTCTTTGACTAACTGGGTCAGTCTGAATATAAAATGACTTACTAGGGTTTGATCCTGGCCTGCTACGGTCCCTGAGGCCTGGAGCTGGACAACCCTGATATTTATTTATAGAAAGTGATCTTATCATTCAGAGCTGATTCCTAGCCAGCTAGCCATCAACATAATTTATAGATTTCTAATACACAGTTTAAATTAGAACTCATTTGTATCCATTTTGCTTATAATATACAACAGAATGTTTTCTTTACGATCTGCATCTTTAGGGCAGTGCTTTTGCCAGTCAGTATAATTTAAAAAATGAGTGAATCATGCATTATTAGATTTAATTAATTTAGATATCCCAAAATGGCTCGCAGCCCTAGTGGGTAGTCAAGGTCTTGGCTAGACATGGACCTTACAAGTTTGACTTTGGAAAGTGTTTTGATGTGTTGCCAGGAGAGACGGATGCAGTTTTGTACTTTCCCTGAGAAAAAGGAAACATTTCTAAATGCACAAAATGCAAAGTATTCTGATTTTTCTGTATATGGTGGCCTTCCCTGTTAGGGAATTCAAAAGATCTCATTGGGAAAATCTAAACAGTAAACTATCATTTAAACAAGCATTTAATTTATTATTGAGAACCTTGTTTAATGTTTAGTGAAGCATCACCCTGGTGTAAGAATTGATTTACTGTCTGTAGTAAATGTTTTTTAATGTTTTTTTCTTGCATGGTGATACAACAGAACCGATGGGCACTGAGCAGCACAGAAGTATATAGGGTCTTGTCAGACTGCTGGCTCCCTTATAAGCCTGTGTCTCATACAGAGAGCTGGGAATTGACTTTCAGGGAGTAAAGTGTCATGTCCAGTACATGTTCTATATGTTCTATATGAAGATCAATATCCAGGCCAACTCATTGCCATTGGCTATATGAATAACCAATTGCTCATTTATAAATGATGATATAAATAAAAGATAAATGAGGAGAGCCTGAATACCGATACTCTGCTAATATGCCCTGTTGGCAGGGACTAGTTAAAGGTATACTAGTCGCTGTGCTGGGCTTGCAGATATTGGCTCCTTTTCTGGGCAACAAGCAGATAATGTCTGGGCGGACCAGTGAAATACAGGGGTGGGGCAGATGACCTGAGGGGAGGGACTGATGATGTGTTGATCAGCTATTAGCTGATTACCATGTCAATAATGTCAATGGCCTGTCCAGATTTCCTAATTTGTTAATCCAAACAGGCACTTTACACCCTGACAGCCCTTTCAGACAGATGACAACCCTAACAAGAACACAACTGAGAAAAGACCGTCTCTCTGCTGCAAGGACACTGTTTAGATACCCTTGCAAAGATTGTTGTGAAGAATAAGGAGATTTTGAAACACACAATTTAAAAGTTTGGTTGAAAATGCAAACTAAAATCTGATGCCAACATTTATTTTGTACAGTAGCATACAGTAGTTGTTTAAATGCATCTCAAAACTATGATGAATATGAATAACTAAGAACACCCTAGTACTGTATGTTGACAGCAATGTTCTTATAACCTTCTGCTGCTCAATGTAAAATAAATAGAACTGATGTATACAGCAAAGTGATGTTTTCAGGAAGAAAGAAATAATATTCAGACCAAACTGCTACAATGTAAAGATAAGCAGCAGCAAACTATTTTTTCATGAATTGTACTGTTTCTCTAAAAACTTTTTTTTTTTTGATAATTCACAAAAACTCTAGATGTATTAAGTGCACGCACCACAAAAACCTTACATACAAAACTGCTTCAAGTAAAATCTGTCGAGGTCCCATAGAAGTCAATGTGAGCTTAGCTGATCGTATTGGACCAGTTTAAATCAATTCAGACTTTTAGAAGTTTTCACATTTTTTTTCACTAGTTATTGTCTGAAAAACCTCACATTTTTACAGGTACAGCATTATTTTCCGTTCCTACTTTTTATAATTGGTACTTTTTAATAAATTCCATGGCATTCGTAGTTTTAGAGGAAAAGAGTTTAATCATAGTCTCAAAAAATACTAAAATTCAACATTTCCACATTCCACATTTTCACTTTCATCCTGTGATAAATATGCTCAATTGAATAGGATAATTCCACTGAAAAGATTCTTTATCTAGGGCAGAATCAACTCCATCACATTCTTGGGGAGCAATTCAAAACCGGGGTCTAGCCTTTTTTAACTCAATCACTTGGGCTCAAAAGTAATTGGACAATTGACTCAAAGGCTATTTCATGGGCAGATGTGGGCAGTTCCTTTGTTATGTCATTATCAATGAAGCAGATAAAAGCCCTGGAGTTGATTTGAGGGGGGTGCTTGTATGTGGAAGATTTTGCTATGAGAGACTATATGGTTGCTAGGGTCCATATTACCCTAGCAACCATGCATTAAAACAAAAAGTCTGTAGTCTTACCGAGCATGTGTTTTTGGCAGGGGTCAGTGACCCCCATTTAAAAGCTGGAAAGAGCCAGAAGAAGGCAAATAATTCAAATAATTGGCAATTCTATAACATACTAAAAGTTAACTTAAAGGTGAAGGAAAGCTACTGAAGCAGTTTATTGCCGATAGATTAGCCACAATAGTGCAAAATATAACGCTATATTTATTCTGCAGAATGCTTTACCATACCGGAGTAAACAGCTCTGGAAGCTCTCTCTGTTTGTTTAGCATAGCAGCTGCTATAGTAGCTTGGTGTGACATCACTTCCTGCATGAGTCTGCCTGCTCATGGCTCTGGGCTCAGATTACAGCAGGGAGGAGGGAGGGGAGAGAAGCAAACTGAGCATGCTCAAGCCCTGGAGGTTTATGCTGAAAACAGGAAGTCTGATACAGACGTGTGTACTCAATAGAAGGAAAGAAATGTGGAGACTCTGAGCAGCATTAATTTGAGGTTTTATTGGTGTATTTATAATGACCTTTCTGATAAAGCTTACTTAATTGTAGCCTTTCCTTCTCCTTTAAGGAACAGGGATAATCAGGAATGAAAACTTGACCAAGAGATAAATTATATTATAGAAAATGACCTGTTAATGAACATTATCAATACATATCAGTAAATATTTTGTGATGTTCTGTGAGTGACTCACTGATCACCTGACAGTAAATACTACAGGTTCTAAGTGTAACAGGACGAGGTGTGAGAGTAGAAGCCAGCTCTGCCCATTCATTGGCTGATGTCATCTAGCATGTAATTGTGCGCAGGGTTTGTGTGTGAGCACAGTGCCTAACACAAAAAGAGAAATATTTTAGTGCTTCAGGTGCCAATAAACAAGCACAAGGGTCATTTATTCTGATTGTAAATCTGTATTTTTCTTGGTGGTTGGGGTATGGACTTCATATGATAAAAAAGCAGAGAGGGCTGCTTTCAGTGAGGTCAAGAGCCTTTGCTAAGCGCCATTTTAGTTTTCACAGCTGTTGGCCATTAAACAGGAGGCAGCTCCTGTAGGCACAACCACAAGGTGCAAAAACGCCATACACATTGCTGGCACACCGCCTATGCCAATTAATATGATGACACAAGGGAGCCCTGTACATTGGCAAGGGACTACTAGAAATATTGCTGCTTGGTCATAAGTCAATTCCAAATATTGTTTTAGCCGCCATTTAAGTTTGTGCCAACTTTCAGTGGGTTGAAGAATAAGACACATTCTTCAAGTACTAGTTGATCCAGAGCCAACATAATTGTATTTCTCCTACTGGTACACACTTCTCCCCTAAATCCTGTACTGAAGGGCTCCGGTAGAAGGCACCCCACAGCCATATTGTTATGAATGCCATGTAAAACTGGCCATACACAGGCTGATATTAGCTGCTGTCTGGGTCCCTCAATACCATGTTAGCAGCTTATTGTATGAGGGCCTGCCAATAGCAGCCCTAACCTGATACGTCTCACTAGGCCTGAAGTGTATTTGTTTGTTGGCCTTCAGGTCATCAATTAGATCATGAGTGGCAGAAAGTGAATCTCATCTCTTATTGAATGGCCAGCTTTAATCATGGACTTACATTCGCAACTAGAGCATTATTTTCTCCTCAATTTAATCATTTATCTCGATTACCTACAGATATTTTAATAAACTCTTAAGCCAACTAACCACTCTATGAACGGTCTCTGCAATCCTTACCCCCCCCTCTCTTCATTTCTATTTAAGAAGTTTCTATTCTTTGCTCCCTGAGAATTAAATCAGCCCTCATTTACATTTAGAGTGGGCTTTCCTTACACAATGAAAACTTCAGCTGATTTTCCATGTCTATGGTGCGGGTGATACAACTCCCTGCTTCATAGGCCATTTCACATAACATGTATAATTTATCATTATGTTATGAAAAGATGTCCAGGGCCAAAATTGAATATAAGGGAGCCCTGAGCAATGCAGGAAGCCTAGGGGGAACATATCCATTTAACTTGCTTATAAAGTATATGTATATTTATATATTTTCTTAGAATAGGGACAGATGCCTTTTCATAGATTTGATCCATTTTTTCAGTCCCAACTTACGGTAAAAGGGTATATCTGTACACAATGTCGGACTGGGATACCGGGGACCCACCCAAAACCTACTCTCAGTATTATTATTTTTCCTCCCCTCGTTCAACCTCTATTCTACTAGTCTATTTATATACTAATCTATTATTCCATCTATTTAGCCTTTTGTTCTCATTGAAATAGGGAATGGCCATGAAATAGGACAAATGTTTTAGCATCTGGAGGGCCACTGACACCGGGGCCCACCAGGAATTTTCCTGGTATCCCAGTGGACCAGTCGGACACTATCTGTAAAAAGATCTGCCGACTCCTTCTCACAGTGTGTACCCAGGGTACTATGAAGCAGAATTGTTATTTAATTGGGCCAGTGTGCAACAGAAGCAAGAGGAGCTTACATTTGTTTCTGTGTATTTCAGTACATCATTGCAGCAGAGACCCCTGGGCATTTGTTTGAATCATTACAATTCAGTATTACTTGAATGTAGAACTCTACCTCCCTTGAATAAGGGAACATTCTAGTGAAATGTCAGGGCAGCAGAGTTGGGTTTTATAACATAAATTAGGACTCTGCAAATTGTACCTGGGGCTGACTAAAGGAGAGTGGCAGGTAGCAGACACTCTTTTTGCTTCTCTGGGTAAGTATACCCTTTAGACGCATTCACTCAATAATCCCAGGCCATAATTTTTCAATAATAGATGGGGGATTAAGGTATCAGTTTACCAAAGTAAACACATGTTTACTAATGTTCAATGCAACAGATTTGTCTTGCTATAAGCAGCCATAGTTACTGTAATTTTCATCGTGCATCGTTATTTTAAATTTTGGTGCTCATTTAAGCCAATTGTATAACCTGCATTCAATCTGGTGGATTGTATTTAATATACAAAATAGTATTTATTAGCCATTTATGAATGCATTCTTAAATGTAAATATGGCCAATTAATAATCAATTTTATTCACACTATGGTATTACTAATTGATTTGCACGCATTACATTATCACTCCCAATATACAATTTCTGGCATTTTTTCCTCATAAAATTCTCTAGGTGCCGATAAAAACCGGCAACAATTTTCTCTTTATTTGACAGAAGTGTTTACAGTTTAGTAAACAGGCTATGGCATTTCTGACCATCGTCATTTATCACATTTATTAAATGGACACCTAAATCATCTCTCAGTACAGGTATATTATGTGTTATCTGGAAACCAGTTGTACAGTTCTGAATTACGGAAAGGCCATCTCCCATAGCCTCCATTTCAATCAATTAATTAAAATTTTTACAATGATTTCCTTTTTCTCTGTAATAATAAAACAGTACCTTGTAGTTGATCCAGACTGAATATGTTATTAATCCTTATTGGAAGCAAAGAAAACCTATTTTGGCAGTATACTGTGTGTCTTCATCCCCTTGTGTCCCTGTCTGGTGACTTGATCACTGCTGTTGCCACCTGTCCGGTTTTGACATGGACAGCCCAGTAATTTGAAGGGCTGTCAGGGTCAAAACTGCCTGCCTGGTTTTTCAAAATAGGAAAACCAGGCAGGATTCCCTATAATTGACATGGTGATTGGGTCAATCGCAGTTCGCTGCTTCATGGCCCTGCCCCTGACATCATGGCCCGCCCCTCTGCATTACAGCCCGCCCCTTCCGCATCATAGCCCTGTGGAAAAAGCGGGCTAAAATGTGACAACCCTAATCACTGCAAGGGTACTAACCCCAACTATTCTCCTTGTTGGAGCCAGAAAGCTGCTGACTAGCTAAACTGCCACTACCTTTCGCTCCTAGAGCAACTATAACATAAACTCCTACCACTAAATAAACTTTCCCTAACTTGGGACCTGATAAAATGCAGACCCAATACTCTACCCACCTCCCTGCAAGACGGGATCAGGGAAGAGAGCACTGAGACATTTACTGTTCTGTCCTCGCTACGTATTACCCTGGGGCAGTGTGTAGTTTGACATGCAGCTAAACCTTCCCACAATCCAATAAAGAGACTAAGCTTGGAGTCTGTAGATTTTACTGAATATGCAAGTGGAATAGAGGTGAAACTGTAATACAAACAGCAGAAAATATAATAAGTATGCTTGCAATGAACTATAAAAACATGCAAATGAATACATAACTGCAGCATAAAATATATACTGGCATAAATGTCTCTGTAGCAATGTCTCTGGGGTTTCTGGTAGCTGTGGAGGTGTTTTGGTGTAACTATTTCCTTACCAGCGATTCTATCATAAGGGAGATGCAGAACTGTGTGCTTCTTCCAGCAGCATGGTCTGTAAAATGGAGTCCTGGCTCCCACAAGGCATTGCTCTAGGTCACATGGTGGGCGTACGGTAGCCTGATTAGTCCAAATTCTGCCATAAGCCTTATGGAGGTAAAAAATGGATATAGGAAGTGACGTTGTACACTTACAACAAGTGTCCAGAGGAGGGAGCTCCGAGCAAATGAATAGGAAAATCCCAAATATGGTAAAAGCGTATGCTGGAGACATGACATTTACGCTCCCCTTTAAACATTGACACCTACTGGGCAAACTAAGAACCCGATCACATGACAATATACCCAGGGTGTAAAAAGATGTGGGACAAGCATCTAACTATGCCTGTGATAAAAAGGCTAATCGTAAATGTGCTCTTGTGAGTAAAATACATTTGGAAATGTCATTCTATGCGATATAGTGGGTAGAATACCAAAGAAAAGGATATGGTAACCTTTAAAACGTATATTGCTTACAGTGCAAGCTAGTAAAAAATGTCAGTCCCTTGGATGTTTCTTGCCGATCCCTTCACAGTCCCTCAGCTGTAATTAAAAAGTCCAGAGCAAAAATATATGTATTCCCTAAGGAATATATATAGGGGGATCAGCGCCTGTGGCAACAGAAATTAGAAACAAAATATAGTGTAATACATTCAAAAAAGGGAATATCACCCTGTGCACATGAGAAAAAGGTGTACTCCCCTTTTCCTTGAGCCGCTGTTAATTGAAAAAAGGAAAGAGAGAATTGCATCCACGTGAATAGGAAAACAAAAGGTGACCTTCCTTAAAAGAAAGCAATCCAATAGTGGAGCGCCTCCACACTGTGTACAAAATGCCTACTTACAAACCACTATTGTGGTATCGTGCATGTCAGAATAATTCCTTTCTGATTCCTCATCCTGCTCTCCACTCCTGTTAAACTCCGAATAGATGACAATATACCCAGGGTATAAAAAGATGTGGGACAAGCATCTAACTATGCCTGTGATAAAAAGGCTAATCGTAAATGTGCTCTTGTGTGTAAAATACATTTGGAAATGTCATTCTATGCGATATACTGGGTAGAATACCAAAGAAAAGGATATGGTAACCTTTAGCCAGCTTGAAAATGTGGGGTGTTTGCCTCTTGCCAGTACCAAGCTCGGAGTGGAGATTATCATGAACAAACAATATTGTTTGGGTGGACGTCCCATTTAATGCTGATAATTGAAAAATTACAGTTGCACTGCTACAGACCTTAGTAAAGCTTAGGGAGCATGCTCAGTAGGGACTGAATCAGCTGCTGCTGAAAAAATGCCAGCAACTAATACTTGAATTTACTAAATTTTAACACAAAAAAAGCATTTAAATAGTTTACTCATTCAAATCAATATTTTAGTGAAGGTGAACTGTACCTTTAACCTCTCAATGTGAAATGGTTAAACAGATACCTTTTAATATCGATTTTTTTTTTTCTTAAAAATATTGATTTTTAAGAAAAACACATCTGTTATATTTGACCTTTGCCAAACCCCTTTGCATAGAATGTCCAAGCATAATATATACAAACACACAGAAAAGAATGTTCTGTGCACACAATACGCTCTGTCCATAGAGTATACTGTCTTTTTAAGTGTGATATACATGGAAGTCACAACCTACTTATAAACAGGATAGAGTCACCCTTTTATAACAATGACATAACATTTATAAATATTTATTTAGCGGATTGGGAAAATAGCCACAAGAGAGAAATATGACTAAAGAATGATTTTATTCCCTGCAGCAGCATCCTCAGTTTGTAGCGGCCAGTGATTTGAGATATAGTTGATATAATATTATTATATTGTCACTTATAGAGTGGCCAATGAAATGACACCGTTCCACCTATTTCTAATGTAAACGTTCCCAGTCACTTTGCACTTTAGAACATTAATCTCAGCATTATTTATTTATATACAGATGCAGCCACTTTGGTTTGTCTGTTTGACACAGAATAACTAAACACAGATATCCCATTTATCTTATTTAACACAGAAAACTGCGTCACAACATCCCATCTAATTAAAGCATTCACCATTGTGAACAATGGAGCTTTGGTATGCTAATGAAAAGGTTAAATGCATTAAATGAGTTAAGATGTCTTAAGATAACACAGTTTCTTCAATTACCCCTGAGTCATGACGCATTTAACTCACAAATCCAAGTGGCTTCATCTGTAGCACCAGCATGTTATGCAGCAGATTACAATCATTTCTAAGAAATGGGGGGGTGTCTTAAAATAATGTATTTACTGTATATAGAGAGAGTTGGACACCCCTGCTCATAAGAGCTTACAATCTAAATGCAGGCAAAACAGTATTTTAAAAGGGAATAATTTAATCATATATATATATATATATATATATATATATATATATATATATATATATATATATATATATATATATATATATATATATATATATATATATATATATATATATATATATATAGATAGATATATATACAACTTGTAAGACTGTTGCACACACTTTAAAAGGAGATAATGCCCTGGTGCCAACAGAATGTATATACAAAATCTGTAGAAGAAAAGCTGTTGCACGCAAGGGACTTTTGTTTGAAGAAAAAGTATAAATTTTATTTAGATCGACGTTTCGACCCTCACTGGGGCCTTTATCAAGATAAATACAACTGGTTTAACCCACACATTTATAGCCACATATGTGCACTCCCCCCACAAGCCACCCCTACCAGAAAGTGTCCAATTTCAAGCCAACAAGTCCCATGATCCTCATTGGGACGGTGATCAGTGCTGCCACCTAGGGGTAAAAACATAAAAAATATCCAAAATGTATAAAATTCACTATTCAGTTTTAATAAATAAAAACAAATTCAGCGTTCGTCTAAATAGGATACATAAGAACAATATTCATTTAGACCCTTAGGGGAAACGGTATTGAGTTTCTTAATCCAAAATGTTTCTTTTTGTAGTAGTAGGCGACAGCGGTCGCCTCCTCTTCTTGGGATGGGGATAGTGTCTATACCCATGAAACGAAAAGTTGGAGGACCGTGACCTTTTTCTAAGTAGTGTTTATATAAGGGAATATCAGTGTGTCCTTTCTCAAAAGCTGCCCTTAAGGATGATCTGTGATTTCCCATGCGTTCCCGGATAGTATTTTGGGTTTTACCTACATAGGTCAATCCGCATGGGCATATTATAATATAAACTACATGTGTAGTAGTGCATGTTATACGATGTCTGATTTCTATCTGCCTGCCAGTGTGTGGATGGTAAAAATGTTTACCTGCAATCATATTTCTACAGGTTGTACAACCTGCACATCTATAACATCCGTTTTTAAGTGGCGCCAAACGTAAAGGGGTCACATTATAGCATTTTAAAGGGTCTGTGGGCATCAAAATATCTTTGAGATTCTTCCCTCTTTTGAAGCCCCACATTGGTTTGTGTTTTACAGTCTCTGGCAAGCTATTGTCACTGGCTAAAATCGACCAGTTTTTATTAACAATAGTTTTAATAACAGGTGTGGCTGAATTATACTGAGTAGTGATTACCATTCTTTTCGGACCACTTTGTATTTTAGATGTTTCTCTGGGCGTGTAATTCAAAGCCTTATTCAGTGCTCGATTTAGGGTTATGTTATTGTACCCCCTTTCCGAGAATCGGCCATATGTTTCTTTTAGCTGTTTTTCACGCCAATCATTGTTTGAATTGTTGCGAATAACTCTCAAAAATTGAGAGAAAGGAACACTGTCCTTTGTTGAAGGTGGATGAAAGCTATTGTAGTGTAAGATAGTATTTCTATCCGTTTTTTTACGATGGAGTTTATAGCCCAATCTACCTTCTTCCATTAGGACAGAGACATCCAGAAATTCTATATCCTTATCGCCAATTGTGAGGGTAAATAGTACCGGTGTGTCTAGACTATTTAAGTCTGCCACCATATTTTCCAAAGAATGCCGGTCGCCCTGCCATAAAATGAAAATATCATCGATATAACGATAATAGCTGATGATTTTTGATCGGTATTTAGGCATTATATACCTATTTTCGTATATGGACATGTAACAGTTGGCGTAGGCAGGTGCCATGGCAGCACCCATGGCTGTGCCCTCTTTTTGCAGATAAAAGCAGTTTTCGAAACGAAAATAGTTATATTTTAAAGTCAATTCAAGTAAATGACATAAGAATTCCACAGGTGGACCCTCATATTCTTCAGATGTCTGTAGCACTGTTCTTACAGCCTCCACTCCATCATAGTGGGGAATGATGGTGTACAGGCTACTGACATCTAATGTGGCCAAAATAAGGTTTTGATGGGTAAATTTGGTTTTATTAATAAAGGATAGGAATTGAGGGGTGTCCTTTAAATAGAATGGTAACCTTTGAACAGGTTTCTGGAGATAGAAATCAATAAAGATGCCACAGAAGTAAAACAAGCTATTTCTAGAGGACACAATTGGGCGGCCCGGTGGATTTATAGTACTTTTATGAACCTTTGGGAGACAATAAAAAATTGGACAAATTGGAAATGTAGGTAATAAAAAGTTATACGTGTCTCTGGTGATCCATTGGCGATCCATAGCTTGGTTCAAGGTATCAATCAAAATTCTTTTATATTCATTTACTGGATCACCCCGTAATTTCTGATAGATTTTAATATCATTTAATTGTCCCATGGCCTCATTGTGATAATCTTTATAGTCCAATACGACCAACCCCCCACCCTTGTCCGCAGGTCTAATAATGATTGAATGATCTTGTTTAAGGGTTGTAATGGCCGTGCGTTATTCTTTAGTTAGGTTCACGTGTGACTTATTGACTCTATTCAATTCATTATTTGTTTCAAATTCAACTGTTTGTAAGAAGGATTTGATGCTATTATTATTAGAAGTTGGATCATAATTACTTTTAAGTTTCCATTTGTTGAAGGTTACATCAGTATTAGAGTCACCAAATTCTTCTAACAGTCTCAGTTTACGTCCCAGCTTGTACTGTTCAATAGACCAATCAAATTCGTTATACTGCACAGTGGGAATAAAGCTTGCCCCTTTGGAGAGCAAAGAAAACTCACCATTTGAGAGCGTATGATGTGAGAGATTAAAGATGGGGATTATCGTTGGCTGCGTGGTGGACGACCTCTTGTTTTTTTGCCTTCTGCGTGTCCTCCTCTTTGGCCTATGGGGCTGAAAATAGGTGCTGTTATCACGCGTTCCTGAGAGGGCGGCTGGTCGGAAAAAAGACCCTTTTGTCTTGTGATCATTTGGGTCTGTGGTTTCGGAGCATCGTCGCCACCTGTTGCGGTAAATTCCACTTCTGATCCGGAGTCGCCGGAAGTGACGTCACTATTGAGCGTCAGTTGGCGTCTACGTGTGTTATCGTGTGACCGATTGAAGCGGCGTTGCCTCGGTTCCCCTCCACCGCTAAGCCAACGGTAAACTCTATGGTGGCTGTAGTCTTCATCCACAATGCGTAGTTTTTCTCTTTTGAACCGTAATAAATCAGTTCTGTAGCTGTCCACTGTTTTCTTTAAAGTGTTTAGCATTTCCGTATTGCTTGTATCATTAAGTACAGTGTTGTTGGATGTTTCCACGCTTGCCATTTCCTTACGTACTTTAGTTAGTTCATTACCAACCTCTTCAATGACTAAGACCATTAGATCCAGGGAGCATCTATTTAATACCCCAATCCACTTGCGACAAAAGTCTGGGTTTGTGCGACCAATCGTGGGGGTATTCCGTATTCGAAATCCGCGTGGTATTTTCTTTGCACGGAAATAGTCAGACAAAAAAAGACCATGCAGGTCCAGATCAACTTCCCGTTTTTTTAGGTTTAGCAGACTTTTATATATGTCTTTCATGGAGGTGGTAAAAGTCTCTTCGGTGTGAGTGTGTTGCCATAACACTTTTTCCGCTTCCGATTCTGAAATATGCCAGGTTTCTGCATATTGAAGATTTTGGCCTGATCTTTCACAGAAATCTTCCATGTTGGTAGGATGTCTTTAGGTCTGGAGGATGAATGCTTCAGTGATTGAATGTTGTGGTGCTAATCAGTCGGTTAAAAAAGCAATAACCAATTGTATACAACTTGTAAGACTGTTGCACACACTTTAAAAGGAGATAATGCCCTGGTGCCAACAGAATGTATATACAAAATCTGTAGAAGAAAAGCTGTTGCACGCAAGGGACTTTTGTTTGAAGAAAAAGTATAAATTTTATTTAGATCGACGTTTCGACCCTCACTGGGGCCTTTATCAAGATAAATACAACTGGTTTAACCCACACATTTATAGCCACATATGTGCACTCCCCCCACAAGCCACCCCTACCAGAAAGTGTCCAATTTCAAGCCAACAAGTGCCATGATGGGACTGTCAGATGAAAACACATCCGACAGTCGGATAAATGTAGTTCTTACCTGTGATTTCTCCTTCACTTCCTGTTTCTTTAGAACATCCAACACGTCACCTGCGTTTTGTCGCATAGCGACGTGTCGGCTCCTCTCGCATCGTGAAGTCCTACCCTTACACATCTTGCCTAACTATAGTATGTCTCCCAACTGTCCAGATTTTCGTGGGACAATCCAGAATTTGACAGTTTAGCTGCAGTCAAGATTCCTATTGATATGCCCCTCATTTCTCTTTAATCTCCTGCACTGACTACCAAAAAAAGATAAAAGTTTCTCAAACTTTAAAGGGATACTGTCATGAGAAAAATATTTTTTTTTTCAAAATGCATCAGCTAATAGTGCTGCTCCAGCAGAATTCTGCACTGAAATCCATTTCTCAAAAGAGCAAACAGATTTTTTTTATATTCAATTTTGAAATCTGACATGGGGCTAGACATTTTGTCAATTTCCCAGCTGCCCCTGGTCATGTGACTTGTGCCTGCACTTCAGGAGAGAAATGCTTTTTGGCAGGCTGCTGTTTTTCCTTCTCAATGTAACTGAATGTGTCTCAGTGGGACATGGGTTTTTACTATTGAGTTCTTAGATCTACCAGGCAGCTGTTATTTTGTGTTGGGGAGCTGCTATCTGGTTACCTTCCCATTGTTCTTTTGTTTGGCTGCTGGGGGGGGAAAGGGAGGGGGTGATATCACTCCAACTTGCAGTACAGCAGTAAAGAGTGATTGAAGTTTATCAGAGCACAAGTCACATGACTTGGGGCAGCTGGGAAATTGACAATATGTCTAGCCCCATGTCAGATTTCAAAATTGAATATAAAAAAATCTGTTTGCTCTTTTGAGAAATGGATTTCACTGTAGAATTCTGCTGGAGCAGCACTATTAGCGGGTTCATTTTGGAAATTTTTTTTCCCCATGACAGTATCCCTTTAAGGATAAGTGAACCTTTAATTCATTATTTTTTTTATTCCAAGATGTAACAAAATTTATTCTTATTAACAGTACAAGTATCTTGGGAAAAAAAGAATGAATGTACATTGCAAAATGTCTTAGAATAGCACTCGCATCAATTTTACATTCACATATTATAATGGTTTACTTATCCTTTAATTAGATAAGGAGGCTTTTGGCTGGGAGTCAAGAATAATCAGCACCTGCACTTAGATACAATTGCAATTAACAAGATAAGAAGATCTCTGGAACTAGCAGTGTGAAAGTGCAATTTCACCTTCATTAGCAAAACTGCAATGACACATAGAACATGAAAGGTGTCTAACAGCAGCAACCCCAATAAACCACATTCCAGAAGTGTCCTCTGCCTGTCTGAGTTATATGTACTTATTGTGGGGACAGTGTCGACTGAGCACCTGGACGAAGGGAGGTTCGGTGAGCTGAAGCGGTCTTTATTTTTGTGTCTTATCCACATATAACATGACCCTAAATCCCCCAGAAATTAGTTCACACTGTCTTAATCTGCCATATTTTGTAAAATGGGCGTGGTATTTAGGGGCTTAGCCATAAAATGGGCTTTGCCAAAACAAACTTGCCCTGCTACACACACACAGCAGATCATTTTCTCCTTCTTTAACTGTTTTAAATGTTGGGAGGTATGCTATATACAAAAAAATCGACAAAAAAATCGACCTTAATGTAGTACTACTACTAGTTATAGGCCATTCCCTTGACACCAAGTATCATAACTTGTGCCTCTCGGCCTTGGTGCAAAATTTGCACACAGGCTCCACCTTGCACCTCAACCACTTATCCCTTCCAATGTTAGTTATATCCTTGCTGACATCATCTGGCTGTGGTATATACACTACCCCTGAGTTTCCATGTCTTCCAGGATACCATCTTGCATTTACACTATACACACTATGATACACTTGCCCCCACCTTAATAGGGCTGATGCCAAGAAATGATACATGGTGCCAACGTTACTAATAGGAAAAAGGTTGGACTGGGCCTGTGGGACACCTGGAAAAATCCTGGTGGGCCCAGACCCGATCCTCGCTGGCACTCCCCTAGGCTGCTGATCTCCCTCCCCTGATGCGCTGATGCTACTTTTAATTTACACTCACTCAGACGAGGGTGGGTGCCTGAGGCCCTGAAGGGGGGGCGCAGGGAGTGCAGCGCGGGCCCCATAGGGGTGTGGGTGGAGCAGTGGGGGCCCCATTGGAGTGTGGGTGGTGGGGCCCGTGTGGGGGGTGAGGGCATACCTCCCAAAATTTTGGAATTAAAAATTGCTGCATTGGTTTTTGACCATGCCCATTTTTGTGACCACACCCCCTAATTATCATGATCATTTTACAAAATTTGGCAGGTTATGAAAGTTTGAACATATTTCTGTGGTTTTTTTTTCAGTTATTACAATTTTGTTAATGAAGGTGAATTGCTCTTTAAGCTTGCATCTCGCAAGAGACGTTATCTATTTGCATATCTCAAAATTGTTACAAAGTATCTTATCTGCAGCTGTGGCTGTTCTGGGCTCTCTGCCAAAAGCCAATTAAGTTAGAAACTTAGTTTCTTTTTCTGGCTGTTCAGTGCCGAGGACTTTTCAGTACAAATGCTGTGGGTTGAGCTGTCAAAAGCGGGACTGTCCTGCTGAAAATGGAACAGTTGGAAGGTATGGGTGAGGGGGCCCCTGAGACGGCCCTGCACCCACCAGTCCGACCCTGAATAGGAAAAATAGATCTAAGGTATAGGGATGGTATGTATAGTCTTCCCAGCAATGGTGGCAACCTTAAAAAGATTAAGGGGCGCATTTCCGCGTACTAACCTCTGGTCTGAGAATTAAAATAGGCATTTCAGGTACACAGAGGCCCAATCAGCCCACACAGAGGCCCAAACAACCCCCACCAGCCCACTAAATACTGACTTTCTATGGCACCTTATAGCAGCCCCTATGGCATTTGCCAGAACCCACAGATTGCCATTCCGGGCCGCATTTGCCAGAACCAACAGATTGCCAGTCCGGGCCTGCCTCAGGTCCAGTCAAAGTACTCACTCCAACAAATCAGGGGTTAGGGAGAGTGTCCTGCCAGCAGTAGCAATGGCGTAACTACTGAGGAAGCAGACCCCTCAGTTGCGGGGGGGCCCAGATATACAGGGGGCCCGGCAGGGCCTGCTTCCTCAGTAGGATTGCTGTTCACAAACAGAACCTCTGCAGGCAGTGCTGGGAATGTGCCGATTGTGTCCAGTCGGGCCCCACATTCCACTTCCTCCCCTAGAGCGGAGGTTCAAAAGCAGGAGTCACAAGACTCAGAATGTGTGATTGGTGCCAGAATAGGATCATCAATCACTGTGTGGACACCGTACCGCTGCTGCTGGCTGATAATCGCACCGACTGCCTGCTGCTGCTTTGGTGAGCAAGACTATGCGCAGAGAAATTGGGGGGGGGGTTTAATTACCTTGTAAGACACACCTACTGTATAGTGCTAACCACCAACTACTTCTTTCATTTAATTTTACTTTTAACCCCTACTCTCTCTTAATGTCTGTTTGACCCTTTAGTTTGCTCTCATATATTTTTAAATATTCCTGCAATAACTTTCCCCTCCTCTCCATGCTCTGCCACCCCCCTTTTGCACTAGATACTGCATCTCATAATATTCTCCAGCTCTCCATCTGTGTACTTGTGATTGAGCTAGCTATGAATTATTTTACTGGGGTGGGGACGCTTACAATAAATTAATTAAAAGTTGATATAAACGAAAAAATAACGAAAAAATAAATAAAATGTTCCCCAAATTAATTATTACTTTATTAATTGAACATATCAAATAATGTTTTAGTCAAATTACAATTTGATTAAATGAAATGCAATTTATAGAGCTGATGGAGTACTGATGTGTATGAAGTGTGTGTGTATCATACATACTGTATACAGTAGAACCCCCATTTTAGATTTCTCAGGGCACCAGAAAAAAAAAAGTTTTTATATCCAGGATAATACAGTGGGACTTGGATTTTTACTAGTAAGTGTTATACTCATATCTACCAGTTATCTAATTTAATAGTTTTTAATAGCGCACACAGTGATTGATGATGCAGGTCTGACATTGATCGCATCTTCAGTCTCCTGCTTTTGAACTTCCTGTGTTCAGGCTGTATGGGGTAGAGCAAGGGGATGGTGACAGGAACAAGAGCAGCAGAAGAGCCACTGTGCCATCCTTCTATAGTACTGGGGTATTTATACATGGAATTGCTACTGTGCCATCCTTCTATGAGTTGAGGGGATGTTATACATGGAATTCTCCCACTGTTTTGTGCAGAGGGGGTCCTGAACAAACTTTTGCAGGGGGGCCCTGGCATCCGAAGTTACGCCACTGAGCAGTAGTTTAAAAAATGTAAGCTTTATTTCAGGCTATAATAAAAACAGTGAACAGGAGTTTTTGAGGAACATCATTCCAATTCTATGACACGTATGGTCATCTGACAAGTTAAAAAGATACATTTCTGGGGCACAGGGGAGATTCTGCATATAAGTGCTGTTCCTCTGTGGGACCCAGAACACATGTCCATGTTTGCACCAATTTAAATCAACTATGTCAACCATTCATTACATCGTAGCTCCCATTCATACATGACAGCAGTGAACTCCAATGCTTCGAAAATTCCTGAAACCTGGAATGCTGTGGATGGAAGTTCAGGACGTGTGTTAATCCACTATCCTCATGTTCATTAAATGTTCTGAGAAAATCTTCAGTCGTTGTTTATTCAGTCCTGGAAGAGGACCAGATGTCTCCCTGTTACACCAAACTGGCAATAACAAAATATTCCAACAGAATCACAAAATGTTACTTTAGGATGTGATGAAATTAGCCTGGGCCTGTGTTCCCGCAATACCTCGGAGAGTCCTTGGGCAGAGTCTGTTTATTTACACGAGAAACATATTAATCCTGGGACTATTGGGAATGGATCCAATGAGCAGAGGTTCTTACAGCGTCTGTCAGCTGTGCTGTGCCCTAATATTGCATCATGACATCTGATTTATTAATAGTAATTTTCTGACTTGGCATATGGAGCAGAACATTGATAAGTGCTTATTGCGTAATTTAAGGGTATATGAAATTAGCAGTTATTCAAGGCTGCTTGTGGGGTAGTGAAGGCACGGGCCTCTGGGCTGCAATGGAGATAAGATCACAAATTACTTTCAGATTTTGTTAGATGTCCAACTGTCATCTGCAACTCCTAGCAGTTCAACAACAGATGGAGGGGCTGCTGGTTAGATATATACCAGTAAACCCCCGATTCTCTAAAGAATCGTTAATGAAAGAATGGTAACAGCAGTGAGGCAGCAAAATGTGATGGGTGCTGATTCACTCTCCATCCCCAGGCAGCAACTGGCGACGCTAATTTGTGGGGATGTAGAGTGAATCTGTGCCGATTGCTTGTTGTTACCTATCTGCTATTAGAATTCTTAAATTTTGAGTTTATTGGTAGTAAAGTGTTACTGAAAAATTTCTTTATAAACAACATTTTTGGTGAAAATGTTCTCCTGTCCTTGAATGAGTTCTCCCTGGTGAGCTGTACTTAAAATCTTGACTTTAACATCAGATGAACGCTGCACTCTTGAAAATGCAACATAAAGTTGACCATGACCAAACACAGGCTCAGATAGGTAAATGCCGACTTTATCCAATGTTTGTCCTTGTGATTTGTTGATTGTCATGGCAAATGCAGCCTTAATGGGGAATTGTCGTCGTTTAAGTTTAAAAGGTAATTCCTGGTCAGAACTGGTAAGGTCAATTCTGGGAATCAAAATGGTATCACCGCTATGGGATCCTGTAAGCACTTCTGCCTTGATAACATTTTGTCTCATGGTCTTCACAACCAACCGTGTACCGTTACATAAACCTTGCTTAGTGTTAAGGTTTCTTAACAGCATGACTATTGTTCCTACTTTGAGTATTAGATTGTGTTGTGGTAATCCAGCAGGGTTGATAGTGTTTAAATATTCTAATGGGAAATTAAGTTTCTCACTTTCGTCTTCAGAATCAATACAGTCTGTACTCAGAAAGACACAGCTTTGTCCAGGAAGTAATGCAATCACTTGGTTGTTTATCATGTCAACATCAATATTTTTTAGAGATAATATAGCCCGTTTTGCTAATAGTGGTATCTGGTCTAATGATATTTCTTTACCAAAAATTTCTGTGACCAAATCTTCACAAATAAATTCTTTTGGGATTTGAATAATATCTGGATGAAGTTCAAAGTCATTGGTAAGCTTTCCATTTCCAAGTAGCAATAACCAATTGTTATATTGGGGGTCTGCACAGCGCATGTTTTCTACCAAGGTTACTTTCTCAAAGTAATGCCAATTTTCGGCATATTTCAAACTTGACTGAACAATAGCGGAACGCATGGCATGCGGAACAATAGCTAAGCATTGTCGAAAATCACCTCCTAATAAAAGTAATTTTCCTCCAAATGGAATATCATTATCCATTAATTCTCTCAGAAGTTTATCAATGGTATTGAGTAAATGACTGGATGCCATAGTACATTCATCTAAAATCAATAGTTTTGCAAGTTGTATCTCATTTGCACTGTCACTGTCCATTTTCATATGTGAAACAGATGTTTCTGTGATTGGAACTGGAAGTTTGAATAAGGAGTGACATGTCCGTCCATTTATTAATAAATTTGCCGCTATTCCTGTGGTGGCCGATGCCAAAATGGAGAGATTCTTTGCACGGAAAAAATGTATAAGTGTTTCATAAAGGTATGTCTTTCCGCTTCCCCCTGGGCCATCAAGAAAGTAGCATTTAGGCATTGTTCTATTGTCTTCTGCAGCAACAATAATTTTATTAAATGCGGTGGATTGTAAAGTGTCACACACCTTCCAAACCCCTGGATCACTTTTCTTTAATTAAAGATATTCACTTGTTCGCACGCAAATTATTATTGCAGCTTCACTGGCACAAAGGACACTGGGGAGAATTCAGAGACTTCAGCCACTTTGATACTCGAGATTTTAAAACTTTAAAAATCTTATTAGACTTATGGGATGACCCAAGATCTGATGACCAAAATTTACAAGACACATATGAATTATGGTTTGAAAACTCTGAAAATCTCGTCACTTTACCTTCTCTTAAGAAAAAATCACGAAAATATCCCAATATCACTGAAAATGGGGCCATTGAGACTTTTATACGTCTAGTCACTGACGACATTTTACAAATTAGAAAAAATGTTAAATATCCGAATTTATCGCACGAAGAGATATCTGAACTAAAATAATTACAATCTAATTCTGACATTACAGTAAAACCCTCAGATAAGGGATCGAATGTGGTTATAATGGACTCTTTACAGTATGTAGCAATGTGTATATATGATACTTTCAGGCATTCATCAATAAATGATGAAATACATAGCTGAACTAATATTGGTGTGAACTTACCTATCTTTAACATCTACAGGCCCATGTAATCTCAATTGCTGTTCTTCCACCTACCACTTGGAATTACTAGTTTTTCCGCAAATGTGGACGGCCCCTTGGAGTTCTTTTTACATTTCCATCTCAATATGCCCCCCCTTTCGAAATATTACGCTTATGATAGTACAATTGTCTTCCCTGTTAAGGTGGCATTTATATTGTGTATTATATTTCATATGCCTTTTCTGGGATTATTACCCTGCTGTGACGGATCTTTACTATTGTAAATAATAGACATAAAACAATATTTATTTTGCTTACTTGAGAAAGGTAGCGTGCTCTATTTGAGCGATATTGCCTTTCATAACACTTATTAATCTTTAATTTTACCTTGTTTACTTTTTTGTTATTTTTGTTGTTTATAATAATTTTTGTTTCAATTACTAATGTTATTATATGTCAATCTTTAGGATATAATACCATGTAGCGAATGTATAGTAATCACGTACTGTTCCTCTAGCATTTATGGATCACAGAGATATAACTAATGTTACTTCAGCGCACTTCTAATAGTGCGAATAGCAATTGAAGTGAAATGATGTTTCCGGGCATTTCTGGATACAAACTCAACTCTGAACAAAATGCAACAGCTGAGTAGCATGTGGATTTGATTCTCACAATGAACATTGTCCAACCAGTGCAGTCTACAACATAATTGCAATGATACAGCGAGAGGACTGATCACGTGATGAGATGTTTAAAGCCCCACTTGATTTTCGACGCTTGATCTCTTGACAAAGCCACTTTCGTGGCGAAAAAGCTGTCGAGTAGTTCGGCGCTGCTGGGCTCAAAGCGGTGTTTTTCCCTTGCGGATTGGATGCAGTTTTTATCCCGGGGATGATCTGACGGATATTTGTGAGCGTTCCACACCACGGACGATATCCACACAAGGGCAAGTATAGGAAATCTTTTGCTGGCATACTGAACTGGGGTTCTGCATATATAGCCTTTAGGCTACTACATTGGATCCAGCGTTTGCTACAGCTAACTCCTTACTTACCCTGCATTTAACCTCGGCTCAAGGGGCTTCCGCTGTGGGACTTGCAAGGGGAGCCAGCCCCTACCCTGCTTGGGATATAGTTCTTATACAGAGAAGAAGGGACATTTTGGCACACATGCCCTTAATGTGGCTTCTGCCGGGAGTTCACATTTAATACGTTTTACCAAACTATCTATACTGCTCCAACCACATTTTTTTATCTACGCAAGGTTTTTCAACCAGTATAAAAAATAGTGATCACTAATTAACATCAGGGTATTCCCCGTTTTTGCTTCCAGCAGCGCTGTTGGTTTTTAAATATGTTTTAATTTGTTTCACTAGCATGGTTATTAATAAATATTGCTTTTTACTGTAATACATTGTGTCTAATTTTCTACAGTGCAACGGGATAGGGGGATAAGTCCTCTTTTGTACATAGGAGGATTGTAAAGTGTTCAAGCTTGAAATCATTCTTTGTGCAATATCCTGCTCTTCTTGAATATTTATTGGCAGCAAATTCAACTGAGGTAACGTATTTGGAAAATTTGGCAAATTGAAGTTCTCCAAAGTAAATCCAAGGAGCATGAGAACAAACTGAATTTCTTTAAGTGCATAGGCTTCACAGCTGATGCAAGGATCATCCTTTCCATGCAGTTTGTGGCATATATCCTCTATCATTCCATCCTTATTTGTATTCCACAGATTCAGTGGATCAGCTGGAGATGAAAATGCACAGATGTAAGCAAAAAGCTGACGAACTTGACATGGCATTGAAAAAGATACTGCATCTTCTATAGTTTTCTGCCAAATTGTATCATCCAACAAATATCCTTTCTCTTTCGCTGCTTCCTGAAATGTCTTGGACACTTTGACAGCATTTCCAATATGCACAGTTCTAATGTCGTTAAATGACCTAACTCCAGCTTCATGTTGAAGAAGTAATCTTAGGTAATACCTTTCCTGCTCTTTAATACTCACAGTATACATTCGGCCTATGACCTTATCACCACCGTACTGCCTCTTTTTCCAGAAAGTACCATTGTCAACCCAGACGTAGTGAATTGGAATTTCCCAATACTTCCACTGCCGAGCATCTGGATCCTCTTGATTGAGCTTAAACCATGCTGTTAGTTTTGTGTCTCTTATACTTGCTCTCTCTGCTGCTTGAACTTCATTGCCAACTTGGAAGCAGACATGCTGTTCTTGTTCCAAATGAACTGGCAATCGATAAATTGTATGGCTCTGTTCATACATTGGAAAGCAAAATAATCTCCAGATGGCTTCGGGAGCACTGACATACCGTGAATCCACATACATTTGAGTTTCATCGTAATTGTTACTTTCGGACACTGAAACATTAGCACAATCGTGTCCCTTATAAACATATTTGAATAAATATTTTACGCTTTTTACTGTTGCACAGATTTCAACATTGATATGGCAGTTGTATCGTAAGCACAAATAAGGATTATATGGTACCACCCAGCTATTGTCAATAGGACGACCCGGTACAACTTCCAGTTCATTTGTTTGTCTTCTCATATACTTAGGATATCCATTCACGTTTCCAAGTGTAACGTCTTGAAACTGTTTGGGGAAGCCCTTTGAACATTTACCATTTAACATACATGGAGATTTTGGATTGACATTGCCACATGGTGTATGGATCATATTTTTGGTAACAATTTCAAAGAGACGTGGAGAAATGTTATGGTCTGGTATTTCAGCTTTCACAATGTTATTGATGTCATCTTCAGTGCGAATTTTTGAATTATCATCTAGGATTAGTAAAATATGAGCGTGTGGCAAACCCCTCTTCTGAAATTCTATAACATGGACAATTGCTTTAACAGTCCCAAATATAGAGTTTTTGGTGATGTCTTCTAGCAAATTATTCAGTTTCATTCTAAAAACTCTTGCAACTAAATCAGGACGATGTTGCACTTTTTGCCACGGCATAAGATTATTTGTAATTTCTTTCCATTTTGGATTGCAAGTCATAGTGATAAATAGATCCGGTTTTCCAAACTTTCTAACAATAGCCATTGCATCTTGGTAATGCTGCTGCATATTACGCGGGCTGCCTTGAAAGCTTGATGGTAAAATAACAGCTTTTCCTGCAGGTTGATCTACCACATCTGCATCACGATTTATGTACTCCATCAGTGACTTGTAGTTATCGGCTCTCAATGCAGATTGGTTGTTTTTAATCCATTGGAGATCATTTGATTCAGCGTGAACATATACGTCAACTATGTACTGTTGAGTTAGTTTTCCAGCATTGAGTAATGGATTAAAGTCATCTCTTACGGAAAGTCTGTAGGAGAAATACTCTTTCATTGACACACGTGTTCTTTTTTGTGCTTGGTTTTTTTTATATCTGGAAATTCCAGTACTCCATCCCTCCTGGCCAGTTGGAAACAGAATTGGGTATGTTAAGGTATCAAGTTTTGGAAAACAAATGTCTACACGTTGGAATTTAGGCTGGTTGGTTCCATCTGTCCGCAAATGCATGACAATATAGCGGTGAAATGGAGGCTCACCATCTTTACTTTGAAACACAATAGCTACTTCATTAATAGTGGGAACATTGTATCGTCTTTGATCCTGATCTTTATCTTTTATTAACACCAAGGCTATTTTAGTTGGTGCTACACCTTCTGCCTCTGCTTTCGCATTGGCTTCTTTTTCAACCTCATGTAGCATTTGTATTGATTTTGCTAATGGGTGATTGTTTATGACTTCAGCTACATTTCTCATTATCATCTCTGTGCATTGTTTGTTTTCAGGAAGGTTCATTCGTTGATAAACTGCGTCATCTGGATCTAACACGTAAATTTGAGCAAATTTACGGACGTCATTTTTTTCCGGGTGCAATGTTCCAATCCGATGTAATATTTGTCCACACACACGAAAGCAGTATGGGCCATTGCCCGGTGGTGGCTTGATATTTGCCCCAGTAGATGCAAAAGCAAAGGAACTATTGTATGATCGTATGCACTCCATAAAGCTTTTGCTTTCAGGTACCTCATTAGTCAAAAGTTTTTGTAAATATTGAGGATATTTGTCCAAAGGAGGGAGGTTTACTTGACCTTTTTGACAACAACGTGTAAACTCGTCTGCTGTTTTGCCCCTTTTTTCTTCCATGAAATTAAGTGAATGACAATGAGTGCAGATGACATTCATTAATCCCAAGAAATTTTCCTGAACAGTGGACTCATTATTGAATGCATTTTTAGCTAACTCATGAAATTGTTCTGCAACTGTCCGATGTTTCTCTCTTTGTCTTTTTCTTATTTTGGCTGCTGACTCTCTTAAACCTTGTAAACGTTCTTGTGACATTCCTGCTTTTTCCTCCAAATATCTTTGGGATGCACGTTTGCGCAAGCCTTCCAAACGTTTTTCCCGTTTTTTGGTGGTCTCATTTGCACGTCTATCCAAATCTCTTTTTTTCTCTTTTTGGAGGCGTGCCTCTTTTGCGTCTGTTGTTTCTGTAGCGCGTTTTAGACACCTTTGCTCATTGGATTCATGATATTCTTGAACTCTTTTTTGTAGCCTTTCCTCTTTTGCTTCTGGTGTTTCAGTAGCGCGTTGTAGACGTTTTTGCTCATTGTATTTATATTCTTGAGCTCTTCGTTTTAGGAGCCTTTCCTGTTTTGCTTTTGGTGTCTCTGTAATGCGCTGAATGCGCTTTTGTTCATGTTCTTTATCTCTCCGGGATCGTTTTAGTTCTTCTGTAGCTGTGGCATTTTTTAGACGTAGTTGTCTTGCAGGATGCATAATTTAAGTTGATTGCAACGTTGAGTAAAAATGCACACAGTGAGCTGGCGCAGTGTATTAGAGCACAAATAAGTACTGGCACTGTGGAGCAGAGCACAGTGAATGCTAGCACTATAGAGTAGATCACAGTGACTGCTGACAGAGTGGAGTAGCTGACTGCAGATGGAGGGGAGTAGGTGCTGGCACTGGTGATTGAGACAGGGAGTACCTGCTGGCACTGGTGACAGAGGCAGTGGAGTAGCTGCTGGCAGTCGGCACTGGTGACAGAGGCAGTGGAGTAGCTGCCGGCACTGGTGACAGAGGCAGACAGTTTATTAACTGGTGTGACAGAGGCAGTGGAGTAGCTGCCGGCACTGGTGACAGAGGCAGTGGAGTAGCTGCTGGCAGTCGGCACTGGTGACAGAGGCAGTGGAGTAGCTGCCGGCACTGGTGACAGAGGCAGACAGTTTATTAACTGGTGTGACAGAGGCAGTGGAGTAGCTGGTGGCACTGGTGACAGCGGCAGTGGAGTAGCTGCTGGCAGTCTGCACTGGTGACAGAGGCAGTGGAGTAGTTGCTGGCACTGGTGACAGAGGCAGACAGTTTATTAACTGGTGTGACAGAGGCAGTGGAGTAGCTGCCGGCACTGGTGACAGAGGCAGACAGTTTATTAACTGGTGTGACAGAGGCAGTGGAGTAGCTGCCGGCACTGGTGACAGAGGCAGTGGAGTAGCTGCTGGCACTGGTGACAGAGGCAGACAGTTTATTAACTGGTGTGACAGAGGCAGAGGAGTAGCTGGTGGCACTGGTGACAGCGGCAGTGGAGTAGCTGCTGGCAGTCTGCACTGGTGACAGAGGCAGTGGAGTAGCTGCTGGCACTGGTGACAGAGGCAGACAGTTTATTAACTGGTGTGACAGAGGCAGAGGAGTAGCTGGTGGCACTGGTGACAGCGGCAGTGGAGTAGCTGCTGGCAGTCGGCTGGTGACAGAGGCAGTGGAGTAGCTGCTGGCAGTCGGCACTGGTGACAGAGGCAGTGGAGTAGCTGCCAGCACTGGTGACAGAGGCAGACAGTTTATTAACTGGTGTGACAGAGGCAGTGGAGTAGCTGCCGGCACTGGTGACAGAGGCAGTGGAGTAGCTGCTGGCAGTCGGCACTGGTGACAGAGGCAGTGGAGTAGCTGCCGGCACTGGTGACAGAGGCAGACAGTTTATTAACTGGTGTGACAGAGGCAGTGGAGTAGCTGGTGGCACTGGTGACAGCGGCAGTGGAGTAGCTGCTGGCACTGGTGACAGAGGCAGACAGTTTATTAACTGGTGTGACAGAGGCAGTGGAGTAGCTGGTGGCACTGGTGACAGAGGCAGTGGAGTAGCTGCTGGCAGTCGGCACTGGTGACAGAGGCAGTGGAGTAGCTGCTGGCACTGGTGACAGAGGCAGACAGTTTATTAACTGGTGTGACAGAGGCAGTGGAGTAGCTGCCGGCACTGGTGACAGAGGCAGACAGTTTATTAACTGGTGTGACAGAGGCAGTGGAGTAGCTGCCGGCACTGGTGACAGAGGCAGTGGAGTAGCTGCTGGCAGTCGGCACTGGTGACAGAGGCAGTGGAGTAGCTGCCGGCACTGGTGACAGAGGCAGACAGTTTATTAACTGGTGTGACAGAGGCAGTGGAGTAGCTGCCGGCACTGGTGACAGAGGCAGTGGAGTAGCTGCTGGCAGTCGGCACTGGTGACAGAGGCAGTGGAGTAGCTGCCGGCACTGGTGACAGAGGCAGACAGTTTATTAACTGGTGTGACAGAGGCAGTGGAGTAGCTGGTGGCACTGGTGACAGCGGCAGTGGAGTAGCTGCTGGCAGTCTGCACTGGTGACAGAGGCAGTGGAGTAGCTGCTGGCACTGGTGACAGAGGCAGACAGTTTATTAACTGGTGTGACAGAGGCAGTGGAGTAGCTGCCTGCACTGGTGACAGAGGCAGACAGTTTATTAACTGGTGTGACAGAGGCAGTGGAGTAGCTGGTGGCACTGGTGACAGCGGCAGTGGAGTAGCTGCTGGCAGTCTGCACTGGTGACAGAGGCAGTGGAGTAGCTGCTGGCACTGGTGACAGAGGCAGACAGTTTATTAACTGGTGTGACAGAGGCAGAGGAGTAGCTGGTGGCACTGGTGACAGCGGCAGTGGAGTAGCTGCTGGCAGTCGGCTGGTGACAGAGGCAGTGGAGTAGCTGCTGGCAGTCGGCACTGGTGACAGAGGCAGTGGAGTAGCTGCCAGCACTGGTGACAGAGGCAGACAGTTTATTAACTGGTGTGACAGAGGCAGTGGAGTAGCTGCCGGCACTGGTGACAGAGGCAGTGGAGTAGCTGCTGGCAGTCGGCACTGGTGACAGAGGCAGTGGAGTAGCTGCCGGCACTGGTGACAGAGGCAGACAGTTTATTAACTGGTGTGACAGAGGCAGTGGAGTAGCTGCCGGCACTGGTGACAGAGGCAGTGGAGTAGCTGCTGGCAGTCGGCACTGGTGACAGAGGCAGTGGAGTAGCTGCCGGCACTGGTGACAGAGGCAGACAGTTTATTAACTGGTGTGACAGAGGCAGAGGAGTAGCTGGTGGCACTGGTGACAGCGGCAGTGGAGTAGCTGCTGGCAGTCGGCTGGTGACAGAGGCAGTGGAGTAGCTGCTGGCAGTCGGCACTGGTGACAGAGGCAGTGGAGTAGCTGCCAGCACTGGTGACAGAGGCAGACAGTTTATTAACTGGTGTGACAGAGGCAGAGGAGTAGCTGGTGGCACTGGTGACAGCGGCAGTGGAGTAGCTGCTGGCAGTCGGCTGGTGACAGAGGCAGTGGAGTAGCTGCTGGCAGTCGGCACTGGTGACAGAGGCAGTGGAGTAGCTGCCAGCACTGGTGACAGAGGCAGACAGTTTATTAACTGGTGTGACAGAGGCAGTGGAGTAGCTGCCGGCACTGGTGACAGAGGCAGTGGAGTAGCTGCTGGCAGTCGGCACTGGTGACAGAGGCAGTGGAGTAGCTGCCGGCACTGGTGACAGAGGCAGACAGTTTATTAACTGGTGTGACAGAGGCAGTGGAGTAGCTGGTGGCACTGGTGACAGCGGCAGTGGAGTAGCTGCTGGCAGTCTGCACTGGTGACAGAGGCAGTGGAGTAGCTGCTGGCACTGGTGACAGAGGCAGACAGTTTATTAACTGGTGTGACAGAGGCAGTGGAGTAGCTGGTGGCACTGGTGACAGCGGCAGTGGAGTAGCTGCTGGCAGTCTGCACTGGTGACAGAGGCAGTGGAGTAGCTGCCGGCACTGGTGACAGAGGCAGACAGTTTATTAACTGGTGTGACAGAGGCAGAGGAGTAGCTGGTGGCACTGGTGACAGCGGCAGTGGAGTAGCTGCTGGCTGTCGGCTGGTGACAGAGGCAGTGGAGTAGCTGCTGGCAGTCGGCACTGGTGACAGAGGCAGTGGAGTAGCTGCCAGCACTGGTGACAGAGGCAGTGGAGTAGCTGCTGGCAGTGTTTGTGCTAGTTTAGTAGCTGTATCCTCAAATGGTGCCCCTGATGGCTAGCACAGTTCTCAGCAGAGAGATATAGTGAGGAACAACACACCGTATGAAGGATGATTTAACTGAGGAGAAAGGGCGCATACAGACGTTCACTGGGCGGATTGGTTTGCTTTGACCCTTGTGACCTGAATGGTGCGTGTTGATTGGGCAGCGCGGTGCCGCCCACGCAGGTACGCAACCGTTTCCCCTCCTACAGTGTCGCTAGCGCCGCCATTACACAAACTCACAGAGGAGTAGCAACATGGCCGATGGTGCGTGCTGATTGGGCAGTGCGGTGCCGCCCACTCAGGTACGCAACGCTTCCCCAGCAAAGAAGAGGTGGCGGGAGGCAGAAGGAGACAGCGGTAAGAGTGAGGGGGACGGTGTCTGGGGAGCCTGAATCTGCCGCCAGCACAGCGCATATGCGTCCTTCCTAACCTATGTCCGGCGTGTCTTTCAGCTGACACGCCGGGCACTCACAGAGGAGTAGCAACATGGCCGCCCAGCAAAGAAGAGGCGGCGGGAGGCAGAAGGAGACAGCGGTAAGAGTGAGCCGACACGCCGGGCATGAGTGAGGGGGACGGTGTCTGCCTGAACCTATGTCCGGCGTGTCTTTCTTCTGGCAGCAACCTATGTCCGGCGTGTCTTTGTGCGCGCGCATCTTTCCTAACCTGTCAGCTGAAGATGCGCGCGCATCTGCCTCCCCGACACGCCGGGCATAGAAACAACCTTCGTTTAGTATATAGGATAACTATACTCCCATAGGGGAGATTTCACAGGGGTGTCCAACCTGTAGCTTTCATCTTTATTTCAACTACAGTTGCAATTCAACAGCAGCTAAAGGGCCACAAACTATACAACCCCACCCCCACGTGCATAGACATGAAGAGTCAATATTCTCATTCATGCCTGCCCAGAATTAAATCAGAGGGGATAAGGGACTGTGGCTGTGGGATAGCAGGCCTGGCCAGTAAAAATTAAGCTTGATCCCAATGTTATTAATGGGGAAAATGCTTAAAAATATAAGAAGGCTGGTATTTTTTTCAAGAAAAGTTGGCAACCCTAAGAGCAGGTATAGCTACTATAGGCACAGTCTCTCCCTACTATACCTGCTATCTCACAGTCACACTCCCTTCCCAGAGACTATTATCCCCACTGTTACTATAGGCACCATCTCTCCCTACTATACCTGCTATCCCACAGTCACACTCCCTTCCCAGAGACTATTATCCCACTGTTACTATAGGCACCATCTCTCCCTACTATACCTGCTTTCCCACAGTGCTTTCCCCCCTGCTTCCCAGAGACTATTATCCCACTGTTACTATAGGCACCATCTCTCCCTACTATACCTGCTATGCCACAGTCGCACTCCCTTCCCAGAAACTATTATACCCACTGTTACTATAGACACCATCTCTCCCTACTATACCTGCTATCCCACAGTCACACTCCCTTCTCAGAGACTATTATCCCACTGTTACTATAGACACCATCTCTCCCTACTATACCTGCTATCCCACAGTCACACTCCCTTCCCAGAGACTATTATCTCATTTCTACTTTAGGCACCATCTCTCCCTACTATACTTGCTAACTCACAAAGTATATTATCCCCACTGCTGCTACCTTGCTGCAGATTTTTTTAATCTGGTACGAGGAGCAGATCAACAGCAAAACAGGGGGGGGGGAGTTTTGGTAAATGATTCCAATTGGGTTTGCTAGCAAGCAAATCTAAAATGGGCGTTATTCATTTAAAGAAAATGAATGTTATTTCACTGCAGTGCAACATAGTGTCCTTTTCTATAGCAGTGTAGCATTTAATGTAATAGACCCTGATGTTATCATTCCAGCAAATGTAGACACCCCTTACACATTAGTATAGTTTGGTCAAACAGTCCTGCTTAGTTTGCAATAGGCAGACAAAGGTCAAGGGAATCACAACGTCCCATGATGTGTTCATTGTCCAAGGCTTGAGACAACATTATATTAGCCAAAAAACATCTGGGACTTCTTCATATGCCTGGCCTTCAACTTTGTCTTTCATACTCACGACATTGTTCTAACACATGACAGTACATACCATTAGCAGGATGTACATAAACACACTTGTGTATACCGTACATTCTGCCAGAGAGCTTATTCACTTCTGGAAAGGTCACCCTTCTTCAAGTGGAGTCAGACTAATGCAGGATATGGTATTCCCTTAGGGGAAGATGTGTCATATTTCTTTTATTACTTAGAGGATGTTTCCGAGACTGCATTGACATCTTACTTCCCTACCAATTTCAGCAGTTACACATGGGATTTAGCAACTCATCTTTCTGCTACTGAGAGCAGAACTTGCATCTCCTCTATGGGCATGCCCTATGCAACCTGACTGTGGATATGTGGCAGTATTTGTGTAGCTTTGCCTCCATTTATCCCAGACGCACCTTCAGAAGCACCTTCACAATACAGAGACTCTTTCTATTGTGCCACGTTTGGTTGGGTATGGGTAATTGCTTTGGGATGCCAGTGATACACCAACCCCTTTCTCTCCTTTCCTTTACTTCTATACTTCTGATCATCATCACCAGCAAGTTATGATTCTCATAACAATAATAACATGACAGCAGACATAATGAAACATTTTACTGGAGGACCCTGTTCACAAGATGCCTCTTTATTTGTCACACTACCCTTTTATCCTCATACCATTTCTTGGTCCTATGCTTTTCTATCATCCCTTGCTTCTAAGCATGTAATACAGGCCACTGACATCCTACTTGTACAAGGACCTTTTTATTTGGTTTTCTAATGTTATCATCAAAAAAATACCAAATTTGAGTACTGAAGTACCAAAGTGCAAGGGTGAGCTTTGGTAATGTTTGGGAAATTAGGAAATAATCTGATATACTAGTGGGACAATCCACACCTACCTGCAAATCAGTGATTTGCCAAGGTAGATACACCAGTGGGGGAAAATGACACACTGGGTTATCATTTTATGCTTGGGATCAGAGCCGCCATTAGAAATCACAGGGCCCTGTACAACAAAATTTTCTTCCACCCCAGCCCCCTTGCCCCACCCTAGATCCCACCCACACCACAGTTGAAAGACCACACAGACATCAGCGCTAAAAATGGTAAACTTACCCACACACAAATTATAAAAAGCCATTGATGGTCAGGGCCCCCCTATTAGTTAAAAAAAAAAAAACTGTGGCGCCAGGGACTCCCATAAAAGTTTTTTTTAAAAATCATTAGTGGTCAGGGCCCCCATAAGTTAAAAAGAAATGTTGGTGCCAGGTCCCCTCATTTGGGCCCCAGAGAATATTTCATAAAAAAAACATTGGTGGCAGGGACCTGTAGAGTATTAAAATAATACATTGGTGGCTAGGGCTTTAAAAAAAAAAAAAAAAAACACACACACATTGTTCAGTAGAACTGAACTTGTGGCTTCAGGACTAGAGATGGCGCGAACTGTTCGCCGGCGAACTTGTTCGCGCGAACATCGGGTGTTCGCGCTCGCCGGAAGTTCGCGAACGTCGCGCGACGTTCGCCATTTTGGGTTCGCCATTGTTGGAGCTTTTTTTTGCCCTCTCACCCCAGACCAGCAGGTACATGGCAGCCAATCAGGAAGCTCTCCCCTGGACCACTCCCCTTCCCTATAAAAACCGAAGCCCTGCAGCTTTTTTTCACTCTGCCTGTGTGTGCTGAAGAGATAGTGTAGGGAGAGAGCTGCTGCCTGTTAGTGATTTCAGGGACAGTTGAAAGTTTGCTGGCTAGTAATCGTTTTGATACTGCTCTGTTATTGGAGGGACAGAAGTCTGCAGGGGTTTGAGGGACATTTAAGCTTAGGTAGCTTTGCTGGCTAGTAATCTACCTTCTACTGCAGTGCTCTGTATGTAGCTGCAGTGGGCAGCTGTCCTGCTTCTGATCTCATCTGCTGACTGCTGCAATAACAGTAGTCCTTGTAAGGACTGCTTTTATTTATTTTTTTGTTCCAATACAGAGCAGTATCAAGCAGATTACTAGCCAGCAAACTTACTATCATCTGTCCCTGAAATCACTAACAGCTCTCCCCCTACACTATCTCTTCCAAGCACACACAGGCAGATTTTTCAGATACATTTTTGCCCTTGATCCCCCTCTGGCATGCCACTGTCCAGGTCGTTGCACCCTTTAAACAACTTTAAAATCATTTTTCTGGCCAGAAATGTCTTTTTTAGATGTTAAAGTTCGCCTTCCCATTGAAGTCTATGGGGTTCGCGAACCGTTCGCGAACCGCTCGCATTTTTGCGCAAGTTCGCGAATATGTTCGCGAACTTTTTTTCCGACGTTCGCTACATCCCTATTCAGGACTTCAAGTTCAGCTCCTTTCGTGTCTACGGGTCTTTCAGCAGCTTCAGGACTTCAAGTTTGACTCTTTCTGTGACTTTGGGTCTTTTTGTGGCTTCGGGACTTTGGCAGTTCGGCTGTTTTCATGACTTTGGCAGTTAGGGACTTTTTGGCAGTTCTGTGGTACTCCACTAACAACACTGGTCCAATTAGAAAATGTTCTGCCACATAACATGTTCTTTAGATACCTAAAGTTGCAACATGCTGCACTGGCCCAGTTTGGTAACACCAATGTTGGCACAACAACAAAACAGAATGAACTAAGTATTCAGTGGAGGAATCCCAGTAAACATCTTTCGAATTTCTTCTATTTTTACTCAAACTACACTCTGAGGGACAGATGGATACTGAATGTATCCGCAATCACATCAGATTTATGGTCAGAAATTCTTGAATCAGTATATATTTTCTATTAATTAGCATTTGGACCAAAAATACTTGTCTCCACATAGGTTACAGTTAATGATCCCTGCTATTCAAGATCTTTGTCCAAAATGTGGTTATTCTCTTGCAACATTTGTTCATATCACGCGGCAGTGTCCCCCAATTTAACAGAGGAGATAATTCAAACCTTATATTTCTCTGGACACGTTAATACTACTCCTCAATTAAATAGGGGGTACTGCGGCACCCTCTACTTGTGAAAAGCAATTACTAATCATTTTACTTTTAGTTAAACGACTGATAACTATGAGATGGAAACTAAGCACTCACATCTCTTGAACGGCTAGAACTAGCTACCGTAATCAACACATTGTAAAGAAATTTTGTCTGTCTGGATGAACATTTCCCCAATAATATATCACTAAATCCCCCCCCCCCCCGGGCTCCCTTTTCCCGACCTAATAAGTTAATGTTCCTTCCCACGAGTTTATAGGAACGACACCAGTTTGAACTGAATCACTTTTTTAAGTGTATTACAACAACACATTACAGAGTGTGAAATACAGCTTCTGCTTGACAATTGCTTGGTCACTGGGATTGTAATTGACTAATTTTATATTAATGGAAATGTAACAATGCTTCATAACCAATATACAGTGCCGGGCCACGCTGGGAAGGCACCCTAGGCAGGTCCGGCAGTCGTGGGGCCTGTTTAGCGTGCGCATGCGCACATTTGCTATATAGTGCACATGCGGGCATTTGCGATATGGTGCACATGCGTGCATTGAAGTTCGCGCCCATGCACAGAAACGCAAAAAGCAAGAAGAAATGCAGAGATTCGGGTAGAGAAGGGAACCGGACTTGGGGTTAGGCGACAGAGGAGGTACGTGCCTGGCTCCCTCCCAGCTTTGCGCCATAGGCACGTGCCTACTCTGCCTACCCCTAGTTCCGGCCCTGCCTATATATACAGTATATATACATCCACTGCTATCCAGAGGTTGTTGCTCACCTCCACATAAAAGGAAATTTAAATTAATCTGGCAAGATCTGTTATGCATAAAACCTTGCTGGCACAAACTCATAGCATTATGATTTACAATGAACTCAAGTTCCCTTAATACCCCTTTGAAACAGCTTTCCTACCATACCTCCCAACATTTTGTAAACAAAAAGAGCGACAAGAAAAGTTGCCGCAATTGTTTTGACCATGCCCATTTTTGTGGCCCCACCCCCTGATTTTCCTTTGTGCACCTGGTGTAAGGGCCCGAAGGCACCGTTGGAGTGAGGACCAAGGAGGAGACCAGACCAGGTTCGCAGTACAAGAAGGATTTATCAAAGACGTAGTCAGGGACAGGCAAATGGATCAGTACAGGCAGCAATAAACAATACGAGAAGGCAGGCAAGAGTCGGTACACAGTATATCAATATAAGCAGTAGGCACACCCAGGAACGCAATAGCTTGGAACCTATAATTGGGCACTGAGTCAATAAGAAGTCCGCCTTAAATAGGCAAAGGGTTCGCGCCAATCTGGACGCAGTGGCGTCAGTTCCGGCGCGCCGGCGTCAGTTCCGGCGCGCTGGCGTCAGTTCCGGCGCGCTGGCGTCAGCGACGCCGGCGTTCTGACGCCGGCGTCCATTCCGACGCCGGCGCTGTTGCAGGCGACCAATCAGGGAGTGAGAAGAAGATGATACAGGAGCCATGCGGTGGGGAGTAATGCCATCTTGGACGCCATCTTGGG
Organism: Xenopus petersii; assembly: GCA_038501925.1. Taxonomy (NCBI): domain Eukaryota; kingdom Metazoa; phylum Chordata; class Amphibia; order Anura; family Pipidae; genus Xenopus; species Xenopus petersii. The sequence continues at coordinate 115,086,410 of CM076679.1, read as the reverse complement.
AGACAGGTACAGCATCCATTACAGTACCCCCCTCCTTAGGGGGGGCCCCAGGACCCCCAGGACCAGGGCTAGAAGGAAAGCGTCTGTGAAAATTCCGAACAAGGAGAGGGGCATGAACATCGGAGCTCTTCACCCAAGAACACTCTTCAGGACCGAACCCCCTCCATTCGATAAGGTACTGCAGGGAACCTCTAGAAAATCGAGAGTCCAGAATCTTCTGCACTTCAAACTCCTGATGACCATCCACAAGAACAGGAGCTGGGGAGGAAAAAGAAGAAGAAGAAGAATTTGCAGGCTTTAGGAGAGACACATGGAAGGCATTCGGAATCCGCATCTCGGGAGGGAGTTGCAACCGGACCGCCACAGGGTTGATGATGTCTATGACAGGAAAGGGGCCGATGAACTTCGGACCCAGTTTGGGTGTTGGAACTTTGAGACGGATATTCCGAGTGGAAAGCCAGACCTTGTCTCCCAGGGCATAAGGAGGGGAGGAAACTCTTCTCTTGTCAGCGAACTTCTTCTGTGCCAACGAACTCTTCTCCAGATTAGCAGTAGTAGCATGCCAGATCGCCATCATGTGGGCAGCTTGGTCATTGGCAGCAGGAACATTTGTTAGAAGAAGATCCTGAGGAAAAGCCAACGGATTAATACCATAAACACAGAAAAAAGGAGATTTTTCAGAGGAAGAGTGTAAGGCATTATTATGGGCAAACTCAGCCCAAGGGAGGAGGTCAGCCCAATCGTCTTGGCATAAAGACACATGACACCGGAGGAACTGTTCAAGGGCCTGATTGACTCTTTCTGCTGCTCCATTAGACTGGGGATGGTAGGCTGAAGAAAACTGAAGGGAAACACCAAGGGAGCTACAAAGGGACCTCCAGAATTTCGAGACGAATTGAGACCCACGGTCAGAGACGATCTCCGCAGGAAAACGGTGAAGCCTGAAGATATGTTCAATGAATAATCTGGAGAGTTCTGGAGCAGAAGGAAGTTTACGTAGGGGAGTAAAATGTGCCATTTTGCTGAATCTGTCGATTACCACCCAAATCACAGTAAAACCAGAAGAAACAGGAAGATCCACAATGAAGTCCATCGCCAAATGAGTCCATGGCCGGGATGGGATGGGTAAGGGCAACAATAACCCCTTGGGAGGGGAATGTCCAGACTTAGAAACAGCACAGATGGAGCATGAAGAGACAAAATCTTTAACGTCCTTCCTCAAAGAGGGCCACCAAACAAGGCGAGATAAGAGTTCTGTAGTTTTCTTGATTCCAGGATGACCTGCTTGCTTCGAATTATGAGCCTGGACCAGGATATCATGACGGAATTCAGGAGGAACGTAGGCCACACCCACAGGAGTTTCCCCCGGAGCAGAGGATTGGGCAGATAATAAGTTGGAGGCCAAGGAAGGAAACAATGCGGCAATAAACTTTGCAGGAGGTAATATTGGTTCTGGGTCTTCAGAAATGGGATCATCAGGAACAAAGCTTCGGGAGAGGGCATCCGCCTTCTTATTTCTGGAACCGGGACGAAAAGTAATAATGAAGTTGAAGCGTGAGAAGAAGAGAGACCATCTGGCTTGTCGGGGATTGAGACGCTTGAGTGACTGGATATATTCTAAGTTTTTATGGTCGGTAAAGATGGTTACAGGCACTGCAGAACCCTCAAGTAAGTGTCTCCATTCTTCAAGAGCCAATTTAACGGCCAACAACTCACGGTTTCCCACGTCATAATTCTGTTCAGGAGGAGAGAATTTTTTAGAGAAAAAGGCACAGGGATGTAATTTCCCATCGGCAGACGACCTTTGAGATAATATGGCTCCAGCACCGACATCCGAGGCATCAACTTCGACGAAGAAAGGTTGAAGGGGTTCAGGGTGTCTAAGGATTGGGGCAGAAGAGAAGGATTCTTTGAGGTTCTTGAAGGCTTCTAAGGCTGACGGAGGCCAATGCTGAGGTCTTCCCCCTTTACGGATGAGAGCCAGGATTGGGGAGATTTTGGACGAAAAACCTTTAATAAATTGTCTATAGTAATTAGCAAAGCCAATGAATCTTTGGACAGCCTTGACACTGGTGGGGAGAGGCCAATCTTGGATTGCAGAAACCTTGGCTGGATCCATCTTGAAGCCTTGCTGGGAGATGATGTATCCGAGGAAAGAGATGGACGACACTTCGAAAGAACACTTCTCTAATTTAGCAAAGAGATTGTTCCTTCTCAGACGGGACAGAACCTCCAGGACTTGACAGCGATGTTCATTAAGTGACTTGGAAAAAACGAGGATATCATCCAAATAAACGACCACGCTTTGCCCTAACAAGTCCCGGAAAATATCATTAATAAACTCCTGGAAGACTGCAGGAGCATTACAAAGGCCGAACGGCATCACCAGGTACTCGTAATGCCCATCTCGAGTGTTGAACGCAGTCTTCCACTCGTCTCCCTCTCTGATCCGGATAAGATTATAGGCCCCACGAAGATCTAATTTAGTAAATACACTGGCCCCCTTGAGCTGGTCGAACAGTTCAGAGATGAGAGGGAGAGGGTAACGATTCTTCAAAGTTATCTTATTCAACCCTCTGTAATCAATACAAGGCCTCAAACCGCCGTCTTTTTTCTCCACAAAGAAGAATCCGGCTCCAGCAGGAGAGGAGGATGGACGGATGAAACCTCTCTGAAGATTCTCCTGGATGTAATCTTTCATGGCAGAGGTTTCAGAAGGAGAAAGCGGATAGGTGCGGCCACGAGGGGGCATGGTTCCAGGAAGGAGTTCAACAGGGCAATCATAGGGGCGATGAGGGGGCAAGGTTTCAGCCGACTTCTTATCGAACACATCAGCGAAGGCCTGATAGACAGATGGCAAGGATGGATTCGAAGTCACAGAAGAAACTTTGATAAGAGAATTGGAGGGTAAACAGTTATGTTGACAAAAGGGACTCCAACGGGAAATTTGGGCAGAGGACCAATCAATGACCGGATTATGGACACTCAACCAGGGCAATCCCAGCACAATGGGAGTTGAAGGGCAGTCCATTAAGAGAAAAGACAGTCTCTCTAGATGAAGGGTGCCCACTCTGAAGGAGAGTTCTATAGTAGATTGAGAGATGATAGCCGATGTCAATGGACGGTCATCTATGGCAAGAACTCGGAGGGGTGTTGCCAGGGATTGGAGAGGAAAAGAATGGCTTTCTGCAAATGCTTTGTCCATGAAATTCCCCGCAGCACCGGAGTCCAGGAACGCTTGAGCGGAAGTCTTCTTGGAGCCCATCAAAATCTGTACTGGGAGGAGCAAGCGACGATCAGAGGAATGGCAAGAGTGATCGACTTTACCCAGGTAAACCTCTTTAGCTGGAGGAGGAGGGAAAGCAGGAGCCAAAGGAGTGAGAAGAGGCTTCCGGAAGCGAGGAGCCAGAACTGGCAGGAACTTCTTCGCTCGCCCCATCTCTGCAAGATGCTCTCTCCTACGAGTATCAATTCTGATAGCCAAAGCAACAAGATCTTCCCAACGAGTGGGTATGTCCCGAGACACAAGGTCATTTTTAATATGCATCGACAGACCATTATAGAAAGCTGCATGGTAGCTGTCATTGTTCCAGGATGTTTCAGCCATCAGCGTGCGGAACTCAATAGCATATTCCGGGACTGTACGGGAACCTTGCCGAATCTGGAACAGGCGGGCAGAAGCTGAAGCAGCCCGGCCGGGAGCATCAAAAACAGTGCGGAACTCCTGTAAAAAGGCCTTGGAATCGAAGATCAGGGTGTCTTTCTTTTCCCAAAACGGAGATGCCCACTCTAGAGCCTTTCCAGACAAACGGGTAATAATATACCCCACCTTTGCGCACTCAGAGACGAACTGTCCAGGAAGCAGAGAGAATTGGATCAGACATTGGTTGACAAATCCTCTGCAGGCTTCGGGATCACCAGAGTAGAGTGGCGGTGCAGGAATGCGTGGCTCAGAGACTTGCGGGACTTGCACAGACGAGACAGGAACAGGAGTTGCAGGAGAGAGAGCAGACAGCCTCTCTAGGATTGCCTCCATGACTTTGCTGTAGCGAGACTGCCGGACTTCAAAGGCCTGCATGCGGTTAGTCAGCTCCACAACGGACCCAAATTCGTCAGGCCGAGCTTGCGTCTCCTCTAGAGGGTCCATGGCCCAATTATACTGTAAGGGCCCGAAGGCACCGTTGGAGTGAGGACCAAGGAGGAGACCAGACCAGGTTCGCAGTACAAGAAGGATTTATCAAAGACGTAGTCAGGGACAGGCAAATGGATCAGTACAGGCAGCAATAAACAATACGAGAAGGCAGGCAAGAGTCGGTACACAGTATATCAATATAAGCAGTAGGCACACCCAGGAACGCAATAGCTTGGAACCTATAATTGGGCACTGAGTCAATAAGAAGTCCGCCTTAAATAGGCAAAGGGTTCGCGCCAATCTGGACGCAGTGGCGTCAGTTCCGGCGCGCCGGCGTCAGTTCCGGCGCGCTGGCGTCAGCGACGCCGGCGTTCTGACGCCGGCGTCCATTCCGACGCCGGCGCTGTTGCAGGCGACCAATCAGGGAGTGAGAAGAAGATGATACAGGAGCCATGCGGTGGGGAGTAATGCCATCTTGGACGCCATCTTGGGAGACAGGTACAGCATCCATTACACCTGGTGGCTGTTCTGGCCTCCCTGCCAAAAGCCAATTAAGTTAGAAACATTGTATCTTTTTCTGGCTGTTCAGTGCAGAGAAAGTTGGGAATTTTTAAATACAAACGCAGGACTGCGGGTTGAGCTGTCAAATGCGGCACTGTCCCACTGAAAACGGGACAGTTGGGAGGTATGCCTACCACTGAAGTCAGACTAACCGGTCTATAGTTTTGAGGCTGAGGTCGAGATCCCTTTTTGAATAGTGACACCACATTACCAATTTGTCAGTTGGCACCATGCCTCACCTCAATGAATCCTGATAAATTTAAGAGGTTTGGCAGTCACAGTCCTAAACTCGTTTAGTACCCTGGGATGAATACCATCCGGCCCCAGACCTTTGCTTTTAGAGAAAATTCCCATTGTCTCCTACTGAACCTGCCAGATTTTACTTGCCAAGTTTTTAAACCTGATCTTCTAATGCACCTAATGGTCATGCTGCTTGTTCTGTCCCAGTAGTTACTGTAAGTTTATGTTAAAATGTATATGCCTATGTTTATGTTAGGGATGCACCGAATCCAGGATTCGGTTCGGGATTCGGCCAGGATTCGGCCTTTTTCAGCAGGAATCCTTCTGCCCGGCCGAACCGAATCCGAATCCTAATTTGCATATGCAAATTAGGGGCAGGGAGGGGAATTGCGTGACTTTTTGTCAGAAAACAAGGAAGTAAAAAATGTTTTCCCCTTCCCACCCCTAATTTGCATATGCAAATTAGTGTTCGGTTCGGTATTCAGGCCGAATCCTTCGTGAAGGATTCGGGGGTTCGGCCGAATCCAAAAAAGTGGATTCGGTGCATCCCTAGTTTGTGCTTACTAATTATTATGCTGCCACCTACTGACCAAAGCTATACAGCCAACTCTGTATTGCCTTGTTTGTAAAACTTAGCTCCTATTCCTTCCTCGTGTGTGATGTCAGTTCCTCCCATCATCCTCTTGTGTTCTTGCTTTCTATGAGAGCAGAGCTTCAGCTCAGAAGTTTGAAAATATTCTTTTTGACCTGCAGCACTTGTACATCCACTCCTACATTTGTTCATCCACTACAAATAAAGCAGCTTTGTGGATTCCAAGTGTCTGGTGAGTTCAACTATCTGGCATAGATTGCCCTCATTGGCTGTTACAGCTCCATACAGGCTCAGCAGGGAGGTCTCATGGGGAAATCAGCCATCATCACAGCAATTGGAGTCAGGTTACTGCTTACACCAATGTATTGTGTGCTTAAAGACTATGGTCATGACATTTATGCCCTTACATCGAAAATACACTAATTTACTACTGTTTCAGTAATAGTTGCCCTTATTTGCTCTTGACAATGGCCATATGGTCCAATTCATTCAAAATATGGCAGAGAGGGCAATTGTTTTCCAGCTCATCACTTCACCAGTGCTTTAAACTAGAGTCCTGCAGTGGGTCGGGTACCCACGGGTTACCCGCAAAAAACTGTGGTACCCTTCGGTTTGCGGGTAGAAGTTCCGGGTGCGGATATAGACGCGATCCAGTGGTTCTGCGGGTTGGGCCATGGATCTTCTCAATATCGATTTTTACTCCTTTTTTCTGATCACACCTATGATGTCACTTACCGGTTTACAATGACAGCACTTCCTGTTTTACTCCTTTTTTTCTGATCATACCTTCTTCGAATGATGTCACTTCCAGTTTACAATGGCAGCACTTCCTGATTCTTTATGGTCAGCGGGTACGGGTTGGGTATGGGCTCCAAAAAATGGACCAGAGAAGGACTCTACTTTAAACCACTGCCAGTGTCAAGCAGAACTAAATTACAGTGTCTGATGCTAGCTCATAAACATTTTAATAAAGATGGGCTCTCCAACGTCTCTTCATTTATCTCCAAATATCTCCCTCGCAACCTTTCCTGGCAGTGAGTGCCCTTCACTTGGCATGCTCCTGCTTTATCTCTCCCTTAACTCATGGATATTTTTTTCATGCCACACCTGCACTCTGGAATTCTATACATTCTGACTCTTCCCAAACCTCATGTGTTCCGTGAAAACACATCTTCTTATAAGCTTGTCAGATTACCTAAATACCCTGTCACTTCTTGCCCAGTTGTATAGATAATTCCTCCTCTATCTCTGGACTTTTTCACTACTCCATGTAAATATCTCATGTCATATCCTGTAACATCCTTTCTTCCACACTCCCAAATGGAATTCTAATTTCGATCATGAGCTGAATGACTCTTAAATACCATGATTTCTGAAAAACAAAATCCCTAATGTTCATGACTGTAGTGCTGTAGATGCCATTACATGCAGTGTCAGATGAATGATAGCTGCTCAAGCTAAACCTGGCTGTGCATATCAACTTTACTTTGTTTGGCCTGATCCCTAAATAAGTGTGCCTTTGAATAGTTTGGTCACATACACGTTGGACTTATATTGATGATCAGGGATGTAGCGAACCGCCGACAATGTGTTCACGAACGCCGTTCGCGAACACCGGCAAAAAATGCGAACAGTTCGCGAACTTCGAACATCCGAAAATCGTTCGATTCGAACGATCGAAGGATTTTAATCGTTCGATCGAACGATTTCCTTTCGAATCGAACGATCGAAGCCATTGGATCGAATGATTTCATTCAATCCAATGGCTTCGATCATTTGATTCGAACGAAAATCGTTCGATTTTAGCGATCGAATGGTCGAACGATTTTGACGCGAACGCCTATTGGCGAACGTCGCGCGACGTTCGCGAACTTGCGGCGGACGCGAACAGTCGAAGTTCGCGCGAACTAGTTTGCCGGCGAACAGTTCGCTACATCCCTATTGATGATTTGAATATCTGTCTTTTGGGCCAAACAGTGGCATGACTAGATATTACTGGGCCCCACAGCAAATTATTTTTCAGTCCCCCAAAGTGTTTAAAGGTTGACTTTTCACTATATTTATTGAAATTGTATATGAATTAGGGCCTCATTAGAGACCTTATACCTCTTGGGCCCCCCTGCAGCCGCAGGGTCTGCTTCCTCGTATAGTTACGCCCCTGCCCCTAATCAGTCCTTGATCAGTAGGATTTTTGCCCAACCCAAATGTCCTCTGAACGCACCCATTTACTATAAATATTGTGATTACTTTGGACCATACATAGCAGTAAGCCAATATGGGTCTATGTATTGATATCTGTATGAGCGAGAAAAAATGGGAGATACATATAGCAAAAGGCAGGGCCAGATTTAGATTGCGGGCACCCTAGGCAGCACGTTCCTAGAGCCTGCTGTCCGCACACACCCGCAACCGCATGCGCTGAAGCACTGGGGAGCTGTGCGTCCCCAGTGCTCCTCAGCAAGCGGCAAGCAAGCAAGAGCATTGATAAAGCATAATAACACAAAACACTGTGTGATGCTGCAGATAGAGGGTCAGATAGAACCTATAGCAGCAGGGAGATAATGGTCCCTAGGTAGAGACTGTGGGATAGCAGGTATAGTAGGGAGAGATGGTGCCTATAGCAATAGTGGGATAATAGTCTCTGGGAAGCGAGTGTGACTGTGGGATAGCAGGTATAGTAGGGAGAGATGGTGCCTATAGTAACAGTGGGATAATAGTCTCTGGGAAGGGAGTGTGACTGTGGGATAGCAGGTATAGTAGGGAGAGCTGGTGCCTATAGTAACAGTGGGATAATAGTCTCTGGGAAGGGAGTGTGACTGTGGGATAGCAGGTATAGTAGGGAGAGATGGTGCCTATAGTAACAGTGGGATAATAGTCTCTGGGAAGGGAGTGTGACTGTGGGATAGCAGGTATAGTAGGGAGAGATGGTGCCTATAGTAACAGTGGATAATAGTCTCTGGGAAGGGAGTGTGACTGTGGGATAGCAGGTATAGTAGGGAGAGATGGTGCCTATAGTAACAGTGGGGAATAACAACGGACTGTGCCTATGACAATAATTAAACTAGGCCAGGACTGTCTCTAATAGTGGATGGAAACCGTTTAACAATTCATATAGTAGGGGAAGATTTGAACCATTATGCTTAATATCAATACTTTTCTACCTATACCACTTAAGTTGTTGTTGATGCTCTTCTTGCAACAGTTGATAGGTCTTACAAGACTTACTTTGTGCAGCACATTGCCCAAGGTGGTCTTTGTAATGCTGCCTTACTCACTTACCTTTTCTGTACTCTGACTGGGATGAGTTTGGACAATATTACTAGTGGAGAGAGCGCAATTTTTGTGCTGTCCCAGTGAGGTAGGCAGTGGTCACCCTATCTGATAACCAATAGCATCCATATACTGTACACAAGAACTTACTTAGATACATTCCCTTCTGCCCAGCAACTAAGGGAACTGAACCTGTACGGATTTAAAGCCATAGGGGCTATTATATGGGTTCTTACACTGCATTTGTGTGTTTGGGCCTGACGCAGATGTCTGTGCTGCTGCCTAATGAATTGGGTATTAGTCTGTTTGTATTGGCACAATTTCTCTACCTGTGTAAGTGTGACTGTTACATGTGCTTTTGTTGCAGTGCCTTCATAAGCCTATATATGTGTTTGTGTGTATGAGTGAGTTTGTGCACCTGCCTGAGTCCCTGATTTAGTAGAGCCCATGTACACTGCCGCCAGCACCTGCACTCTATTCTCACTGTCTGTGATCTGAGCTATCAGCTTTACAACTGGCACTGTGTATCTATCCAGTCAAATGCATGTTTTCACTCCACAATCTGCTCTGTGGCCGACACTGTGCCTGTCAATGAAGAGGCAGAAGTGAGTGGATTGCATCAGATTGGTTGTTTCTCATTAGTCTGAGACTGTAAGTACAAGTGTGTGAGTCGATGAAAGTGTAAAAAACTTAAGGGGCAAATTCCCTAACCGGCGAAAATTCGCCAGCGACAGCTTCGCAGCCATCACAACACTTTGGCAGGTGTAAATTCACCCAACTACACAAATTGACTAAAGTGCGAGGTTGCGTCCAGGGCGCCGAACACTGGCGAATTTTCGCTAGCGTTACTTCGCCAATCAAAGCGAAGATGCGCTAGCATTGCCTAATTTGCATATGACGGGAAATGATAAAGTTACATGGACGTATTTGTTGCAGCAAATTCATTACATTACACAAGTCCAGGGAATAGGGATGTAGCGAACTGTTCACCGGCGAACTAGTTCGCGCGAACTTCGACTGTTCGCGTCCGCCGCAAGTTCGCGAACATCGCGCGACATTCGCCAATAGGCGTTCGCGTCAAAATCGTTCGACCATTCGACCATTCGATCGCTAAAATCGAACGATTTCCGTTCGAATCGAACGATCGAAGCCATTGGATTGAATGAAATCATTCGATCCAATGGCTTCGATCGTTCGATTCGAACGGAAATCGTTCGAACCGAACGATTAAAATCCTTCGATCGTTCGAATCGAACGATTTTCGGATGTTCGAAGTTCGCGAACTGTTCTCATTTTTTGCCGGTGTTCGCGAACGGCGTTCGCGAACACATACTCGGCAGTTCGCTACATCCCTACCAGGGAACCTTAAAATAAAATAGAGTTGTTATAATGCCCTACACATGAGCCCACTGTATGTTCCATATGTTAGAAAGTGGAGGGGGGAACCCGGTTACCCGAAAAAAGTTTTACAGACCTTTGCAGGCTATCACTCAGAAAAAAGGAAAAGACGCCAACGCTCTTTGGGACTTAAATTTTTTTTTAAAAATCAAGGAAGTCCTATGCACTCCATGGCACCTCACCTGGTCTGAGCTGGCGAAGGCAAGTCTGGCGAATTAAGTAACGTTCAGTAAAATCCGCATTTGCGAAGTTACGTCGGTTCGCCAGAGTTGAAATTTGTGTAGTGTTAGAGTGCGAAGCAGCGCTAGCGTCCATCTCCCTCGCTAGCGAAGTGACACCTGCGTCCGTTAGGAAATCTGCAAAGTTCCGAAATGACGTCACGCTGGTGAATTTTCTCTAGGGTTAGTCACTTCACCCTTTAGGCTAAGGCCACACTAGGCGATAGCGCCGCGATTTGACTCGCGGCGACTTTTCGCCGCGACTTTTAAGCCGCAATCGCTGGGGAAACTTTTGCGCTGGCGTCTATGGGGAATCGCGACAAATCGCCAGCGTAAAAACACACGCGGTGATCTTTTTTCTATTGTCGCTCGAAATCGCTGGCGATTTGTCGCGATTCCCCATAGACGCCAGCGCAAAATTTTCCCCAGCGATTGCGGCTTAAAAGTCGCGGCGAAAAGTCGCCGCGAGTCAAATCGCGGCGCTATCGCCTAGTGTGGCCTTAGCCTTAGGGAATCTGCCCCTAAGCTTACTGATTATTTCATCTGATGCACTGACTCACCTGCTAATATGTGTGTGCCCAGTGCATTGATTTGCTTGCAAAGTGGATAAAGATGGCTTCATTGGCTCAGAGTTATGATTCTTATAGAATTCAGGCTATTTAACCTCACAACCATTTTAACTGTCCAATAGCTCTTTCAAGTTCATCAACAATTTCAGCCCTAGTCTGAGCTGAGCTGCCTCAAAAATATCTGTAGACATTTTGCATGTGATACATTTACCTACATTTTCCCATCATGAAAACTTTTCTATGGAGACCCATGGAAACGTTACACATTCTAAAGAAAGGTCCTAGCTATGGCTGACAGACTGGGAAAGAAAAAAAAAACAGCTGAAGAGAAGGAAGATAAAGAAGCGCAAGAATAGGAAGGATAAAGAAGACAGGCCACAAGGTGATTGCAAAAGATAAAGGAAATGAGCAGAAAATTAAACATCCAAAAATAAAAATGAATGCGTGCACGTAGAGAATAAAATCTAATTAAGAAGTAAAATAAGAAAAAGACAACTATAATAAGATAATATATGATAAAAATATTCTCTGTTCAATGAACATGTCACATTTGCAAGTATTAAGATAAAGAAGTGTTAGAGCACCTATATTTTTTATTATTATTCTTCTAATCCCTATCTACTGCTTTCCCACAGAATGAGATCATAACAGGACTAGAGGGAGACAGGCCTTGATTAATTACACAGCCCTATCCCACCTCACTGCCCACTCTGCTTCCGCCCCTGCACCTTATCTGTACATTAGTGACAGCACATAATTATAAGAAGCTAGCTAAGCATGAATCGGAAAGATTTCCCATACCCAAAACATTTCTATTAGGATAAAAATCTGACCTGCATAGGTGTATAACACAGTCACAGGCAGCAACCTGGACCCCGCAGTCCAGGTCCCCCTGTACTCCAGGCCACCCCACAAACTGACTCTGGGGTCTCCAACCTCTATAGTTACGCCATTGCTTTGAATGGATATTGTTCAGGAAACTGAATTTTACTGTAAATGCAGTGATGTTCTGTTCTGTAGGATGAATTAGATGGAGGAAATGGTCAACAATATCTCTTCACGTTTGCTTGGAATGAAAAGCCCCTGCTCCTGCAGATATTGTACACGCATTTAAAATAAACATGCTAGAATGTCAGCACACCGGATAGAATAATGTGAAACAATCTGACAAGAGTCTTGGGATCAACCATTTTCAAGTTATCATTATTTCCAGTAGGAACTTCCTCAGGGAAAGAAAATCCAGTTTCTCCCCAGTACTTGTCCAGGGTCTGTGGTTCACTGGACTTCTTGTTTCACAGATATGCAGAGAGCATAGCTGTGACCTAAATGTCTTCCTACTACATTGACTCTAAGGTAGTGGTTTTAGACTCTTCAGACAAAATAACCCCTTTGGTTATTGTTCCATTTTAGCAAAGATATAAATATATGAATACTTAGTTGTATAAGTCACACTGCTATACTGCCAACAGTTTGGAAACCAGTGTTCCCCCAAATATGGCAGGAAATGATTTTTAGGTTAGACTTTCAGGAGTACATAAGACATCAAATAAGTGTTCTCCCCAAATATCACTCTAATTATACTTCAAACTGCTCCCCTACTGAGCCACTATTTTGACCCCCACCCTGCCCAAGGAGACAGTCTGTATTTCGGAAACTACTGCTTCTCTATAAGGTTTGAAAGTCCTCCAACTGAATTGTGTCCAATCTCCGATCCCACTGCGAGAAAGGATACGGCCTGTTCTTGGTAACATTATTCCATAGAGAGGTTCCTACTGGGGTCAATATAAACAAAGCAGAAAGTAATGAAAATATAAGGAAGGCATAGCCAGAAGGCGACCAACTGCTCGATGTTTATATATAAATACAAGTTATCCAAAAAGCCTTCTATTGGTAGCCTCCCAACACAAAATAATCGCCCTCCTCCTCTGGAAACCAATGGACCAATGTTTTATTTAAAGTTACTTTAAACTCAAAAGTCCATTTCCCCTATTTGTATTATTAAGAATAACTAAGTTTGCCTGGTGCCGAGTTGTGTGTGTTTAGCAAATACCTCAACTCATTCCCATATTCATCAAAGGTCAATTTTCTTACAGCACTGTTCCATTTTCATAATCTGTTTAAAAGGCAATCTAGTTACTTAATTTCTTCCTCCCCCAGGGTCCCGCATGTTCATCTTGGAGTGTTTCATTTTATTTTTATTTAACTTAGATGGCTGCGCGGCTGGATCAACTGCAGGTGATTGCTCCTTTATAAATATTCAGCAATGTGCAGGGTTTTGCATAAGGAATAAAACAAGTTGGGAATAGTGGGGTTGCAGCTGTGACATTTGCAGAATTAATGTTCCCGTATCAGTGCGTTTAACTATTTTTCATTTTTTAAAAAAAAAAAAAAAAATTTTAACTAAAAATGAAAGTTTAACATTAAAGGAAAAGTATTTTAAAAATCTCAATACTTTATGAAAATGTTAACGTTTCTATTTACTTTTTAAACTTTTATGTAAATGTACTTTTATGTATTTGTTTCAGGAGTCAGAAGCAGCAGAGCAGATGATATAAACAGACAGATACTGCTTTCAATAGCATTCACAAATGTATCTTACAAAGAAACTGTATTATGCAAAGGAACTGGTTTTGGTTGAAGTTCCTTTGAAAGTAAGTGTAAACCCTCAAAACAAGATCAGTGCTCGTCTGAGCACATTAGTTGTTTTTTTTTATTGTTTTCAAGATACAGGGGCATGTTTACTAACATTGGAGATAAATATCTGGAGAGATTTCTGGAGATGTTGCCCATAGCAACCAATCAGATCGTTGCTTTTGTTTTCTAACTTGGCTCTGGCTGTTTAAATCTAATTGCTGATTGGTTGCCATGGGCAACATCTCCAGAAATCTCTCCAGATATTTATCTCCAATGTTAGTAAACATGCCCCACAGTATTAGAAGTAGGGATGCACCGAATACAGGATTCGGTTCGGGATTCAGCCAGGATTCGGCCTTTTTCAGCAGGATTTGGATTCGGCCGAATCCTTCTACCCAGCCGAACCGAATCCGAATCCTAATTTGCATATGCAAATTAGGGGTGGGGAGGGAAATTGCGTGACTTTTTGTCAGAAAACAAGGAAGTAAAAAATGTTTTCCCCTTCCCGCCCCTAATTTGCATATGCAAAATTAGGGTTCGGATTCGGTTCGGGGTTCGGCCGAATCCAAAAAAGTGGATTCGGTGCATCCCTAATTAGAAGTTTTATGCTGGAAACCAGTTATCCAGAAAGATCTAAATTATAGAAAGGCCGTCTTCCAAAGACTCGTTTTATCCAAATAATCTTGAGCTTTAAAAAATGATTTCCTTTTTCTCTGTAATAATAAAACAGTAGCTTGTACTTGATCCCAACTAAGATATAATTATTCCTTATTTGAAGCAAAACCAGCCTTTTGGCTTTATTTAGGGGCTGATTTATCAAGGGTCGAATTTCGAGGGTTAATAAACCCTTGAATTTGACCCTAGAAGTTAAATCCTTTGAATTAGAATATCGAATTCGAAGGATTTAGCACAAATCCTTCGATCGATTGAAGTAAAAATCGTTCGATCGAATGATAAAATCCTTCGAATCGACTGATTTTAAGCGATCGATCGAAGGATTTTTCTTCGATCAAAAAAAGTGCTGGGGAAGGTCCCCATAGGCTAACATTGTACCTCGGTAGGTTTAAACTACCGAAGTATGTAGTCAAAGTATTTTTTAAAGAGGCATTACTTCGACTATCGAATGGTCGAATAGTCAAACGATTTTTAGTTCGAAGGTCGTAGTAGCCTATTCGATGGTCGAAGTACCCAAAAAAATATATTTCAAAGTTTTTTTCATTTGAATCCTTCACTCGAGCTTAGTAAATGTGCCCCTTAATGTTTACATGATTTTCTAGTAACAAATTACGGAAAGATACGGAAAGCCCCAGGTCCCAAGCATTCTGCATAACAGATTCTATACCTGTATAAAGAAACTTGAAACAATAGGAACATCTGCCAGTCATTGTGTCAGATTGGATGAAATTTAAAAAAAACTCAGATCCAATTACTTATGTCTTTCCTGAGCAGAGCAACGTCAGAAAAGTTTTTCTTCTGTCATGTTCTCCCTGACTGTATCGCAGTCAAAAAACTAGCTGTAACTCAGTAACTTAAAATTCAGAGCCGAGAAACATTACAGATTTTCTTTTTCCAAGCAATTACATTTTCTCTGTAGGCAGGAAGGTGTAATATTTTTTGGCCAAGACACAGTTGGTCTTTTTACAAGGCCCCACAAAGTGCAAACAAAAGGGTGCAATTGGCAATTAGCTGTTTCAGAGCACAGAGACCTGCGGATTGCACCTTGAATCGGGCGCTGCCTACGTTTGGTAGCAATCGATCTAAGAGAGGAGGTAGTTGGGAAGTAGTTGGGAGGTACATAGTACATTTTATACATTCTGGAATGTTTATTTTAGTCTACCAGACCAAACAAACCAGACCAAGCAAATTGTACCCAGGACGTCTTCCATAGGCTAAAACAGCAATTCGGCAGGTTTTAGGTGGTGAATAGTCGAATTCAAGTTCTTAAAGGGCCAGTGTATGTAATTCATATTTTTTTTTAAAAAACTCGAATCTAATTTTAATAATTCCCTAGTTTAATTTGACAGTTTTGGGTATAAAAAAAAACTTGAAAACTCATATTCGAAATTTGAGTTTTCACTTCGAACCCTTGATAAATCTGCCCATTGAAAATGATATCAATGAACCGGAGAGAATGTAGAGATGTGCAAATAAACTGGTAAAAGAGATTGAAAAAATAAACTACAGTGTATGGAAAAAAACTGTCAGGCTAGGGTTGTTTTCTCTGTACAAAAATGCTTGCCAGGGGGCATGATGACTCTTTTTAAATACATTAGAGGGTATAATAGACACATAGCTAATGTGATTCCAATCACTGTGTTGTGATTTCTAGCATTGAGATAAACTGTGGTCCTGGAGTGCCATTAGTGATCTCTTTAGTAGAGCAGGATCACCACCTAGTGGTATTGCACAAGTAAAACCTACTGTATTGTTTCAATGTTTTAATACGCTCAGCATTATATGATACACAAAACTTGGTCTGCTTGGGTTGTATTCTTGAGTCTGAGCAATTTAAATCATTATAATTGGACTAGGAGTTCAGCCTTTGTTACTTCTCACTTTGGCTTAAGAGTAATACTTACTTGTAAATGACAATATAAAAGAGAACTGACCAGCTGAGCAAGCTTCTTCCTTTTTCTTTTTTTCTTTCACATATTTTTCTGTATTTTTTCTCAAGCTTCATATTTATTGTTATGCTTACTCTCACTGAGCAAAGGATCCTGTACCGGTACTCTTTTAATACTTGGGGGCCGATTCACTCAGCTCGAGTGAAGGGTTCGAATGAAAAATACTTCGAATTTCGAAGTATTTTTTGGGTACTTCGACCATCGAATGGGCTACTTCGACTACGACCTTCGACTTCGATTCGAATGATTCGAAGTAAAAATCGTTCGACTATTCGACCATTCGATAGTCGAAGTACTTTCCCTTTAAAAAAAACTTCGACTCCCTACTTCGGCAGATAAAAGCTACCGAAGTCAATGTTAGCCTATGGGGAAGGTCCCCATAGGCTTGCTAACCTTTTTTTGATCGAAGGATTTTCCTTCGATCGTTTGATTAAAATCCTTCGAATCGTTCGATTCGAAGGATTTAATCGTTCGATCGAACGAAAAATCCTTCGATCGTTCGATTGCAGGATTTGCGCTAAATCCTTCGACTTCGATATTCGAAGTCGAAGGATTTCAATTCGAGGGTCGAATTTCGAAGTATTTTTAACTTCGAAATTCGACCCTAAGTGAATCTGCCCCTTGATGTCACGAACGGAATTATACAACATACAGTAGAAATATTTTGGATAGCACCATATATGTTTGTATCAAACATCTAAAGAGTAGTTCATATGACTTCACCCATGGGGAAATTCATGTTTACCACCCTCTGGATCAATACCTGAAGTGTTATGGTTCCCATATGTTCAAATGATGAATGTAACATTAACGGCCATTTGCTAAAATGCTTTTTATTATGATGGAAATTGGGATTCTTCATCTTTTATATCTGTCTTTATACTTTATTTTGTTGTAATAACTTCTCTCTTCAAACAAGCCATGGTGATTTGTTGGAGTTCTGTACTGAAAATTAAATGATAAAATTGCCATGATAATAATTGTTCCAGCCTAAAAGGAAAAATATTCGCAATGCGAAAAGTTATGCCTTTGTGCGAACAAATTTGCAGTTGAGCGAATTTAATATAGCTTTTGTGAACCCAGAAACTGTTTGGCGACCATTTCCGACAGGGGAAGATGGTTTGCGAATTTTATAGTCTGCGCCAGTACGCAGTGACTGTAATAAAATTTCTTGCTGAAAAAAGTTACGTTTGTTCCAGAAGATTACGACACCTTCAAGCACTTCTTAAAAGTGGGCAATGAGCAATAAAAATTCGCAATGCAATAACAGTTTAAGGAAGAGTATTACATTGCAAAATGTGAATTTGTATTCTTATTTGTGCAAATTGTTTTGCTCTTTGCGACTTTTATTACATTCCCCCATTAGTGTATTACAATTCCCCCATTAGGTTTGTTCATCCAGTGCTGACTGCATTGGTCAGTCAAAATGTAGGTGACCCCTGCCCCTGTCTGTCCGCTGGCCACCTCTGTCGAGCAACAAATATTTCAGTAAGAAGTTTTATTATATTCTCTGAGCACTAGAGCAAACAAAAAAATTTGCAAACCTTCTTCCCCTGTCGGAAGTCGCTAAACAGCTATATTAAATTCACGCAAAGGCGAATTTTTTCGCACAAAGGCACATGTTTTCGCATCACAAATATTTTTTTCCATTACATACTTTTATTACATTCCCCTATAAGTCTGCTCTTGCACCCCCCCCCCCTCCAAGGTCAAGAATGACATCTAGGGGCCCATTTACTTAGCTCGAGTGAAGGAATAGAATACAAAAAAACTTCGAATTTCAAAAGATTTTTTGGCTTCTTCGACCATCGACTTTGAATAGAACGGTTCGAACTAAAAATCGTTTGACTATTCGACCGTTCAATAGTCGAAGTACTGTCTCTTTAAAAAAAACTTCGACCCCCTACTTCACCTCCTAAAACCTACCGAGGTGCCATGTTAGCCTATGGGGAAGGTCCCCATAGGCTTTCTATCAATTTTTAGGTCGAAGAAAAATCGTTTGATCGATGGATTAAAATCCTTCGAATCGTTCGATTGAAGGATTTTTCGTTTGATTGTTTGATCGAACTATTTGCGGTAATCCCTCGACTTCGATATTCGAAGTCGAAGGATTTACATTCGGCAGTCGAATATCGAGGGTTAATTAACCTTCGATATTCCACCCTATGTATATCTGCCCCCTAATGACTTTGAAAATGCTTTTTGATATATTCTCTTTTCTCAGTTTAGTAGTGAGTTCAGTTTAGCACCAATCGAAAAAGGGGCAAAAGTCATTATTGTGATTTGTTTGTTGTCCACTTTTTGTCGTCACTTGGGTGTGTTTTATAAATAAAATCATTATCGGAGTTTTTTCACTGTGTTTTTTAGTTCTCATGCCAAATGCAATGAAGTCAAAGGGCATTTTTTTCATGTTTTTCCCCTGATAAAATAAAATGCATGGACAAATTCTAATGCAGATTTGCAAAAATGTGAATTTCACTGTAATTCAAGATGAAAACATTCACTCGTCCCTAGTTATCGACCAGGACATGCAGTGGGCTATGATATGGCTTAGATCTCATAAGAACTTCCATTAAAGGGGTCCTTGCCAAGAAATCTCCCAAATGTTCTGACTTTTCTTAGGCCAAGTCCAGTGTATTTGCTGAAAGGGGGAAGGGTAAATGAAGGGCACGGGTTGAGGTGGTGGCGACCTGGACCAGTGCCAGGCTTGGCCACAGTAAGTCCAATTTTTAAAATGAGAAATGTTGGGAGATGTGAAACTATATCATGTTTTCACGTAATTGAAGAAGCTCCTGGCTTTCCCACTACACTAGTAAAAGCTTTTGGAGTTATTAACAAGCTGGATGAGTGGAATGACCGTACACTGATTTGCTCCCAGACTCATGGCTACATAATAAAAGAAGGAACACAAAAGCTGGTAGAGAAAAGGCTGCAGCCATTGTAGTAAATAAATATTCATTTATAATGAATAAGCAAATATTCAGCAAAATATTCCAGCATTCAGCCTAAGGAATAAAAATTATGATAACTAAACTGCCTTTTCTCCCTATCCCAGCAGGCTATTATAGCTCTTGCCATGCAAAAAAACAGCCATGAGCAATCCATAAACCTTAAATTATTTGAAAAACACCAGGGCCCGAGCATTATGGATAACAAGTCCCATACCTTTAAATTATTTTCTAGTAGTCCTAGGGTAAAACTACACGTGAAGATTTTGATCACATTTTTGTGGGTCCGATTTTATCTGATCTTGTCACGCAACAGCATAAGGTTTGTAGGATCCTACTAAATCTGATCCCCCTAAAGCTAGAATGTAAAGTCAGAACAGATAAAGTTGGATGATGTTGTTTGTTAATTTATTTATGCACCTACGTTTACTATTCGTTGTATTTCAATTGGAGAAAAAGTCAGTCAGACATCACCAGATTTTATCTTGTCAGATGCAGCGTTCTAATCAGACAGTCGTATCTCATCGGATCTAAATTTTCCATGTACAGGTATGGGTTTCGTTATTTCGGAAACCCGTTATCCAGAAAACTCCGATTTACGGAAAGGCTGTCTCCCATAGACTCCATTCAAATCAAATAATCTGAATTTTTAAAAATGATTCCCTTTATCTCTATATAAAGCAAAACCAGCCTCTATTGGAAGCAAAACCAGCCTATTGTTTTTTTTTAATGTTTTCATGATTGTTAAGTAGACTTAAATTATGAAGATCCAAATTACAGAAAGATCTGTTATCCAAAAACACTGAGGTCTCGAGCATTCTGGATAACAGGTCCCATACCTGCACTTTACACATCCGATTTTTGTATCAGTCCCATTAAATTTTGACCCATGTAACTGAATCAAATATGTTTTGTCAATCCAACACCATTCTATACAATCTCCTGTGGAGTTTAGCACTTGAAGTCTGAGGATCCCTAATGACTAAAAGACCCCTTATCTGAAAACCCCAAATCCAAAGCATTCTGGATAACAGGTTCCATAACTGTATAAGCTACAGTAGTGTTTCTGAAGCAAACACACCAGTTTCACCAGTGTGGGGCAACATTATATTTGAATTATTTTAAAACACTTTTTTTGGTGTTACTGTTCCTTTAAGAGGCCAGCCCCCTTGAACCCCTCGCATCCTCCCCGAATGCCTCAGCTCATTGTTTTGTTTTTTAGGGAAGAATCAAGTTAGACTAGTTAGGACATTCAGCAGCTCCTGGTGCAACAAGATCATAAATAATATCACAGAGATACGTCTCATAATATTTGCATATATAAATATTATACAGATAAACAGGGTGCATGCTGCATAGATCTGCAGAGCTCTAGAGTATTGTACCCTTTACCCCTTACTTAAGCAGATGTGTCTTTAAAAAATGAGCAAATAGTGACCCCCCATCAGACCCATTATATTAATATGCAATATTGCAAGTAAACACTAGAGAACACTATATATGTTGCCCCTTTTAACCCTTTTTGTTCCACAGATCATTGAAAGAAGCACTTATATGGCATTCTAACCCTCTGTAACCTACAGCACTTAGTACAGGTATGGGATCCGCTATCTGGAAACCCGTTATCCAGAAAGCTCAGAATTACAGAAAGACCGTCTCCCATAGACTCCATTATAATCAAATAATCCAAAATTATTTTATTTTTCTCTGTTATAATCAAACGTTAACTTGTACTTGATCCAAACTAAGATAATATGAATCCTTATTGGAAGCAAAACCAGTCTATTTGGCTTATTTACCCTTTACATGATTTTTTTTTAGTAGACTCAAATTACGAAAAGACCCTAGCATTCTGGGTAACAGATCCCATACCTGTATCCCCTTATTTGTGTCTGTAAGTTACCTTTCCATTTAGATTGTAAGCTGTCTGGAACAGGTACCTCCATCCACGTGTTTTATTGACACTTAACTCTTATTCTTAATTGCAGCTGTACTTTGTATTTATTTCTATTGTATTTTGTACCTATTTGTATTATTGTAAATACCCCATGTTTGTTCTACTAATTTATTGTTCTGCCGCACAGTTGTTGTTTCTCAAATACGCAATGCAAATAAAAATATACATACATATACACATGACAAACCACTTGCAGTTGCGGCCCAGATTCTGATAACTTGCATGGAAAGGATTAAAAAGATGCCCTATTGCCTGCATTTGCATTAATACTTTCTATGTGCAGTTTCGGACTGGCCCGAATGGACACCGGAAAAAAACCTGGTGGGCCCCGACCCTCATTCGGCCCCCGCCGGGCCAGACCCCCTTTCCAGATATCGGGATTTGCCAGTGGGATGGTATTTGCGTTGCTTCGTTTTCCGAAATCGTCTGAAGTTTCCTTGTGAGGCAACTTCAGAAAACTGAAGCAACACGAATGCCACCGGCGATTCGTATTCTTGCTAACTGGAAGGAATTTCAGGGGGGATTAGTCGCTCATAGCAGTGAAGATTTATCGCTTGACAACTAATCTCCCTGTGTGCCACTGGCCTACGTGGGTGACTCTACTTTAAGGGACAAGGAAAGGCTGTTTTTCAATAATCGAATTCTCCTCTCCCAGATCGCTACTTTTTTCTGTAAAACAGATATTCAGTCCTTCTATGTTTCAGCTTTATTAGGTGATGCGTCTGCCATCTTTGACTGGATAGTGTCACCATGTGCGTTTTTCCACTCTACTGCGCATGTGCGAATTATGTCCCTCCGTATTATGTGCGTAGCAGTTAAGAGTTGAGTGGAGAGAGTGCCGGCTTCAGGGGACGATCAGGATAGGGATGATGTGCGCATGTGCTGAACAGAAATATTGTCTATTGCGCATGTGTTGACTCATTTGGCAGCTTATTGGCCCGTGTGTGGGGCTATCCGACTGGCATTCCAGATCGATATCTGGCAGAAAGTCGGGCAGATACAGATCGGGCAGGTTAAAAAATCCCGTTGGATCGCGGCCGCATCTTTTCGTTGCGGTCCTGCAATCCGACCCCCCTTTTGGCCTCCATTCTGATCCGATCGTTGGGCCCTAGGGCCCACGATGGGATCAGCCCGATATCGCCCACCTCAATGTGTGCATATCAGAGAGAGATCCTCTCGTTTGGCGACATCGCCAACAAGTGGATCTCCCTGTGTATGGCCAACTTTAGAGTCTTAAGGTGGCCATACATGGAGAGATCCGCTCGTTTGGCGATCTACCGAAATAGCAGCGTGTGTCCATTCAAACCCCATATGGTGGTTCCTAACTATTGACCTCCATTCATAGTATTAAGTCTGCCACCTCCCTGCATGGTAGTATTTTTTGGGATACGTGTCATCTGACCTAGGCATTGGTTTAAGTCAGAGAGATTAGTTTCTCTCCGCCATTAGCTTTTAAATGAGAGAGATTGCCAAGACCACAGCATTGGTTCGTCAGGTTAATCATTCACTTGATTGCAGCTTTTAAGAGAACAAGACAGGGTTGCTATGATTGGCAATTCAAGTATGCTCTCTGGAAAGATAAACACACCGTATGATTGGATGGCTCAAGTCTCTCGATGTGGCCCCTCTGCCAAAAAGTCGGATCACTAGCTCCTCGTACAAGGTTTCTAGATTGTCAGTCCTTGCCTTTCCCATTCAAGACCCCTTTTTCTACAACATGCTGCAATGCTTGACTTGCTAAGTCACTGTGACCCATATTCTATTTTAAGTAGTATCAGGGCAGTTTTACGCGAGTTTTACCAACATTGGAACTTTCCCCAATTGACCCCCAAGATAAGGCAAGATAGGCCCCATAGCAGCCAGTGTGGGGCCTGTTATCCATAATGCTTTGGATCTTAGGTCTTCCAGATAAGGGTTTTTTGTAATTTAGATCTCTGTCTCCTAACAAATCATTTTACATTATTTAAAATAAGCTCAATAGGCTGGTTTTGCCTCCCATAAGGATTAATTATATTTTAGTTTGGATCAAGTACAAGGTACTGTTTTAAAAACAATGATTAGTGATGGGCGAATTTGTGCAGTTTTGCTTCGCCGTACAATTCGCGAATTTCGCGCGAAATTCGCGAAACGGCGAAAAAGTCGCGAAACGGCGCCGGCGTCTCGTTTTTGACGCAGACGCCTGTTTTTGACGCCGGGGGCCCGTTTTTGGCGCCGGCGTCCGTTTTTTCGAAAAAAAAATTTTGACGCCGGCGAATTTTTTCCGCGAATTTTCGCAGCTGTTTCGCGAATTTATTCGCCGACGGCGAATCGCGCAAATTCGCCGCGAATTTGCGCCTGGCGAATAAATTCGCCCATCACTAATAATGATTTTAAAAAATGTAAATTATTTGATTAAAATGTACTCTATTGGGGTTGACCTTCCTGTAAAATCAGTGGAATGACTTCTCAGGGTAGAGACCTGCGCTGGTCTGTTTTTTAAATACCCGCTTTCCCCAAGCCTGACCTGGACCTTCTTACAGGCCTTTGCAACCCCATTGATTTTCAACCACCAGAAGAGACGTCACACCTCATTTTTTAGCATTAGGACACTTCAGTTTTCAGCTGTTTCAGGATTGGGTACCTGCGGGCAAATTAATTATAATCCCAGTCCCAATCATATTGCAGATATAACGCACATATACCCTCCATGCTTTGGGATGTTTTTCTAGTTGAGATCATAAGGGTGGCTCCTCTCTCTAGCAGTTTCCAGCAGCTGTTGCTGTTGCTTTCTACCCTTAATAATCCCTTGCTCTTGGCTTTTGGGCTTCCTATTCCTTTCCTCTTCATATTCAGCCCCCTTTCTAGCATTTATTCAAACCTCCCAGTAGGAGCCAGGTGCAGTTACTTATCTGAGATTTGGAGGCTGAGAAGAGGCTTGAGCGAGAGCATATTTCACCATTCATCGGTGGGCCCATAAGGCATAGAGTAAGGGCAGGCAATATATAATTGAAAGCTGAGATTCTTAAACAAGTTTAAAATAGGTATGGATGTTTTAAGAAAAAAGAATATGTGTTTGGTGTTTAATTTGATAGAGACTTTTAAATATACAGCCTTTTGTGCTGTATATTTGTGCCCATAGGCAAAGGCCTTGCTCCAAAATCAAATATAGTCCAGAATGCATGAGATATTTCCATTCCTCCCTATCTTATAAAGGAATTTGGGTGCTTTTTTTAACCATTTATAAACTTTATGGCTATTTATTATGCAATGCCGTGTTTATGAATTTCCAATAATTAATTGAGAAGCACATAACTTTAGCTTTTATAGTGTGTAATAGGCGGAGGATGTTGTGATTTAGTTATGATTCTATAAACCTGAGCTTAAAATTATCGAGTGTTTGTGGTGTAGGGACTTTGCCTTTTATCTTTTTAGACTGTGTACTGTATTTTCAGTATCTACAACTACACCGTACTCTATAAACCCAGTTTGGCTGGTCACAGATTGATACAGTGCCAAATGGAGCTGAAGAAATTCGACTTCTTGTTAAACAACCTCCCCCCCCCCCAAACCTCCTCTAGGAAAATTATACATTTAATGGTCAACGGGTGTCCCTGCCATTATCCCTGAAATCTGCAGAATATCTTGATTCACTTTGATGTCCTGATAAGTGTTAGACATAAAATGATCCAATTCAGCTGTCTGCACAGATCTTATTTATCAACACACAGGTTACACTTAAAAACACCCTGAGTTGAATGACACTTATCCCAAATGTTTTTTTTTTGCTTATCCAAGTTTCAGAAACTGCTCCTACAAAAGTCAATGTACTGAGTTCACTTCTCACTGCCCCATGCCTTTCCCTCCCCCCATCACTTTCCAGCCCCACTTCTTCTTACCTAATAAATTCACACAGACTGGATCGCAGTGGTCTTATGTTTATTTTTTTAATTATTTGGCAGTCAATATATTTAAATCAATAAATACATTTGTAAAAAAATAATAATAGGAAATTAGAACAAGTCATCATTTTGGCAGCCAAAGATTGCTGGGCTATAATATAAGGAATGCCAATTCAGATAATTAATCAAATGCATTCATTTTACTTTCCTGATCATTTATCTGTCTAATACTACTGTGTATGTAATTTTATGGGCAAAGACAGGAGAACAGGAAACAATACAATATCTTTCCATTTGTTACATGGGTTGTTCACCTTCAAACACTTTTTTTCAGGTTAATTGGTTTCAGATTGTTCACCAGAAGACGCTTCGCAATTACTTTCTATTTTGATTGTTTTTCTAATAGTGAAGTGTAAAGCTTAATTTTTTACCTTCTTAAGCAGCTTGAAGGGGGGGGTCGCTGACCCTGTTAGGGATGTAGCGAACTGCCGTTAATGTGTTCGCGAACGCCGTTCGCGAACACCGGCAAAAAAGCGAACAGTTCGCGAACAGTTCGCGAACTTCGAACGCTCGATAAAATCGTTCGATCGAACGATCGAAGGATTTTATTCGTACGATCAAAGGATTTTCGTTCAAATCGAACGATCGAAGCTATTCGATCGAATGATTTTAATTCAATCGAATGCTTATAATCGTTCGAACGAATGGAAATCGTTCGATTTTAGCGATCGAACGGTCGAATGGTCGAATGTTCGAACGAAATTTTACTTCGAATCGAACGCGAACACCAATTGGCGAACGTCGCGCGACGTTCGCGAACATTCGGCGGACGCGAACAGTCGAAGTTCGCGCGAACTAGTTCGCCGGCGAACAGTTCGCTACATCCCTAGACCCTGTAACTGTTCTAAATTGATACATTTAGTTGATACATTTATTTGTATCTCTGTCCCTGCTGACGGTGTTGGACTGGGCTTGCGCATGCGAGTGGTGCAATGTGTTCATGCATGAGCACAAAGTGTGTTGGCACATGCGTGAGGTGGGCCTAGGAGGTCAGGAGGAGGCCCACGGGGACTACCAGGAGGGCCCATTGTTTGCAGCCCTGGTGGGGCCCCCAAGGATCCATTCTGACCCTGCCGGCTGAGCAGAATCATGCAGCCATGCAGCGGCCAGTACTTACAGCCAGGGCCGCCATCAGGGGGGGACAGGGGGGACAAGCGTACCGGGCCCGGGCATGAAGGGGGGCCCGGCAGCGCTGCATTTTTTGAAGATCCGGGCCCCCCTTACGAGCGCCCGAGCCGTACGTCTTGCCTCTGTGCTGCCGAATGCGGAAGTGCCGAAAAGCCGATGCGCCGAAAAGACCCGAAGTCACGGAAAAAGCCGACGTCACGAAGCGCCGAAAAGACCCGAAGTCACGAAAACAGCCGAAGCCGAAGTCCTGAAGCAGTGAAAAGACCCGAAGTCACGATTGGAGGTGAAGTTGAAGTACTGAAGCCGTGAGTTCAATTCTACTGAACACCAGTTTGTGTATTTTTTTTTTTTTAATCTCCTGGCCACCAATGTATTATTTTAATATTCTATAGGCCCCTGCAACCAATCTTTTTTTTAAAACATGTTTTTTTGGGGCCCCAATTTTTTTTTTAACTCGTAAGGGGCCCCTGACGCCAATGTTTTTTTTTTTCAAAAATTTTTTTTTTTTTTTTTTTAATTTTTTTTGGGGCCCCAATTTGTTTTTAACTTGTAAGGGGGCCCCTGCCGCCAATGGTTTTTTTTTCAAAAAAATTTTTTTTTTTTTTTAAATTTTTTTTTGGGGCCCCAATTTGTTTTTAACTTATAAGGGGGCCCCTGCCGCCAATGTTTTTTTTTTTTTTTTTCAAAAAAATTTTTTTTTTTTTTCAAATTTTTTTTTGGGGCCCCAATTTGTTTTTAACTTATAAGGGGGCCCCTGCCACCAATGTTTTTTTTTTTTTTTTCAAAAAAATTTTTTTTTTTTTTCAAATTTTTTTTTGGGGCCCCAATTTGTTTTTAACTTATAAGGGGGCCCCTGCCACCAATGTTTGTTTATTTTTTAGTTTTTTTTACATTTTTTTTGTTGGGGCCCCAAGTTTTTTTTAACTTATAAGGGGGCCCCTGCCACCAATGTTTTTTTTTTAAAAAAAAAATTTTAATTTTTTTTTTTGGGGCCCCAAGTTTTTTATAAGGGGGCCCTGACCATCAATAGCTTTTTACAACTTGTGTGGGGGGGGTTACTTTTTTAGCGCTGATGTCTGTGTGGTCTTTTAACTGCGATGTGGAGTGGGCGGGAAATGGGGTGGAGCTTGGTCGTCAGTGTGGGCGGGGCCCAGGGGGCCCCAAAAATTTTGTTGTACGGGGCCCCGTGATTTCTAATGGCGGCCCTGCTTACAGCAGGATGTGACATGGCCCAATATGTGTTGTATCTCTAACATATAGTAAAGTCCCCCTAAAGTAAAGGGAGTGCTCTCCCTGTTTATACAGAATTAATTATTGGTCTAGATGTATAAGTAAATATGCTTACTACTGACAGGAGCTAATAAAGTTAGAAACCCATTCTGATCAAATGTTGGTAATAAAGAGAATCAGCTGCTGTTGTAGTTGGTGATGTCATTAAAGGGGAACCGTTGGTGGCTTGTGACTGGCCATAGATTGAAATTAGCCAGTCACAGGCCACTAGCAATACCCACCCCTCTCCCCCCCCTCTGATGCAGGGGCGTTCCACCAATGAGGCGAGTCAAGACACTCGCCTCAGGCGGTAGCGCCCCCCCTGATTACCAGGGGCGGCAAAAATGCCGCTCCTGGTAATTAAAAGCCGAATTTCCGGTTTTCAACCCGGAAATTCGGCTCTTCTAGTGCAGAGAGCGCAATTGCACTCTCTGCACTAGCGTCGTGCAGCGGAAGGCCGCCTCAGGTGGCATAAAGGCGCGGATCGGCGCTGCTCTAATGACATCACATATGATTATAAAGGACGCAGCATATGCTTTATAAGCCTGGGGTGAACAGGTTGTGTGTTATAAAGTCTGGTGGAAACAGGCTACGCTGGATAAAGTGCATGAATCAGGCTGTGCTTTATGGTGCCTGCAGGGAAAAGGCTATGCTTTATGGAACCTCCAGGGAACAGGCTTTACTTTATGTAGCCTGTAGGGAATAGGCTGTGTTTGATGGAGCCTGTAGGGAACAGGTTTTGCATTATGGAGCCTTTAGGGAACAGGTTGTGCGTTATGGAGCCTGTATGGAACAGGCTGTGCTTTACGGAGCCTGCAGGGAACAGGCTGTGCTTTATGGAGCCTGTAGGGAACAGGACGTGCTTTATGGAGCCTGCAGAAAGCAAGTTATGCTTGGTAAAGAATTGGGAAGGTAGTTTTACATAGACAGATGGGAAGGTTGGTTAATAAGGTATGATGGAAAGGTATGATGGGGACATATTTCATAGGAAGATGTATAGGTAGTTTAACAGGATGAATCTGTGATGTCATTAGAGGGGAACCGCTGGTAGCATGTGACAGGCACAGGCCATAGATTGAAATTAGCCAGCCACAAGCCACTAGCAATGCCCACCCCTCTCCCCCCCTCTGATGACATCACAGATGATAATAAAGCCTAGAGAAAGCAGGCTATGCTTGATAAAGCCTGGGGAGAACAGGCTGTGCATTAAAATGGTGGTGACACATTAGGCTACTGGGGGAGATTAGTCACCCACTGACAAATTGCCACTTCTTCGGGCGACTAATCTCCCCTAAATGCCTTCCTGCTAGCTAGAATGTAAATCACTGGCGCAGAATGCTTCATTTTACGGAAAGTGAAGCATTCTGAGTGCCATCCCACTGGCGATTTACATTCTATCTGGCGGGAAGGCATTTAGAAGAGATTAGTCGCTCAAAGAAGAGGCGATTTGCCGCTAGGCAACTAATCTCCCCCAGTATCCTAGAGTGTCACCATCCTTAAGCCTGGTGGATACAGGCTGTGCTGGATAAAGTGCATGAATCAGGCTGTGCTTTTTAGAGCCTGCAGGGAACAGGTTGTGCTTTAAAAAGACTGGGGGAACAGACTGTGCTTGGCAAGAAATAGGGAAAAGTAGGTTCATGTGGAAAGATGGGCAGGTTGATTAACAGGGGAAGATGGGGAGGTAGTTTAACAGGGAAGGCATGAGGTGTATTTTTTGTTTTTGTTGTTGTTTTTTTTTAAACTTAAAACAAAATTGAGGCTATGAGCAAAAACTGTAAAACGATAAAAAGCTGCATAAGATAGAAATAGCACAGAAAGCCCATAGAGATGATAAATGCAGCTGTAAGTGCTTTCTGTGATGAGTCTGGCAATTACATGCAGTGCTGAAAGATGGTGTATGTGGGGGAAAGCTTCTATTCGGGCTGGTAGAGCAGGACAGTTTCAAGATGTTAAAAAACAGTATTTGTTCACCTTGGCTGTTATACATTACCCAATATTACAGGCTGAAGCCGGTGCTACTGGTGTCCTGGTGGCAAGTTGCACAGCTTTTGTGATGGTCAGCTGGATGAGATCAATCTGAAAAAGATACATTTTCTGTACTGCTGGTCCAGAATTCTCAGTCCTTTTGTGAAATAAATATACAAGTAACCAATCATGAGATTTCTGCTTGTAAGTGTATGAGTTAAAGTATGCATTAATTACTTTAAATCAATAAGTCATAATGTATGAACAATGCTAGATATTAAGTAGCAGAGTAATTCAAATGTTAGGTCTTCTTTAAGACTTCTTCTTATATAGAAATCAATTTCAGATGGAAAAATTTCCCTAGGTTATAGTGATAAAAATAGACTATTTCCTTCCTTCAACCCTATTTCTGTGGTGAAATCACAGTGCTTAAAAAAAAATGTGGGGGATAGTGCCCACAGCTCAGAGACTTTTAAAAATCAATCAACTTGTGCTTTAGAAGTACATGCCCAAGATATTCTGAAATAAAATTCCATATTCTAATCTAACATATTAGATCAAGAAACATTCCCAGACAAACTCTAAGGTTTACCTTGGTGGTGACACTAAGAGGAATTACTCCTGCCAGCTTGGGTCAACGTAGCTGAACTTTTCGATCATGCGGGTCTCACTTGGGTCCTCCTTTGGGTCCTCCTTTGGGAATGGGATGTATTTCTTGCTGAGTCCCTCAACTGATGTCTGCAGGAAAATAAGAGGAGCATGGTTATATAATTATTATACCTCTATAGCCATTGTGACATTTCTATTCTAAATTGCCATGAGTGTATGATAAAGCACGAGAGGAGCAGATCTCATGTTTCATTCTTATACATTGATTCATTTTCCCAAAAAAGGTTTGTGTTTTTGCCCAACTATATAAACTGTTTTGCTATATTATTGCAGGTATGGAATTTGTTAACCGGAAACCCATTATCTAATAAGCGCTGAATTATGTCACCCATAGGGGCAAATTCACTAAGATGCGAAGTTGCGCTAGGCGCAACTTCGCCGCACTTCGCCAGGCGTAGTTTCGCCAGCACTCCGCAAATTCACTAAAATCCGAAGTTGTGCACAGGGGTAGCGTAAGGTTGCGAAGTTGCGCTAGCGTTGATTCGCTATGTAAAGCGAAGTTACGCTAGCGAAGGCTAATTTGCATACGGCGCGAAATTCAAATTTCAATGGAGGAACACGTATTAGCACTACAAATGCCTAGAAAACCTTCAAATCAGCAAATATAAATTTTATTTTGCCCTACACATGTGCCCACTGTCTAGGTAAGTTGCCATGAGTCAGGAAATGTAGGGGGGAAGGAGGGGAGCCCCAAAAATATTTTTGATCTTTTTCAGCCTATCACCCATCATGTAGAAAACACGCCAGCGTTTTTTGGGACTTAGAAAAAAATTTGACTTTTTTTGAAACAATCCCTATCTACTCTATTGCGCTTCGCCAGGTCTCAGGTGGCGAAGGAAGTCTAGCGTAAAAGGTAGCGTTCAGTACACTGCGCAAGTTAGTGAATTTGCGTAGTTACGTCGCTAGCGAAAATTCGCCTGGCGTAAGGGTGTGAAGTAACACTAGCGAAACTACGCCAGCGTTCGTTAGTGAATTTGCGCAGTAACGAAAAATGCCAAACGCTAGCGAATTAACGCTAGCGTTCGGAGCTTCGGCGCTTAGTGAATTTGCGCCATAGTGTTTTGACTCTTAGGTACCTCCAATAGTTAATTTCCATAGACAGTCCATAAATACTCAGCAGGCGTTGGAACATCATCAATCTGAGCTTTCTTCTTCTTGTATACTGAGACAGGTATGTGCTATGAAAACCAATCTTCCAACAATGTTTTTTTGGATGAGAACTATTTTTTATCCTTCTACAGCTTTGCAAAGTACAGTTTTTATACTCTACCCAAAGTTGTTCCTGGCCTTCGGACAATTGTCCATACTGTACTGAAGGACAGACCAAACAGCTAGGATTAGTAATACCCCACTGAATTTAGGATGAGTTAGCAAATGTCTCATGTTCATTTACTTTGCACAGAAGAGGCCACTCCCTGAAGTCAGAAGTGCTGCTAGAGCAGGTGCCATAAACAATACATGTTAAGTACAATAACCTTTTACCCCCACAGAGACAAAGCATTGAGTGGCTGTCCCTTACAATAGTACATCATGGCTGGAAGGAGAACGAGTACTTATACCTTGTGTATGGGAAGGAGAACAAAGTGTAGATGGCGAACTATCCACAGAAGTTTCACTGCACAGTCATATAAACTACATGGAGATCACCCAGAATGATTTTTCACAGAAAGAACTATTTTTGCAGAGTGCCTGAATACTGGACTGAGTATCCTTGGATTGAAGATTCTTTGATTAGGTGCAAATGCTGTAATAAGGAATACAAAGTTTGCATGTTTCGCAAAGTGCTCTGATTGTACCTGTGTTGGCACATCCAGCACAAGGTTTATATAACGGCTTTCAGTAAGCTGCAGTAAGTACTGGGTTTCTGGTTTGCCTTGTACCTACAAACACTCTTTCCACATGCAAGCCCCTTTAAATTGGGGACAAGTTGCACCCACCAGTGGGATATTTGCTGTAGGAGCTGCACCTGACATCTATGGAGCCTTGGCTGTTCTTGCTGCTGAGCTCTTGCAGCCTTGTGCAGCTACCCAGCAGAGAACTACTAACCAAATCATGAGTTATGCTTTGTTCACTGGCCACCCAACCAAGACTTACTCTTCATGGATGCCTCCTGCCTCCTTCTCCTCCTTGAGGACTTACTCTAGTTGAATGCCCTCCCTTTATACTTGGGGAATCACCTGACTCTGCTTATCATACTGGGGACAACTGTATGCTGTCTTACTGCCTCTATCCCCTTGCAATACCCTTCCTGGTTTGCCAGACCCATTCAATTTTTTTAAACCTCAAAATAAAAACCTTTGGGTATTGAGATTAGTGATTTTTTGTTTCTGATACTTGTTTCCTTCCATCAGGTGGATCAATTGCAGGTTATTGAATGCTATAAATATAGGGCAGAACACTTGACTTGCTCAGAGTAGTCTTCTGTACCCAAATTTTGGGTTTTAGATCAGTCCTCATTCACAGCTGCTTTGGTTTATAATTTCTGTGCGGACATCTGGATATAAGCTGTCACTTCCCTCCAACTCAATACAGTTTTCTATACATCTCAGTTGTCAGTGGCCTAACATCGAACTGATGCATTTACTCAAGGAAAGTGGATGTACATGCTATTCCTACTGCTGTACAGCATTGGTGAGTGGTGATTGGAGATTAACTGACATATCAGTATTGTGTATGTAACACTATCTGATTTACAGTATGTATAACAAATTCACAGAGTATAAGGTTTGATATTCTGAAAGGGCGCATAGTAAGCGTATTGCTGTTATATTCCAAAAGCCAAGTGTGCTTATTGCAATTTATACAAAGACTGGTGTGTGTGTAGTACTCAAAAACAGACACAAGATGGAAGTGCAACCTCATTTATATAGTAAACTAACACTCACTCAGTGATTTTTGTTTTTGCTTTTTTTTATTCTGTATATATTTCTCCATTAATGTTAGCAGATGTATCCATATTTCTGCAAACAAGCAGAAGAGGCTCATGTTTCCTTCTCAGCTGAAAATACGAATAAGATAATGGATTAATGTGCGAGTGAAAGAAATGTATGAGATGGGGAAGTAATGTGAGCAAATAGTGAAGATAAAGTGGCAGAAAGACTAAGGTTTCATTCCCAAAAGCACTGTTATATGCAGCACAGTGTGCTCCTCTGTTCTGTGCTACAGTCACTCAATTGTAACTCAATTAGTAAATAAGGGATTCCATTATTTATATTAAGTAAGACTGTCCCATCAATGGCTGTTCATCTGATTTTGAAGTAAAGGTATGGGATTATTTACATGGAAACCTGTCATCCAGAAATCTCTGAAGTGTGGGATGGTCATCTCCCATAGACTACATTTTAATCATATAATTTAAAATATAAAAACCTATTCCCTTTCTCTCTCTCTATGTAATAATAATACTGTATTTTGTACTTGATTCCAACTAAGTTATAATGAATCTTTACTAGTGGCCAGTAACGTAACTAGAGGGGGCGGGCCCAGGCGCCGGATGCGCAGCCTGGCCCCCTTCCGTACGCCTGGAACCGCCCAGAATTCATGGCGTGCGAGTTGCCGGGGTGCCCCGAGGGTGCGCACCCCCTGCTACCCAGGTAGTTACGCCACTGCTAGTGGCAAAACAACCCTACTGGGTTTATTTCATATTTTAATGGCTTTTTAGCAGATTTAAGGTTTGGAGACCCAACTTAGAGAAAGATCCCTTACCTGGAATACTCCAGGTCCCGAGCATTCTGGATAACAGGTCCCATACCTGTACAACTCCCAGTACCACCACATACTTCCATACAACAGCCATTGGGGACCTAGCTTGGGATGATGCAGTTGTCATCCTATCCTATTCTCACAATACTGCCTTTTTAATAGTGTATATATACCTGTAATCTTTCTTGCAAAAAGTGCCCTAACTGAAATCCTAGAAAGGCTGCTCTATGTAGTACTTATTGGGGGTGATTAAATAACACTGGGCAATAATGCACATGGGTAGTAACCCACTTTCTTTTATTGCTCTGCCTTGCTGATAAAAAAAAGCTAATTAGCTTCAGTTATCTAGGATACAAAGCTTGGGGCAAAAATATTTAATAAAACAACTGCCCATCTAAAGGAATTACTTGATGGAATGTTTTTCTGGGCACTCTTTATCCCTAGATAAATGTTCTCCAGCCAGTAGCTGTCGGGCATGAAAGAGGGTCACTCCATGAAATCAAATTTCATTGAGTAAAGAGCACAGAGGAGCTGAGAGTTTCACCAACCATACGGTTTGCTTGCTACACAGTAAGGAATAAAGAAGAATGTGATATGGGCAGATACCATTAGGCTTGGTTTTACAGAGGAGGAGGCCCAAAGTAACTTGTGAAAATAAACATATACATTTTAGGTATTTGGTCGAAAACCCCAGTTGCTGTTGAACTGCAACTGGCACCAATCCCAGACAACTATGTCAGTTGCAGTTAAACAAAAGCTGAAATGTCAAAGTTTAAACATTCCTAAAATATCTTATTTTGTACATAATGTAATCCTGCAATTATCCTGTAATATTTTAGTTGTCTAGTTTCTAGTCCCCTTCGGATGATGCCAACACAATGCACCAACTTCCCATAGCCCTTTTATTCTTCTATATTCCTTTTGCAAAATTCAAGCAATAGACCAAGGGTATAGTGCTGAACATATGGCAAGTATTTATGGTTCCTCAGTTGGGGTGGGCAGAGAGGCTTAATTTAACAGAAACTGAAGTGTTGGGCACACTGATACTACCCTTACTGTCACCATCTCTCTCTACTATACCTGCTATCCCACAGTCATAGGCACCATCTCTCCCTAATATACTGTACCTGCTATCCCACAGTCACACTCCCTTCCCAGAGACTATTATCCCACTGTTACTATAGGCACCATCTCTCCCTACTATACCTGTTATCCCACAGTCACACTCCCTTCCCAGAGACTATTATCCCACTGTTACTATAGACACCATCTCTCCCTACTATACCTGCTATCCCACAGTCACACTCCCTTCCCAGAGACTATTATCCCACTGTTACTATAGACACCATCTCTCCCTACTATACCTGCTATCCCACAGTCACACTCCCTTCCCAGAGACTATTATCCCACTGTTACTATAGGCACCATCTCTCCCTACTATACCTGCTACCCCACAGTCACACTCCCTTCCCAGAGACTATTATCCCACTGTTACTATAGGCACCATCTCTCCCTACTATACCTGCTATCCCACAGTCACACTCCCTTCCCAAAGGCTATTATTTCACTGCAACATACATTGCTTGTATTGTATAGCGTTAAATCTGTGACATTACTGAGGGCTCCCACACTCTTCCTACCTATTGTATATCCAGCACAATTATGTGTGGGGCACAAGACAGTCACCCCTTACCAAAACAAGACAGCTCTGATCCCACATTTGCTCTTTGATAGCTTATCATGTGTAAAGCTACAATAAGATAACTGTTCAGCAATAAATTAAGAAATTGTAGACTAAATTTGCAAGTGCAGCCTTTCAGTCTCCCCCTGATAGCTCCATTCCTTTACACAGAGATTGTTTGCTGCAGCTGCCAAGGAAGCCCATCAATGCCTGTGTGTTCCTGTGTGATTTAAAACATGCTCATGTGCTTGTGTGCCTGCTAATGTGTGTTTCTGTCTGAAAGCACCTAATTATTTCTGTCAGTGACCTCGCTTTCATCCGTGAGTAAATGCTTGCACACATTTGCACCACAGCTTGATTTGGGAGGTGGTGGCTTGACTGTCAACGCTTCATGCTTAGGAGTTGAATAAAATTTGACTGGGTCCAATTTGAAATTGATTTAAATTAAGAAGTTAATACAACTTGTGTTGGGAAGTTGATAAAAACAATGGTAAACTATTCTCAGCTTCAGTTATATTTGTATGAGCCAGTGATTGGTGAAAATGGAATTTCCATAGTAAGAAGAATTTCTTGGAATAAAGATGGAAAGCGTATAGTAAGTGCGAGGAACAGTGTCTCATATCTTAGATTTAAAGTTGCAACTGGATCTGTAGGGCTTAACAGGTTCAGAAGAGCCATGAGCACAGACCATAGTAGAAACCATTGCATTAATATGTTAGAAACTAGCTGACAATAAGACAGTGCTGAATCAACTTTAAAGGGGTTTTTCACCTTGGAGATACCTTTTAGTATGATATAGAGATTGGCCAGTTCTAAGCAACTTTTCAATTGGTTTTCATTATTTATTGTTTGCATATCCTACAGAAACCGTCCATTCTGCAAATCAGGGCTTTACTTCCCCATCCCTGGAACCCCTTCAAATCCATTTTCATGTCATCAGGCCCGGATTTGTGAAAAGGCCACAAAGGCCTGGGACTAGGGCAGCAGGATTTTAGGGGGAGGCTGCCCAACCACACTCACTTAAAAATACTGGGTATGCGCAGGAGATAAAATATTTTTTTTAATTTCCCATGTGCCAATCCCCATTGCTCAGGTCCCAATGAACATTTGCACAAATAAAGGGGAGGAGACAGGGGCGACAAACGGCGTTGAGCCTAGGAGGGCTTGGTATGTAAATCCGGACCTGGATGTCATCAATTGATTTTTAAGTCTGTCAGGCTTCCTCTTCCATTTGGCTACTGGTGCACAGCCTTCCTTGACTCTCTCTTTTCAACCATGTGTTAGACATTTCCAAGATAGTGAATACTTAAACATGGGATAACAAAGCTCAGGAACAGAAAGTACAGAAAAGTATAGCTCTGTAGATTGGTAACTTCTTGGGTGAGTCTCAGTTCCCAGTGCTGCTAATAGGTGCATGTTTTTAAATAACCCTTTTGCTATTCCCACTCTAGCCCAATTCTGCTACTTTGGGAAGTCCTGTCCTGTTTTTAGCTCTACAAAAGTCCACTGCCTTCGCTATGTGATAGAGCATATGTACCAATAGACTAGCGTGCCTTCATCCAGGCTCAGAATGGACTGTGCTGTAATACCCTCCTTCCTTTGGAACTTCTCTAAACCACAAACACCCACAGAGGAAAAGTTGAGCAGTTTATTTATGCAGTTAGCCAGCCAGGAGGGCCTACATACAGGTAGGGATGTCGCGGACTGTTCGCGCGAACATCGGCTGTTCGCGGCGCCGCAAGTTCGCGAACGTCGTTCAAGCCATTGGATTGAATGAAATCATTCGATCCAATGGCTTCGATCGTTCGATTCGAACGAAAATCGTTCGATCGAACGATTAAAATCCTTCGATCGTTCGAATCGAACGATTTTCGGATGTTCGAAGTTCGCGAACTGTTCGCAAATTTTGCCGGTGTTCGCGAACACATTGGCGGCGGTTCGCTACATCCCTACATACAGGCACATAGCTTAATTGATCTCTGATCTGCTACTAGGGGTGTAACAATTTGGAGGCAGCACATGTGCAATATTGAGACACGAAGGTACGAGAGTGTAGGCGCTGTGTGTCTCAGGTGTGGGGTAAACTGAGGAGGGCCCGGGTGCAGCTTTTGCAATGGGGCCAGTGGTCCCCTAGTTATCATTATCATCATCATTTATTTATATAGCGCCGACAAGATACACAGTGCTTTACCTTAGTTATAACAAACAGGGAATAAATGGTGGATAACAAACAAGGGTTTACAGAGTACAATAGGATTAGACGGCCCTACAACTTAGAGTTTTCAAAGTAAAGGTTAGGGTACAATTGAGACATTAGGATTTTAGAAACAATTTTGTGATTCATGATACAGCAATGATTGATTAATAAAGGTACATTGAATAAGCTTCTTTAAACAGGTGGGTCTTTAAGGAGCGTTTGAAAGTTTGGAAAGAAGGAGAAAGTCTGACAGCTCGAGGCAGAGAGTTCCAGCGAAAAGCAGAAGCCCAAGAGAAGTCTTGTAGATGTAAATAGGCAGAAGTGGTGAAGGTCAGAAGCAGAGCGATGGTTGCATGAAGGAGAGTATTTGGTGATCAGAGATGAAATATAGTGAGGGGCTTCATTGTTAAGGGCCTTGAATATTTGAATTTGATTCTAGAGGAGATTGGGAGCCAGTGAAGGGACATGCATATGGGAGCAGCTGATGTTGAGCGGCGAGATAGATGAATGAGTCTAGCGGCTGCATTTAGAACAGATTGGAGTTGTGAAGGGTGACTTGTTGGAATACCTGTGAGGAGTAGGTTGCAGTAATCAAGGCAGAAGATACGAGGCTGAATAAGAGTTTTGGTTGAGTATGCCACTCAGCGCCGTTTCTGGGGTAGGTGCCACCTGAGGCGGTTCCTGCAATGCCGCCCCCCGCACCGACTTACCTGTTGGCGAGGGGAGGCAGGAACACGATTGCGGAGAACGCAATTGCGCTCTCTCGCAATAGCTCAGCCGAATTTCCGGTTTAAAAACCGGAAATTCGGCTCTTACAGGTGCAGGAGCGGCTTTTTGCCGCCCCTGGAATCCTGTCTGGCGCTGCCGCCTGAGGCGAGCGGCTCAGCTCGCCTCATTGGCGGAGCGCCCCTGATGCCACTATCTGCTAGTGGAAACCTCCACTGAAATGGCACTTTCTCTTTAATTGCCTTTGGATGTATGTGCCCTCAAAATAGCACCCACTGATCTTAAGAGCCTTGATTAGGACTCCCTTTTCTTCCTGAAATGTGCACATTTCCCTATTTACTTTCCACATATACTGAGTTAAGCACCTCCTTTCTCCCTGCTACTCCTTCCAGCACTTCCTCTTCCCCCTCTGCTGGACATCCTACCTATCAGCTCATAGGGGCAGGGACTCTTCCCCCTTCCTGCACAGAAACAATGTAAAGCCGACAAAAGCTGCTGCAAAGAGCAATGTAGAGGATATGATGGGTATTCCCAACTTTCTACACTATCATGAGAATATATACTGTATTTGTTACTTGTACTTTCTGGTTTCTATTCCAGCTGATTGTACTTGGGGTTGTACCTCCCAACTGTCCAAAAATTTGATGTTACTGGTCCTTTAAATGTACAATACCGGCACATATAGAGACACGATAATAGAGGAGCTCTACCCACGAAGTCAGCCTCTCCTCGTCAGTCGCAGCTATCGCGGGATCTCGGCAACTTCCACCGAGGACTCCGATTCACATACACAACTTCACCCACTGTCAGCGCTGACCAACATATCCACAGGAGGCAACAGTAGTAATATCAATACGGCTTTATTTGGATATAATTAGTGGTAAAAAGTTCTGTAGGGCATGTGCAAAACTGACACGTTTCGTGCCTCTGTGACCAGGCAGTTCAGTGGACGTGACGTGTAAGTCTGTATAAATTGGTTGACTTACACATGTCAATCTTTTAATGCCTGGAAGGCATCTGGGGCATCACGTGTACCCTGACCCCATCTCATCCCCATCCCACCCTGTCCCACCCCACTTTGCTCCTGCCTCTTTCTAGCACATCTAATTGTTATGAGAGTGGACCCTTGGTGTCAGGTTCTCTAGTGGGCCCTAAGAGTCAGACACTGAACACAGTCATATCCTGCATTACCTGTACACTTTTTCTGTGGTCTCATAAAGCAGATGGATCTTAGGCTTTCTGTAGGCTCATCATCCTACCGTAGTCTTCTAAATAACAGATACGTCTATTTTACTTCACAACATTTAAATGCTGCTAATGTGTAAATGCATTAGTGTATTCCCTATAAAAGCAGTCAGTGGTCTCTAGAAAGCTTAAACCCTGCTTGGATATTTCATTGTGTTCATGTTTTTATCTAAGAAGAACAGTTGGCTTTAACGCTTAGCAAACACAATGGATTGCCCTCGCTGAGGATGCCATATTAGCAGTGAATCTAGCTACTTAGTTTGGGAAAAAATGAAGTAATTTGTTTACAAATTTTATCTTTGGCAAGAAACTGCCAATTGAATGCGTGGAAGGAGAACCTAATTTGCGCTCCCTCAGATGTAGACTGCCCCTCTTTGCAATGTCTTCTGTTAAGTGGAGCTTCTGAAGTGCAGGTGCAAGCTGGTGAGCGTTTCCCCTGGGGGTGTATAAAGCACAGGCATTCAGATAAAAATGAATCAGTAGCTCTTTCTCAGGCAAAAACTTCATTTGTTGATCTGGTTGCTATGCTTAAAGGTAAAGTTAACCCTATAATGATGTTTATGCCTCTTTATTGCTTTTATAGTCAGCTGAGGGTCCAGATATTGAACCTCATCCTCAGGATTAAGCCAGGGCAACAGGACCCATTGAACAATGATTAGTAACTAGGAGTCACTAGTACAAGAAAAAAGAAGGAAAGTATCCCCTTTCAATCAAGAAAACCACCCAAAGTAAATATTTATCCCTATATCTTACAGTATTAAATTGGACCCTTTGATGACCGGAGCTCTGTATATATTAAATGCCCCGTTAATAAATATTCCCTCAAAGTGCAAGTGCTTGATTTACATAAATTAATAAATTAGCCTCAATTGAGGTTATTAAAGATGAACTGAAGTGTTATAAAGTGATTTAGTGCTTAATTGAAGTAAAATTAAATCTTCAAATTAAAATTCAAGTAGATTTTCAATGAATGTATTATATATACTTTATAATTTGAAATTCATAAACCGTTCATTAAGTAATAGTGAATATTGGATTATTAAAAATCAATTAAAACACCAATATTGAGTGCTAAAGTGCCAAAAGGTTGTGATAAATTCACTTATAAATCAATTACAGTTCATATATTACTAGCTATGTGAGAAAGTGGGAAAGAGAAATTGAAGATGGGTGGAGAAGTCCCAAGTAATCTAGCTGATCATTTAACTAACTGTGGGACCCCACAAAGAGGGAGAAGTCAGTGCTTCTGGGACTGTGGTCTCAATTCTATTTTATCTGGCTAAGTTGAAGCTATCTTTTAAAAAAAAAACACAAATCCCAGGGCACTTATAGTGAAACCAGTTAAAAAAGAGTACAGATAGGAATCTCCTTAGTCAGGGCTAAAAGGAGTGCCCAGGTCACTATCCACAATTATTATTTCTTAAAAAGAACCCCCCTAACGTTTTGTCTAAAAATGGTATAAACTGGAAAAAACAGGCCAAAGGCTCCAATCTAATACTGTAAGATTTAGGGATAAATATTTACTTTGGGTGGTTTTCTTGATTGAAAGGGGATACTTTCCTTCTTTTTTCTTGTATAAATCCTTAAATACTGACAGAAGTCAGATCCCCCTTCTTTTAATCAATTCTATATATCTGACGACAGATCATTTCCTTTTAATTGTAGTAGTCACTAGTAGTCATAGTACACCCCAGGCATGTAAGATAGAAAAGATCAATAAGCAATGGCAGTTCAGTACCCACATTTAGGAGAATTAGTAGGTTTACTTATCCCATACAAAGCAGAGTTAAAAGGGACCCATGTATTCTACCTACTGCTGGTTGGAATTCCCTCTGGGTATATTCACATCTAGACATGAATGCTAGCCTTTGGCCCTTATGCCACCAGGCCCGGACTGGCAATCTGTGGGTTCTGGCAAATGCCAGAGGGGCTGCTATAAAGTGCCATAGAAAGTCAGTATTTAGTGGGCTGGTGGGGGCTGTTTGGGTCTCTATGTGGGCTGATTGGGCCTCTGTGTACCTGAAATGCCAGGGCCTATTTTAATTCTCAGTCCGGACCTGTATGCCACTGATTGTTATCACTTTGGACCGACAGTAAGTATAGGGTATATATATAAGTATATGTGGGCTGTGCCTTCTTCTGCTCCTATCTTGCACTTAATGCAAGGTAGCCTGCAGAACAGGAGAATGCCAACATGCCTCCCCCCACCAGTTCATCACTTACACATGACTAATGCAGTTAGCATTGTATTAGCGAAGATAGCCGCACGTCTCTACACTCCAAAATGAAGGGCACAATGGCCAACACAGTGGGCAAAGTGAAAAAAAAATGGCAATGGCTCCTGCCATTAATACAGGGATTATTTTGCTAAAGGAACAGTAACATCAAAAAATGAAAGTGTTTTAAAGTAATACAAATATAATGCAGTGTTGCCCTGCATAGGTAAGACTGCTGTGTTTGCTTCAGAAACACTACTATTGTTTATAGAAACAAGCTGCTGTGTAGCCGTGGGGGCAGCCATTTAAAGGAGAAAAGGCTCAGGTTACACAGCAGATAAGCTCTGTAGAACATTATGGTGTTATCTGTTATCCATTAGTTAACCTGTGCCATATAGACCTTTTTCAATTTCCGCCATTGCTACACAGCAGCTTGTTTATATGAACTATAGTAATGTTTCTGAAGCAAATAGATCGGTTTTACCCATTATTGTTCTTTTAACAGTGCCTACAATGTGCAATGTAACCTGCACATGATTCATGTGCTTAGCAGTTATGATAGATATCATGTACCAAGCAGTATATGCAATATTGATTGGTTTACTCAACGTCATGGAATTCTGGCAACTTACCATCGAATTCTGGCAAAATATGTGCTGCATTGTGGGAAAAACACATAACTTTGCTGTGTTTGTAGTATAGGCTTTACATGTTACATAAGCGTCTATTGTAGGTTTAGTTTCCCTTTGAGCAGTTATGGGGCAGGTACCCATATACTTTGCCTTCCATGCATTGCAAGAAAAGGATCATAAGCAACAGAAGAACAAAGTTTGTTTTTGCTAAATACATGTTTTCAATGCATAACCCTAAACCTATTTGTCCTTAAGCTAGACATTCCAAAGAACATAATAAAGATGATTAATGAGGGATGTTAGATAGACAGTCTGTGGCTAAAACAACTGGAGACAGCATGGGCTTGGATGCAAATGAGAAAATATGTATCTGCTTTAGATATTACAGGGAAACAATGTTCAGCGCAGAGTCTCCTTATAATCAAAAGGTGATGTGATTATGTTTGTCCTTTCAAGTGCACATTACAGAGCAATTTGCCATACTCCACAGCAGGTATTAGGCTGTGTATATAAGGGTTTATAATCTATGGCAGGCTTTAGGCCTTTAGGCTGTATATATAAGGGTACATACTCACTGATGTTTCAGAATGCATTGGCAATGAGTTTTTGTAGATCAAAAGTTGTCTATCTCCAAACAGTGTCATTCTGTAGCTACTAAAGCAA
Source organism: Xenopus petersii (assembly GCA_038501925.1). Taxonomy (NCBI): domain Eukaryota; kingdom Metazoa; phylum Chordata; class Amphibia; order Anura; family Pipidae; genus Xenopus; species Xenopus petersii. Next base: position 115,043,236 of record CM076679.1, on the reverse strand, counting down.
ATAAAGTTCTGCATAAAAAAAGGCATAAACTCAAGGGATGAAAATAGAATTATGCCTCTTTATAGGTCCCTGGTAAGGCCTCATCTGGAGTATGCAGTGCAGTTTTGGACTCCAGTCCTTATGATGGATATAAATGAGCTGGAGAGACTGATAGTGATGGGCAAAAAAATTTGCCTATGGTGAATTCGCGGCGATTTTGCGCGTTTCACCATAGGCAAATTTTTTCGCAAAACTGCAATAGAAGTTCTTCGCGCGACAAACGGACATGCAGCCAATCAGATTTGAGCCGTCCCACTGTCTATATAAGGAGGTGTAGAGGCGGCCATTACTCAGTGCGTTTTTGGTAGGTTAGAGAGAGCAGGTTTGAGAGAGAGATTGGTGTTCGATTTAGCTAGTGGAGTTAGTTTAGAGAGCTTTTTTTTTTCTGAGTCAGTGCAAGTGGAGGTTGTGGATTTCAGTTTACTGTTTTCCCTCTTCTGCTTGCCTGCTCACCACCCAATAGCCCGTTTTAGGGCTAACTGTCTTTGTCTTTGTCTGTGTGTGTATCCCTTGTGGGTACACTTGTGCTGAGGCGATTTAGTTGAGGGTTTTTATTGTTTTCTCATTTCCTTCCCCGAAGTATCCACACCCTCCCTTATTTTATTTTTTTTTAAGTTTAGTTTGCCCAATATGACGGGCCGTGGGAGAGGGGGGAGGGGTCTGGGTGGTGGTGGTGGGAAGAAGGATGGGATAGGGAGGGGAGGCAGAGGAAGAGGCCGTGGTGCTGGCTGTGGGCATCCAACCCCACAACAGCCTAGCCCACGTACTATGCCCAGTCCGGGCACTGTAAAGCAGCAACAGCTGCTGCCAACGCAGCAGCCGCAGCAGCAGCAGCAGCTTCTGCCACAGCAGCAGGTGGCTGTGGGTCGCAGGAGCGGGGCAACTGGTCCACGTAGGACTGTGCCTGATTTTTTTGCCGCTGCTTCGCGACCCATACGCTCACAGCAGGCAGAGGCGGTGGTAGACTGGCTGACCCAGGCTACCTTGTCTGCAGCGGGCACCAGTGAGCAGCAGGAAGTGGCATCACCTGCTAGCTCAGAACTGGGGGACACTCCATCCCTCCTATTTGATCCTGAGGTGGACTTGGGCCCAGACACCCAGGATCTTTTTGATGATCAGGCAGGAATGGGGGGGCATTCATGTCTGATGAGGAGGAGGAGGTGGTCATGGCACAGCCCACATCACCAGTAGGGGATATTGGGCAGGGTCCCCTAATGGGAGGGCAGCAGGCCCAGACACCAGCATGCTGGATGTGAGACTTGATGCCATGTATGAGGCAGGGTCTGGTCTGGGGGAGGATGATGACAGGGACGGACCCTGGGAGCCAGCTCAGGAGGATAACAGCAGCAGTTCAGGGGGGGAACTGTGTGTTGTTGATGATGAGGAGGACGAAGAGCCGGCTCTACCAACCTCTGCTAGGGGGGGCAGGCAACAGGGCAGCACTGCACCTCGGTCCAAAGCCTCAGGGCATATGGGTGGGGACCATCCCCAGCCCTCCACAGCAGGCAAGGCAGTGGCCCGCACTTCAGCAGTGTGGGCATTTTTTACGTGCCAGGCAGAGGACCAGACGATAGCAGTGTGCCAGCTCTGCCGGCAGAAGGTTCGAAGGGGGCAGGCAGGGTCACATATGGGAACATCGGCTTTAAGTTCCCATATGAAACGTCATCACAGGATGACGTGGGAGCAGCACCAAAGTGGCAGGGCACCAGGGGGCAGTGGTGCTTCCCGTCCACCTCCTTCCATTCCTCAGGGAAGAGGTGCTAGCTCCCCAGACCCTGCCGCAAGGGAAGAGGATTCTGAGGCTCACAGTCGGAGGCGGCCACTGTGCAGCTCAGCATCTTCTGCAGCCTCCTCCATGCGACCTGCCGACGTGCTGGAATTCGACCCTGCACATGGTGGAGCGCCTCGTGGAGCAGCGCTGGGCCGTCAGCAATTACCTGCTGGAGCATAGTGCCAGGGGTACTCAGGAGGCAGATTTAGGCTACTTTAGCGCAAAGCAGTGGCAGCAGATGAGGCAGCTCTGCCGAGTACATGCCCTCTTTGAGCAGGCCACACACTTTGTTAGCAGGGACAATGCGTGTGTCAGCGATGTCATACACCTGGTGTTCCTCCTCAAGCGCACGTTGGATGGCCTGCTAGAGGAGGGTGACGTGCCTGAGGAGGAGGAGAGTAGGCCCCGTAGGCAGGCAGATGGGGCTGGGAGGAAGTATGTGGAGGAGATGGTGCCCGCTGAGGAGGATGAGGGAGAGGAGGACTGGGTGCCTGCACAGCATGGGGAGCAGGGCATGCGCCACCCAACCACCCCAGCTATTGTCCACGGCTGGGAGGGTATAGAGCAGGGGCAGGTCGAGCCAGATGACCTGCTGCATCTGGAGGGCAGTCAAGAAGAGGTTGGTCGGGGGCACCTCTTTTACATGGCTGCACATATGCAGACTTGCCTCCGGAGCGATCCCCGGGTCTGTTCCATCAAAGACCGGGATGATTATTGGGTGGCCACTTTGCTTGACCCACGGTACAAGGGAAAGTTGGGGGAGTTCCTTGTACCCAGCCAGAGAGAGAGGAGGGTGGGTCAATTGAGGAGGGCTCTGTGCTCAAAACTAGTGGAGGCCTTCCCCCAGTCTGACACATCTCAGGCCTCCACTACTCCACACACCCAGCAGAGACGGGTTGCTAGCAGCAGCAGCAGCAAAGGCGGAGATCTCATGGGTGTGTGGAAGAGCTTTTTCGAGCCTCAACGGGCAGCAGCAGGCCCGGTTAATATCCAAAGCCACCACCACCAGCGGGTGGAGCATATGGTGGCTGACTACATGGGGTCAGTCAGTGTGCAGGACGCCATTTGCCCTGATGATGACCCCATGCAGTTTTGGGTATTGAGGCTCGACCAGTGGCCAGAACTGGCACAGTACGCTCTGGAGGTGCTGGCTTGCCCCCCTGCCAGTGTCCTGTCAGAGCGTGTCTTCAGTGCCGCAGGTGGGGTGGTCACTGAGAAGCGGACACGGCTATCCACTGGCAGCGTGGATATGCTGTCATTTATAAAAATGAATGAGGCCTGGATAGGCGGGGATATCCAAGTGCCCATAGCAGACAGCAGAGACTAGCCTCATCTCCTCCTCCTCTTCCTCCTCCTAGCCTCCTCTCTCCATTGCTGCCTATACTCTCCTTCTCCGTAGTACTGCCTATCCCATCTGTCTGCACCTGCTGCCCTTGCTGTTGCCCTTGCTGCTGCTGCATTGTCGGTAAATGTTATATCTGGTGGGGGTCTATCATCATGGCTCCTACTGCTACTGCAGATACTACTGCTGCATTGTCGGCAAATGTTATATCTGGTGGGGGTCTATCATCAAGGCTCCTACTGCTACTGCAGATACTACTGCTGCATTGTCGGTAAATGTTATATCTGGTGGGGGTCTATCATCATGGCTCCTACTGCTACTGCAGATACTACTGCTGTATTGTCGGCAAATTTTTAATCTGGTGGGGGTCTATCATCAAGGCTCCTACTGCTAATTTTGTTTCTAATATTTCCTTAGTTGGCTAATTTCTTATGGTTGAGGCCTAATATGGCTTTATCTTTATCAAACGAATTGTGTTTGAGGCCTGCCTCATGTCAATGCTGCAGGTCCTAATAGTAAAATTCAATACTACTGCTGTTGCTACCACTGCCTCATCCTTTATCAAACGTGTTGTGTTTCAGGCAAATGTCATTGTCATCTGGTTGAGGCCTACCTCTTCTAATTTTCATTCTAATAATGTGTTCATTCCAATGCTAATAGAGATGAGAAGGAAAGTAGATTCCGCACACCAGCTTGTCAGTTAAAAAGCATCATCTTTATTCGACCATGTTAAAACACACGCTGCTTGACGCGTTTCGGGCTCAGCTGCCCTTAATCATAAGCATAGAAAAGGATAGCAGGAGTAACAGTTTAAATAGCTAATCCCTATAGTGACCTCCAATGGTCAGAGATAGGTATTTAATTGCAAAGTTATTTTAGTTACCAAAATTTAAAAGTTACCTGTCATAGTATATAAAGATACAAATCAATCATAGTTAAAACCAAAAAGATACAATATATGGAATTTTCACAAGTCAGATAGATAGTTGAAACATTATGAATAACCACTTAGTTACTTCAAGTAAAATGTGAAATATCAAATCTGGTATTTAACCCATCTGGATTACGTGTGTGTAAGGTCAGAATCCAAAAAGCTTCACGATTATTTAGAGACATGAGTGGATCGCCTCCCCTTATGGGGTAAATACTTTTTCAATTATTTTAACTCCTAAGTCCTGAACGCCAAGTTTGCTGCAGGATTTAAAGTGCTTGCCAATAGAGGATTTGATATCGCCTTTTTCTATTGCAAGTAGATGTTCTCTTATTCTATCTTTCAGGGGACGAATTGTACGTCCAACGTATTGTTTTAAACAGCATTTACATTCAAGTAAGTATACAACCCTACTGCTGCAACAATTATTGTATGTGCGATTATTATATATCTTTCCTGTAATATTTGATTTAAAATCTGTACTAATTGAAATAACAGAACATGTTTTGCATGGAAATTTCCCACATTTATAAGTGCCCTTTGTTGCCAGCCAGGTGTCAGATGACAGTAAACCTCGACTGGAAACCATACTCAGCGAAAGTTTAGTTCCCAAAGTGGGGGATCGTCTTGAGATTGTTTTTAGTTCACTTTCTTGTAATATTTTTTTCATAGTAGGATCATTATACAGAACTGGAATATGTTTACGTACAATTTTGCAGATATCATTGAATTCCATACTGTATTGTGTACTAAAATAAATCATGGTTTTGTCATTGCTATTGGCTAACGAACTCTTTTTACCATTATACCTTCTTTCTTTATTTTTATGTAAAAGATTATGTCTCTCCCTTATCCTAGCCCGTGGATAGGCTGATTCTACCAAATCTGGAGAATAGCCTCTATCTATAAGTTTATTTTTTAGAGTAGCAGATTGTTCATCATAAAACTCCAAAGACGAACAATTTCGTCTGAAACGCAAAAATTGGCTAAATGGAATACTTTTCTTGGTATGATGAGGGCAACAGCTATCCGCCCTCAAAATAGTATTACCTGCTGTAGGTTTAATATAAACTTTCGATTCAATTTTACCTGTATCAGAAGAACCAATTAACATAGTATCCAAAAATTCAATATGTGTGGGATTTTTGTTCAAAGTAAATGTCAAATTAAAAGAATTGGTATTCAAATAATCCAAAAACATTTTAAGCTCAATGGGAGATCCACGCCAAATAAATATTAGATCGTCTATATAGCGACCGTACCAAACAATACAGTCACTAAAAGAATTATTCTCTCCAAAGACGTTAATTTTTTCCCACCAACCCATGTAAAGATTAGCATAGGAAGGTGAGAAAGCAGCACCCATTGCCGCTCCACGTCTCTGGAGGTAATAAGATCCATCAAAGTAGAAATAGTTATGTGTTATAAGAAATTCCAAAGCCAAGTTCAAAAAGAGTATACAATCTTGGGAATATAGTTCCGAATTAGTGAGCATGTGGCTGATACATTCTAAGCCTTTTGAGTGTGGAATTGACGAGTATAATGATTGAACATCCATGGTAACCCATGTATATTCATTACACCAGGTTATGTCCCCAAGAATTGATAACAAATGACCAGTATCTTTAAGGTAAGATTTTAGGTTTCTCACAATATTCAGTCCAATGCTACCACATAGTTGGCAAATGCCTTCTGGTTGAGGCCTACCTATACCGTCATGCGATTTAAAATATTGAGTATTATTCCAGTACTGCTGCTGCTGCTACTACTACTACTATTGCCACATGCTTGGCAAATGTCATTATCTTTTGGTTGAAGCCTACCTTTTCTAATTTTAATTCTAATAATGTTGTTTCTATGTAAGGAGATGACCTGGTGGTCTAGTGGGGGGACAGCAGGGATTCCCACCATGATCCCTGTGCACCTCCTCTTCTGCCGTCCGGTCTTTTAGTGTGAGTGCGCACCCACTTCCGGGTTCTTAAAGGCGCATGCAATGGCGCGAAATTCAAAAGTTTAAAAGGCCAGCTCTGCCTTCTGCATGCTGCCCGTGATAGGATTTTTTCCTGGTGTCTTTTGAGCTTTAAGCGTCTGAATCTGTTCGTCTTTGATCTTCTGTTGTGACCCTACCTGTTCCTGACTACTCTGATATCTGAAATACACCCTAGCCTGTATCTCGACTACTCCTTCTGCCTAATCCACTTCTGACTGATTACCCGGTGTTGACCTTTGCCTGCTAGACTTCTCCGATATCCACCTGCCTCGACCCAGCCTGTCTGACCACCAACTTGCTTCAGCCTATTTGTGCTGTGACCTTCGGCCTAACAGACTCTTTCAACAGTCATGCCCCTTTGCTTGTCAGAACTCCTCGCCTTGCTCCTCTCGTAAAGTCCAGGTGGCATCTGAGTAGCTGAGGGCTACTCCCGAAGCCAAAGGTGGTCATATTAACTGGTGAAGCCGAGCCGAGACCAGGGAGCTTGGCATCTGTTCTGGTTTAGGGTGCTGACCGTGAAATTCTAATAGTGTCACATAGCTAGCAAATGTCATCTGGTTGGGGTCTGCCAAGGCTCCTAATAACAATGTTGCTTCTAATGCTGCCTGATAGTTGGAAAATTTCTTTTGGTTGAGGCCTACCTATATCGTCATCTAATTTTCATTCTAATAATGTGTTCATTCCAATACTGCTACATAGTTGATATAAATGTATTCTGGTTGAGGTCTACCTCCTAACTTTCTAATAATGTTACTTCTAATAGTGATGCATGGTTCTCAAATATAGTGACAATGATATTAAAATTAACAGAAAATCATAATGTATTAGAGTTACAGAACTCAGTCATTAGCCAATTTGGCGCTTGCGCGTCAAGTACGGTGCTTGCGCGTCAAGTACAGTGCTTGCGCGTCAAGTACGGCGCTTGAGTGTCAAGTACGGTGCTTGAGCGTCAAGTACGGCGCTTGCGCGTCAAGTATGGCGCTTGCGCCTCAAGTTCCTGTGCGTGCGCGCGTCAACATGGGCGTTGCCAATATATAAATACTCTATTCCCTGCCCACTTGTAGAGAGAGATTCCCTGCCTGAGATGTCTGGACCAGGAGGTATGCGTGAGGAGGAAGTGAGGGACCTCATAAGGTTCCTCCACCTGCAGAGATATGACACCATCCCTCCCGGCACTCCTGGTATCCAGGCACTCAGGCGGCATATAATGATGAGCCTCAGGCACAGGCTGAGGCATAGATATGCGCTGAGGCACGGAGTGCGCGTGCTCCAAAGGATTTGGAGCGATTTGAAGAGGCGCCACCCCGTGCTTGTGGACGAGGTGCAGCAGGAAGTGGAAGGTAGTTATTTAAATAGAAAGCATAAACTGCTCTTGTTAATTACAATAATGTCCAGACTTATAGTATATTATAATGATTTGCTATTTTAGAGCAAAAATGTATTTCAGTGAATATTTTAATTAGGATTGGAACAGTTGAGTGTCATTTAATTGCAGACAAGTTAGATAAAAAGTAAATGAGCTGTCAAATGGAGATTATCTTATGCAAAAAACTCTCTTAATGGTTTTGCTCGGCCCCATACTTGCCATCCATATCAATGATAGGTTTTTTGTAGTTACACATCACCTCCGCCTGTATAATTTGTACTGTACAAATGCAAGTGCTGTATTACTCAAAATGGAATTCTTTGATTGCCAGCGGAGTGGATGCCTGCTGGAGAGCCCGCTGCAGCACCGGCAGGAGGGGCTGCGGAAGAGGCAGGAGGGGCTGCGGAAGAGGCGTGAGGGGCTGCGGAAGAGGCAGGAGGGGCTGCAGAAGATGCAGGAGGGGCTGCATCTCCTCCCCCCACTACACCACCATCTCCTCCAGCAGGCCTTATAGAGGGGCCAGAGGCAGCAGCACCAGCAGCAGCACCACCAGCACCAGAAGCAGCAGCAGCAGATGGTGGGGACCTCACCGAACTTATTAGAGGCCTAGTCCAGCAGGTGTCTCAACTTCAACAGGAAGTGAGAGAGATCAGGCGCCTGCTGGACAATATGAGTCCGCCTCCTCCTCCTCCTCCTCCAGTTTAATGTTTTTATTTATTTTAATAGCACTGTTGTGCTGGTTTTTTTTTTTTTTTTTTTTTAATTTATATAAAGTTTTTTCAAACTTATATATTTGGAGTTTATTTTTCATTTAACTAGGACTCGCATGGTACTTGAAGTTGTTTGGATAATATAACACAAGTATCATTACTTACATTTTCACATAAATATATATATATATATATATAAGTATAGATGGTACTTTTTGGTTTAATAGCAATATAGACTGAGAGACAGAGTAGTAGTAGATACCATGACCAGTCGACCAGAGCTAATGTAAAAAATTACAGATTTTTTTATAAGAAACTGGCAAAATATGACACTTTCTTTGGAAAAGAGCCTCTAACAATGTATATGGGCAGGACGTGTGTGTAGCAGTTACTGAGAGAAACATAACTGTCAAATGTTCTTCCCATTGACTCTAAAGCAAACATGCCATACTGTATGCCGTATTCGTTTATCACAGTGTAGCTTGAAATTGGGTAAAAGTTTTAATGGGAGCATCAAAGATACATCTGGTCTGGGAGGCAAAACAGGCCCTGGGCCCCTGGCATTCAAGTAATGAGAGTCCCAAACAGGCCCATCAGCCAACTAAATAATGACTTTCTATGGCACCTGATAGCAGCCCCTCTGGTACTTGTCAGAAGCTACAGATTGCCAGTCCAGGCCTGTCCAAAGCAGAAAAAAGGTGACACAAACAAAGCCATAGGGACAGATTTATAAAGGGGGTTAGTGGCTACTCTTAGTTACAGTTCACTAGACTTGCCTTCAGCTCTGACTTGCATAGTGCATAAAACATCCTCATTCTTCAGTTACTTACATTATCATTTTTAAGTGGAATATCATCTAAGTACTAAATGCTGCCGTCTTTTCCTTTTTCATGCTGATAGGCTGCAAAAGTGTTTACATTTTTTTCTGTAACTGATTTCCACCATACATTTTATAACATATGGGACCATTATTTTACACCAAACTTTTGGTGAATTTTCACCCTATAGTAGATGTGCCCCATAAAATGTAGACAAATCCAGCAGATACGTGTGCTTCGAACTCGACGCCCGTCAACGTCAAACTCGACGCCCGTCAACTTCAAACTCGACGCCCGTCAACTTCAAACTCGACACGCATCAACTTCGAACTTGACGCGCGACAAGATCGTCGCACGTCAAAACGAGTCGCGCTGCAGCAGTTTCGCAAATTTTTCACAGTTTCGTGAATTTTGCTAGAAATTCGCAAAAAATTTGGCGAAGCGAATCGTCACAGATTCGCCCATCACTAGAGACTGAGTGCAGCTAAACTGATTAGAGGGATGGAAGACTTACTGTAAATTATGAGGGTAGATTGTGTAACACCCTCTTGGCAACCTGAGTTACCTTTGCAAGGTGAAAGGGTACTGGGAAGGTACTTGCTCCCACATGGCAGGCACACAAAAAGCCTGTATCACAATAGGAGACACACTGGATCCTTTTCATTTTCTCCACCCTCCCCAGGCAGACTCACCTGGGGGCTCACACAGAGCTGGCAGGCTCACACAGAGCTGAAACAGGCATCCACGTGATGGCACCCTTAAAGACTCCAAGCTCTCCGAGCCCGGCACACACTTGCTTGATCCGCAGCTGAACTATAGCTCCCAGCACTGTCCATAGTGCAAGAACACAAAGTCCAGGTTTTGACAATTAGGAGCTTAAGACCCTCCTGGTCTAGCTTCCAGGCTTGGGGCTGCTGCACCCCAGCCTCCAGGGCTCCTGCCCCTACATCTCTGAAGCCTGATTCTTTCCACTATCCTCAGTGAAGTAAAATCAGCAAATCTCTGTCCATTGAAAGCAGGAATGCCTGTGAGCACATGGCATCTCCTATATATTGAAAGGTGGTGCAGCAGCGACACCTTGTGACACCCTCCGGTTTCTGCACATGCTTCACTGGGACAAGGCTCCAGCCCCTCCCAAAGCTCTAGGTAGAGCCTGTAACTGCACAGAATCGGGATTTCCACCATGTGGTTCAGGCTGTAGGGGAATTAACCCTATGGGTCCCTACAATTGTCAAATTTGAGGTTGTTCTCTGTGGGAAAAAAAGACGATTGAGAGGGGACATGATTACACTTTACAAGTACATTAGAGGACATTATAGACAAATATCAGGCAATCTTTTCACTCATGAAGTGGATCACCATACCAGAGGCCCCCCCTTCAGACTAGAAGAAAAGAACTTTCATTTGAAGCAACGTAGGTGGTTCTTCACAGTCAGGACAGTGAGGTTGTGGAATGCACTGCCAGGTGATGTTGTGATGACTGATTCTGTTAATGCCTTTAAGAGTGGCTTGGATGATTTCTTGGAGAAGCATAATATCCAAGGCTATAGTGAAACTAAAATCAACAATTTATATAGATTTGGGTATATATAGTTTGTGAGTATATGAAGGGGTCATTGTGAATTTGTGTAAATGTATGTGCACTGGGTTTCATTTGAAGAGGTTGAACTTGTTGGTCTTTTTTCAACGTGATTTAACTATGTAAACTGTGTAACTGTGTACTTCTACAAAGCTATGAGTCTGTTTTGTACAAACAGTTATGCCCTTTGTATCTCTGTACCCATAGGAGCACAAACTTATCCTGCATGCATTAGGGTATGTTTGGGTATGGAACATGGGGTGCTTTCAGGCACTTTGAGTTTTTAAGTAGCCTAAAAACATGGGACCATAGCCCTCTGAAATCACCCTCAATAGACTTGCATTGAGAATCAGCAGATTCCTGGAAAAACATAATGATGTCCAAATATTTTCTATACCTTGTTATTCACTCCTGAAAATGCCAGGCAGGATTGGATCTTTCTGAACCATGCTACAGTGTAGATTTCCCTTATTATGCACAGTACAAAGAAACTCTACTGCTTGTGTGACTTTTGGGTTACAATCTGCTAAAGAATGTAAATTGCTTTCATCTGGAGCCACAGCACATAGTGGTAGGAGGATGGGGGCCTTATTACCTACTATTGGTTAAGTGAAACTAATTACACTGTCATGCAAGTGAGTGTCAAGCTTACAATTCAGAACTTGTAGTTGGGCACAGAGATAGTAGGGAGCAGAGATACCTGCCTAAGACACAACCCTTTTTGATAATAGAAAGGGGTGGTGTAATTTCAGAAAATGTAATATACAGTAGTTGCTAAAATTGCTGGGGAGGTGTCGCATATGTGATATATGTGAATAATCCACCAAGATGAAAGTGGAGAGTTACAATCTCTTTCTGAGAACAGAAATACTTTGTATGGAGAACCAACAGGACACAGCAGAGATGATTGTAAGCTTAGTAGAACACTGAGGTTCTGAGCTTCTAAACATTACCCCAGCTCTCCTTGTTTCTGCTCACTCTTGCCATGGCATCTACTTCTGTTGCTTTCAGACAGGGGCTCACGTTGTGCTGGAACAGTGTGTATGTGTTCTGGGGCCGGAGTAAAGAGAACCAAAGATTCTTGGCCCTGCTTTCCTTGGGGGACCTGGAGCAGTGGCTGGGTGGTCCAATTTGAATGTCATTGGCTCACTATGGCAACCAGATAGCATTATAGTTGCAGAAACTGAAAAGGTGCTTAGGACATGTCCAATAACACATTTGAATTCCCCTGTGCACATCCTGTAAATAGAAGGAGAGAAGCAAAGGAGAGATGTGAGAGCAGTGGAATATCCAAAGCAAACATTGACACAGCTGGATCAGTGCACAACCCAAAGCAATTCTAAGAGGAGAAAACACAACCCCTGGATTGAATACAGTCATCAACACTGTGCAGAGCATGTTAGCACCTTTATCAGCACTGGGCTGAGTCTGTCCATATCTCGGTACAAGGCGGAACTGCTTATGATCATATTCTGTGCGAAATTAGAACTCCCCTGTTACCGATGAGATATACTGAAATTCTGCATAGCACTTATTTTATGGTTATGCTGTCACACACCAGAGCAGGGATTCAAAGCCTTGCTGTAAAGCTGCCCCCAGTGTAGTTTCCCAGTAGATCCTCATAGGAACACAGCAGTTAGCACATAACCCCTCCTGTTTGAATCAGTCTGCTGACTGGATAAAGCAACTTAAAGCAAACAAATCATCTGAAAGGGATAAGTATTTATTAACTGCTATTTTATATTAAAGGAAAACTATACCACCAAAATGAATACTTAAGCAACAGATAGTTTATATCAAATTGAATGACATATTAAAGAATCTTACCAAACTGGAATATATATTTACATAAATATTGCCTTTTTACATCTCTTGCCTTGAACCACCATTTCGTGACTCTATCTGTGCTGCCTCAGAGATCACCTGACCAGAAATACTACAACACTAACTGTAACAGGAAGAAGTGAGGAAGCAAAAGGCAGAACTCTGTCTGTTAATTGGCTCATGTGACCTAACATGTGGTTTGTATGTGAGCACAGTGAATCTTACGATCTCTGGGGGCGGCCCTTATTTTTTAAAATGGCAATTTTCTATTTATGATTACCCAATGGCACATACTACTAAAAAAGTATATTATTATGATAATGGTTCATTTACATGAAGCAGGGTTTTACACATGAGCTGTTTTACTCAGTATCTTTTAATAGAGACCTACATTGTTTGGGGGGTATAGTTTTCCTTTAAGGTTTATATTTAACTACTGTGGTTTTATTTTTTAAAGGTTTTTTTTTTTTTCTGTCTTGGGTGCTAAACAGCAAAGTTTGGTGTGCTAGTGTGCTTACAGCAAGTTTGTCACAACCTGCTTTACTTTGCAGTTTTCCCTCCGTTTGAGGGGGTGGGGTTTGATTAGTTGCACCTGAACAGACTGTATAAATAGAACCCCTGGGACTCCAGTGGAGCTTGCTCTAGTGTTAGCTTCTCTTAAGTGTTTGCTCGTTAAGTGGGGGATCTATAAGTGGAGTTATAAGTGGGGGATCTATAAGTGGAGTTATAAACACCGGAGTTGAAAACTAAAGGAGGTTCAAACTAGGTCAAAAGTTTGTTCTAAACCCTAATTTTATTTTATTTATTTTTAGTTTTTCCTGTTTTGAATTGTAACTGGCACAATGAGTGCTAGCAAGATTGAAGGTCTGACTCAGTGCACAGTCTGCCATATGTATGCAGATTTGGAACAAGAGATCCAAAATGCTTACCTCTGTGGTGGTTGTGAGCAAATTGCCACTTTGGCGGCTCACTAGAGCAACAAATTGCAACATTGCGGTCGATTGACAATCTTGAAAGGAGTCTTTTGCTCACTGAGCAGGACCTAGCGGGGTCAGATAGTTTGGGGGGAACAGAACAGCAGCAGGATATTGAGGCAGCTAGCTGGGTGACAGTTAGAAAATCTAAGGTGGGGAAAAGGAAAATGGAGGCTGATCCAGAGATTATACATCGCAACAAATTTGCCAGATTGTGTGAAGATGATGGGAGTATGAACTCTGGATTGGCAATTCTAGATGGGGCTGACCTCTCTAACAGCCGGGAGACCAGTTTCTCTAGTAGTGGTGGGGAGGAGAGTAGAGTCAGGCCTAAGCAGATTGTGGTTGTAGGGGACTCAATTATTAGGAAAGTGGATAGGGTAATTTGTCGTCCGGATCGCTACAACCGAACAGTTTGCTGTCTACCTGGTGCCAGGGTTTGGCATGTGGTTGATCGGATAGACAAATTATTGGGTGGGGCTGGGCATGACCCAGCTGTCTTAGTGCATATCGGTACTAATGACAAAATAAATGGTAGATGGAAGACCTTAAAGAATGATTTCAGGGATCTAGGCTCTAAGATCAAGGAAAGGTCTTCCAATGTCATCTTTTCTGAAATTTTGCCTGTGCCACGTGCAAGTTTAGGAAAACAGCGGGAGTTTAGGGAGCTAAATGCGTGGCTCAAGTCTTTGTGCAGGAAGGAAGAGTTTGGGTTCCTAGAGCACTGGGCTGATTTTTCGTTGGGGTACAACTTATACAGTCGTGACGGTTTGCACCTCAATGGAAGGGGGTCCGCGGTGCTAGGGGAAAGAATGGCTAAGAGGTTGGAGGAGAGTTTAAACTAGGCAAGAGGGGGGTGGGTGAGATAAAGAATTATGGGGAAGCTAGGGAAGACGGGGCAGTGGGGTCAGTAAGGGGTCATGGGGGAGGAGTGAGGGGGGCATACAGTTTACCAGCTAAGGAGGTTACAAGGAAAACAGATTAATACTAACTTAACGTATAATTCTTCACTAAGTAATGCTAATTTCAAAAGTAAAAGTAGTAACCTCCGCTGTATGCTGGCAAATGCACGGAGTTTGTCAGGTAAAATGGGAGACCTGGAATTAATTGCATGCTCTAAAAATTATGATATAATTGGTATCACTGAGACCTGGTGGGATGAAACATGTGACTGGATTGTGTATTTAAATGGTTACACCCTTTTTAGGAGGGACAGAGGGATTAAAAAGGGTGGAGGAGTGTGTTTGTATGTAAAGCCTGAATTAAAGCCATGCGCTAAAGAAATAACAATAGCTGGCACTGGTGAGGGTGTAGAATCACTCTGGGTAGAGATTTTGACTGGGCAAAAGGTAACAAAAAAAATTATCATTGGTGTATGCTATAAACCACCTCGTATAAGTGTCGAGTATGAAGCCCAGCTACTCTTGCAGATACAAGCGGCTTCACAGCTGGGTCAAGTTGTTGCTATCGGTGACTTCAATTATCCAGACATTGACTGGGGTAATGGGGTTGCTAAGACAGAAAAAGTTAGTAGGTTTGTAAATATGCTGAATGACAACTTTTTATTCCAGCTCGTTCAAGAACCTACTAGGAATAACTCTCTTTTGGACCTTGTAATAACTAACAATACTGAACTCATCTCTAACATTTGTGTGGGTGAGCATTTAGGGAATAGTGATCATAACATGGTCTCCTTTGAGATTCTGTTGCAGAAGCAATTCTATAAGGGAGTAACTAAAACACTAAATTTCAGACGTGCAAACTTTGACAGTATAAGGGCATCTCTGCAACATATTAAGTGGGAAATGCTTTTCTCTGGGTTAAACACAGAACAAAAATGGGAAGTCTTTAAAATGCTGCTTAATAAATATACTTGTCAGTATATTCCACTTGTGAGCAAGGAACGTCATTGCAAAGCAAAACCTTTTTGGTTCAATAGAAGCGTTGGTGTTGAGGTGGGTAAGAAAAGACGTGCTTTTAAAGCTTTCAAGTTAGCTGGTACAGCCGAATCATTTATAAGGTACAAGGAGGCCAATAAATCATGCAAAGAAGCTATAAGGCAATCTAAAATTGCTATAGAAATGGATATTGCAGCAAGCAGTAAAAAAAATCCAAAATTATTTTTTAAATATGTTAATAGTAAAAAAATGAAGCAGGAAGGGGTGGGTCCCTTACTATCAGAGGGGGGTCAGCTGGTTGATGAAAACAAAATAAAAGCCCAAATTCTGAACTCATATTTTTCATCTGTCTACACAAATGAGGAATCAGTAAGTGAAGGTTTCCTTCTTAACAGTCCCAATTCTAGTAATACAACTAATGATGCATGGTTCACACATGATGAAATTCAAAAGAGACTAGAACATGTTAAGATTAACAAAGGTCCAGGGCCAGATGGTATTCATCCCAGGGTAATTAGCGAGCTTAGCTCTGTGATTGCCAAACCTCTTTACTTAATTTTTCAGGATTCATTGAGATCTGGCATAGTGCCTAGAGATTGGCGAATTGCTAATGTGGTGCCTCTATTCAAAAAAGGATCCCGTTCTCAGCCTCAAAACTATAGGCCAGTTAGTCTGACGTCAGTGGTAGGAAAGCTTTTCGAAGGGTTAATAAAGGATAAGATACTGGACTTCATAGCAAATCATAATACTATGAGTTTGTGCCAGCATGGTTTTATGTGTAATAGATCTTGCCAGACTAACTTAATTTCTTTTTATGAGAATGTAAGTAGAGACCTCGATTCTGGGATGGCAGTGGATGTGATTTACTTAGATTTTGCTAAAGCATTTGATACAGTGCCACACAAAAGGTTACTGGTTAAATTAAGGAATGTTGGCCTGGAACATAGTATTTGTACCTGGATAGAGAACTGGCTAAAAGATAGACTACAAAGAGTGGTGGTAAATGGAACATTTTCTAATTGGACCAGTGTTGTTAGTGGAGTACCGCAGGGCTCTGTACTAGGTCCCTTGCTTTTCAACTTGTTTATTAATGACCTGGAGGTGGGCATTGAAAGTACTGTTTCTATTTTCGCAGATGATACTAAATTGTGCAGAACTATAGGTTCCATGCAGGATGCTGCCACTTTGCAGAGTGATTTGTCTAAACTGGAAAACTGGGCAGAAAACTGGAAAATGCGGTTCAATGTTGATAAATGCAAGGTTATGCACTTTGGCAAAAATAATATAAATGCAAGTTATACACTAAATGGCAGTGTGTTGGGAGTTTCCTTAAATGAGAAGGATCTAGGGGTCTTTGTAGATAACACGTTGTCTAATTCTGGGCAGTGTCATTCTGTGGCTACTAAAGCAAATAAAGTTCTGTCTTGCATAAAAAAGGGCATTAACTCAAGGGATGAAAACATAATTATGCCTCTTTATAGGTCCCTGGTAAGGCCTCATCTGGAGTATGCAGTGCAGTTTTGGACTCCAGTCCTTAAGAGGGATACAAATGAGCTGGAGAGAGTGCAGAGACGTGCAACTAAATTGGTTAGAGGGATGGAAGACAAATTATGAGGGTAGACTGTCAAGGTTGGGGTTGTTTTCTCTGGAAAAAAGGCGCTTGCGAGGGGACATGATTACACTTTACAAGTACATTAGAGGACATTATAGACAAATGGCAGGGGACCTTTTTACCCATAAAGTGGATCACCGTACCAGAGGCCTCCCCTTTAGACTAGAAGAAAAGAACTTTCATTTGAAGCAACGTAGGGGGTTCTTCACAGTCAGTACAGTGAGGTTGTGGAATGCACTGCCGGGTGATGTTGTGATGCTGATTCAGTTAATGCCTTTAAGAATGGCTTGGATGATTTTTTGAACAGACATAATATCAAAGGCTATTGTGATACTAAGCTCTATAGTTAGTATGGGTATGGGTATATAGAATTTAATTAAAAGTAGAGAGGGGTGTATGTATGGATGCTGGGTTTTCATTTGGAGGGGTTGAACTTGATGGACTTTGTCTTTTTTCAACCCAATTTAACTATGTAACTAACTATGTAACTATACATTTTCCCAAAGTTCAGTCATTACACAACTAACTTTAATCAAAGATATTCAGTCTATGGCACTCCAGATGTCGTTAAACAGCTTCCAGTAGCAGAACAAAATTATGTAGGGCTCAATTGTCACCCATCAATAGAACACAGTGACCCAACCTTAAGGCCCATGGGGGGGTTATATAATAAAAGGCACTAAGTTTGCCCAGGACCAATACCCGTTACCCCACCAATCAGCAGATAGCATTTACTGGTCACCTGTAAATAATTCTGCAATTGCCCAGCTATAGGCTGTCAGGAGGATGATTGTGCTGTAGTGTAAAAGGTAGCTAAAGGGAAACTCCACACAAACACAACTTAAGCTTTTTGAAAAGTAAACATAATTTCAAGCAACTTTGCAATATACATCAATTAAAAAATATGTAGACATGTCATGATTTTTAATGGTTTGGAACAGTTGCCTAAGCCTAGCCCCTGCTGATCTCTCTGACTACTTTTCTGAACTGGCTGACTACTGTTACTTTGCATCAGCAGCAATCTGTCCTTAGCCTGTATCCTCCAAACCCCAAAATTCCCTGCACACGTGATTTCAATAAGGAAAGGAACATCACAGTGCAATGCATTGTGGGTTATGTAGTTCCTGCATGCTGTCTGTAAGATGTGGAGAAGTTGTTACAATTTGTAACATCAGTGTTTAGTCCCTCCTTCCCTGCCAGGATTTCAAATGATGCAAAAAGAGAAGAACTGTTAAACAGCTGGATTTCAGCATATTCATACTTTTTAAAGAAACTGGTAACTGTGATGATTATATTAGAGGTTTCTGTTTTATGTGGGCCTCTTTATCACATTTTGGTTTGGAAGCCGGAGTTCCCCTTTAAGCTGGTTATTTACTGGCCAACATTGTCTAATGACTTGACCACTCACTACAAGCAACGTAAAGGGGTGGTTCAATTTTAGGTTTCCTTTTAATATGTTATAGCATAGCTAATTCGAAGCAACTTATCCGTTGGTTTTCATTTTTTATTTGTTATAGTTTTAAATAATTTACCTTCATCTTCTAAATCAGTCCAGCTTTCAAAGAAAAAACAGATGTTCTGTAAGGCTACAAATGTATTGCCATTGCTTCTTTTTTATTACTCATCTTTCTATTCAGGCCTCTCCTATTCACATTCCAGTCTATTATTCAAATCAATGCATGGTTGCTAGGGTCATTTGGACCGGAGCAACTAGACGAAATCAGTGCCGAAATTGTACATTAGCACGCGGCACCTCTCGGTCCTTCCTGCCAGTGTTCCAAATTGACACATAGAAAACCCTGGAGCTACTGCTACGTTTTAACCAGACAGAAATGACTCTGATGTACACAAGCTCCACTGCACTCATTTTAATGCATTGGCTGCAATTACGATAGACACATAACCCACTGGTAACCCTGGATGACACTGGAATTATGGGAAAAAAATACATTATACTACACAAGCCTGGAAAACCTTAAAGGGATCCTGTCATCAGAAAACATGTTTTTTTCAAAACGCATCAGTTAATAGTGCTACTCCAGCAGAATTCTGCACTGAAATCCATTACTCAAAAGAGCAAACAGATTTTTTTATATTCAATTTTGAAATCTGACATGGAGCTAGACATTTTGTCAATTTCCCAGCTCCCCCTGGTCATGTGACTTGTGCCTGCACTTTAGGAGAGAAATGCTTTCTGGCAGGCTGCTGTTTTTTCTTCTCAATGTAACTGAATGTGTCTCAGTGGGACATGGGTTTTTGAGACATGAGTGCTGTTCTTAGATCTACCAGGCAGCTGTTATCTTGTGTTAGGGAGCTGCTATCTGGTTACCTTCCCATTGTTCTTTTGTTTGGCTGCTGGGGGGAAAAAGGGAGGGGGTGATATCACTCCAACTTGCAGTACAGCAGTAAAGAGTGATTGAAGTGTATCAGAGCACAAATCACATGACCTGGGACATCTGGGAAATTGACAATATGTCTAGCCCCATGTCAGATTTCAAAATTGAATATAAAAAAATCTGTTTGCTCTATTCTCTTTTGAGAAATGGATTTCAGTGCAGAATTCTGCTGGAGCAGCACTATTAACTGATTCATTTTGAATTTTTTTTCCCCATGACATTTAATAAAATAAAATAGAGTTGTTATTAGGGATGCACCGAATCCAGGATTCGGTTCGGGATTCGGCCAGGATTCGGCCTTTTTCAGCAGGATTCGGATTCGGCCGAATCCTTCTGTCCAGCCGAACCGAATCTGAATCCTAATTTGCATATGCAAATTAGGGGCGGAGAGGGAAATCGCGTGACTTTTTGTCACAAAACAAGGAAGTAAAAAATGTTTTCCCCTTCCCACCCCTAATTTGCATATGCAAATTAGGGTTCGGATTCGGTTCGGTATTCGGCCGAATCCTTCGTGAAGGATTCGGGGGTTCGGCCGAATCCAAAATAGTGGATTCGGTGCATCCCTAGTTGTTATATTGCCCTACACATGTGCCCAGTGCATAGTTTACATGCCCCTGTATCTGGTGCAGGTGCCCCTACTTCTCCTGTCTATATCCCCACTTACAAATCTCCACTTCTTAATGTTGGACAGAAGGAACACAGTTCACATAGAATAAAAATGGCAGTGTGCATATGTACAAATGATACAGAGAACAGCACAATTCTGCAGTTGTAGCGAAATCTGTCATTTCTCTGGCAGCCAAGAGTCATCTTTTTATGTATCCATTAAGAGTTAAAGAATTGAGTCAGTGGTTGGGGTCAAGGCTTGTGGTTAAGGCTGGTCTGCTGCAAAGGGCCCCCAAGACTTTCTTAAGTAAAATAATTCCTGTAGACTGATGGAGCAGAACATACAAACCACACATCAGTCTTTAAGACAGCTGATGGCTGCTTGATGTTCACAGGGTCAGTGTTATTGGATCATATATTTTGTGAGCTTTTGCTCCTTTTATGGTATCAGAAATATTCTTTGTAAACCTGAAGCGCTCCAAGAGATTCAGCATAATAAAAAAGTTAAAGCCTCCAAATGGGTTTATTTTGGCAGCCTCTTAGCAGTTCAGTCCTCTGGATTATGCGTTCAGTACAAGATATAGCGGGAGGTGCATTGGGACCTGTTGTCCAGAAACCCATTATCTTAGTCATGAAACATGTACAACTGTCCCAAGCCTTAGAGGACTTGCATTAGGGAACACAAATCAACTGCCTTGAGCCATACAGACTGGGTAAAGATCAACAACACATTAGCAACTTATATTTAATTTGGGATAATATAGTCCCCATTCAGCTTCTTTGGGTCACCGCCAAGAGTTGCTGTTGCGAAAAATTTAATGGGGCTAATTCAGCAACATTATTTGGTGAAGTTGCACATAGCAACCAATCAGGTGTTTGTTTTTCTTTTCTCAATTGTAGCAAACAGATTAAAATGTTGATTGGTTGCTACTGGCACTAATGTGATGTTGCACCTCTGTTATTAAACTAGCCAATGAATGTTAGAATTTGTCTCATAAAGTCACATAAAGGCCAACAGTGTTGCAATGGGCCTCCTATTGCCCAAAGGAAACCTCAAAATACAGAATGGGCTGTAGATAGAATGTTATAAATATTGCATAAGCTTATGGTGGAACAAGGTAGGGCTGTTAGGGTTTGTCCATATCAGGCACCCACCAGTGTCTAAGCCCACCAAGAAATCATCTGGTACTCTGGTAGGCCAGTCTGACTTTGGTCAGTCTAATATAGGAGCTTCTATCATACTTTGGAATTCTGAAAAGGAAAATGTTAAGGCACAGTACCTTCTCATAGTGTGTTTGGTAATTGAATCTGGACCTGGTATTGCACTGCACTGCATACACAACAGACTGTATGGAAGGGCAAAGTCTGGACATGATTCTTGCATGGAGACAATATGGGCTATTGTGGAATCAGCGGAAGCTGTTCTATCTCTTCTTAGTGGTTGAGTCAGTGCCTGGTATTTCTGGGCTTCCATTTACACACTTATTATTCGCTGCCCTTGCCATATGTAACTTGTTGCACAGTGCACTAATCCAATATGGCACCAGGATGCTACTGCAGGGGTCATCTCTGCCTTTCCTCAAGATCTTTGCTTTGCACAGTCATTGTTTTCACCTTACTGTATTTATCGCTATATGCCACACGCTCAAGTTGGCACTCAGGGAGTTAAAGTGCAACTAATGGCACAGGACTTTTCCTGCACACTCGGAGAGGCATATTTTCTGGCAATCGTGAGACTTTGGGATATTTCCTGCCCATTCCACCCCCACATTCCATAGGTACAGCAATGAATACTGTAAAGATAAACAGCGGGCTGCTAAATGTTTCTTCAAAAGGAGTTCTACAATTGCTTAATGGCTGCTTTCCCTGGCATGTCTGAATTTATTTTAATTTGAAGATCACTGGCAAAAATATTGAGATACTGAACTGAAATTATTTTCATTCCAGAAATCCCTTTGCATAGGAGAGGGCCTTATTATATGGTTACCATTGCTATACATGCTATAGATGTTACCTTGAAAGTAAAATACCCAAATTGAATGGACTGTTTAATAAGAACCAGTAAATGAAACCTACCCTAAAATCATTTTCATATAATGTTCACTCGATTGCATTTTGGAGAACTCAGCAGAAAGGGCTTTCCACTGAACACATTAGAGATCATTTGCTAACTCAAGCACAATGTGCTTATTGCCAAAAAAAGGCAGCAATCTATGGTTGCCACCTTTTAATTGTCCACTATCTGGGCGGGATTGTGGTGTCAGTGGGCAGATCTGGTAACATCACGGGAAGACCCTGTGATGTCGCAGGGCTATGACATAACGATCAACGAGGTAGTCAGGATCGAGGAGGAAGCCCTCTTGAGGGAGCAAGGTTGCGGTGTCCAAAGGGTTAATCAAAGGAGTAGTCAGAATCCAGGCAAGAGTTCACAGGCAGGCGGATAACAGCAAAGTCCAAAGTCCAGGCAAGGGTCAGGATAATAATCAGGAACAGGATTATAGCAAAAGTAGCGCACAGGGAACCCAGGATAAACTCAGGGACAGTTTCCTATACTTAAGCACCATTCTGGCGTCTTGGTAGCGTTTTTATTTTTGAATTTGGCGCCATTGTGACGTCATTGCCGTCCGTGCGCCGTCGTCGGCGCGCTGACATCATCCCACGTGGCGGCCATGGGCGCCGCCATTTTGGGATTGACGCCGGCAGGGGAGGACGCGCCGCCCGGAGCTCCTGGAACTGCTCCGGGCGGCGATCGTGACAGTGCAGGAGCAATGGGAGCAAGGCGTCCCCAGTGCTCCCAAAAGAGCGACTGGGCGGTATGCCGCACCAAAAAATGTGCCTCCCTAGGCCCAGGCCTATGTGGCCTCGCCACAAATCCGGGCCTGAGTCCTTCCAAAAAACGGGCTGTCTGGGTCAAGCTCATACATCGTAAAACTACTGCATGCTGTGTTGGGGTGTGCACAACTCCTATAGTGAGCTCTTGCGCTCCTTAATGCTCTTGCTCTTCTGCCCCTGGGGTTAAGAATGACCCTTTATAAATCAGATGGGGCCTTTTTTACCCACTAGATACAAAATCACTAAAGACAGCAGAGCTGCTGCAGTAATACGGTACTTCCTAAAAGAAAATCATTTTTACATATACAGCATAGTAGTAAACAGTAGGTCAAGTAAATACATTATTTTTTGATCATTTTTGGTGCTCTAAAAGGAGCACTACTATCTCTGAGAGGGACCTTTTATGTGGGTGGATATTTGGCCTGAGATTAAAAATATGATTTGGGCTAAAAAAAAAAGAAGTTGGGGGGGCCACAAAAATGGAGTCCTAGATTCAAATTCTGGCATGTGACCCGTGGGCATACTGTGCCATCCTATGTATAAACCTACATATTTATTTTGCTTTATCCTTCTGTTCTCTTTCTTCCTAAGTCCAATAATATCAAACTATAATATTTTTCTTCCCGGTGTGCTTTATCATTTCTCTGCCTTCCAACCTGTCTCCTTTCCCCTGCAGTCCCCCACCCCAAAACTTGCCTCTTTCCAAAACATGTTCCTTCCATTAAGTCTGGAAATGAATGAATACAAAGGATTTAAAGTGGTTGCCAGAGCAGGTTTAAAATTTCAGTGTTTTGCATTCATCTATTTAAATGTCCACTTACAATAATAATTTTAGGGCAAATGTCCTCCCAGACATATCTCCATAAATGGCTTTGTGAGATTCTTGTTTTCATTGTTGTTGTTTTTAGTTAGGAAAATGTTAATGATATCATGCCGAAAGCAGCCGAACGAGTTCCAAACACCCTTACTAACAGCAACGCCTTCTCACCCTCCACACATTTATTTGCTTTAACCCAAAGCACTGCTGAAGGTCTGGCTTGCGACAATGTCATCAACCCACTATTTTGGGATTCAGACGGATCCTGAATCTTTCATGACGAACTTGGCTGAATTCTGAATTGAATCAGAACCCTAATTTAGATATGCAAATTACTGCAAACTAGAGTTAAAAAACACCATTTCCTTGTTAGTGTTATGAAAAGTCACATAAAGGTAAATTTGGTGAGTTCCTTCATACAAGTAGTTGCAATTTAAAAAAAAAAAAAAATACACCTGGCACCCACCAAAACAATGCTTTGGGCCTCTAGGGAGGTCAGATCCACAGATTAGGAACCTTTGATGCATGTCATCTGCAAAAGTAAATATTATCATGACATCCAACAGGAAGGATAGTGTTCTGAGATCAGACTAAATCTTTTTTCTGTGTTTAAAAAAACCTCAAGGTCATGGACACTCATGTGAATTGAACCCACAAGTGCTTGTCATCGCTTACGCTCCACTTACCATGAGTGCAATTTCCACCACTTGAGTCTGAGGTTCTGCTCAATGTAACGCTGCCTGGACCACAATATATGCCACAGACACAACCAATGATATGCCATGCTGGGCATTTATACATTAATTACACATACAATGAATTACATGCTGTTCACTAGTGCAAGTCAGGTATATAAATTATATGTATTTCCTCGCTGTGTTGTAAATCTCCAACAGGCCTTAAACATGCAAATGTAAGTGAAAATTTCAATTCATTTGATAGACAGTGGATGTTTGTAAGGTTGATTCATAAACATGATATGAGATATTAAATATGTAATTTACTAGAGAGTCATTTTTTCAAAATAGATCACAGGCCTTTTAGCGCTATTGGAAGGAAGGGCCTTTAATTGTGTCTAGGCTATATCATTCTAGCATCCTTAAAGAAGAAGGAAAGCTACAGAAACTGTTTATTGCCAATAGATTAGCCACATAAGTGCAAGCTGGAACACTATATTTATTCTTTAGAATGCTATACCATACCTGAGTAAACAGCTATAGATGCTCTCTCTGTTTGTTTAGGGTAGCAGCTGCCATATTAGCTTGGTGTGACATCACTTCCTGCCTGAGTCTCTCCTGGTGCACAGTCTTAGAGGCTCCGGCAACCTCACATCTGCATTAGAACAAGAGAAGATCGGCACACAGGCATTCAAATTGCAGGGTATACCTGCTCGTTTATTGTGCGGAATGCAACGTTTCAGGGTCACGCCCCTTTGTCCGCACAATTAACGAGCAGGTATACCCTGCAATTTGAATGCCTGTTTGCCGATCTTCTCTTGTTCTAATGAGTCTCTCCCTGCTCAGTCATAGATCTGGGCTCAGATTACTGCAGGATGGGGAGGAGGGAGGGAGGGGAAAGAGGAACAAACTGAGCATGCTCAAGCCCTAGCCCTGAAGGCTGAAAACAGGAAGTCTGATACAGAAGCTCATGTATACACAATAGAAGGAAAGAAATGTGGTGCTTCCGATCAGTGTTACTTTGAGGGTTTACTGGTGTATTTATATAGACCTTTCTGATAAAGCTTAGTTTTTTTTAACCTTTCCTTCTCCTTTAAGTCAAAAATAGATTTGTAGAATCCATGTTCAACAATTCAACATATACCATGGCTTTTCAAATGCACTAAAACCTAAGGTTGAGCCTTGACCTACTTCTAGAGGTCTTGCTGAGTATGGAATGGGGTGCTGTCTTGAGTATGAGTTGCAGCACAGTCAACCCTGCACAAAAGTACAACATGGATCTCCTTGCAAGAGCCTGGATGGATGGTACTGTATGTGAAAACGTTGGACCACTGCCCAAAACTAGGAGCAATTTACAAAAAGAATTTAGATAAGAATTTGTCTCTGTATTGGACAGAAGCGATATTTGCAGATTAGAGCTTTTGACATTCAGTAGCATTGGCTCAAGGTTCAGCCAAAAACCAAATAATAAGCAACTTTACCCAGATGTTTTTCTGGGGTCTTTGCCATCTGATTTTCTTTTGGTAAATATGGCCATCCTGTGTCGGCCTTTCAGATGCCACCCCCCCCCCCCCCAGCACACAATGCTTACCTTTCCGAATTGAGTGGGAAGTGTATTGCTAGTGCAGAGATAGCAATTGCACTCTCTACACTTGAAGAGACTTAAGCTCCCCATAGATGCGACGATTCTTGCCAAACGCCCGATGTTAGGGAAGCCCACCATCTAAAGAGAGTTTCTCAGCTTCCCTGGCCTTACCCATTATGAATTGCTTTCTGCAAATCTACCCCAAAACTCCCCAAAGTGCTGCCATATACATTGGGGAGGTAATTCTGCTACTAAAAGAGAAGAAACATTAAGTGGATGGAATGTTCGTAGTGGTTGAGAGCTGTACCATGTTAAATATGGCCTTTTATGTTTTGACAGCCAGCCATGATATTTTGGGTTGAATATCTAATTTTGTAATACTGAAGTGTCAAACTAAATAAAATTTAGTATATTTTATATGTAATGGCCTGCATGTCAGAGTTTCCACCCTGATATCTGTAGAACTAACAGCCAACAGATGTGTACAATTAAAACAATTTACTAGTTTTTTGCCATCACTAGTTGATGTAACCTATAGCAAAAGAATGCTGGAGGTTGTAAGTTCAGCATTTGATCAGTGGTTTTCAAGCATAGTTTATGGTCCATATTTTGATTGGTTGTTCCCTTATAAGAAGCTTACAATATGTACAAACATTGTTATATTAGTCTCTACCTCTAGATCCAAGAATATGTAAAAGAGACAATAAGTGATGGGCCCTAAATCGCAGTCAAACTGATCCTAGGCCTTCATTGCCTTGAACTTTACTAGGAGTGGCTGACACCACAGTTTGTGAACATCTACATGGCAAAAGAATTCCTATTGGAAACATCTATATCCAGGGGATTTCTTGGGTTGTATTTCAACAGTATCTGGAGGGCCAGCTGAACCCCATGCCTGATAAAAATATAAGGGATAATCATTGTCAACCAGGGAATTACATTTTACTAAGTAGAAAATGTTGTTTTGAGTGAAAACTTTGCAGCAGAAGTGCTAAGCTGTCTTGAGACAGGCAGAATAAATATCAGGCTACTGTATAATGCATTTTGCAGACCAGAGGAACTTTAGCTGGCTACGTTAAAATGTGATGCTATCTTCTCTTTTTCTCATTGTTCCTATATTTCCTGGGCTTAGAAATATCACAGGGTATGACCTGTGCGTTGAATACAGAGAAAGCAGGGACGACGGAAAGGAATTTCTACGGCCTCCCCTGAATGAGCCTTGAGGCCGAGAAAGGAATCTTGTATTTAACGTGTGATAGTAAAGTTCACAGCTGATATTTTATCCTTATTCATAAGTCTCTTGAGTCTAGGGCGCCTTTTCAGCATTTGCTGCTGTTTGTAGAGGAGAAAGCTTGGCAGTGAGTTGACACAAGGAAGTCAGAGCTGGTTGCCTCTGATGGGGAGACAAAAGTTTGTTTTCTTACTTATGCTTAAATGGGTTTATAAGAGTTTGGTGTAAGAAATGTACTAAAAGCGGTAAATGCTAAGAGCAGCTAAGTATAAGCAGTTCAATATACTTCATCCTTTTGTGGTTGGCTGATTACAGCATACATGTGCTGATGGTAGTGAACCATGTGCTTCTCATATAATGCAAGCCATGCTCCATGACCCACAACCAGCACCTTACCTGCAACCCATCACGTTACACTCTCCTGTCTGCAGCATTCATGCCATTTATTGTCTTTATTCAGCTGAAAGGCAGTAAGTTTCTTTAATGTTTTGTTAATTGGTGCTGAAAAAATGAATTTAGCTGCCCATCTGCTTATTGGTACATGTACATCTAGAATACAGTTTTGGTCTCCATCACTCAAACAGGACATTATTGTATTAGAGAGGGTACAGAGAAGGGCAACTAAGCTGGTGAAAGGTATTGAAAATCTTAGCTATGAGGAAAGACTGGCCAAATTGGGGATGTTCACGCTGGAGAAGAGGCGCTTAAGGGGTAATATAATAACTATGTATAAATATATAAGGGGATATATGACAACCTCTTTAATGCTTTATTTACCAGTAGGTCTTTCCAGCTGACACAAGGTCACCCATTCCAATTAGAAAAAAGGAGGTTCCTGCTAAATATTCTGAAGGGATTTTTTTACAGTGAGAGATGTGAAGATGTGGAATTCTCTCCCTGAATCAGTTGTACAGGCTGATAGATTAGATAGCTTTAGGAAGGGGTTGGATGGTGTTTAGCAAGTGAGGGAATACAGGGTTATGGGAGATAACTCATAGTACAAGTTGAACCAGGGACTAGTCTGATTGCAATTTTGGAGGCAAATTGGAGAGGCTTCAGGTGTTTTTTTTGTCTTCCTCTGGATCAACTGGCAGTTAGGCAGGTTAAAAAAACAGTTAAAAGGTTGAACTTGATGGACGTGTGTCTTTTTTCAACCTAACCTTACTATGTTACTATGTATGAGGCCAACCAATGGTCTTGCCCAAGCAATATCTGTCTAAAATTCAGCTCAATGTAAGCCTGGCAGGTTTGAAAATTCCATTGCACAAGAAGCTCATTGATGCAGTTCTTGTCCAATTGGTCTCCTTATGGCCCTGTGTATGATCCACTATTTGGCCAATGATTGGATGAGCCTGATTTGGCCCTACTTATAGATGGACAAATTAGCTCAGATCTGCATGTCAGTCACTGGCCTGGCACCCAGCCTGCTCACCTACCCCCTCCCAATAACTCACAATTCTACCAGCACAATTTTCTTACTCTCCCACCATCCACCATGACCCTGCTCTGACTACATTCTCTTTCTGCACCATGCATTCCCCTCCAATTGTGCCTTGGACACAGAATAAAATGTAAATTTAAGTCTCCTGGGTGTAAAGGGTGCCAGCCTAGGCTAGGAGGTAAGTCACTAGAATCCCTAGGTGGATGCCTAAAATTTGCACCCCTAGTTATTCTACCTTTCCTTCTCCTTTAATTATATTAGTGCTGCTCAACTGTTTCCATATACAGTATTAGGCCAGTTATTCACTATGCTACATGCATCAAAATATGATGTCACCCAAAGATCTTGGGGGTCTTGAGTAGATACAATTCTGTTGTAGGACCATATCCAAACCATTACCCTCAACTAAACTAACTAAGAACTGGAAAATGAATGAACTCATTTCAATGAAGTTCATTTCTGCATTCTGCAATGAAATGTTTAACATAGCTGGTTGTTTATGTCATTACGGGGGCCAATCACAGAAGAGTGAAAAATGGTTTGCATCGTAACCACTCCTTCCTTCCAGCACTGTTTCAGCAATACGGAAACAGATTCCTCAATGAAATATTTGGATCATGTAACAAAAATTCCAGACTTCAGACGCAGACTGTTTTTGCGGCCGAGGGCAACCGCACAAATCTTGAAATCCTCCTCAGCGCATTTTCCACCCATGACGTTCCAGTTCCATACCCTTCATTAATAACTGTACATTAATACGTGGAGGCTACATAGAAGGGATCAACTCATATTCCAAGTATAAATATTGTGCCTGAGGGTAACGCTGTTAACAGTTTGCTGCAAGCAAGCATTTTCCATAGTTTTGCTGAAAGCTCCATGGGAAATGAAATGAAAACAATTTAGATTTTGCAAAGACTGGAATATTTTTTTTCCTCTTCTATATATTTCGACATATGAAAGCTGCTGCTATAGAATTGTTTAGGAAATAGAACGGCTTTCTCATTCATATGTCTGAAGTGGTCAGATGTTATAATTTAATATATCTTAAAATTTGCCCTTCAGCTTTCCCAGAAAATTCAATCATTTGGCTCTGGATCTACATCTGAATTAAATCTGCATGAAGTGGTACAGGGAGGTGCGATGGGGCCGGGCAGAAATTGGCCTAATAAACTCACAATTGGATTGCTCCAGCTGGGCGATGCAGAGTGACAGGCTGGGAATTGTATTTAGTAATATGACTTATGTAGGCTGTGGAACACAGTAAAATATACCTTTTACCAAAGAATAATTTCATTTACAGGGAACTTAGACAATATAGCAAGGCCAAACTGGCCTGTCAAGGACATTTTTTGCATTATTTTTCATTGGACCCTGGATATCCGATTCTCTAGTGGTTTCCTAGGAGGTCTTGTCTAACACTGAGCAAATTGGAGACTATAAAAGAAATTCTATATGGAAAGTGCTAAATATCGACACTAATCGCCATGTTTTTTCTACTCACAAAGCAACATTGTGTTCCCAATTTGTGCCAGTTAATCTTAATCGATTTGTGTACATACTGTATGACGTCTCTTTTACCATAAATAAAGTCTAAGTGAGTTCCAAGTTAAAGCTCAACATTATAACGGAACTATGGAAGTAACACCTCCCCAAGGCAGTTAATTCTAGCACTCCTTTGTGTCCATGCAATTTGCACCTTGCCTGTGGCTGAGCAGGGGCACTGAGAGGAGGCACAAGACATAAGCATAAGGTAATGGGGCAAGTACTTTAGAAGGGAACTAAAATAAGGAGAACTAAAAAAAGTCTAAAAATGAATATGGTTATGATTGCTGTATTTTATCTCCTGGACTTAAGCTGGCCATACACGGAGAGATCCGCTCGTTTGGCAATGTCGCCAAACGAGCGGATCTCTCCCCGATATGCCCACCTTGAGGTGGGCAATATCGGGCTGATCCGATCGTGGGCCCTAGGGCCCAACGATCGGATCCTAACGAATGGGAACGGGTGGTCAGATCGCGGGACCACATCAACGAACAGATGCGGCCGTGATCCAACGGGATTTTTAGTCCCATCCGATCGAGATCTGGCCGACTTTCGGCTAGATCTTGATCGGGGAAGCCCCTCGGTGGGGCCCCATACACTTGCCAATAAGCTGACTCGGTCTGTCGGCAGCTTTTATCAGCCCGTGTATGGCCACCTTTACTGTAGAGAAGTTCTGCAGCCTTATAAAAGTAATGATCCAGGCCTCTAAAGTTGTCCACAGGAGCTAGACATTTTGGATCTTATTAGGATGGCTGTCTTTTGAGTGTTAGTGACACTGCACATGCTCAGTGTGCTATGGGCACCCATATGAACTAAGATTAGGGGTTGTTGGAAATCATCAAGAAGACAAAAGTGGTTTGACTGGGATAGAAGGTGATGCTACTAGGCTGGTTGGTGAACTGCCATACGATGTTAATCTGAATTACTTGCTAAGCTTGTATATGCTGTATATTGGAAGTCGATAACCAAACTTAGGTAAGTCACAGCAGCCAAAACCATGTGCAGTGAATCAACAGAAAAGAAGACAAGGAGCTACTGGGGGCCCTTGCATAGACACAGATATTCCTTGGTAAAGAGCTGTTGTCACCTTGGGCTGCTACAGAAATACTAAACATAATGTGCAGCATTTGTAGCCAAAGCTTTAGTTCCCCTTTAAGCTTGATTTTGCTCTTTGAAGTTACATTTATAAATGAGCCCTAATATATTTGATTAAGTCAGTGCTAGTTAATTATCCCTGCTCATTTTATATGCTGATGTGGATTTATTAGACAGGAAACAGACATGACTGATTGTTAAGAAAACACAAGTCTAAGCCCGTCTTCACCAGTACAGCTGTCCTAAAGTAATTTGCTTAGAATTTTATCACAGAGCAGCATAAGAAACTTCTGAGGAATAGACTTTCTTTTTCATGTAGCATAAATCTTCTGCTGTAACCTTAAGGTGAATATAAAAGTTAACATGTTACAATTTTGGGAAAGTAATGTGTAGGGTAGATAGGCCATGCTTTAGAATTTTCCATACTCTTGATGGTGTAGCGGGTGCTTTTTACTGATATCATTCTAGAAACACATTGTGCTCATCCAAAAGGTACCCACAGTACCAGCTAATGCCAGCGGTGATGATTCAACCTTTGTCTGAATATCAATGTCAACTTGCTGTTCTACCATAGATAATAGAAATTCTCTTTCTGTTGTTGTCATCTCAGTCTGGTGCACATGGATAAGGGTTGAACAAGGGGAAGCACAATTGGTATTACCCATAAAATATTTTTAAATGCATTTTATGAGATCTCATGACAATTTATAATTGCATTATATCAGCTTTTTTAACATACAGTCCCTGTAGTCCTCTGAAGCCATATGAAGAACATAGTGGCTGGTTTGTTACAGTTCTTCCTGTTCCTTTTTACCCAGTCTCTTAGCACTAGGGACACAGTAGATCATTGACGTCTGCCAGTTATTGTTCTCACAGCTTCTAGCCAACTCGCTTTCATTTTTTATGGACAGCCTTAGGAGGTATCAGGAAGAGGATTCATGGTGACAGATGAACCAAAAAAGACTTCGGTGCAATGGCTCTAGTGGTGAGCAGACTGTGCAACGGCCTTTGGAGCAATGATCTCAGACATGAGCAAACTAATTGTGGAGACCAGTATCGGACTGGGATGCCAGGGGCCCACCAGAAAACCTTTCCAAACTATTTATTCCTCCTCTGCTCACTTAACCTCTTTATTCTCCAAGTCTTTTATATGTACTTACTATACTCTATTCTTCCATTATTAAGTCTCCTTTTACTAAAAAGAAATAGGGAATGACCACGATATATGCCAAATTGTTAGAAGCAAGAGGGCCCACTGACACCTGGGCCCACCGGTAGTTTTCCTGGTATCCCGGTGGGCCAGTCCAACACTGGTGGAGACCACAGAAAACGTTGTATGCCCACACATAACTTAATACCCAACCACCATTCTGTTCTTAAGTAGTGTGCACAATGGGAACATGACTACAAGCCAGTTGTTGCTAGAGCTTGGAGTCATCTATGCCACTGCTTGACTTTATTCTTTTCCCTTCCTATCTTTTTTCCACTAGATCAATGGCATCCATTGCCTTTGGGATTGTGGTACTTGTAGAGACACCTGGTGCATCATCTGGCTCATGGAGAAACACAGAGCAGGCAGACAATAAAAAAAGAGAGTACAAGTAGTAATATTAACTGTAAGCCCTACTTACTGATTTTTCCTATCTGCACTGTCTATTTTGGCAGCCCCTGTTATTCAAACTGCATCGTGGTTGGTTGGATGATATGCCTCATCATGCTTGCTGGAAGCAGGAACAGCACTAATAGAAGGCTAAAGAGGCAGCACTAGGCACATACCTCTTTTGCCTGCCTACCCCTATTTTGGCCTCTTTTGTAACTTCAGAGGCAGCCAGCTGAGGGAACCAGGGATTTATCACGCTCCATAGTGACAAACATGGTCCATGATAAGCCCCCTGATCTTCACTTCCTTGATGAGGACCAATCAGTGGTTGGGGGTTGCACGAGGCACCATTGTCATGGGGAATTCATCTGGGAGAGGGTGCACATGGTTGGAGTTGACCCAAGTAATTTGTATTTCTGGAAACAACCAAAATGTTGTTTCAAAATATACCTGTGGTTAAATGCAATCTTTCAGTGATTTCTATCGCTTGTTTGAAGTATAACATTTGCATGAAGCTTGTTTGGAGTAAAAAGGAGTCCTTTTAACACAATATGGTAGTAATGATCATGTCCATGCAGATTGTTGTGTAGGTTAAGTTTAGTACACAATGCCTTCTGAAGCAAAAACCAAAGAAACGGAAAAAGCACTAGGTAAGGATTTTCCGGTAGTAACAGCACCACGGGAAATACAAAACTTGTATTTTTATGGAGAAACAGGACAATTATGCAAATTGCGGATAAGGACAAGTCATAGTGAGACTGGAGCGATTTGGAGGACCGTATAAGGAGTACTACTTGTATACAGATAAATCTGATTTGTGTGTACTGTGTAGCAATCCTTTTATTCTCTTTCCCGACAATCCCACAGTTTTGTTTGTTTAGAGTGTTCACACAGCACAGCTGTACATGTTCCCATGACAAAAGCCTTGGTCTGCTAAACAATGCATAGAATGGCTTGGTTTCTTTCAGGCTTTGCCTTTGTACAGTTGCCCCTGTGAGAGGCCGGAAGACTGAATTTTTAGGAGGCTGCTGTCAGCTGCAAGCACGCCTGTAACGTCTGAATATAAAAGAAGTATGTGGATGCCAGAAATCTCACAGTCTGTTTAGAGCCAACTTTCCAAGTGTTTGTATTTTAGTTGGAGCCATGTTATTGATTGATTGCCTTTACCGTGATTCAGAATTGGACTGGGGTACCCAGGGGCTCACCAGGTACATGACTGAAGGGCCCTCCACCCAGTCACCATTGCCCCCCTGCCTGATCCACTACTTACCTACATAATTCACCTCATCTCCCGCAGAAAAAAATTAAAGATGGATGTGCATTACTCCTCAGAATGCCATCTTTAATTTCATTTGAAGTTGCATGCTGGGAATTGGGGCCAACTGTGATATTTCCCAGTATCCTAGTGGACCAGTCCAATCTTTCTTTGATTAGTTGGATTTTACCACAGTATGACATTGAAGGGCTGTGAAGTAGTTAGTGCTCAACCCTGAGTACTTAGGGGCAAATTCACTAACCTCTGAAAATTCGCCAGCGACAGCTTCACTCACAGAGCAACACTTCACCAGGCATATATTTGGCAGCACCACGCTAATTCACTTAAATCCGAAGTTGCGTCCAGGGCGCCGAAGACTGGCACTAGCGTTATTGCACCAAGCAAAGCAAAGTTACGCTAGCGTTGGCTAATTTGCATGATGCGCGAAGTTAAAGTTGAATGGACGTATATGATGCAGCAAATACATTACACTACACAAGCCCGGGAAACCTTAATAAAATAAAGTTGTTATATTGCCCTACACATGAGCCCAGTGTATAGTCTATGTGTCATGTGTTAGGAAATATAGGGGGAAGCCAGTTACCCCCCAAAAAAATTCTTCAGCCTATCACCCTAAAAAAAAGTAAAGACACTAGCGTTTTTTGGACTTAGAAAAATTTTGAACTATTTTTTTAGGAACTCCCATCTACTCTATTGCACTAACACTCAGTAAAAACCACATCTTAGTGAATTTGTGTAGTTGTGTCCATTCGCCAGAGCGCAAATTCACCAGGGGTTAGGGAGCGGAGTACCACTAGAGTTAATCTCCTTCGATAGCGAAGTTACGCATCATAGTGAATTTGCGTAGTTATGTCCATTCGCCAGAGCAAAAATTTGCCTGCCGTTAGAGTGCGAAGTAACACTACAGTCTATCTCCTTCACTAGCGAATTCACGCCAGCACCCGTTAGTAAATCTGCAAAGTCCCGAAATGACTTCACGCTGGCGAATTTTCACCTGTATGGATTCACTGTGGGCACCGCAGCATCTGGAAGGTTTTGAGGCTGTGCTTTTTTTTGTGGTTAACCACATTTAAGTTATGCTTTGTTGTTATTTCTGCTCTAATAATAATAATAATAATAATAATAATAATAATAAATCCCACTATTTTAAGGACTTTAATGGATAACCTTGCATAACTGTTCTGAGTTGGATAAAATCCTTCATCCGCTATTGTAGCCAGTGCCCATAGGAGTGCAAGAGTTGCATGTAACACCTTCTCTGCTGGGAGTTGCCCATCACCATGTTGTGCTGAGAGTTAAAAGGTAGTGTTCTAGGCCATGGCTACAGCATCCTAGTCACTCACTCAACACTCACTTCTACTGGACCCTTATATAGGTCATCTGCATCTGATTAGCCTTATCTGAATTGGCCAGTCACATGCTACAACTCTGTTGGATTATACACTAGGGACCAAC
Source organism: Xenopus petersii (assembly GCA_038501925.1). Classification (NCBI taxonomy): domain Eukaryota; kingdom Metazoa; phylum Chordata; class Amphibia; order Anura; family Pipidae; genus Xenopus; species Xenopus petersii. The sequence goes on along the minus strand of CM076679.1, from coordinate 115,007,829 downwards.
ACAGGTCTGAATGAGCTGTCAGTCAGTTCTGCTGTTTCTGAATTGATGATAAGGAATCACACATGGAAGACAATTGTTTCCAGGTGCCTTAGCTAGGAGAAGTTAAAGAGCACCTCAAAAATAACAGAGTGGCCATTAATTCTCAGTTTTCTGTGTGTAAAGCCTTGTTTCATATGCCTCATCCAAAATGCATTTTTAATGGGTTTCTTAATTTGGGGTTTTTCATGCATTTTTAAACAATTATATCTGTTTTTTCCCCTTTAATTCCTTTAACATGGTGTTGATTATTCAAGCATTTGAATTCCATAAGGCTGCCTTGATCTTGTTTACTGGAATAATGACACTCTGTGCTGTGCTTACAGACTTTGTTTGGATTTGTAGACCAAATATTGCCGTATCTACAAACATTATTCATGGGTTTCAGCCAAGCATGTCTCCTTATACTCAGTCTTAGATTAATTTAATGGCCAGAGTAAGCTGGGAATTGCTGTGAAGCCTCATCTGTGTCCTCGTTTTACTGCCTGTAAATGTACAGTAGCTGCAATTGAAAGCAACTACTGTTCCCTGATTCCAAAGTCAGTTCTCCGACCAAATCTGTTAATCGGCTGGCTTCTGCTACATTGTTTCAGGCGCAAGACCTGCTTTTAATAACAATTATATTTGCAAATAATTTCTAAACCAATGACAATTTTTAATTAATTGTATTGCTATAGATACTTGGGGGTACCTTTTCCAGCTACTCTCAATGGTAGAACACTGTGGCTCCTTACCTGAACGTTACCCGTGTATAGAAGTAATGAAGGGAGGGTTTCAAAGCTGAACTACAGAGACTTGGGTACCAGTGGTAATCAGGAACAGTAGATTTACAGGAGATATAACAAAAGAGAGTATTTCCTTTGTAAACCAAATAAGCACAATATCAAATCATACACTAAGTTCACAATGGATATGTATTAGACCACAGATGTCTGCTCCCAATAAACCAAATTCCACTTATATCTCCTACCCATCTGAATCCCTAGAACTTGGTTAGTGTCACTTGGAGAGCGACCACACACTATAATGTCCTCAGCTGAGCAAAGGGCTTCTCTTATTAGCTCACACTGTCTAACTAACATTCCTCGATCATTCTATACGATACCTGCACTATTTATACCTTATTCATGAGGTTCCTTGTTCTTGACTTCACCAACGCCTTGGGTTTCTTAGGGCTTGAAGGAAAACTAAAGCCTAACTAAAGAAGTAGGGTAGACATGTTGCACATTATGTTTTGCTTCTTTTTTTGCTTCTTCTGCTGATTCACTGCACATGCTCTGTGCTGCTGTCACTTACTGAGCTTAGGGACCCACTCACAATATACAGTACACATAGAATAGAAATGTCACAATATAAGGCTGATTAGTACTTAATAGAGATAATTACTACGTCACCACAGAAACCAGTGTAATTAGTATTATTCTTATCATCAAGTATTTTTGTAGCACCAACATATTGCATCAGAATGTAATAATCCCCCTTGTAGCATCATCTTATATTACAGACAATCCTCATTTTTGGCTTGTAAATTTGTGACGACCCCTAAGCTTAGCTTCTCAACAGCATGCGAGTGTTGCAGACACTTTCCAAGATTGTGACCCCCTTTGGCAAGTTTGAAGTTCTGGATCATTGCTGCTTTTGAGAAGCTGACTCAAGCTGTCCAGCAACATCCACCCCCCACACATTGAATCCCAAAGTGATAGCACCATGTCCTCCCTCCAAGAGAACGTGAACAACAATTAGTACCCCTGGGTCTACAGGGTTACACATCCTGCCCCTATGGCATAGGTAGACTTCTTTACACTAGGTGATGTTTGACTCCTTACCCCTCCTACCTCTCCTACATCATGTTTATTGGAAATTAGCTTGGACTTATTTTTGGTGGAGATCCATTTAAACAGTTATTTTTAACAGGCTCCCCATTGTTCTGATGCTATCATTCCAAGTAGAGTGTAGGCATAAGTCATACAATAGAAGCTTCAGCAATTGAAGACAACCCGGTTGTTTTGACAATAAAACTGGTTAGAACATGAAAGCATTTTTATTGAAGCAGCATTTTATCCAATGTCTTGTCAGTTATATTAATCTCACAAAATCGATCTTTCATATAGGAGAGAAAACAAAAGAAGCACCTTTCTAATTCAATTTCCTTTTTTGTTTGTTTGTCCAGATAGATATATAGAATTTAAGAGACGCACAGGTCCCAAAGCTAACACATTTTCAAGGCTTGTCGTGTACAGAAATGTTTTTCTTTGCTTTGCATTGAGTAAATTGATGATGTGTTGTTTTATCCCAGGTGATTCGTGTTTAAAAGATCATTAATGAAAAATAAGTTGTCATCTTGTAGGGAAAATAGAAACCCTTCTTCTCTTCTAATGGATTGACACAGACCAATGTGCTGCTCTTGGATGGAAAATCTCTGCAGTGGATATCTTTTGTGAAGAAAAATCCATCTTACTAGTGATGGACAAATTTCTCCCGTTTCGGTTCGCCAAAAAATTAGCGAAACAGCAAAAAATTCACGCCTGCCAAATAAATTTGCCTACCATTACAACTTACAAGAGATTTCCAGGTTTGGAGGCTGACCTAGAAGTATTCAAATGGCTTAAAAATGGTGTCATGGACTAATATGCTAGTTATCTTGTATTTACTGTATAACTTTATTTCATGTGGGTGATTCAGTGCCATGTGTTACAGAAGGGTTAAATTAGCAATCTTATTACAGCTCTTAGAGGCCTTATTCTGCCTGCTGAATCCAAAACATTTCAATATGGAAGCTCCATCCCCTACTGTAAGTATTTCCTGTCATACCTTGTCTACTTCTGCACACCTACAGAACATTATTAGGCAATGAGATGAAATAGCATCCTCTATCTGAGGGGAGGAATGCGTAAAAAGTCAATGGATAATTTAGGGAGTATGTTCCAAGACGGTTGTGTGTCTGCGAGTTCTTGGGAGATGGAGATTTCAAACTCCTTTAAGGAAGAGGAATTATCTTTTACAAATGTAAGGAAGCCTAGAGACCAACATCCATCCTATTAAGGGCCTTTGCACTCTTATTGAACCTTCAACCCCCACTGGATTTGTTAACATTAACATCAAGGACTGCAGTGTACCAGCTTATCCTTGGCTTGGCTACACACTTGGACAATTGGGAGACACTCCAGGTAAATCCTACCATTAGGTGGTGCTAACTATTATGAACATATGTCTTAAAATGGCACCAACATCTTATAATAATTTCTGAATAACAGGGACCCAACCAGAAACCTTTACATAAGGCCCAACAACCAGCTTTGTCCTTTCTTGATTTGCCATTTTTATTCCCTTCTTATGGGGTTATAATATATTTGTTTCTTCTATGCTTTCTCCTTTCTGTCACTGTTATATTTTAGATTAATGATACACGTGGCTTTTTCTCATCTGTAGTAAAGATGGTGCTGAAGAATAATGATCTACTGCCTTCTCCTTTAACTCTAGTATCCAATGACAAGCAATGCATGACCTTGTCAGTGCCCATATAGGGTGGATTTTGGTACAAAAAGACACGTATGCATTTTGTAATTAAATCCACTCCAAAAATAGCATGTGTGACACAAGTCTTGCACTTCCTCAACTTCTACATTTCTGAGCTCCTTACTTTTTGTGTCTCTATTTGCTCATCTCTTTCCTATTTATCTTGCCTGCTTCTGTCTCTTCTTCCTCTCCTTTTCATTTTCATCTGTTTATAATCTTTCACATTCCACCGCTCCCATCAGCTTTCCAGCAAAGATACAGGTATACAAGGCATATTACATGAGAGAATTAAATTATTACATGACCATTATTGTGCTTTAAATTGTGCTGATAAATGTCCAATAAGTCACCTGGAATGTAAAATGTCCTTCTTGCACTGTGTCCTAAATCCGTTTCTGATGGTGGTCATGTTGGGAGCACATGATGCTATAATTGGACATTAGGTCTAATTTTGTGACTCCAGAAGCGATATTGAGTATGGGGTGGGTTATCCATGATGATTATGAGAAATTTAGGTCAGCTGCTTCACTATACTAGCGGGTCAACTGGAACGAGGTCTTGATCACGGTGGGTCAATGGGTTTTGTGTAACCTAAAGCTAATTTAATAAATAATATTTTCTATTGGGGTGATTGGGACAGTTACCGTATGGTAGAATAACTTCACTTGATTTCTGATGTTAGAGATGCTATACATATGTAAGTAATATGTCAGCAAAATATAGTAGCAACTAAAACAATGTCAAAATATTTCACAATAAAAATTTACAAAAATAAATATATGTTAGTATTCCAGTAATCCATACAAATACGGACTGTTACTGGGTAACAATACCCAACTAATGGTTAAAAATACCTTTCAGGAAATCTTCAATTGCAGTAGTAGCTCAGTGGTACTTGCAATTTCCTATGCCACTGATACCATTGCAGAAGCCACTGATACCCTTGCAGAAGCCTAATAATGCACCACAGCTGAGTTAATTCTAGCGATGGCAGAACAAGATGATTAGAAGGAATTAAGTTGGTCTCTAGAATGGCACAAGACTTGGGTCCTGGCTACTGTGCACATAAATTATAAGGAACTAGAGATGAATTCTTTATGCCAGAATCCAGGAACTTGGATTGAAAACCTGCTTGATTTTGATCTTGACAATTGGTCAGTGTGCTCCTTTGGAATGGCTGCACAGGTCACACAGAGGCTGAGATTTTTCCAACGTGTAAGGCTTTCCAGTGAGTGTCTGATCACAACCAGTACAAGAGAAGTGGTGTGGGTGCCAGTAACTGCTGTCTACCTGCTCATAATCCTCTGAGAAGATGATCTGTAGAACCAAAGGATTCACATTATTAAACTGGAACTTATGTTGGTGGGGATTTTCATCTTACAAAGCTCCAGAGAGCCGTTCAAACTAATGGCCACACATTTGTTTGAATAGATTAAACATAAGACATTGAGGTTGCTTCATGCATTGTGAGCACATTTTTACAAGGTGTTTTCATTCCTCAAGTAAATTTAAATAAATAAAATTCAAGTAACAAATAGCCAACCTCAAGAAATATTCTGTAGAGCTTCTTATGTATAAGATGCAATAAAAAGAAAATGGAGAAGAATTCTGTTATTTGGGTTTGTGCAAGACCTCGTTAGACCTGGAACAAGAATATCCTTCTCATAGTACATTATCAAAGGGCCTGGAGAATATATTTTTGGTCTTTTTTGCTCTTTTGCCTGGTAATTCTGTATTTTTCTTTCATTGCCCTAAATTAGAGTACTGGTAATATTGGCCATATATCCCTCCCCCTTCCCCCATTGATATAGCCTTGATTATCGCAAGAGAAATTCAGCAAGACTATGACATCCAGGACTGCAGTTTATGGAAGTGCTGGAAAGACATCTAAATAAAAAATATCCTCACGAAACAGCTCTATTTTGCATTTCTACCTGGTCACATCCTGCACACCGGGGCCTCTCGCTCTCACAATAGTGGCGTCCGCACCACAGAGATTTGTTCTTCCAGAAATAAATCAGGTTCACCAGGGGCTCCCTGCATTGGCAGCACATGAAGCAGGCTGGGTGCCACTGCTTGTCAAAGCCAGCACGTTCAGCATAGACTGCAGGGGCATCTCTTGACAGAGGCTGCTGGCACATCTCACAGAACTAAGGGAGAAGAAAGAAAATGGCTTTAATTAATTTCTGCCAAATTGTCGGGGGAGTGTATTCATTACAGCTGCACATGAGAAGGGGCTCCCTCGGCAATGTTCAGAGGTTCTCCCACGCCGGTGCTACAGCCAACAACTCAACAGGAGGCACCTTTTGTGCTTTATTCTTTAGCATTAATGTACTGTTTTAAATCTATATATGATGACTGTGGTTAGAGCAAGCTCTGTGGTGCTTAATAACTTGTGCTCTGCACTTTTTATTCCATGCTTTTTATCAAGCACTAATCAGGTTTCTCTGTGCACCCTCCTGCCATCCAAGGAGCTACCATAGTGGCAGCAGCAGGTTGTTGGCACTGCAAATTAACATTCCTAATAGATAACACTATTCTGCTAATAACTGCTGTTTTAAGGGAAATTTCACCATAAAAATGAACAGTGATAATGGGATAGTTTGAAACGATGCAGTACCTAACAACTCCCAGTCTCAGTAGAGATGACAATTTGAGTCCCAAGATATTCACACATTATGGTCAATGTCACGAGGAGTCAATTAAATCTACTAGCATTTTCTGGGCTGTCAGAGGAAATCATGGTCACTCCAAGGAGAAGCTGTAAGCAATGCATGCTGCAATGAGACCCAAACTCAGGATTCAAAAATCCTGGTTGCTAGGGTCAGCGACCCTTGTTATTTTTCAATTTTCTTTCTGCTCTTGTTATAGCAATAATAATGGTAAAAAACTCTATTTAACTACAAAAAGTAAAAAAACATGAAACATCACTGTTGGACTTTAACCCACTTTTTTATTGACACTATGGGGCAAATTTATTAAGGGTGGAATAGTAAATTCGAATTTTCAAATTTCTGTTTGGTCAAAAACTCTTAAATTCGAAGTGTGAATTATCCAAACTCGATTCAATTTTAATTCAAATTTTAATTCAAATTTTAATTTCGAGATTTATCAAACCTATACCTTCCTTGGTAATAATTCAAATTTGACTATTCGCCACCTTAAACGTGCCGGGTTCATGTATAAGTCAATGGGAGAGGCCAAGTGACAAATTTGAAGATGTTATTAGCCTTCCTGACATTCTAGTTCATTTTGGAGAAAAAACTGAATTCAAGCTTCGCCGAATTCGATTCAATTCTAGTTTTTGGGTCGGTAATATTTGTTCGAGCTTTAGACATTTGAGTATTTTCTTAAATATCCTCCCAATCGAATTTCGTGTAGTGTATATTTGAATTTTTTAGAGTAAAAAAAACTCACATAAATTCAAAATTCAACCTTTGATAAATGTGCCTCATATATGTCTCTATTTACTCACATATTCGTTCTTCTCAAAGGCTTCCTTAGCTGTTCCATTTGTCTCTTTACTTTTGCTGCCATCTTTTTCCAACTGTTGCTTTGCACTACAAGGCAGAGCCACTTCAGCAACTCCCAGCGCCTGCTCCTTGTACCTCTTCACAAAGTCTTGCATTGCAGTTCTCTCCCGTTCAGATAGCCCTTGGCAAAGATCTGGGTTATGATCATAGGGGGGTAACTGTCTCAAGAGCTGCACGCGGCGATAACGTGCCCCTTCTGTTCCAGCGACAGGCTGCATATTCTTAGGAATTAGCTCCATGTACTGCATTGCCTGCAATAGAAAATTCGGTTCAAATGCCTTTTGAATCATTTAGACAATTTTGTTTTATGATAGTGTCTAGCTGATTTCACTTGCAATGACAGTCAGTCAGTATCCCTCAGTTTAATAATATGGGTGCAAAGTAACACACATCAGTCAAAAGCATGTTTATTCGGGGTCTCCAAAATTGATTGCCACCCAGTTATAAGCTAACCACTAGCCATGTAAACTTCCCCTAAGACAAGTTTCAGGACAGAGCCAAATTAAACACAACTGATCACAGATCCTTGAGTGCTTAGTCCTTGACTACCATGCAAAGGACTTTGGGTCAATCCCACCGCTTGCAACACAATTTGGGACTAGAGACCTCTCTCTCTACTAGTGCTAATAAAATCCTCATTACCAAGAGCACCCAGGCAAACAAGTTGAAATGAGAGAGAAATAAAGGGGAAGGAACAGGCCAAAAGCCAATGTAAACAGTTTACCTTCTAGGGAAGAGCACTGGCAACAATGCATGGTCAGGAATCTAAAAAGGGGATCAGAAGGCTTGGATATTTCCTTTCCTTAGAGGATGCCAAGAGTAGTTAATCTGCATTCAGCCTAAACATTAACTGACTTTCTAAGAACCTTGTCTACTGCTTTTGGTACTCTACACGGGGATACAGGCTGCACATGCTATAAGGACATCTTTAAGAGGTTGGTTGCCCAGTTGTGTATAAACAGTACATAGGAAGTTCCAATATTTTATATACCAGTTTCTGGTTAAGTCCAGGGGGTGCCCACTCATAAGTGACAGTGAGGAAAGTGGGATCCTTCCCAGAGGTTATGGGGTTGGTGATGATCATGCGATTTCTTTTGTAGACACGTGCACCTTCTAACCCTTTCATCCGTGCTGTCAGCCCTGAGTAGCGAGAGTCTGAAAGCAGGTGTCCTATCCGGCAGTCCTCTTCTAAGTCAGAGGGCAAAAAATGGTCTTCACGGGGGCACTGGCAGCTCTCACATTGTTTTCTGTAATTAAAAAAGTGTTAGAGGCTCTGTCTGTTTTATTATGATATCAGTCTTTAACGAAGGCCTATACTTCCCTTTTATTATATTCCTTGCCTTAATGCAAATAGTTCTGCAGTTTCCACAGCTCATATCTAAAAATGGCCGTAGCACTAACCAAGGTTGTTGGCAAGAAATACTCCCTCTTCCTTCTGCCCAACACACCTTCTCATGTATTTCTTTCAAGAACATTTTCACTCATTCTTGCGACGATGCTGTGAGAAGCCTTCTTATTACAAAAGGTATTCACATGCCTCGTGCAACATACATAGAATTCCTTAAGATAAATGTCACTTAAGGAATTATGAGAGGCTGACACTGATTTATATGACCAACCATGTGCCCAGCCATAAATCCAGAGCTGCAAGTTGGGCATTACTCATTTATCCATCCCCACCACCAAACCATTCAGATTGTATCCCCAGCCTCCCTGCATTGCCATTTCCATAATTGATGCTTCTAACACACAGAGGAGGGTAACATTTTATCTTGAGGAGGTCACCAGTTGAAGGCTTTGCAATGGAAACCGTATTATATATAAATAAAGAGCAGTTAGCTAAACCAAAGAAGTTGGTATACATTTGTATTTTTGTCTCTTCATTCTTAAGATCAGAAGGAAGTAAAAATATGGAACTGTCAGCTCTATTGTCATGGACCTGATAGTAATGTCCAAGCAGGTCTTTTTGATTGAGACATTGAGGATGCTCAAATTACTCATTTACGTCAGTTACACCTATTTATATTATTTGGGTGTGGGACAGGGATTACAGAAGCTTTGGCTAAGGAGGTATAAATATAAATGATGACCTTTTATTTCTCTCCAAACTTTGCAAGAAGAACCACCTACCCTATCGCTCTTGGCATTTACCAATGTGGGAGCAGCAGAGAGATGTTCTCTGGCTTAGATAGTCTAAGCCTTTAGGTTCAATGTGTATCCAGTACTTTTACACGTATCCCAAATAACCCAGCTCAGGTCACACGCTCTGGCTGACATTGACTACAAATTCCCCTCCCCGCCCAATGTGGCCCTCATTGGAGCCCCTGAAATGTACGGAGCTGTTTGTGTGCTTCAATTAATTATATCTAAAGACTTCTCAGCCCCGAATCTCCTGTTGCTCATTAGTTTTTATGTCTTTAGGTTTATCATTTGCATTGCGCCCGTGCTTAGCGGAGCAGTAGGATACCCAGACAGCTGGCTCTGGAAACCTACAGATGAAAAGCCTGGGATGGATAACAAGTCAATACATTTTTCTTGCTTTCTACCATTACTTATGCTTTGGATATGGTTCATAAATTGCTTCATTATTGCGCTGTATGATTGATACACTGTATCCAGATGCTGTGCAGATTCACATCAGGATTATTTATATTCACCCGCGCTAGACTTTGGTTCCAGCACTGCTACTGAGTGTCGTCATTAATAATGCAGAAGGAACCCGCTGAAGTAGAAAATGGATTGCTCCATTAATTTGTCATCTTTCAGCATGTTCTTAGATTGTTTTCAGCATATTAATCTTGCTATTATTCTTTGTTAGCATGCTGCCGTAATTACATCTGGTCAGTAAGGTTTAGGCGGTACTGTCTTGCTCCTTTTGGTTTATCAGAACTTTCAACTTAAGGGGGTAGCTCACCTTTAACTATTGTGATATTACAGATTCCAAAATGAAGAGCAGAAGAGCACACAATTTAATACAAATGGCACAGAAATTACACATGAGAACCATGGCTGTTTAACTGAAGGCCAAGAGATTGTCATGGCATCAATGCCATTATGGGACATGGTTATTTTAATATGATTCAGCCCATTTTAAAAATGCAGTTTATGACATAAACAATTACATTTACTGTATATATACCACTACTCTACATCACACAAAAGGTTAATCGCCAAGTGAAATTCCCCAGATAAATGACAATTTTGGGGAGAACTCTAAAACATCTAGTGTGCGAACACATTACCTCCAGGAGTGAGGCTGGAACCCGGAGCAGCTTGCTTTGCACCTCTTACAGGAAGCCCCCTTTCCTGCTGGTTGTTGTCCCACCGACATCTGGAAGAGAAAAGACACACATTTTAGAAATGAAAGCTGACATGCTTAAGCTTAAAGTCTGATTAGAATGATATATTTTCAACAAGACAACAAGCTCCATTCTTGCTCACAGGGAGGTATAGTCATATGTCAGTTAGCAAAGATAGTAGTTTAAGACTCTTCAGCAGAACTGCCTGTAGCTTGTCTTGTAGTTCTGAGAACCCTAGGGTGTCATGGGCTGCAGGTCCCTGCCTTTTGGTTTGTAGAAGGGGAGACAGGGCCAGAGGAGAATGGACCCCACTACAATGCAGAAAGGTAGTGGAGGCCAATCTAAGGGGTCAAATACAACTACAGCATCCTGATTATACCACCTACAGTACCTCCTATACCTATCTCTGCTATATAAGCTATTTTAAGGTTTGTAATTAGCTTTTCTCAAACTTGAATCTCAAACACGTCACACACATCAAAGAAATAAACATGTTTTACTCCATAATTGAAATATAACCCAAAAGAGGTGCCTTTATTCAAACGCAAAAAGATCTTTCACAACTATTAGTTGAGGTCTGACAAAGTCAGAGCAACAATAAGTTTTTACAAGGAAAGGAAAAAGAAACCCCACCAATAGTTATGATTCTAAAGTTGACAGGAAAATTCTAATAGGTGATGCACCCTACTTATTTAATAACAATAATTCCTAAGAAAATGTACTAAAAAAGTGCTGAAAAATTGATTGGTTAATTAAAAAGTAGTTAAAAATGACCAAACATGGTAGTGGGTTAAAAAATGTAGTCACAATCCATAAAATTAGATAATAGAAATTGGAAAAAATAGATGGTGGAGTTGTCCCGTAATCTAGCTGCCTGATTTTTTTTCTAGAGCCTGGGACACCACAAAGATGAGGCAGGACAGGGTAACCGGGGCTGTGGCCTTGGTATTTAACTTGCCCTAGATGTTTTAAAGAGGCTAAGTAACCCTAAAAAGCCACAAACCGTCGGCCCCTTAGAATGGAAAGAAGATTATAAGAGGATGTATAGAGTAGTAAAGGATTTGACCCAAAAATTCTTGCCCCCACTTCCGTTGAAAAAAACCAAAACCAGACTATTAAATGTAGACCGAATTTAAAAAAAGAATCAATTTGAGCAGAAGAGGATTACTGAGAACGCCGACGTACGTTTCACTAAACAGCTTTGTCAAGGCCTTTTTAAGTGGGAGAAAAGTTAATGTTATTATAACGGCACTAGCACTTTAAATTCTTTTTTAGTACATTTTCTTACGAATTATTGTTATGAAATAAGTAGGGTGCATCGCCTTTTAGAATTTTCCTGTCATAACTATTGGTGGGGTTTCTTTTTCCTTTCCTTGTAAAAACTTCTGTAATTCTTCTCCAAAACAGTAATAACTAATAAAACCAACTAAACACCCTGCACCATATATAAACTCCATTCTGGAAGGACTTATGTCCCTGCCAGTCTATTTTAAAACTGTGAACAGATACCACGTGCTCATAACGTGGCATAAGCATGTGCTAATCCACTTCACCTGTCTCCCATTGGAACTGAGGTGCCATGTTGAGAATTCATTGTGTTGTGTGGAAGATATTCCTGCCCCGCGGGAGTTCACTTGAGTACAGACTGTTGGTGGAAGTGTAAAGTTAGGCCTCCCAAAGGGTTCAGCCTACAGCTGAGATATGTTCTATCATGCATTCCTCGCGCCTGTCATTTCTATGACACCAGACAAAAATAGGCTTTGGCAGAACAACACAGGCCCTTGTGACAACCAGCCATGGCAAACTTCTCTCTCCTTCTTTCTAATTTTTAAATAGACTTCCTAACCTGAATACAGTATATTCACTCGTCACACAGGTCAGGCTTTCCCTGGATTTAGGAGTTAGAATAGAGATTTTGGTTGGTACTCTGTGCTGCAGAGTAGGGCGCTCAACTGGAAGGCCATAGACTAGTTGTGGTCCTCCAAGACATGTTTATACCCCCCAAACAATTGGGTAATTTGACTGCAAGAATAGTACAGTGTCTTTATGTTAGATCAGTTTCAGGATCAAATGAAAGATGCTTGTTTGTTCCAGAAACAAAACCCTTGCACATTGCTTTAAATGGGTTTAAACTGCTGCTCTAATTTTGCTGAACCACACGTTCCAAGAGTCAATAGGGTTAAAGCATGCTATGAGCTGTAGTCCAGCAACAACAGACAAAAAACATCTTCAGCCCTCCAGGGTCAGAGGCATTCTGAATACCTCGCTAAAGAGAATCCCACCTAATCAAAGTAAAGCTGGCTCTTTGTTCTTCATCTTGCAGCTGGAGATGCATGTTTTTTCCGGCACTGAACAACTTAACAGCCGTACAGTATGTTCTCCCCTCATGTCATTGTAATTGGCTCAGTTACCTCTGTATGTGAGATAACAGCCTGATGCCTGACAGAGCCCTGGTAATCAGGAATATCATTGGTGAATATACTTGCAATTCGAATTAAATTTGGGTCACAAACATTAGAGAGGTTAACTATCTGCCTTGGTTCTCTACCATTTATTGTCCAGTCTGTCATTCAAACCACTGCCTGATTGCTAAGGTGAGTAGGGCCCTACAAGTATTGGACTTGTTATCCAGAATGTTTGGGAATCTGGAGTTTTCTGGCTAACAGATTTTTCCGTAATTTGGATCTTCATACCTTACGTCTATTAGAAAACCATGTAAACATTAAATAAACCCAATTGGCTGTTTTTGTGTCCAGTAAGGATGAATTACAGTATTTCTTAGTTGGGAATGGGATCAAGTACAAGCTACTGTTTTATTATTACAGAGAAAAAGGAAATCATTTTTAAAAATCCGGATTGTTTGGATAAAATGGAGTCTACGGGAGACAGCCTTTCCGTAATTAGGAGCTTCCTGGGTAACGGATCCCATATCTGAAATACAGTAATTTAAATTCCAATTGCAGAGCTGTAGAACAAAGGCAACACCATGGGTGGCAGTGGAGTTATTGGCCTTGTGTATAATAACACCCTGATGCAGAATACTAAATGATGGGTGTTGTTGGGCCGCAGGTGCTTCAGTATGATTATTGTACTTCTGTTGGACCGAGCAGGAGGGTAGTTATAAGAGGTAAAAAAGAATGAATCTTGGCTTTTTATAGATACGTGTGTCAAGTGCATGGTGGTCTCAGCAAGTGTGTTGATTCTGTGCTGAGTGAGGGCTGCCCAGCATTATCAGCACCCCTACCATACACAACACCAGCTTAATGCTAAGAGCTCAGCTCCACCTGACACAGCTCACAGCCCTTTACAAATAAACAATTGCTTCATAGATCAAAGCCAACTATGTGTCACGGAAATAGGCAGCTGCTTCCCTCTGAGCTCATATAAAGTGCCTTACGGTTGGAATTCAAGTCTCTTGGGCCACACATAGCAACTCTACCATATTCATAACAAATCTGTCCCTATTATGTGCATGATGCACAATGCAGAGTATGTACATAGAATAAGAGTAACGTATCGTTTCAGAAATTAGAGTGTTGCATTTCTAAGATAATGTTGTCTATGGCAGTTTCTCCATCTCCAAAAACCACCAGTGCTGCTTCCATTCTACAATGGAATCTGCCTGCTAATATGAGGCAATCAGGGAGGAGAGTGACATTTTTGTTTGAGGAAGAAACAAACAGAAGGCTTTCCATTGGAGAACCAACTATTGCCCACTTGAGACACTGGGACACTCCTCTCACAACCAACCCCTTCTGCTGATCAGCAGAGCTACGTTCATTGGGTCCTAGCACCCCCCTTATCACCACCTCCACTGTCTACTCCTATGGGCTCAGTGTGAAGTCCAGTTAGGGTGAGAATTGGGGAGAATGGTAATTTGCTCAACCTGATACACATCCAGCTTGAAGCTGGACTTTCAGGAATATCTATGTGGGCAAATGGATATTATTAGAACTATGACAGCATGACTTATACACCAATATTCTCTTCTGTACTCATTATATGAGCCAAGAGTGTCATTGACCAAAGGCTGGGGGCTTGATGTAAAAAAAAGCTAGATGACCACTGAATAGAGGATTTTTCCTTGTATAAGTGGCTGAGCTCTGGCACCACATAGAAAAGGATGGTGTTCACAGTTCAGATCTTCATTATTCTTTGAGAGACAGCATGGGTGGTTTGTAGCATTTATCCACTGGCTAAGAAAAAGGAAAACCTCCCTATTTTTTTATAACAGTATGTTATAGGGTGATATCATTGAGCACTAGTACCAACTATACTAAGCACTAGTGATGGGTGAATTTGTCCCATTTCGATTCACAGAAAAATTGTCGCCGGCGTCCAAACAGTCGCCGGCGTCCGAATTGTTGCTGCAGTTTCACAAATGAATTCACTGGCAGCGAAACGAGTAAATTCACAGCAAATTTGCCTCATCACTACTAAGCACAATTCCCCAGAAGCATTTATTTGTATAGTAGCCTTTAAAACACAGCAGTCAGCAGTACTCGCTACAGAAGGAAGCATACAAGACCCTCACTGCACTGTTAAAGGGCATGTAAAGTCTAAAATAGAATAAGGCTAGGAATGCTGTATTTTGTATACTAAATATAAACATGAACTTACTGCACCACAAGCCTAACCAAACAAATAATTTATGCTTTTGAAGTTGGCTACAGTGGGTCACCATCTTGTAACTTTGTTAAACATCTTTGCAAGACCAAGACTGTGCACATGCTCAGTGTGGTCTGGGCTGCTTAGGGATCATCATAAAGAAGCTGAGTTCTGCATAACTGGGAAGTAAGGCGGGGGCTCCCCCTGCTGTTCATAAGTATGATTGTTTCTCTGCTCAGCAGTTAGGGACGGTCTGACAATTCCTATCCACAGCAGTAGTGATGGGTGAATTTGTGCCGTTTCGCCGAAAATTTCGCGAATAGTTTGCGAAACTGCGCCGGCGTCATGTTTTTGATGCCAACGCCGGGGACAAATTTTTTTCGATGCTGGCGAACTTTCGGCAGCGAATTTTCGCGGCCGTTTCGCGAATGTATTCGCCGTAGGCGAATCGCGCAAATTCGCCGTGAATTTGCACCTGGCGAATAAATTCGCCCATCACTACACAGCAGTAAATGAAATGAGAATTTCACTGCATACAGTCAGGTTCTTATGAAAATGGTAGACATTTTTTAATTAAAGTATATTGGAGATAGGTTTCTTTTTCATTAAAGAAAGTAAAAATGGGATTTTATTTTTTTGCCTTTACATGCCCTTTAATAAGCACATATGTTCCTAAAAAGCTTTTTAAGCAAAGAATACTTTGTTCCGTAAATGCCCAGATCCAGTTACTGCTCTTGCTCTGGCTGCTTTAAGCACAGTTTGTATCACAATGTTTTTCAATACCAACAGAGATTTTGGTCTTTGGACTGAGACACAGCATGAGGGTGGTTCCCGCAAGAAGCCAAACAATGTGCACAGGTCAGCTTTCTCTGCATGAACTCCTTTCCATAAAAGCATCATCTGAACTTTGTTCAGTTTTCACTTCATCCCCCTTGACATCTGAAATCAACATGTGCTACAGTTTAATATAATAGCGTCTTGCCAAACGTCCACAATCCGCTCTCTCCTCTTCCATCTTAGGTAAATAAAAATGACTTGAATGCACACATCTGCCAATATAATGGCCAACCCTTTCTAATCATCTAAAATAAATGGATATTAGGCATGAGTTATAATAAAGGGGTGGGGCATCTTTATGTTAACATTTAGTATGTTAATGAATGGCTAATTCTAAGTAACTTTTTACTTTGAGATTTTTTTTATAGTTTTTAAATTATTTTCCTTTTTCTGACTTTTTGCAGTTTTCCAATGGGGGTCAGTGACCCCATCTAAAAAGCAAATGCCCTGTATGGCCACACATTTATTGTTTTTGCTACTTTTTATAACTCATCTTTGGATTCAAGCCCTCCCCTATTCCTCTTCCAGTCTCTTATTCAAATCAATGAATAGTTGCTAGGGTAATTTGGACCAGATTGCTGAAATTGCTGTTGAATAAAAGGCTAAATTACTGAAAAACCACAAATAATAAAAAATAAAAACTAGTTGCAAATACTGTGAAAATCTCTCTCTCTCTACATTATATGAGCTGTCCATGGATGGTTGTTGAGTTAAAAGGGAAATTATAGATGATGTAGATCAACAACAGCTGAATGTTTGCAGGTCTGAAATCACTGAATAACACACTATGATATGAGATACAGATATGAGTCCCAGCCTTTCTGCAATGCTTCGAGGTAAGGGGCCTCCTATAAAGTTTCAGAGCAGTATATCAATGCACAAGGCAGTACTGGTAATAAGTAGGTCCATTATAAAGTTCATTTTCCTTTATAGCACCTGAGATCTATTTTGTATCTGCACATGTTTGTCAAGCGGAATTCTTGATAAATCAGGGCTTCTTAATAAATAGGGCCCACAGCACTTTCTATTATAAGACCCCAATTAGTCATTATAACAAGGAAGAAAAGAAAGGCTAAGCTTTAGATTCAGCATCTGGAACCGATTGTGTGACAATAACACGGCAGGGTAAACCAACTCACACACTGCTGCAGGTCTGCCCTTTCCTGACAGCAGCCATAACTTTGCATGATGAATGGACCAGGATTATTATACCTGCATTCTAGTGATTATGGAAAAGCAGGAATTTTACAAGGTTCTCTATCCTCTTGGAGACAGATTGTGCTGCAGTGTCAGTCATCTCCTGGTGTTAGACTTTATCATCACAAGGGAGAATCAGTTTAACAGGTTGATACCTCTTCGGCACCAGATCCCCGCTGTTTTCTTCTGTTACAGAGACGGCTACTGCCTCCAATTCGTTTTACAAAAAATTCACTAATTCAAACATTTTTCCACAGTTTTGTGGGCCAGTGTTATTGAATATTGAATATAATAAAGGTAGGAAAGTGCACCCAGATCTAGTATGTTGCAACAACCAATTAGCAAGTTGCACACACACACACACACACACACACACACCTTCAATTTAATTAACTTAAATAAAATTATGTTTTTTAAATAACCTACTTAATGGTTCCTAGTGTGCACTCACTACTCGTGGACTGCTATAGATATATATATATATATATATATATTTATTAAGCCTCAACGTTTCGATCCCCCACAGGGATCTTCATCAGGAGCAAAAACAAACAAACATATATATATCGAGGCTGTTGTAACTTGCAGCATATAAACTGTGCATTAGCAGTAGGGAATGGGATGCACCGAATCCACTATTTTGGATTCAGATGAACTCCCAAATCCTTTGCAAAAGATTCGGTTGAATACCAAACTGAATCCTTATCCTAATTTGTATATGCAAAGGGGAAAACGTTTTTACTTCCTTGTTTTGTGACAAAAAATTGTGCGATTTCCCTCCCGCCCCTAATTTGCATATGCAAATAAGGATTCGGATTTGGTTTGGCCAGGCAGAAGGATTTGCCAAAACCCAAATCCTGCTGAAAAAGGCCGAATCCTGTCTGAATCCCAAACCAAATCCTGGATTTGGTGCATCCCTAATTTGCAGCGACCCTGTGGCTCCAAAGCTGTTGTTCAATATTGCACCTCAGGGCTGGAACTCGGGGTAGGCAGAAGAGGCACCTGTCTAGGGCACAACAATTGGGAGGGGGGGTACTGGGCAGGTACCTTTTAAAGTGTATTCAGCTTACCTATAGCCCATGTTTGCTCCCCTCTGTCATCTGTGGGGAGCGTGGTGGCCAGCAGGCTTGCCTAGGGTGCTCGGTCGGCATGGCTCGGCCCTGCTTCTAGGGCGCTGAGTGCTATGGATCTGTGATAGGCTTACTCCAATAGAGAATTCAAGGTATCAAATTAGGAACCCCTGGCACTAAAAGAAGGCTGACCCTCCTATAGTGGTTGTGCTTCAACTCCCCCGAACAATTACAGGTTGAACATTCTTGATGTATATAGTCCAAATATGTTGGTTACATGCCACAATTTTCCCTTTTATCAGCATTTGCCCAAGGATCCCCTTCTCTGCCCTGAAGCCCATAGGTTCGGGAATGAGGAAGCTGGGACTGCTGGGAGTAATTAGCCATTCCGGGTGTGGTTACTTAAGGCGTCCTCTAAGCACAGGCAGAAACCCTGACGATCCTGTTTGTCCACATATTTAACTTGTTCGTGTGAGTGGAAACGACATGAATGTAAAAACGAGATGGAACATAAAGCACTAAATATATACAAATAAATACAATAATGGAGTCGAGGGAGTTTAGTGGCATGCTGATATTTTGCAACGTACAACCTGGTGGCCACATGTTTTAGCAAGGATGCTATGGCTTCATAGAAATGAATGTACTTGTAGAACGTCATACCAAGGGGACATATACCCTGTTTATAAGAAGCCTTAGACATGTTTATTTAATTCTATGTAATTCTGAATAGGGAGCCTTGGCTATCTGCGTATTGTGTTCATTTATATGAGTGGGGGCAGCCATATTCTGAGACTTCCTTTGTCCTGATTTTCATGAGAAATGGAAAAATTCTTATTTTTCCTGCAATAATGCATTTACAAAGTCACCATGGTATCATATAACCATATAAGGGAAGAAAGTCACAGGCCAAGTGCTTCCATGGAACTGCAACTTTACTTCTGACAGTCTCATATTTTACAATATAGAGTATGTTATTTCTTATAATACAAAACTCTCAGTGGGGGTCGTTAATCTGCCCATGGGCAGTAACCCTTAGCAACCAATCAAATGTTCTACCTGCAGCTGGCTGATAAAAGACTGCCTTATTTATCAAAACTGGGCTAATTTGCAGATAGGCATTTTCTTATAACAACCAATCAGTGATTAGCTTTTTAAAGCCAGCTGCAAGTAGAACAATGAATGCATCAATTTGATTTGATGCCATGGGTTACTGCCCATGGGCAAATTTGCCCAGTCTTGATAAATTACCCCAGTTGATTGGTTGCAAATTTACCCACAGTTGATAAATGAATGTGTAATACAAGTGACACAGGAAACTTATATAGGGAATAATATACCTCCTACTATAATATGGTCTGGGACCTGTTATCCAAAATGCTCAGGACCTGGGGTTTTCTGGATAAGGGAACTCTCCATAATTTGGATCTCCATACCTATTAAAAAAAACTACTAAAAAAATAATTTCGAAATTAATTAAACCCAATAGGATTGTGTGTCTCCATTAAGGATTAATTATATCTTAGTTGCATCAAGTACAAGGTACTGTTTTATTATCACAGAGAAAAAGGAAACAGTTTTTTTTAAATTTTAATTATTTCATTAAAATGGAGTCTATGGGAGACTGCCTTCCCGTAATTCAGAGCCCTCTGGATAACAGGTTTCCGAATAATGGATATTAAAACAATTGGATGTGAAACCATATAAAGGCAGGAGGCTGCAGGTCTAGTACTTTCACACAGTTCATGGAACTCCACGGTGAAATACAATGTCTTTGAAAATACCTAAATAAAACCTGGGACACAAGTGACATTACTAAATATACATATGTATGAATAAGTAGTGTATTCGGTTCTTATGAGATATATATATATACACATATATAGGTATGGGACCTGTTATCCAGAATGCTCGGGACCTGAATTTCCGGATAATGGATCTTTCTGTAATTTAGATCTTCATACCTTATGTTTACTAGAAAATCATGTAAACATTAAATAAACCCGATAGTCTGGTTCTGCATCCATTAAGGATTAAAGGGGAACTCCTAACCAAAATTTGATAACGAGGCCAGAAACACAGAAAACCCTAATAATATATCCATCACAGTGATCTTCAAAAAATATAAATAAATGCCATTTTCTATGCTGAAATTCAGCTGTTTAACCGTTCTTCTCTTTCTGCACCATTTAAAATCCTGGCAGGGAAGGAGGTACTTAACACTGATGTTACAAATTGTAACAACTTCTCCACATCTTACAGACAGCATGCAGGAACTACATAACCCACAATGAATTTCACTATGATATTCTGTTGCTTATTGTAATCACATGTGCAGGGAATTGTGGGGTTCGGACAGATGGCTGTTGATACAAAGTAACAGTAGTCAGCCAGCTCAGCAAAGTAGTCAGACAGATTAGCAGAAGAGCAGGGGCCCAGAGCTAGGCTTAGGGAACTGTTTGAAACCATATAAAATCATGACAAATCTGCATATGTTTTAATTGATGTATATTGTAAAGTAAATTAAGTTTACTTTTCAAAAAGCTGTGTTTGGATCAAGTACAAGGTACTGTTTTATTATTACAGAAACTTAGGAAAACACTTTCAAATATTTGGATTACATGGGAGATGGCCTTTCTTTAATTCAAAGCTTTCTGCATAACGAGTTTCCAGATAATGGATCCCATACCTGTATATAACAGAATAGGCTTTGCTTTGCACACTACACTTCCTTTATGAAGAATAAGCATTGGCTGCTGCTCTGCTACAGCACAAATGCTTTGGGTAATGCATCATCTAAATTGACAAATGGCCCCTGGGAGGTTATTGTCTTCAAAGGCGTTTATGTTAATAGTCAGCAAATAAAGTGTAATTACCGATGTATTCATGACTTTATTCAAATAAAAACCAATATATTTGAAATGTTTTTATCCGCTTGTGAATCTACAAAAATGCTCCCCTCCTGCTCCCTCCCGGCAGAGAATACTGGTTTCCACGGCCAGTTCCATTCTTCCATTATCTTGCACTCATACCAGCAGTGGAATCTATTCCATGTAATAAAAGTTTGCCCAGGAGCAGTAACCCATAGCAACCAATCAGCTGGTAGAATTTACCTGTCACCTGTTTAAAATCAAACATCTTATTGGTTGCTATGGGTTACTGCTCCCGGGCAAACTTGGTGCCTTTTATTACATATGGGGGATAATGTCCTGTTCTCTGTGTCCAATTATGTATTCATGGCTTGATTCCAATAAAAAACAATTTATTTGAAATGTTTTTCTCAACAATAATGCCCCTCTCCCTCCCTGCAGAGAATACTGGTTTCCACGGCCTGTTCCATTCTCCCATTACCTTGCACTCATACCAGCAGTGGAATCTATTCTGGGCAGGGAAGCCTTTTTTCTCTCTTGGTTTCCACTACCATTTCATTTGGGCTAATGCAATAAATGTTGCAAACCTTGTGGCAGGTCTTCCAACCCGTAGCAACCAAAATTAGATGATTGCTTTAAAGTGATCAGTAAAATGTTACCTGCTGATTGGTTGTTTGCTATCAGTTACTAGACCTGAAGCAACTTTAAATTCATTACCTATTACCATTGCTGTGCAGCCTGTGAACTCCCCAATGCAATAAGAATGGAGGAGCCCCACTTAAGGGGCTAGTAAAGTTTTCAGGGGGCTATATGTATCTGCCTAAGGTTACTAACAGTGACATGGATAGCTGTTATTAGGGGAGTCTCCCTTAATTTTCCATATTTAAAGAAGGTGATGTGTTGTGCACATATCCCAAAAATGCATGTTAGTCTGGACCCACACAAGGTTTTCTGCTTTAGGCCTCCAGAGTCTTCAGCCACTGGACAGATAAAGTGCTTTGCCTAATTTAACCTGCTAGTAATTTATCTATATTTATGTATATTTTTGTAATTCAGGATGTGAAACATTATTATTGTGCTAAACTTTGATTTCCAGCATCCCCAGAGCCTTTGGTGCTTAGATTTTTAAATTTCCAACACCTGGAAGGTCACAGCTTGGACAATTTCTGTAATAGACACTGTTTTCCCCTAAAAGTCAATAAGATTAATGATTTCTCCTGCCAAGTCTTTACTTGTTCACATAACCCAAAGCAAACTGAGCACTAGCAGCCAGTAGTGAAGTCTCTGAGTAGATTGTACAGGAGGGAAGAACATGAATCAATACAAGCAGGAGGGAAGAATCAATACAAGCAGGGTCTCAGTACTCACCTTCTGAATGCCAGAACTGAGCTCCATTTCCCAGAAAGCCTGTGGCCGGAGGTATGTTCCCTACCTAGTGCTACTCTAATTCACAAGTGAGCGAGAGACTGATTCATGAGCCTTTAACTGCAAGCTGAAACTCCCTGTAACAGCCTGCCAACCAATCCCTGGCCATTGAGAAACTTTACAACCAATTGGGCCTGGGGCTGCATGTTTTTCTTTAGTTAACTAGGGAACACCCAGGCTTTGTAAGTGAGCTGAGCCAGCCAGCGAGGCTGAAAGCAGCAGCCCAGGAATGCCTGATTCATCCCGTCTGCCTCCATCAGCTGGACCCAAGGGCTGCACTGCTTCCTGGACCACTCACTCTTCTTCCTTTAAAGGAATTGGAACGGCAAGAGCCTTTGGGTAACCCTCTGGTATTTTTATCCTTAGCTACCTGAGCAGGAAGCAATGCTTCTGGCACGTGACTAGGCTTCCATTCCAGGGCTCTAAGCAGGTCATTGTGTTCTGCTAATGCCATGCACAGCCCTGAAGCCAAGAGGTGAAAGCATTGTGTCAGGGCTCTTTCACTCATCAACATCTAGAATATGCCGTACAGTTTTGGTCTCCAGTGCTCATACAGGACATTATTGTATTAGAGAGGGTACAGAGAAGGGCAACTAAGCTGGTAAAAGGTATGGAAAATCTTAGCTATGAGGAAAGACTGACCAAATTGGGGATGTTCACGCTGGAGAAGAGGCGCTTAAGGGGAGATATGATAACTATGTATAAATATATAAGGGGATCATATAATAATCTATCTAATGATTTATTTACCATTTTTCCAGCTGACACAAGGTCACCCATTCCGATTAGAAGAAAAGAGGTTCCACCTTAATATTCAGAAGGGGTTTTTTACAGTGAGAGCTGTGAATATGTGGAATTCTCTCCCTGAATCAGTGGTACAGGCTGATACATTAGATAGCTTTAAGAAGGTGTTGGATGGTGTTTAGCAAGTGAGGGAATACAGGGTTATGGAAGATAGCTCATAGTACAAGTTGATCCAGGGACTAGTCCGATTGCCATCAAGGAATTTTTTCCCCCTCTGAGTCATTGGAGAGGCTTCAAATGGGGTTTTTGCCTTCCTCTGGATCAACTGACAGGCAGGTTAAAATAGAGTTAAAAGATTGAACTTGATGGATGCATGTCTTTGTTCAACCTTACTTACTATGTTACTATGTAACATTGGCCGTTCAGGATGGGAAAACATTGTATCAGTGCTCTTTCACTCATTGACATTGGCCAGCCAAGAGGTTAAAACATTGTATCAGGGTTTTTTCACTCGTCAACATTGGCCAGCCACAATGGTTACCGTATATACTCGCGTATAAGCCGAGTTTTTCAGCACCCAAAAAGTGCTGAAAAAATTGACCTCGGCTTATACGCGGGTACCCCTTCTAGATGAAATACGGTAGGCTGCCTCACCGGTAAAATTTCAGGAGGCGCCACCCCCGAGTCCTCAGCCCGAGTCCCTGGAAGCCCCACAGCAGCGCAATTTACACCCGATCCCTCCCGCCTCTGCCTTGTGCTCCCGGCCGCCTCACCTCTCTCAGCTCCGAGCCATTTTTGCGCAGCTCTCTCCACTTCCGCCGGGAGCGTCTGTGTCTCTCCGCAGCTCTTCCCTCGTCTCCAGCTGCTGCCGCCGGGTCTCACCTTCCGGCCAATGGAGGAGGAGGAGCCGGAGAGTCGGGGAGAGCGACCTCAGCAGCCCCTGGCAGTCTGTGTCCTACACTAACAACTACCCGTATTAGAAACTTTCTCAGCTCTGCATTAACATACCGGTATGTTATCAGCCTTGTCATTATTGTGTGGGGAGTGTGTGTACGGTATATAGTGTATGATGGTGTGGGTAGAGAGTTTGTGTGTGTATATAGTATATGTGTGGGGAGTTTGTGTGTATAGTATGTGTGTGTGATTATTTTGTGGGAAGAGTGTGTGTGTAAAGTATATGTGTGTCTATGTGTGTTTAATTGCTAGTGGAAAGTATATTTTGTCTCAGCTGAAAAATATCTGTAATATAAATCCACTGGGGGGGGACAAATTTTCAGTGATTTAGTTTGCGCTGTAGTGATTGTAGCATAAAGGGTCTTAGTTGTGTCTAGGCTTATACGCGAGTCAATAAGTTTTCCCAGTTTTTGTAGGTAAAATTAGGTACCTCGGCTTATACACGGGTCGGCTTATACACGAGTATATACGGTAAATGAGTCTGAAGAATGTGGTTTCATCCCATCGCCTCAGTCAGGCATACAGTCTTAGATGTTAAAAGAGATGTAAACTCAAAAATAAAATTTTTGCCTAATGTTGTTCTAAGCGGCTTTCCAATGCATGTTCATTAGAAATGTTAATTGAATTTGAAGTAAAATATTCAGCTTAAAGTGTTACAAACATAATACAATGACCTGATGGAGTTCTTGCTTAAACTAGAGAATCCCTGGAATCCCTGCTGTAGACAGTATTGGAAATCTCTGGTACAGGCAGAACAACATTATCCTTAGGTTCGATCAGACTGTAATTTCATTGTTGCAACTAACAGTCTCTGGGGACAGGTTTGCTCATTCCATGTGAGGCTCTTGTCATTGGCACCTTCTTGTAACATGACCTGACATCTAAAATATCTGAAAATAGAAGCTGTAAAGCCCTGGCTGTATATACTGTATATTAACAGGAGAATGAGGGAATCACACTGAGATGGAAAATAATCATTTCAGAGTGCATAGTTTGTTTTACAATACTTTGGGGAAGATTCACTAAAGGGCGAAGTGACTAACGCTAGCGATATTTTGGCAGAAATCTCATCTGCAGAGACATCGCCAATTCACTAACAAGCGCAGGCGGCAATTTATTAGTGAACGAGACCGTTGCTAGTGTTCGTTTGCACTCTATCGCCAGGCGACTTTTTGTTCTTTGTAGCGAACGGTTGTAACTCCGCAGTTTCCCTAAGATGCACATTTTATTATTCAGGTTCCTTGAACATTTGTAATAATAAGTGGCCACTTCAAACATTTGCACCAATAAGGACGTCCATACGACTTTAATGTACCTGCCCTATTCATATTACCTAAGTGTAACGGGACTAATGAAGTTTCGCTAGGCAGAAGGGATCGCTAGCATCAATTTGCTTTAAAACGCTCACATTGCCAAAGTCATGCTGGCGGAAAGTCACCAGTTTTCAGCGCAACTTTGCATTTTACTTAATTAGCGTAGTGGTAACGAATTTTCATCTGCCAAATTGGCGCTAAGTGTGGCGAAGCGTTAGCTGACGACAATTCGCTCTTTAGTGAATCTGCCCCATAGTTGCTTGTGTAGCAATGATCTGGGCCGCAGGGTCAGTGCAGGAGGCATAAGTGCGGCCACTAGGAGTTCTACAGAGTGGCCGGCTGATCCATAGGAAGGACTGAATATTTAATGTATATAACAACTATTCATTTATTGATGTCCTGGCATACAGCAGGGTACAAAGGAACACACCTGGCCAGGCAAGATCTCCAGCACACGGATATGATATGTTACTGCACATACGAGTTTATGTAATAAAATGCACTCAATTTGCCCAGGAGCAGTAACTCATACAGATGCTGCATCAGCTGCAATTAGACCTCTTCTGTTTGAATTGTTACTATCAATAACTCATTTGGAAGTAAATGATTATAAGTTTATTTTCACGGGAGCCAATATAAAAAGAGCGTGTGACAAGGTGCAGCCTGTGCATAATATGCAGAGTATTACATTAGAGAGCTGCTTTGGGTGATGCATCATCTAAATTGACAAATGGCCCCTGGGAGGTTATTGTCTTCAAAGGCGTTTATGTTAATAGTCAGCAAATAAAGTGTAATTACCGATGTATTCAGGACTTGATTCAAATAAAAAAAAAATATATTTGAAATGTTTTTATCTGCTTGTGAATCGACAAAAATGCTCCCCTCCTGCAGAGAATACTGGTTTCTACAGCCTGTTCCATTCTTCCATTATCTTGCACTCATACCAGCAGTGGAATCTATTCCATGTAATAAAAGTTTGCCCAGGAGCAGTAACCCATAGCAACCAATCTGCTGGTAGAATTTACTGCTCCCGGGCAAACTTGCTGCCTTTTATTACATATGGGGGATAGTGTCCTGTTCTCTGTGTCCAATTATGTATTCATGACTTGATTCAAATAAAAAACAATTTATTTAAAATGTTTTTATCAACAATAATGCAACCAAAATCAGATGATTGCTCTGAAGTGATCAGTTTAAAAGCAAACATCTTATTGGTTGCTATGGGTTACTGCTCCTGGGCAAACTTGGTGCCTTTTATTACATATGGGGGATAGTGTCCTGTTCTCTGTATCCAATTGGCCCCAATAAACAGTTGCTGCAGCTTGTTTTGCCTGTAATAGATTTCTAGTAGTGATGGGCGAATTTGGGGCGTTTTGCTTCGCCGAAAAATTCATGAATTACCTGCGAAATTTGTGAAACGGTGAAAAATTTATGAAACGCCGCTGGTGTCTCATTTTTGACGCCGGCATCCATTTTTTTGATGCCATCGAATTTTCGCTGCGGTTTCGCAAATTTATTCACCGGCGGCAAATCGAGGGAATTCAACGCAGATTCGCGCCTGGTGAATAAATTCGCCCACCACTCATTTCTAGACTTTTTTATATAAATTTTATTCCACATTGCCAGAAGGGGACTACCAGGTATAGGAGATTGAAAATATATTTCTTGCCAAAAAGGGTTAAATAACACACTGGCCCCTTTGTCCAAATCACATCAGAATTTCTCTGCTTTCAGCCACATCTCCCCACCCTTCTCCTCCTGTTACAGCCGCAGGGGACTGAGCCAAAACTGCCAGAATCTAGTAAGACATGGGGCAGAATACAAGGGAGCATTGAGAATGTATTGCTGGGTTCCACAGAGAGAGAGGGGCACAGAGCCTTATGCACTGCTGGAACTTTATCCTGTAACAGAGATAATGGTGTATTCGCTAGTGATCAGCAAATTGTCCTGTTTTTCGACGAAAAATTCGCATATTTACCCTGAAATTCACGAACTGACAAAAAATGCACAAAAATTTAATTTAGACACCCGCATCAAAAAACTTGATTATTTCAGAAGCAGTACAGACTTTTTATTTGATTGTATTAAGAAAGTTTCTTATTTCAGAATGCTGAAGCTTATATTAAACTTTCATTTCCACAACAGTTCCCCTTTAAGAAAGCTGTACATTTTCTTTGCTCTTATTGTTGCATATAGTAATTGGTGCAGTTTTTTCTAGTGGACAAAAGCTGACCATACCTGTGCTAATAAAAAGCTACCGGCTTGGATCTCTAGAGTCAGGTAAAGGTATCTGTTATCTGGAAACCCTTTATACAGAAAGATCCAAATTATGGAAAAGTTGTCTCCCATAGACTCCTTTTTATCCAAAGAATCCAAATTTGATGATTTCCTTTTTTCTGTAATAATAGAACAGTACCTTGTACTTGATCCAAACGTATGTAATTAATCCTCATTGGAAGGAAAACCAGTCTATTGGGTTAATTTAATGTTTAAATTATTTTCTAGCTGAATTAAGGTATGAAGATCCAAATGATGGAAAGAGCCATTATCTGGAAAGCCCCAGGTTCAGGGCATTCTGGATAACAGGTTCCATACCTGTATCTATTGGATAGGTTTTAAATCCCATCAGGCAGAGACTGCATTGCCACATTGATCTGATCCTTGCCCAAGTGTTCCTCACAGGCATATGGTTTGATCCAGTCTTTTAGCTGATTTGTGTGGTGGCTAAACTGAGCAAAACTCCATTGGTTTGGCAACTTCATTGCCCTTATGGACATGATCTGCTTAGGAAGATGTATAAGTTCTGTTATCCAAAATGCTCGGGATCTGGGTTTTTTCAGAATAACGGATCTTTCCGTAACTTGGATCTTCATCCCTTAAGTGTACTAGAAAATCATGTAAACATTAAATAAACCCAATAGGCTGGTTTTGCTTTCAATAAGGATTAATTATATCTTAGTTTGGATCAAGTACAAGCTACTGTTTTATTATTACAGAGAAAAAAAAAATCATTCACAAAAACTGAAATTGGAATCGGAATCTATGGGAGCCTTCCTGTAATTCGGAGCTGTCTGGATAATTGGTTTCCATATGACGGATTCTATACCTGTTGTGTTTTTTAGTGATGGGCGAATTTGGGGCATTTCGCTTCGTGAATAATTAGTCTGTTATTGATGCCGGCATCCAGTTTTATGACGCCGGTGCAAATTCGCTGGCGAAAATACGCTGCCGTCCATTTTTTTTTCTGTCGCCGGCGGTTTCGCAAATTTATTCGCCGGCGGCAAATCGCCAGATAAATTCGCCCATCACAATTGTTTTTTTCCTGAATGCTTCAATATTGCATTGCTAGGCCCGTCTCTCCTCTTTTTGTTCGGGAATGGTAGTTAAACGCGCATTGCACATAAATATTCCTAAATGGCTCCCAAAATGAGATATTCTGAAATGTGTGCTTGAATACCGGTATGGGATCTGTTATCTGGAAATCCTTTATACAAAAAGCTCTGAATTATGGAATGGCTCCCATAGATTCCCATAGATTTTATCCAAATAATCCAAATTTTTTAAAAAACAATTTCCCTTTTCTCTGTAATAGTAAAACAGTACCTTGTACTTGATCCAAACGAAGATATAATTAATTTTTGGTAGACTTAAGGTATGACGATCCAAATTACAGATCCTTTATCCGGAAAACCACAGGTCCTGAGCTTTCTGGATAAGAGGTCCAATACTTGTTCTACCATTTGGAAATAAAAATGCACAGTGCAAACTTTATAAATGACCCCCTGCAGAGTTTACATGAGCATCTATTCTGAGCAGCATTTCTTCTAGGTCCTAAAGGAGAACTTTAGCTCATTTTGAGAATATACATTTTCACAATTTCCGAGAAAAGGTATAGTGAATATTTTTTTCTGCGACCAAAGTGGTGGTGTAATTCGAACACAGAGTATGAGCAGAAAAATGTAGACTTTGCAATAGTGCCACAACAAAAAGCTCTTAGGCACAATCACAGTGCAAATAAAAAGTTGCAAATGTGTTTACACATTAATTACTACAATGTTGTCCAGCTTTTTAAATATAAACATGCACAGGGCAAATTTGTTTTCTGAGTGAATCATTCTGCCATGCAAAGTTTATAAATGAGACTTGGGCTCAACAGCAACAAAATTCCAACATTTTTACATTTGAACATTTTACATCTTTCAAATAAAACCTCAAACTTGGACACGGCTTCTCTTTGCATTGTTTCACCATGAGGAGTTGCTCCTCGAAACTGTTCGATTTCTGTGGATAAACATATCCGTGTGCGTCTATGTGCGCAGCATATTGATCTGATCATCCAGTGAATAAACACATCTGCACTTACATATGTACATTTGTACATTTGGGGGCAGATTTACTAACCTGTCGAATGTTCGCCAGCGTCTGATTCACACCTAGGGATGTAGCGAACTGTTCGCCGGCGAACTTGTTCGCGCAAACTTCGACCGTTCGCGTCCGCCGAATGTTTGCGAACGTCGCGCGACGTTCGCCAATTTGGGTTCGCGTTCGATTCGTTCGACCATTCGACCATTCGAATTCGATCGTTCGAATCGAACGATTTTAGCGGGTGTTCGAAGTTCGTGAACTGTCCGCGAACGTTCGCATTTTTTGCCGGTGTTCACGAACGGCGTTCGCGAACATCAAATCGGCAGTTCGCTACATCCCTATTCACACCCATGGCAACACTTCACCAGGCGCAAATTCGCTCAGAGTACGCCAATTCACTATGTGGAGTTTCGTCCTGGGTGCCAATTGCTTTTTAAAACACATGTCCAGGGAAACTTAATAAAGACAATAGAGTAAGCTGGCCATAGATTTTTAAAAGATCCGATCCTCATCGTGAGACCACGATTTTCTCGGATTGATCGTACGAATTTACCATCAACTAAAAAGACCAATTTGCCAGGAAAACAAAGGGGAGCTGCCTGCTTGGCCCAGCAAACATAAATAAATTGCACTGGGATTGACAAAGATATTTTAACCTGGCCGATCAATTTGCAGACAGATGTCGGCCAAAAATCTTAAAGTGTGCAATCGCTCGAATCCCACTAACCGCACGATAATTTCGAAGGATTGGTCGGACTTCGCTAAAATCGGTCGTTCAGCAAGAAGAATCGTCGCGTCTATGGGGAGCTTTATTCTAATGCCCTACACATGAGCCCACTGTAAAATTAATGTTCCATATGTTTGAAAATGTCTGGGGAAAATCGGTTACACAAAAAAAGTTCAAGTTAGGACTTTTGCAGTCAATCACGCTCAAAAAAGGAAAAATTGCCAGTGTTTTTTGGACTTTGATGTGTTTTCGGCACACAGGATATGATGTAAGTGACAGAAGATTGATGAAGATCTGGCTACTTAATTGCACTTCGCCTGGTCTGAGGTGGCGAAGGCAACTCTGGCAAAAGCGGTAACGTTCAGTAAAATCACCATTTTCGGGAATTTGAGTAACGACCGTTCGACAGAGCGAAAAGTTGCTTGGCGATAAAGTGCAAATCAACGCTGTCGCTGGTCTCTTTCATTAGTGAATTGGTGCCAGCCTGTTAGTAAATCTGCGATGTCCCTGCGGGTGGCAAAGCTAGCGAATTGTCACTAGCGTTAGCCAGGGCTGGAACTAGTGGTAGGCAGAGTAGGCACGTGCCTGGGGTACAAAGCTTGAGGGGGCCCGGCACGTACCTTTAAGTGCTGCCTACCCCTGTCCAGTCTGCCGTTCTGTTCCGTGTACGCATGCGCCTATCTGACATCAGGGTTGCGTGCATCCTGGTCTATGTGCGCATGCGTCTATCTTACAGCAGGGTGGCGTGAGCTGTGAGACTGCCTCCAGCGAGCATAAGTATGCTCACGGTCACGTATGTGCACACACGGTGAAGGGGGCAACGCAGCTGACCACTTGCCTGGGGCGCCCGGCCCATTTGGCCCGGCCCTGGCGTTAGCCACTTTGCACCTTAGTAAATCTGCCCTTTGGCGCTTTCCCATTATTGGGGAGCTGTATAATTCACTGTATATTCTGCAGCTCAGGAGTTCATTTGATTTTGTATCAGTGTTAACACCCCCACTTCCACTCACAGAACCAACCGAGCCCTCCCTCTGACTTGCCCATTATTGACATGTTGCCTTTCACTTTTACTGCAATGACTAAACTGTCAATCTTTTTTTGTAACTGCCGACTGATCTGTTTGTCTCGTGTCACTACAATGACTAACCTTTCTGTCTGTCTGACACTGCAGACTAGTCTAGCTGTAGCTGGATCACTATACTTACTTGTTTTTACAGTACATACAGTGCATGTGCTGGTCCTCCAGAATTTGGACGGTTGCTGGGTCCTTTTGGCTGCTGTATTCCCTGTCTCATTTCCCTATTCTCTATATTTTGTACCCAGTTCCTGGTTGTGTGTGTTGGGTGCCTTTGTCATCCCTACTCTGCCACATCCAATGTACAATGCAGAATGTCAAACCTATTTAAGGCAGAGATGAGAGTAATGATTATAGATGCAAAGATACGATCGTTCGAATCTTTTAACCTGGCGATCGGCCAAACGACTATCTCCGTGGTATGAAAAATGTCGGGACTCTCCACACATGGTCTGAAAATCGAGGATTCGTACGATCGGATCTTTGCGTCTATGGCCAGCTTAAGGGGTGGGAGATACAGGCTCCTAATTATACAATGAGAGCTCCTAATTGGTAAAATAGATCAATTTACTTACTTTTTATTTGTAACCCTGTGTAAAATCATAATACTATATGGCATTCAATTTTGTTTGTTGATATGTTTTTGTTGGTGCAAATAAAGGCATTGTATAAAAAAAAAACAATAGAACTCTTTGTTCACATGATATAGCAAAGCAAATTAATTCCTATTGATAAATGAGTCCTGTTTCTGGCACTGACAATATCTCTATAATGCACATTGTTTCTCTGCATGTAATGCACAGGGTTTACACTTATACGAGGCTCTGCACTTTATATGCAGTGTGAGTCTGAATAACAGCCTGGAGACATGACTATGTGTGGGGCTCCCACCCTTGCGCAGTGCTCTGTATAATGTAATTTGTAGTGTCTGATAGACTTGTTCTGCATATTGTCTGTAGATTGATGTAAGGTGGTGCTTTTGTCAATTGCCGGCCAGTGATTCACTGACTGTGCTGTAAATGTATCAGTAAATTCCCAGAGGCAGCTCAGTGGTGCATCAGAGAGCAATCTGTATGTTACTAATTTGTTTCTTTGTGCTTATTGCTTATCAGTGCGTTTCTCTCCCTGTCTCCTGCCAGCCCTATATCTTCTCTCTAGTACCGTTTTCCACTGTATCTGTGCTCTACTTTAGGCCAGTCTCTTATTATCTCCTTTTCCCTTCGGTCAGTCTCTGTCTAGTCTCTATTCTTTGTTGCTTCCTTTTACTAACTGTCCTTATCTACATTCTGTCAATCCCTTCTGCATCTGCCCTCTACCCGCTATCATTCCCAGGCCCGGATTTGTGGAAAGGCCACCAAGGCCCGGGCCTAGGACGTCAGTATTTTAGGGGGGCAGCATGCTACCCAACCACACCTACAGTGGTTCAAAAACAATGGGGATGCACTGGAGTTACAATCGTTTTTTAAATTCCCGTGAGCCAATCCCCATTGCTCCACTTCAGATGATGAAAATTTGCATGAATAAAGGGGAAGGGACAGGGGCGACGAACAACAGTGGGCCTATGGGCACCCATTATGTAAATCCGGCCCTAGTCAATCCCTTCTGTACAAGCCCTTTACACCCTCTTTCTGTTACTGCCATCTACATACTGTCAGTTCTTTTTTGTATCTGTCCTCTACCCTGTGTCACACCCTTCTGTATCTGTCCTCTACCCTCTGTCAATCCCTTCTATAACTACCCTCTACCCTCTGTCAGTCCCTTCTGTATAAGCCATTTATACTCAGACAGTCTATTTCTGTAACTGCCATCTACATACTGTCAGTTCTTTTTGTACCTGCCCTCCGCCCTCTGTCAGTCCCTTCTGTATCTGTCCTCTACTGTCTGTCAGTCCCTTCTGTATCTGTCCTCTACCGTCTGTCTGTCAGACCTTTCTGTATCTGCCCTCTACCCTCTGTCAGTTCCTTTTTGTATCTGTCATCCGCCCTCTGTCGGTCGATTCTCTATCTGTCCTGTACGCTGTGTCAGACCCTTCTGTATCTGCTCTCTACCCTCAGTCAGTCCCTTCTGTAACTGCCCTCTATACACTGTCAGTTCCTTTTTGTATCT
The DNA here is from genome assembly GCA_038501925.1 of Xenopus petersii. NCBI lineage: Eukaryota > Metazoa > Chordata > Amphibia > Anura > Pipidae > Xenopus > Xenopus petersii. Next base: position 114,974,154 of record CM076679.1, on the reverse strand, counting down.
TCCCTCTACCCTCCGTCAGACCCTTCTGTATCTGCCTTCTACCCTCTGTCAGTCCCTTCTCTATCTGCCCTCTACCCTCAGTCAGTCCCTTCTGTAACTGCCCTCTATACACTGTCAGTTCCTTTTTGTATCTGCCCCCTGTCAGTCATTTCTGTATCTGTCCTCTACCCTTTGTCAGTCCCTTCTCTATTTGCCCTCTACCCTGTGCCAGTCCTTTGGTTTATCTGCTCTCTTTTACCACTCTGTCTGTATCTGTCCACTTCCTTGTGCCAATCTCCAACTGTATCTTTCCTTAGCCCTTCTACCAGCCCCCTATTTTGTAGTTTATTTAAAAGGAACCGTTCAGTGTAAAAATAAAAACTGGATAAATATATAGGCTGTGCAAAATAAAAAATGTTTCTAGTATATTTAGTTATCCAAAAATGTCATGTATAAAGGCTGGAGTGACTGGATGGCTAACATAACAGAACTGAACACTACTTCCTGGTTTTCAGTTCTCTAACTGAAAACTCTAACTTTAATGACATTTAGTTAATTAATTTCTTAGAAGTATCTGTGGAATATTAGCAACTATTCTATCAATTCTAATAGCTACCTTTAATGAAACTCAGGGATTTTGCTCAGCAAGGCCAAGGATAACAAATATATCAACTAACTGTATTAATTTAAATCAATTAAGGAGTTGGCGACCCCCCCCCCACCCTCCTAGAGCTGCTTTAGAAGGTGAAAAATTTAATTTTACACTTCAGTACAGGTATTCGAAAAACGGCCAGAAATAGAAAATAGAAAGTTATCGGAAAATGTATTTATTTCTGGTGAACTGAAACCAACTGAACTGGAAAAAGTGTTTGAAGGTGAGTGAACTTCCCCTTTAGGGTACTGGCAGACGAGGACATTAGTCTCCCATGATAAATCTTCACCACTAAGGCAATAATGTAAATCATGTTTGGATGACATCAGAAAAAACAAAGCGCGGCACATGTTTTCCCATTGGAGATATACATTATTGCCAGTGGCACAGCATTTGCTGGAGGTTAGTTGTCCTCTGTAGCAAAGATTTATCCCAGGGCGACTAATCTCCTCCAGTGGCATAACAAGACCGCACCAAAAAAATCTTCAGAGGGTCTCAGTGTGCACATAGCTGCTCCTACCCGCAATCCTCTCGCCTGCTGAAACCCCCTGCCCTCATCGTAACCCCCCCCTACTTTGTTGCATGCTTGCTCTGGACGAGTGAGTGATAATTTAAAAAGGAAAAAGGTGAGGAGGGGGAATTTTAATGCAATAAAGTAGGCCGACCCCCTGTGCATGTGCAATTATGGGGTTTGCTTCTTGTACAGTTACGCCACTGACCTCCTTATCTGCCAGTAACCTTACGGCAAATTGGAACCTCTGGAAGGTTAAATTAGGTGAATGTGTATTAAATACATATACCCACACTGAGACAGACAGAAGTAGAAAGTACGCTTAGGTCAAGCTGTTATATGAAGTTATGGCAGCAATAAAAATGCTATCCCTGTTGTTCCTTGTACACAGAGCAGTTTGGCAGTGACGTTGGCCCAGAGTTGTCCTGTGCTCTAATTATAGTCGAGGAATTCAGAGAATACAGATAAATATCCAAACTAAACATTCCACTTTCTTTATCTGCCCGACCTTGGCAAGCAGCGTTTCTGTTTCATTCACCTGAGGCTGTTCCACATTCTGTGTATTGAGCACACAACCATAGTAATCACTGCTTCCAATCCAATGCTTTGCACAAATGGAGGGATTTTCTGTTTACAAGACATCTTAGAGGTATAAACGACACATTTCCTAATATAATAAGTCAATGCAGAAGGGTGAGAAGCCCAAAACTACATTCAATTATCAGCCATAGAGAAGTGCATGCTCATTGTCTCAGTTTTATGGTTTATTCTCTATCAAAAGGAACGACTGATACATCAGTGATGCCTCTTTCATACATGCAAAGTCCTTTGTAGTGGCAGCTGCTCTTCAGATTCCCGGGCTGTACCTACATATTGTGGAACTAATTAATACTGAAGGAATGTAATTACTTGGGTTTGAAACCTCAATCAGAGATAGAGGCGGCACGAGGAGCACGCTCGCTGCAAAGTGAGAATTGCAAAGCATAGAAAACTGATTTACGTTTTTTTTGCATAATGAAAGAAATATAATTTTAAGTCACCTTCCAATATACATTAATAAAACATTTCAACACATTTCGAGTTATGTTTAAATATTTTTATACTGAAAGCAGTATTTCCTTCTGCTTTTTATTCGCTTGCAGAAGCCAGAAGTAGGTTTCAGAAATCAGAACTAGGAGACCACTGCACAGAGAATGTAATCAATTAGGCAAATCCTACTTTTAATAGCAATGCAGGGACCCAAAAGCGTTCCTTACCATTTAGGAAGACCCTAGTCTATAACCTATTCACTAAGTGAGGGAGGTTTACTAAATGGCCTAGGAATAGTGTGATGAGTTATTTTCCTTAATTTATATAAGGGGAGGGAGCACATCTCTCATCCTCTTTGGTCTCCACTCGATACCAGGATGCAAAGAGAGCCTGGAGCTTAAGGCCCTCATTATCAACGTTTGAGCCCTAAAGTGACTAATACTCTTGGAGATGTTGGGGAGCAGTAGGGTTGTCACCTTTTGTTGTAGTGAAGTCTGGGCAGGGGACAGGACAGGCAACATCGGAGATGGGGTGGATGATTTAAAGAGAAGTGACTAGGGATGGGCGAATTATTTTGCCTTGCTTTGCCCAGAAATGACACCCATAGGTGCGAAGCGCCTAACGCTAGCGCAAATTCGCCAGTGTGGCGTAATTTCGTTAATTTGCCGATTTACTAACGGGTGCTTGCATAAATTCGCTAGCGAAGTGGACCTATTCTAGCGCTACTTCGCACCCTTACGCCAGGCGAAGTTGCACAATGACGAAGGGACATAACTATGTTAATTCACTAACTTGCGCATTTTACTGAACATTACCTCTTGCGCCAGACCAGGCGAAGTGCAATAGATTAGATAGGGATTGCTTCAAAAAAAGTAGAAATTTTTTCTAAGTCCCAAAAAACGCTGGTGTCTTTTCCTTTTTTAAGGGTGATAGGGTGATAGATTGTAACTTTTTTTGGGGTACCCTCCTTCTCCCCTACATTTCCTAACATATGGCACCTAAACTATACAGTGGCCACATGTGTAGGGCAATATAACACCTCTATTTTATTTTATGAAGCTTTCCCAGACTTGTGTAGTGTAATGTATTTGCTGCTACATATACGTCCATTGTACTTTAACTTGTTGCCTTATGCAAATTAGGCATCGCTAGCGTAACTGCGCTTTCCTTGACGAATTAATGCTAGCGCAACTTCGCCACCTTTGGCCTCCCTGAGTGCAACTTTGGATTTTAGTGAATTTGCGGCGCCCTGGCGAAACTTCGCCTGGCGAAGTGCGGTGAAGCCTGTGCTAGCGCAACTCCGCAGGTTAGTGAGTTTTTGGCGAAATTAAATGGGTCAAATTCGCCCATCCCTAGGAGTGACAGTTCATGGGTGGAATGGTGATGTCAAGGTACAGGACTATGACTTAATAATCAGTAATTGCCCCATCACCACATCAGTCCTTCAAAGTAATTGGCTGATCGCCATGGCATTCACTTCAGAGTCCTGTCTGGATTTGGAAATCTGAACAGGCAAATATCACCCAGACAGCCCTTCCAAAAACTGGACAGGCAGAAACCCTATGGGAACAAGGACACCATGAACTAGGTAATGGTATTGGTGGTCTTCCACAACTCATTCATCAGATTAGCAAGAGGAGTATTTTGTCCCACTGAGGACTAGTAGTGTGGTGGGAATATATTGGACTGATGTTTTCCTGAGTGGTGAGACTATTCTTTCTCATCCTTCACACCCTTGCTTTCTCCTATGAGTATTGGTGACTATGAAGGTTTCCCTTCATCCAGGTCATGGTATATCTAATATAAGTAATTAAAAAAAAAACAAAAAAAAACAAACACCAGTCAGTTGAACTGAAGAAGCTACTGAAGTAGTGAAACATCTTCAATGCTTATTCAGCAAGTCCAGTTGTTTTTTGTATTACTTATATTAGATATGAGTATTGGTGTATGAACCTTTATAAACCACCTTATAATTTGAAATACCACTAAAGACTCCATTGCCTCATTATAAATGTGCTCAGCGAAGTGCATCATTTTGTTCATTGTTCTTTAAATGAGTTAAATATAAAATCCTGTGCTCTCCTACACATTTCTATTATTTTTTTTTTAAATTCCAAGATATTAAGGAAATATGTTTATTCCTATTCTCTCTCTCTCTCTCCCTCTCTCTTTCTCTCTCTCTCTCTCTCTCTCTCTCTCTCTCTCTCTCTTTAACCCTTTTAACCAAATTAAAAAACAAGTAAAAAAAAACTCAGAGCCCTCTTCTGAGCACTTTTGCCAACTACATTAGTGTTTTTTTTCTCTAGTTTTTAAAACTAGCTTTTACACTGCCAATATAATGAATGTAAAACATCAGTGCCACCTGCTTTTCAGAACATCTGGTTGGCCACCTGAAAATTCTGTTTGTGAGTAGGGAGAGGTGAGGGTCCTAAACTTGGGAGACTGAAAGACTCGGTAGAGTAGTAATGCTTATGAAATGAGCAACTAGCGAGGAGAGAGTGCATCGCAGCTTGTGCAATTGACTAGTTGAGGATTAGTGATGGGCGAATCTGACCTCACGAAAAATCGCAAAACGGCAAAAATTCGTCAAAATGCATTGTAGTCTAGGGGCAACAACATTTTTTTGACGTGCAACTATTTTTTTTAACCCATTTTCACTTGGTGAAAAACTTTGCTTATCAAAATTAAGGAGGTGTGCAGTGGCGGCAAGGTGGGGGGAGTGCAGGCAGGCTGGCAGCAGGGCCGGATTCCATCGTGTTGCGCCCCGATGCCGCTTCCCTTCCCCCATTGCATGGTCTGAGCGCAGAAAAGTTAATGAGCGCAGCCCCTCCTCCACGCACGTGTGAGCGCTGACAAGCACCGGAGCATTGGGAAACTTTGAGTCCCTAGTGCTCCTTAGGATGTGGCTGGGCAGCATGCCGCCCCTGAGATGTTGCCACCCTAGGCCTCAGGCCACCGAGTAGAGCTGTATTGCCTTTGGCACCTATCCTACTTGGCCCAGGTCTGTCTAAGTGCTAGGTAGCATATGGTGGTCTCAATACTGAACAGTGTTCTGTACAGCTCACCTGCAATCCCATTGGTGACATACCACAGATTGCAAAAACCTTTATTATGGACAACTAAAGGGATGTGACCTCTTTAACCAGACAATGATTCCCAACACATACAAATACGAGAGAGAGAGAGAGAGAGAGAGAGAGAGAGAGAGAGAGAGAGAGAGAGAGAATAGGAATAAAATATTTCCTTAATATCTTGGAATTTAAAAAAAAAATAATATAAATGTGCAGGAGAGCACAGGATTTTATATTTAACTCATTTAAAGAACAATGAACAAAATAATGTACTTCGCTGAACACATTTCTAATGAGGCAAGAGAAAGGTGGTTTAACTTTCTGTTAAAATAAAATAGAACAGACAAAAAAACAACCTACAATGTTGTTCAGCATGTGGATTTTCAGGGCCGGATTTGTAGCAAGGCCATTAAGGCCCAGACCTAGGGCAGCAAGTTATTAGAGGCGGCACGCCACCCAGCCACTTGCTGAAATCCGGCCCTGTGGATATTAAGACTAATCTGTGTGAGGTGGAGGCTCACTGTTCCTTAAAAATGTTGTTTACAATATGTGGGTTACTTTCTGAAATGTACCTCTATATTTAGTCCTTGTGTAAAATTATTTCTTCTGCACAGCTCAGTAATGGTATACAGTCTGTTTACACTATGTACTGAATCACCAAATACACAGCTTTGTAAAACATATAAACTGTCAGACGCCTTTGATCTTGGCTGATGTTAGACCATGTATAATTAAAGTGCGGAACCAGACTGCCACCCACAGCCTGTTAGAGGAACTGCAGTGAGGACCATCTATTTGGGATGCTACCCGTGTGCTACCTGTGTGATGTTGAGAAGGGCTGTTTGGTAACAGGGTTTTACAATCTTAAATGGTGCTCAAGTGCTGACAGATGGTAAAATTCAGGAACAGGAGGAGGCTAGAAGAGTGTAGAGAAAAGAAAGACATGAGTATATTGTACAGTGTTGGGAAGGACAAAGTGGCCAAGGGCAGGTAGAGATAAGAATATGGAAGGAATTAGCATATGTAGAAGTAAAGAGCCTCCAGGAGTTGGGCACATTTTTTTTAAAAAAAAAAATTTTATCCTTTATCCGTAAACCCATTATCCAATCAATTATGCAAAGGCGTCTCCCATAGATGCCATTTTATCCAAATAATACATATTTTTAAAAATGATTTCCTTTCTTTCTGTAATAATAAAACAGTACCTTGTACTTGATCCCAACTAAGATATAATTAATCCTTATTGGAAGCAAAACCAGCCTATTGGGTTTATTTAATGTTTACATGGCTTTCTAGTAGACTTAAGGTATGAAGATCCAAATGACAGAAAGATCTGTTATTTGGATAGCCAAAAGTCACAAGCTTTCTGGATAACAGGTCCTATACTTGTATTTTATTAAAATCTAGTCTATGGCAGATGGATAATTTGGAGCTTTCTGGATAATGGATTTCTGGATAACAGATCCCATACCTGTATTTTAAGGCAAACATTCCTAAATTAGCCTGTAGGGAATATAATACAATGATTTAATGTTTGCCAGACTACTTGGGAACCTGGGTTTTCGGGATAACGGATCTTTCCTTAATTTGGATCCTTAGAAAATCATGTAAACATTAAATAAACCCAATAGGCTGGTTTTGCCTCCAATAAAAACTAATTATATTTTAGTTTGGATCAAGTACAAGTTACAGTATTATTACTACAAAGAAAAGGGAAATCATTTTTTAAAATTTGGATTATTTTATGATAATGTAGTCTATGGGAGACATCCATTCCATAATTCTGAGCTTTCTGGTTAATGGGTTTCCGGATAACAGATCCCATACCTGTACAAGGTATTGTTTTATTATTACAGAGAAAACTAATTTGTAAAATGTTTTTATTTACTTAATTAAAATAGAGTCTATGGGAGACGGCCTTCCCTTATTTCAGAGCTTTCTGGATAACGAGTTTCCGGATTATGGATCCCATACTTGTATTTATTTGTCATAACCTTCAGGGTGGCATCATTCAGCTCCAAGGTTCCCCAGAGTACAGGCACACTTACACACAATTCTGTAGAAAAGGCTGAATGCAAATACCCTTAGACAGTATCCAGATAAGAATGAAACTCAGAACCTCTGGTTCAAAGGTATTATAGAAACATATTTGGCTTCTGGTGTCCCTATAAATTGAAACAAGGCTCTGTGTAATTTGCAATCCGTGTGCTTCTAAGGCTTAATAATAAAATAAAATAATAATAAAATAATAAATCAGGATCAATTACCAGAATCCTGCGCCTTGTAGTATTGGCCAGTAATTCACGTAAAGAATGTTCATGGTCTTTAGATATACTAATATAATACACAAGCCATTATTATCCTGTAAATGATATCCTTATAAAAGGTGCTTAATGATGTCATCTGAGCTTAGTGATGTCATTTCTGTCACATGACTCACTGAAACTTGTATATTATTATAAATAAAGTACTCCCTGTTGCGAAATATAAAGATATTAGAAGTCGCATGAACTCATGGAACTCATCTGTAACTTAAGATATCCATATATTTTACAAGAGGGGGGTACGTTATTCACTATATAATACACAAAAGCCATGAATAGCTTATAAATTATATCCTTATAAACGGTGAGTTCTGATGTCATCAATTATAAACGGTGAGTAGTGATGTCATTTCTGTCACATGACTTGAAACTTGTGTATTATAATTAATAAAGTACCCCATGTTGCAAAATATGAGGATATTAGAAGTTACCTCAGAGTTCCATGACCTGTATAAAAACACTCGGTCTTATATTTTACAAGAGGGGGTGCTTTATTCACTATATATGTTGTAACTACATCATGAATATATTTGAAATGGGAATGGCTGCAACAAAATCACCAAACTGATCTGTGTTTGCTTAGGCTCCACTAAGCCCACAGCAAAGTAATAATTACTTGAAATGTGTATTAATGCTGCTCCTGAAAAAGCAGGTAGTAAAACACAAGGGCTGGTAATTGGACAGCATATTTTAGCTCTGACATTACAACCCAGCAAGCCCAGGGAATGAATAATCACCAGGAGGCTAATGGACTGTTTTCACGTTAGCCACTATGTGGCGCTGCAGTAACGTGTGTGGTGTGAAGGAATCTCTTTTCTTTTGTATCCATGAGAATATTCTCTTATTGTTTGGATGTGCCAGTAACTCAGGATACCCCTTATCTGTGCCATATGAAATGTTTGCTCTTACTAACAAACAGTAGCAGTATAGCATGTGATAACTGGCATTCTTTGCTTAGGGCCAGAAACAAGGTGACCTGGACGATGTTGGAAAGGCTGGAGCCTAAGGGCTTTTCCACATGGGCAATTTTCCCTGTGCTCCTGTGTTCAGTTGAATGCATTTAGCCACAGGGGAGCACAGGACTAAACAGTTGTCTCTTCCTTATGGTCACATACTCACACAGGCATACCTCCCAACTGTCCCTTTTTCGGAGGGACAGTCCCTCTTTTGACAGCTCAACCCGCAGCATTTGAACTGGAAAGTCCCTCTTTTCTCTGCACTGAACAGCCAGAAAAAGAAACAGTTTCTCACTTAATTGGCTTTTAGCAGAGAGTGCAGAACAGCTAACAGGTGCAAATAAGATACTTTGTAACAATTTTGAGACACAAAAACACGGTTTAGATATTTTCAACCTCTCATAACCTGCCAAATTTTGTAAAACGAACATGGTAATTAGGGGGTGTGACCACAGAAAGGGGTGTGGTCAAAAATTGCTGCGCTACGTGCGGCAATATAAATTTTTGTCCCTCTTTTTACTTCCAAAATGTTGGGAGGTATGCACAGGTGCATGTAAGCTCCAAATGCAGGTGGAATGCAACATGCTGCTTTCCACGTGCGTTCAGCGATTACATGCACCTGTGTGAGTATGAGCCCATTTAAATGAATAAAACGTGTATGTTCCTGCGCTCCCCTGCGGCTGAATACATTAAAACTGCTCAGAGCTAAAACGAAGAGCCCTCAATCATTCCCTGCATGTTGTGATCGTCATTTCATGTGCCATGAGCCTTTTTACTTTGTATTATAGGCAATTGTGCGAATATCGTGTGTCTTATGTCAAATCACCGGAATGCTTTTGTCAGTCCAGGAAAAAAAGACTACTATGTGTTCCAGTAACGTTGTGCCTATCTACAAGCAAACTGAGCATTATGGGTGGGCAACTTCTGTTTTAAACATAGTAGACCTTTGTTTTAAGTGTAGGACCCTTAGAGGGAGCCAGCCTGAGCCTTTGATTGTCATACAGACTGTACCTACTGTATGTGGGAGATCTGACAAACCCCTCGTGATGGCCAGTGCTGGGTGTGTGGGTGCTCAGTAGCCAGACACAGACCTTTCTAGGAAATGGGTGCTTTATTTGTCTTTTGCCATGTGCTATAAAAAAGAAAAAGAGGAGGATTTATGATCGCAGTGCTGCGTGTAGATGAAATTCGCTATTATTTCCAGCATTGCCGCATCTTTTCCCCCATAATTCCAGCATCATGTTGGCTAAGCAATTCGTTGAATCCATTGGAATTGTATGCGATTTTCTAAAAAAAAAAAAAAAAAGCAAAAAAAAAACCACCTTTCACTTTTCCATGAATCAGGCACAAGTTGCACCTAGCATCTTTATACAGTACTTGGGGTGTCATCACTTCCAGCTATGGTTACCACCTGGCTGGTATTTTACTGGCCTGGTTGGTAAAAATTAAGCTTGATGCCAATTTTATTAATAAGGAAAAAGGCAAATGTATAGGAAGGCTGGTATTTTTTGCCAGAAAAGGTGGCAACCCTACTTCCAGCCTGTCAATGTGCACAGCTTCAATAAAGGCATTACAGAGAGATTTTGCTTAGAGCATGTCTGTATCCAGCAGCATAAGAAGCCAGCACTACCCCCCACCCCTCTTATCCGGCCCTCCGCACAGCTACTCTTACCCAGTCCCATGCCTGCCCACTCCCCCGCCCTTCCGTGCCCTCCATTCCTCATTTATAAATATCTCACCCAGCCGATAAAATGTACCATGTGCTTGTCCAAGGGAAATAGAAACCGGAGAGAAAAATGAAAGTAAATTGAAAAAAAAAAACAATATGTGGGAGAAGCATCCCATCAAGTCCAATCAACAAATGATTCTTTTTACCAAACATTTTGCCTCCAATTAATTGGACTGTCACTTCACAGGTGGGTGCCTAATTACATGCAAATCATACAGAATAGGACTGATTAGGCAAATGGGAGGCCCTGGCTCTGGCACGCATATAGATGAGCTGAAATCAGCGATAGAGAAAGGTTGAGGTAATTAACTTAAGAAAGAAGTTTTCTTATTCAGGGACCATGATTTTTTTTTAGAGAATTTAAACAGGGTGCTGTGTGCAAACAGGAGAGGCTGCTCGGAAGAGTGGGGATGCCTTAATTGCACAGAAGTACATTGCCACAAAAAAAAAATCATCTATGTAATTGGCCTTTCCAGTTCAAATAAAGTGAATCCAGTATATGTAAAATTTACACTGACCATTTTATACAGCCACCTCCTGGTCAGACCCAAAGCTTAAAGGACAAGGAAAGGCAAAAAAATAAAATACCATTTTTAATTTCTTTAAGGAAAAAGAAACCTATCTCCAATATACTTTAATTAAAAAATGTGTACCGTTTTTATAAGAAACCTGACTGTATGCAGTGAAATTCTCCCTTCATTTACTGCTGTGGATAGGAATTGTCACACGGTCCCTAACTTCTGAGCAGGGAAACAATCATACTTATGAACAGCAGGGGGAGCCCACGCATTACTTTCCAGCCATGCAGAACTCAAGCAGCTTTGTTTATGACGATCCCTAAGCAGCCCAGACCACACTGAGCATGTGCACAGTCTTAGTCTTGCAAAGATGTTTAACAAAGTTACAAGATGACAGCCCCCTGTGGCCAACTTTGAAAGCATAAATCATTTGTTTGATTAGGCTTGTGGTGCGGTAAGTTCATGCTTATGTTTAGTATACAAAATACAGCATTTCTAGCCTTATTCTATTTTAGACTTTCCTTGTCCTTTAAAACAGTGTGCAAAGTGCAAAAAGAGGTCACAATTGGCCCCTGCCCCCTAATTACCCCCTACCTTCCCCTAAAGTAAGCCATTTGCAGCACTCCATTCATAGAGAGCAGACTGGGATGGTTTTCCCCATTGGAAGCCCCTTAGCTTGCACATCTTTCAGAAATGCAAACTAGGGGCAGGTTATTAATTCCGGGCAAAGAGCAGCGCATAGCAAATCCCATGGGTGCAAGTGGTGAGTGGTTGGGTCCCTTAGGGCTCTTGCATCTGCACTGGGTGGGATTAGTCAACAAGACCTCTATTGTCACAGAGGATTCTGTTGACTCTGCTTCTTCTACAAAACACAAGGGGATCATGTATCAACATTGGGAATCTGCCACTAGGTAGTAACAGGGACGGGCCACCTCACTCCTCCTGTGTGCATGCACGTTAGCGTGTGCAGGCATGTTGAGAAGTTTAGAGTGGAGCAAGCAAAGCCGCACTAGAGGTAGACAGAAGACCCTTTCAAAAGGTACCTGCCCAGGTCCATCCCATTTGTTGCTCCCTAGGCAGGTGCCTCTTCTGCCTACCCCTAGTTCTGCCCTGCTTAGCAACTATACAGTGCTTACCTGTTTTTCAACCAGCTGCAGGTAGCACAAGGAAATTAAACATTTAATTAGTAATGATGTTGTCGTACTCTACATATCTGAGCTAAATTCAAGTATACTTTCCTACATTCCTCTTTGAATAGGGGCCTCTAGGGAATATGCAGAGCTGGAATTTGTATAGCCCACTGTCATGGGTGCTTTATTAGTCCCTTCCGTGTTGATCGTTGGAAGTAAGGGCGATTTTAACAAAAATTTGAGCAGCATATTTGCCTACAAGTGTTCCTATTTAAAGAGAAATGTTGGGTGGTATTATAGGGAGGAGTTTGTGCTCTTGTATTATGAAGTAATTTACCATGTACTCATTTTTTTAATGTTACTACTTTCTGGTGTATTTTCATATTAGAGGTCTGTATCACCGTAGTTCCCATGGTCACTTTTCTACCAAAACTACAAAAAAGTTAACAAGTCTTATGACAAGACCTTATTACCCCAGCTTGGAAGATCCCACAATCAAATTAACCACCAAATCCTGATGCATTGGTGTGATCTTATTGTCTTGCTAGATACCCAAGAATCTCTTGGTGGGCCTCGGCTTTCATGGGCTCTGATAAAGACAATTGCCATCACCCCTTTCTTATTTCCATAAGAAGTTATTGGTATAAGAGAAAAGACATTTATAATAGCCATAAGAGGCCAGTCCCACACTGTGCCAGGTTAATGGAGGATTATGAGGACTGTTTGCGAATATTCTTTAACTGTTTGCAATGGATTCTTAGAGACATCCGTAATAAAGTACAGGCACTAGAGTAATTCATACAGGGTATTTTGTATGGTCATTTTGTCTTAGACTAAATCCCTTCAGAATATTCTCATGCTGGAGCTTTCATACTTTGGGGCAGATTTGCTAAAGGGCGAATTGTCGCCAGGGTTACCTGGACATGTGTAATTAACAGTGGAAATATAATGTATTTGCTGCAACATATAACATAAAGACGTCCCGATGTATGCAAATTAACCTGAGCGCAAGACCTCTAGCAAATTTGCGCTATGCAGAAATGAACGCTAGCTCATCTTTGCTTGGAATTGCTCACATTGGCGAAGTAACGCTAGTGAAAAGTCACTATCGAAAAGTCGCCAGCGTTCGGCGCCCACGACGAAACTCCACATTTTACTGAATTAGTGTTGTCTGAGCGAATTTACGCCTGTCGAAGTGTGGCAATGGGCACGAAGCGTTAGTGAATCTGCCCCTTTGTCTCGTGTCCTCTTGTGGTACCAATTTTAAATCTATATACAAATCAAAATCTCCTTCAACTATTGTGGCACCATCAGTATCCGAGACAGTACAAAACACCCCAATTGTTTCTCTAAGGATAGCAAGTTGCTACAAGAAGGGTCATTGTAGCTGTTTGAGTAAAAGAACCACCTTTGGTGCAGCAGCGTCTCTAGGACTTAAGGTGGCCATAGACTTAAAGATCCGCTCGTTTGGCGACATCGCCAAACGAGCTGATCTTTCCCCGATATGCCACTAAACTGCGTGGCTATATCGGGGGTAATTCGAGCGTTCGGCCGTATGGCAGAACGATCGAATTACGATGCGCCAAGCGGCTCCGACGGGTCGGTCGGGTAAAAATCCAACCTTCCTGATCTATATCGTGGGCAGATATCAATCGGGATGACCCGTCGGAAGCCCCATACACGGGCAGATAAGCTGTCAAATCGGTCCAAACGACCGATATCAGCAGCTTTATCTGCCCGTGTATGGCCACCTTTAACCACATTTAGGCTACAGGGGCTTATTTAGTTTATTTTTATAGAAATAATCCTATTGTCCCAGGCCCCAAACTATTTCTGCGCCAAAGCCCTCAAGTTTAGATTTTACTTTGGAGCTTAAGATAGCTCCTAGGAAAGATTGTTGTAATACTTTTGGTCGGCACAAGCTTTCTTTCTAGTCAACCTGAAAAGCTGAAGAGGAAGAAGTGGTTTGCCTGGTATGGATTTTTTTTTGTGGGAGAAAAGTGCTCAAGAAATTGTGTAGCTTACGTTTCCTGGCAAGGTGCCCCTTTATTCTGCTGCTAAATCCTGAATCTGTGTTGTTCTGGTATCAGAGGAAACTAACAAACTCATTTATCAGCCGCTGAAAATTTCCCTGCAGCCTTAATCACTTTCCTCCTTCCTGATGGAGAAGCAAAATAACCACTTTAGAGCAGCGTTTCCTGGGGCCAAGAGCTTTAACCCTTTGATTTCCCTGCCACACAAGGCCAATAAACTCCCAGCAGAAGCTCTATCCGAATCCCAAGCAACCTGCACGCAGAATGCTGAATTATTAACTCATTCATTATTATTATTAACGGCCTTCATATTGCAGGAGCCTACGCTAATAAATCAGCTAGAAAAGTGTGAACAGCGCTTGTCCCTGATGTCGGGGTATTAAGGAAATGAAAGGGAATAATGTCTGTGTATTATTACAAAGGGATGAAATGTGTCCCTGAATTTGTGTATTAGGAGGGAAGAATATGCATTTGTCTCTGATGTCTTTCTTTTGGGAAAGGAGAAGATTTATCTGTTCCTGATCTCTGCCTGTTATAGGAACACTAATCCTACCAATATACTTGCCAGGGAAGAACATTTGAATATATACACATGAATATGCAATAGTTACCTGCTATCATAACACTGTATGGGGGTGAGATTTCAAAGATGCCATTTTTAAAATTCTAGTTGGAGTGTAGTGTAAATGTTGCTTTTAATTCATATATCTCTCTGAATGGAATGTAGGTCTGGTGGTCCATGATTTTACTCCAAATGAAATATTATTATTAAATATTGTTCACTCTAATGGGAGGTGCTGCACAAAGTGCTGTTTTGAAGGGTGTAGATTGTGGCCATTGCACCCCCAACACACGGCAGGGCCCCTGTATTTGTAGGTAGGTAGAACTGCCTCTATATCAGTATAACCACCATCACTTATCCTGTTGTTTATTAAAAGGATTTTTTCATTATTTTTATGTAGTTTTATTTATTTCCAAATCACACTGTTTACACTGCAAATAATTCAATCTACCATGTAAGATTTCATTCCTAACCCAACAAGTGTATATTTTTATAGCACAGGTATGGGACCTGTTATCCAGAATGCTCGGGACCTGGGGTTTTCCAGATAACAAATCTTTCAATAATTTGGCTCTTCAATCCTTAAGTCTACTAGAAAATCATGTAAACATTAAATAACCCCGATTGTCTGGTTTTGTTTCTAATAAGGATTAATTATATCTTAGTTGGGATCAAGTACAAGGTAATGTTTTATTATTACAGGAAATTATTTTTAAAGATTTGGATTCATTTATTATAATGGAGTCAATGGGAGACAGCCTTTCTGTATTTCAGAACTTTCTGGATAATGGGCTTCTGGATAACAGATCCCATACCTGTACTACTATCTGATGCATTTTGGAAAAAAAAAAACAAGTTTCCCATGACAGTATCCCTTTAAATAAAAAGATGGCGGCTGTGGGGGAAGTTGGGGAAGGTGTTAAACTGCTTAAAAAGCCATTGATTTGATCTGTTGCTAAATAAATGAATGGCGCAAGCCCATCACTGGCTTCTTGTTTTATAAGACTACTAAATATTTCAATTTAGAGTCCTGCAGCGTGTTGGGTACCCGCAGGTTACCCGAAAAAACCTGCGGTAACCTGCGGGTTGTGGATAGAAGTTCCGGGTGCGGGTATAGACGCAGGTCAGCGTTTCTGCAGGTTTGCGGGTCGGGCCGCGAATCTTCTCAATAGCGATATTTACTCCTTTTTTCTGGTCACGGCTACTTCCGATGATGTCACTTCCAGTTTACAATGACAGAACTTCCTGTTCTTGATGGTCAGCGGGTCCGGGTTGCCGATAAGGTACTTGCGGGTTGGGTAGTGGGTCCAAGCGGGTAAGAATGCGGGTTGTGGGTCCGGGTTGCAGGTTGCGGGTACGGGTCCCAAAAAAAGAAACCCGTGCAGGACTCTACTTCAATTTCTTTTTTATGTACATATCTAAGACCAACTTGATGTTTTTAGATCTTGCTAAGATTTGTGATCTCACTCAATATAGATACTTCAGGGTACCTTTCCAGCTGCCTTCGAGGGGAGAGAACTACTATTTCAACTATAAAAATATTCACTTGTTGAGTCAGGAATGAAATTTTACATGGTAGAGTGAATTATTTACAGCGTCATTTGGAAATAAAAAAACGACATGAAAATCATGACAGAATCCCTTTAATGAACAGCAGGGTAAGAAATGGTGGTTATACTGATATAGAGGCAGTTCTACCTACTGTACCTACAAATACAGGGGCCCAGCAGTGTGTGGGGCGTGCAACAATAGATTTATTGAATTAATCACATAAGAAAAAAGGTACTTCCTTTGTACATCAAATATTATTGATCACACCTCAGGATTAAAATTGTTATTATTCGCCCCTTGATTAATAACACACTCATCATCAGCTGGCCATACGAAGTTGCTCTGGATTCTTCTGATGACGTTTCTGTACTCACTAACATGTTTTTGAGCAGAAGAACCTTACAAGACATTCCCTTTTCACCAATGTTCTTCCAATGTGTCAAGTTGGCTGAAAATGGTCAACACGTGAAGCTAAAATACTGTGGATTGAAAAAGGGCTCAGACTATGCAATTTTACAAATAACAATTTTTGTTTGGTGTCCCTCTGATGAATGTATGAGCAGATATTGGCTCTATCGTGTATTTATTTTTGACTCCGCAAAGAGTCACAGCTTGCTGACAAGGATGAATGGACCCTGAACAAGATATCTGATAACACCATGAAACTCTTGCATCAGTTATTAAGCCAGCACTGAATCAGCACCTCTATGTGTGACTCATTTTTAGCACAAACTCTATAAAAAAAAAAGGTTGTCAATTCCAAATTGATTGCAAACAAGGTCAGTATACAGAAATTTGAAACTTTGGGGCAAATTCACTAAAGTGGTCGATGCTAGCGACAATTCGCCAGAGACAACGCCAATTCACCAACAGGCGTAGAGGACAATTCGCTCTATTGTCAGGTGACTTTCTGCTCTGGCAAACGGTTGTTAATATGCAAATTCACTAAGATGCGAATTTTACTCTTTCGCCAGAGTTCACTTCGCCACCTCAGACCAGACGAACTGAGAAAAAACGTAGCAACATCTTCCTCAATCATATGTTAGTGACATCATATCCTTTATGCCTGAAATGCATTAAAGTTGTAAAAAAAGCCGGTGACTCTTCTTTTTTTAAAGCGGGATTGCCTTCAAAAATCCGAACTATTAAAGGGATACTGTCAAAGGAAAAAATAATTTTTTCAAAATCAGTTAATAGTGCTGCTCCAGCAGAATTCTGCACTGAAATCTATTTCTCAAAAGAGCAAACAGGTTTTTTATATTCAATTTTGAAATCTGACATTGGGCTAGACATATTGTCAATTTCCCAGCTGCCAAAAGTCATGTGACTTGTGCTATGATAAACTTCAATCACTCTTTACTGCTGTACTGCAAGTTGGAGTGATATCACCCCCCTCCCTTTCCCCCCAGCAGCAAAACAAAAGAACAATGGGAAGGTAACCAGATAACAGCTCCCTAACACAAGATAAGAGCTGCCTGGTAGATCTAAGAACAACACTCAATAGTAAAAACCCATGTCCCACTGAGACACATTCAGTTACATTGAGAAGGAAAAACAGCAGCCTGCCAGAAAGCATTTCTCTCCTAAAGTGCAGGCACAAGTCACATGACCAGGGGCAGCTGGGAAATTCACAAAATGTCTAGCCCCATGTCAGATTTCAAAATTGAATATAAAAAAAATCTGTTTGCTTTTTTGAGAAATGGATTTCAGTGCAGAAGTCTGCTGGAATAGCACTATTAACTGGTGCGTTATGAAAAAAACATGTTTTCCATGACAGTATCCCTTTAAGATTTTTCTGTGAACAATTTTTCAAAACTAATTTTTTTTTTTCAATAATGTTTTTATTTCTGTTGTACTTGACGATTATGTACACAGGTTATACATAAAGCAAAAAAAAATAAATAAATAAATAAAATAACAAATAACAAATAATTGTCAGAACAAGTCAAGTGAATATGAACTCAAGATAGTATTTAACATATCTGCACCTTGTCAAAGTGACCATTACAGAATCACAAAATATCTCCATCTCCAGAATTGAGCTTTATGAACAACCTGCATCAACTAAAACTCTGTAGGTAATGGTATTAAATTATTAATTTTCATTCACAGGCACCTTGATGCAGTAGCAATCTATTAAGGTAGTGACTCCTGGGGGCCTCCATAGTGGTCTGTGAGATTGTGGTGTTCAACAGCAATTGGTCCGCCTCCTGGACAGGTACAGCTCCACATAGTAATTCCGATTCATACCATGTAGTGTACTGAAATATTTGTATGGTTAATTGTCTGGTGGCGTGCGGTAATGTGTTAATATAGGTGGACCAAGTGTCAATGAACTTTGTTGTACGTTTTTCTTTGTCTGTCAAAGTCTCCACCCAGTCCATATGAAAGATGTGTTGTAATTTTTGTAACACCAAAGATATAGGTGGAGCGGATTGCGATAGCCATTTGTGGAGTATCGCTTTTCTAGCAGCCGCTGCTAAGCGGTCAGCCAAAGCTTTTTCTGGTTTGGAAATGTTGGTATCAGAAGGAGATTTACTGAATATAGCCCATGTTGCTGTAGGTAACATTATTTTCCCAGAGACATTGTTCCAATAGTTGGCAACCTCCCCCCAGAATTCTTGAATACGTGGGCATGACCATAAACAATGAATTAAGTCTGCTCTGGCATCACCACATTTTAGGCACTTATCTGAAATTGTTGTGCCAATATGATATCTTTTTAGGGGGGTTAGATAGGTCTGATGTAATGTTTGTAGAGCCATCTCCTGGTAAGTGCTGGCTGGTAACTTCTTCATAACTCGTGTATGAAGTTGAAGAATGTCTGCATTATCTGCTTCTGGGATTATTGCGGCCCATTTCTGGAGATTGGACTTGTGTATGTCTAACGTAGATCTGATTTGTCTGTGGATTTGGGATGTTGATTTTATGGTGTCCCTTCTAAGCCATAAGAAATCTATTGGGTTGTTTTTATCTTTGTCAGTAAGTTTGGCCAAGTATTGGGAAGTAAAATGAGTCAACTGTAGTAACTGAAATTGGTGGAGCTGTAAAAACGGGTACTTCTGTATTAAGTCCGCCATTGGCTGTAAGGTGAACTTGTTTGTAATTAAATCTTTGATATTCTGCAAGCCCTGCGTTTGCCATAAATTAAATATGGTAGAATTTAGACCTGGAGTGAAATTTTTATTTCTGATCCAAGTGAGGTGCATTGAGTTAAAAGAAGATATATTCGTTTTTTTGCGGATAGTATGCCAAGTTCTATAGGTGTGGATGAAAAGTGGGTTATCTTGCATGTTTTTGGGAATGTCTTTTAATGGTGTATGTAAAAGAGAATTAAGAGAGGAGCCTTCTGCCAGTATTTCATCAATGGATATCGTGGTATAGACATTCCTATGGTGAATCCAGTCTCCCACGAATCGTAAGAGAGCTGCCTCATTATATTCTACAACATTTGGGAGGTTAAGTCCCCCGTCATGTTTTTGTTGCTGGAGTTTAAAAATGTTGATTCTAGGCCGTCTTTTATTCCATATGAAAGTCCTGAAAATGTGTTGTATTCGTTTTATATCCGTTGGTGGTATACGGTAAGGTAACATTTGGATTTTGTAAAGAAGTTTGGGAAAAATTACCATTTTTATTAAATAAATTCTGCCCTTGAATGATAAATTAGTGTTTATCCACTTCCTAGTTTCTTGTTCTACATGGTCAATGGTGTGTCTAATGTTCATTTTGTATATGTCGTGGTGGGATTTTGGCAATTGAATTCCAAGAAATTTGATATGTGTCCTGGCTTTATTAAAGGGAAAAGGGTTGGTCCAATCCGTTGGGGTAGTGTGTTGTAAGCGTAAGGCTTCCGATTTTCCTAGATTAATTTTGAATCCTGCTATTGAGCCAAAGGTCTCGATGTTTTGCAGAATCGTAGGTAATTCAATTTTTGGCTTATTCAAAAAGAGGAGAATGTCGTCCGCATATGCTATTTCAAAACTAATTTGAGTGGCATGCCACATTTAATTAAGGGTGGGCTCATGTATAGAGCATTAGAGGATCCTTTCTGTCTTTATTAAGGCTCATTGGACATGTGTTTGAAAAAGTGACCACTTCAAGCATTTGCACCAACATTACTAATAAAGATGTCCATACGACTTTTAGATACTCGGCCTATTCAAATTAAGGGCAAGAATGCTAGCGAAGTTTCACAAGGCAGAATTGAACGCTAGCAAAATTTGCTATGAAATACTCGCCCAGCAGAAGTAACGCTAGAGAATATTGGCCAGCTTTCTGTTGCTGAGACGCAACTTCGCATTTTAGTAAATTAGCGTAGTGGTGACGAATTTGCTCCTGGTGAAGCAGCGCAGTGAATTTGCCCCATTGTGCAATAAACAGAAAACAATGGACTTCTAAGCAATGGATGAAAAAATCTTGGCAGGTCTATGCTTAAAAAACACAGAACCCCATTCAAACCATTATATCTATTTCCAACTGTTATAAATACTGGTGGATCTTCCTTGAATTGACTGTTCTGTGTCAGGCTCTGGGGGCAGGTTGTAACCCAATGGGGGATTTTAATCACTTCCAGGGCATGGAGAACATTTTTTTTATAGTAGATATCAAATAGGATTACTATTCTGAATGGTATAAGTTATGGGAAAAAAAATTTATATCAAAAGATATATGTCCTAAGGCTTGTATATAGTAAAAATAATTTATTTATTAAAGTTCATATTTAAAAGTTAGATACATACTAAACCCACATGGCCCACCTTATGCGTTTCGTACCCTCCGGCACTTAGTCATAGGTGTCTCTGGTCATAGGTATCTCTGAGAGACAACTATGACTGCCGGAGGGTACGAAACGCATAAGGTGGTCAATGTGGGGTCAGTATGTATCTAACTTTTGAATATGAACTTTAATAAATAAATTATTTTTACTATATACAAGCTTGGGACATATATCTTTTGATATAAAAAAAATTCTTATTGGCTGCCTTTGGAACCAGGCATGCCCCACTGGCTGTGGTGAAAGATATACGGAAATCAGATGCATGGACTTCCAATTATGCAATGTTTTACGGTATAAGTTATGGCCAAGGAACATGAATGCAGGTGCACCACAAAGTGCTAGCTTTTCCTTAAAAAATGTTCATTCTCCAGCACGATATCACCATACAGTATATTCAATGCTGAGCTAAAAGAGCACAAAGCAGTATGATTATTGAAACAGTTGCTACAGCTACAGATAGTATTAGATTTAAATATTATTGAAATTCTCTTGGACAGCTCTAAAAGAATTTTGGGTTTTCTGGAAGCATCTCTTTTTAATTAGATCTAGGTATGCAGCATAAAAATAGCTTTAGATAGAAGCTGAGATAGCTAAATATATGTCGTAACAAGATATAGGAGCTTTCCGGCCATGAGACTAAGAGCACGCATTCTTGTTAAAATTACAACCTTGGCTTGGGCGAATATGACCCGTTTTGTTTGGCCAAAAATTTGCTGCAGGTGTAATGTCACAGATGCCCATTAAAGTCAATTTTTTTTTCCATACACGTCCAGGGGCGTAATTTCTGCGACTAAACAAGGCGAAAGAATTTGCCCATCCCTACAGCCTAATATTAGTACAATGGGTTGTTTTTCTCAGGGAACCACCATGAAATCACCTCCATCCATGACAAACACTAAAGCTTGGTACAATCTTTGCAAGTACTGGCATGGAGCATATGGACCTCTTAAAAGGTGAACTAAAGCTTATCTAAAGAAGTAGGCTAGACCTTAGCAGTAAAGATCTGTGTCTCCAAAGATGCCCTAGTAAATATACAGTACACATAGAATATAACTGTCACAATATAAGGCTGATTAGTTATCAATACAGATAATAGTGCAATTAGACCAACATTTTCTGCTGGATAATTAGTGACGACCCCTAAGCTTAGCTTCTCAACAGCTGCTCAGAGCCCACTGAGCATGTGAGTGTCACAGACACTTTCCAAGATGGTGACCCCCTGTGACAAGTTTGAAGTCCTGGATCATTGCTATTGACAAGCTGAAACTTTAGACTGGTGCAATAAGTTCAGTATATAAAAAAAGGCATTTTTAGTCATAATCATTTTTAGAGTTTAGTTTTCCTTTGAGAGCTCTCATGCTTAGTTTATTAATTAAGCATAAAGAGAAATAAGGCCAAACAGGAGGTGGGGGTTGTCAGGTGGACCTCTTTCTTAAAAGAAAGGGGTAAAACCCTCTTGTATTTATGTATTTTAGTGGGTAATTTTAAATAAATGTGAAACAGTTAATTCATTATCTTTAGTGGTGAAATCTGATTTTCTCTTGTTATATTGTAAAAAAGAATGAATCTACATCTGGAATGTAAATAAAATGACCCTTTAGTTAAGCTGTGTTTGAACATACAATATTACCATAAAAATAACCATATCAGACAGAAGGCAGGGTAAGGGGCAAAGTACAAAAAACAGGAGCAAACCACCATGTTTTCTTTTTGCACCCTGACCAGTACATTTAAAAATTCAGTAACTTCAGGACATTGTATGCTGAAGTGGAGTTTGGTGGTAAGGACAAGACTTGTAATATTTCTTTGCTTCTAGAGTGGGGATCCAAATAGGGAAGCAGGGCATGACGGGGCTTAGGAGAGGGCCTCTCACCGCCCCCTTTCTGTATAGTGCGCAGAGATTGGCTGATCGGTTCCCCCCGGGTTCGGCAGAGCCACAGGATACTTACCAGTCGGCAACGGGACATGGAAGCAGCAGGACGCATCATCCCACCCCCCTCCCTCCCTGTAGCAGGGTGTGTTTGCAGTCGCAGTTGGCGGAGGGTACCTTTACAAGGACCCCCAGGGGGAGTTAAAATGGGGGTATTTCACAGTGAATGGATGTAGCCTGGTAGGCCTGGGTCCTCATGGGATGTAGCCTGGTTTAGGGCACGGAAAAATGGAGGAGGAACCAATCTTACCAGTGAGGCTCAGCACCCCCACCCCCTCCCCTTTTTCCCAAAAGGGGGAATAATATAAAGGTTGGGTAAAATGGTTTGTTATACAAACTGCTTGTTAAGTTTAATATGTTATACATGTTAACTATGGTATTATTTGTTAAATAAACAACTGCGGCCATCTCTTTCCAAACCAGTGGTGTTTGTGTTCATTGGGCATGAGTTATGGGGTTTTATTCAGAGGGGTGAGGTACAGACTCGAAGCTGCACCTGTCATGTCTAATGATTTCTTCCATCTCTTACTTCCTTGTAAGGAACTTTATTGTTCTTTAATTGTAGGGGGCAGGGACATTCATACTTTCCCTGTTTCCTAGGGATAATTGCTTTGTCTCACTGTAGTAAGAAGAGAGTCAAGGGATAGGCAATAAAACATTATCTTGTATCATTATAGTGAAGTTCTATAGCAGAGGCATCTATATTTATACTGTTTTTCACAAATGGCGTTCACAGTTCTCTGAATTATATCCCAATAATTGCCCAGGTATTTACAGTTGAACCATTTGTGTCTAATTGCTCCTTGATTGTTTCATTTCCAGCACAAGTCTGGCTAGTTAGGAAACATCATTTTAGTACCATTTAGTGTAGAGTTTATAGTTGGCTGCCTGAGTAGTAGATGCTATGTGTACTTTATGCTTTGGGTAATTTCTTTCCAGTTACTGTTGGCTATATCAATTGCTCTCCTATAGTATAGGTGTAGCTTCATAGACAAAAGATATTGGCAAGAATATTACTTAGTAGTTAGTAGTTTTCATTTGAGTATGTGGTAGTCTGTGAGATAATGTTGAGTATAATTTCACTGTTCTCTGAAAGGGGCCCCATATCTTTTGTCTTTACCAAATATTAAGAAGGTTTTTAGAACTAGTAAAATATATTATCCTTCATGGATTATTGTTAAATAATAACCAAAAGCCTTGAGTATTCTGTAAATTGATACTGTTTGTCGTCAGTGTTGGGGTGAGGGTTTAGCTTTCAGGGTTGAGGGTTATAGTTGCTGTCAGTGTTGGGGTTAGAACTCTGAGGGTTGGGAAACTGAAGGATTGGGGAGAGTGGGAGTTTGTAAGTTAGAGGATTGCTGAGGTTTTGCGAAAACTTTGGCATCAAGAATACTTTGTACTGTGCCTACTCTGCCTACCCCTTAGCCCGGCCCTGCATATGATTCATGGTGCACGCAAACAAACCAATGGCACACATACATGCTACTGTAGGTCACATGAGCCAATCACTCTCTTTTACTCCTGTTACAGTTAGTTTTATTTCTGGTCAGATGATCTCTGATGCAGCACACAGACCCACTATAACTAATAAAGAGTTCACCAGCTGAGAGTGAGCCAATTACAGAACCTTCTTGTCAGTGTGTCCATGGCCCACCCCAGTTGTAAGCTCCAGTTGCTCCAAGGGCCACCCCCCCTCAACCCCATTGCACAATGGGTATTGTACTTACTCGTTCCAGCCATGATCAGGGTGAGGGAGAGCACCAGTGCCTGCAATTGGTGGCAGGAGTGGGCCTGGGTCTTCAAGGGGTCAGGGGAGGGCACGAGTGATGGGCGAATTTCTCCTGAAAAATTAGAGAAACTCTAAAATTGACGCCCGCGTCAATGGGTGTCCGAATAGAGTTGACTCACAACGGCTTTGACGTAAGCGTCTTTTCCGATGTGCGTCCAAAATTTTATGATGCTGGTGAATTTTCACAGGAGTTTTGTGAATTAATTAGTCGGCGGCAAAATGCAGAAATTCGGCGTGAATTCACGCCTGGCGAATTTATTCGCCCATCACTGGAGGGGACTACAAGGGGCAGGTTTTTTCCTGGTGTCCCGTCCACCCAATTAATCCCTGGTTCTTGTGCTCTAACTCGATCATTGGAGGTTTCAGCAAGGGCACAATGTAGGGGTCACTGACACGGGGTGGAATTCACAAGCCCATAATAATTTTATGCCAGGGTTGTATCCCATAGCAACCAAGCAGCACTTAGGTCTGACAGGTCAACTGTAGTAAGATGAATAGAAGCAACTTCTGGTTACTATGGATTACTACCCTGGAGTTAAATTTGCTCCAGCTTTGTGAATTTTCCCTTAGTGCTGTGTAATTGGCTAGGTGTGTGCTAATGGAGCTTATCAATAACATTTTCTTTTCCCAAGAGTTTAGAAATTGAATTGCCATCAGTATATTTTGCAGGGTCTTTCCATCACCGCAATAAATATTTTATTCAGTAAGCTTGTTATTGTTTGCCACATTTCTTTCCAAGAAACCGACTCGCTACATTTATTTAACTCATGTGGAAATGTTTTATATTTCAAAACAATGCTCAGCCTTTTTCATCTTTTTTTTTGTTTTTTTTTACACTCTGTGGATTTATTACAGCTCATTACTTGTGCAAGCATTGCTTCACTTTATGGTAAATAACTTGCTGCTTTAATAAGGCCCCGGGGGTTGTGAGAAAGCAAAACGTTACATTGTTGATGTCACAATAGATTTAACCGTGGTCAGTAGCAAGAGAATAAAGGCCGCTGGTTTTACAACATTAAATATTGCAAGAAAAACATAAAATAATTACCTTTTTATGTAAGATTTATTTTATAATTATTATTAGAACATAAATGAAGATGATGTCCATTTGTAAAAGATTGTGGGAAAAGATCCAACAAGCTTCAGCTGAACTCTTTTATTAAGGGGATGTAGAATGACTTTTCACATTACCGTCACTCAGACACAAGACCAAACTCTGATGAACTAAGACCTATCAACATTGGATAGTAGAAAAACACGAACGATAGTATAGGCAATATTTCTAATGTGTATATTATTGTCCCTGCCAGGGCCAGCTGAAAGCTAGGACAGACAGTATTGGATTGAAGTGTTAGGGGCCCACTGGTCTGGCTTAGGGGCCCCCAGACTAGTCGGAAATTCTTCAAACAGTCCACAAGCCTTAGCCTTCCTGCCTGGTGCAGTGCTTATTATTTGTGAATTTGTCCTGTTTCAGTTCGCCGAAAAATTTGCCGCCGGTGTCTCATTTTGGATGCCGGCGTCTGTTTTTGGATGCCGGCGCGCATTCGCCGGTGAAAATGCGCCAGCGTCCAAAAAAATTTTCACAGGTGATTTTTCACGGCAGTTTCGCAAATCTATTCACCGGTGGCAAAATGCGGGAATTAGCCGCAAATTTGCGCCTGCCGAATAAATTGGCCAATCACTACTTATTATTAAGGCCGGAAGAGCCTGAAAAGCATAAGGCCTTGGTCCTTCTGCTCTTTTTAAATTTGGAGTCAATAAAGACTGCAATTTTACTTTAATTTGAGTTTGGGCTGATGTCTGTGTAGTTAACCTTTCTGCCCCCTGCTGTACCTTTACTATGTACTGTATTTGCGGTTGTGGTGTGTGGCGGCCAAAGTTAGTGCTTGCTTATTACTTTAAGACCCTTAAAATAACAGTCCACACCTGCATAAAACTGGAGTTAACACCACTATTAAACATTGGGGGCCCCTTAAACAAAGTTTTCGTGGCCCCTGGTCCTCGCCCACCCCAGCCCCCAAGCCATACCCCAGACCCCAGATCCCACCCCACATCACAGTTAAAAGACATCGGTGCAAAAAACGGTAAACCCCCCCACACACAAGTTATAAAAAGCCATTGATGGTCAGGGCCCCTTAGAATTTAAAAAAAAAACTGTGGCACCAGGGCCCCCATAAAAGTTTTTTTTAAAAAAAAAATTGGTGGTCAAGGCCCCCCTACCAGTTAAAAAAATAATTGGTGAACAGGGTCCCCTATAAGTTAAAAAAAAAACATTGGAATCAGGCCCCCCCCATAAAAGGTTAGTGACTTCTGGTCTTTTCGCGACTTCGGGACAGATGTTCAGGACTTTGGCTTTTCAGAGGTTCGGGACCTCTGAAGAGGCAGCGCGGCTTCCACGATGTCAAGGGGGGCCTGGCTATTTCAGCACAGCCTGGCTATTGCAGCACAGCCGGACCACCCTTTAGGCGCGAGCCCGGTACAGCAATCCCCCCTGTGCCCCCCTGATGGCGGCCCTGATGTAGTGTATTCATGCAGTATTCATGCACCTATAAGTGAAGGCAGTTTGGGAATAATACAAAGTGTGTGAGCAATGACAAATTCCTGAATAGTGAATGGAGCTGCTGTGATTTCAGCTGATATAACAAGCAGAAAGGTTGATGAGACTGTTGCTAATTACTAATTCAAATAAATTCACACAGTCTATTTCAAAGAGGATTTGTGTACTGTACAAATCCCCTATCATCAGCTATAATCCTACACATTTTGCACAGTTGAAGATCCCCTTTTATTTCTCTCCACATCAGCATGTTACATAATGAAGAATGGGCTTCCTGCGCATTAAGGAGAAAGATGTTTTTTGTGCAATTCGTTGGGCTCTGATTCAGGCCCATTTGAAAGTTCCTGTGATATTTATGGTTAATCACACTAAGCATCCTACCCCTACACCATACCTTAGACCAATGATTCCCAACCAGTGGCTCTTGAGCAGTATGTTGCTCACCAACCCCTTGTATGTTGCTTCCAGTAGCCTCAAAGCAGCTGCTCATTTTCGAATCCCTGGTTGGAGGCAAGTTTTAGTTGCATAAAAACCATATGAACTTCCAAACAGTCTCCTCCAGTTCAAAAAAGACCTACCAAATAAATAGTCAATCATAGCCCTCATTTGTCACCCCCAGGAACTTGTGTTGCTCCCCAGCTCTTTTTAATTGAATGTGGCTCACAAGTTTACGGACCCCTGCACTAGATTGTATTCACACATGTGCAGGGACTCATTTTGCATTGCTTAAACTTACAAACACTATAAGATGATAATAATTTGCTATTGCTATTTATTTTAGATGTGTTCAGGGTTATGAGAGTAGGTTGTAAATGACATATTTTTGGACCTTAAAGGGCTCAGTAACACTCCTTAGGTTCAATCATAGGTGCATGAATGAACACGTTTATTTTACACTTTAAAAATGCTAAACACAAAGTGCTTATGCCTAATAACCCACATTTTCTGATAATGCAAGGCATCAACTAGCTCAGCCTTGTACAAGCCAAATTCTACCAGACTACTATAGACTCATTGCAACACTACCTGGTCCCATGAACATGATAGTGGCAGCTTCTTAGCTTGTATCTTGGTGGCATCACTCTCCATGGGGAATCTAAATCAGTATCCCCCTGCACTGCTTGCATCCTCATATTCTATCCTGTTTCGATAATATCTGTTCCTGCCAAGCAATTGCAAATGATAGTGCTATCTATCTCTACCAGGCGATATATCGCCTCTTCTTTGGGCGACTAATCTCCCCGAAAAGCCTTCCTGCTGGCTACAATTGAAATCGCTGGCGGGATGGCACTCAGAGCACTTCGTTTTTTGAAGTTGCCCGAAGTTGCCTCACAAGGAAACTTCAGGCGACTTCGGAAAAACGAAGCAATCTGAGCGCCATCCTGATGATGATTTTGATTCTAGCCGGCGAGAAGGCTTTTCAGGGAGATTAGTCACCTGAAAAAGAGGCGCAAAGGGTAAGTGACCTGATGAAAAAGATGAAAGAAAGCTTAAAGGAATAACAGAAAAATAATTTAAAGTCAACAGACTCCAAATCACAAGTCTACTACTATATATAAAGAGGTTATCAGGGGATCCGTCACGACAATATCGTAAAATACGTCAAAAGAGGAAAACGCAACATCTAACAAATCTAAATCTGTGAAATAATCACTTTGGTTTTTTTTTTTGTAATGCTCGTTGAAGCAGGAACATTACAGATTGGAGAATATCAGTTGGATACCCAAGTCTTTTGATTGATGCCGTTATCCCGTCTAATAAAATGAAGGCCTAAGAACAGTTTTATTCATTTGAGTTACTGATTTCATAACCAGCCCTGCAAGTTACATTTATCATTGACTTACATATGAGAAGAGTTTTATTGTTTTTATTCTTTCGTTTTCTGTAATTCTAATTTGAGAAAATTGTTTTCTTCTGAAACAGCAGGAGGAGAATTTAGAAAACAAATGGTATGTATTTCTCTAATTTACATTTGAGATTCTAGTTACCGTCAGAGGCACGTTCATCACCTGATTGGATAGTGAGGAATCATTTAGAAGTAATTTGCAAAACCACAGAAACACGTGGGATCCATTGAAGTCAAGCAGCATTTTTTTCTTACACGTTTCTTTTTTTTGCAAAATACGTTTGTCAATTCGCACAAATTACAGAACATCAGAGTTATGGGGGATTTTCTTTATTTGTTTGCAAGATACATTAGCGTCAACACCACGGCCGCTGTTTTTCCTTTTGCAAAATACATTTTTTCTGCCATGGAAATTTTTCACAGTAGAATTTCGTTGTTGATTTGTGGAGAAAAAGAAGTCCCAGTTATTGCGAGATTTTATCTACTAACAGCAGCAAATTATAAATTCTACAATGCCACCAGATTTTCTGCATATTCTGTAAATGTTGCACCAACTACTAGCCACTAGCCATGCACCAGTGCTGCAACATTTGTATCCTGCAATGAGTAAGGATGGCACCTATGTCTGAAGCAAAATCCAGACAAAGAGTAGAGGCCCAGGACCGGAACTAGGGGTAGGCGGAAGAGGCACGTGCCAAGGGCGCAAAGGTGAAGGGGCGCCAAGCCCCTAGTTCCTAGCTCCAGAAGTGAAGAGGATGCCCGCTGCAGGTAACTAAGGGAGCAGCCAAGTACGTTACATTAAATTTTGTGCTCCTGCCTCGGACCAGAGTTCCTGACTCTCAGACACTGGAGCGTGTGCTTGTGCAGACGTCCGAAATATACAAATATACAAAAATACAAAGAAATATTCATGTGGTCCATGGAATGGAATCATGAACAGGTGGTCTGGGCTGTATGGCCAAATCTGAGAATGTATGGTCAGCTTCAACCCTAATTAAAGGAGAAGGAAAGGCTTGGTGCATTTGGGAGCGCAAAATCTTAGGTACCCCCAAGTGATTGTATTGACTTACCTGAAACCCCAGACCTGCTCCAAACAGCAGAATAATGCACCAGCCCGGGGTTATACCAGTGAGCACCACGGAGCGATCTTCAAACCACCCATTGACTAATGCTTTTGGACATAAAAATCGGTTTAAGAAAATAATGCCCATTGACTTTAAGGCATTTGGAGCGAAAAAATTGTCGCACGTAAAAAAGTTTGACACCCATTGACTACAATGTGTTTTGCAAATTTTTCTGCAGTTTCGCTTATTTTTCAGCGAAGCGAAACAAAACAAATTCGCTCATCACATGAGCCTAAGGATGATGAGTCACAGACGAGGGATAATTAGTCACAGGCATTTCCCATCTTGGATTTTCTTAGGAGTGTCTGCAACAAGCACGGGGTCAGCATTTTCTGAGCAGCTGTTGAGAAGCTAAGCTTATGGGTCATCACAAATTATCAAGCAGAAAATAAGATTGGTCTGTAGTATATTGTGAATTGGTCCCTAAAGGTGCCCATACACTGATAGATCCGCTCGTTTGGGGATGTCGTCAAACGAGCGGATCTCTCCCCGATATGCCCACCTTGGCCCAACGATCGGATCCTAATGAATAGCAATGGGCGGTCGGATCGCAGGACCGCATCAACGAATAGATGCGGCCGCGATCCGACGGGATTTTTTGTCCCATCCGATCAAGATCTGCCCGACTTTCGGCCAGATCTCGATCGGTGAAGCCCGTCGGGGGGCCCCATACACGGGCCAATAAGCTGCCGACATGGTCTGTCGACAGCTTTTATTGGCCCGTGTATGGCCACCTTAAGTTCAGTAAGTGACATCAGCACAGATCATGTGCAGTGAATCAGCAGAAAAGACGATGGGGAGCTACTGGGGCATCTTTGGAGACACAGATCTTTATTGCTAAAGGGTTGTGGTTGCCTTGGGCTGGTACAGAAGCCCAAAACATAGTGGTTTATTTATCAAACTCAGAAAATTTCTCTTTATTTTTTAAAACCACTCCGACCAAACTCCCACTGACTTTTTTTTACATTTTCATGAAAAAATCTGGTGAGGGAAAAGACTTGATAAAATCGTAAAATAAAAATTCCAAATTGTACAATTTTTTCGGATTTGACACCCGAAAACTCAGCCTTTTTCAGATTACCAACCAAAAACCATGAAATCTTCAGATTATTATACAAAACCCAGTGTAGATCATGATATCTTCCAATTGTAAACAGGACATCTACCATTGACTTCTATATGACCTCCCCATGTTTTGGATGGAGTATGCTTTTATCCAGATTTTTAGCACCATCGGGGTTTAATAAATCATGAAAAATTCATTTTTTTCCTTACAAAAAAAATGGTGTTTTCCCATTTAAAAGTCCGACCAGAAAAAAATTGTACTTTAGTAAATGATCCCAATAATGTACACATTTCTGCCTTACTTCTTTTTAGTTCGGCTTTAGATTTTTAATAACTGGAAGCTGAAGACACAAGAATAATGCCATACTGGGACACGATCATGTGCCTAATGAAAGAATGCCGCACCTTGCTCATTATGCGCATAATGAGTGTGACATCAGAAGCGCATTATGCGCATGCGATATGCACGAAATGGCCACTGGCACAGGAGCTCCCTCTCAGTCCGAGTGTCCTAGTGCTGGCAGCGGGCAATTTTTTTCAAAGAAAACTTCTGTTACCCTCAACCGGAGTGCAGACTCTATTAGTCCTTTGGTTGAGTATAATATTTTTGGCCAATAGGTGCCCTTTAAGATCCAAAATACTCACTTTTGTGTTATGAGTAGCATCTGTTCCCCTCTTCCCTCACTCTATGGCATCTGTCAAAGCCGAGTTCACTGCTTCACCCTATTTGCAGCAGAAATGATGTTTTTCCATATGCAGTGAATGCTGAGATGTGTTATGACTGGTGAAGTCAAAGTACGTATGAAAGCGATTGACATCTATGGCAGCCTGAGGAGGCAAATGTGCTGTTTGTGTCACAGTTAATAGCAACAAAGGTTAAAGGTTAATTGCAATAATATTCACAGAATTAAAAATAAAAAAAAGACTTGCATAACTTTAAGCAAACCTATAACAATTTCTCTCCATAAAGTTGAGGAAAGAAGGAAAAGAGAAGAAGATGGAGAACACAATGACAGTGATCTAGCTACGACAATCAGGGGCCAACCAGGAGCACAAGATCCTCCGTAACTGGTCTTGGCACATTTTTGATCCGTTAAGAACCTTAATTATGTATACTGTACGTTGGCATCAACTAAAAAATGCCCAATGTTTTTTCCAGCAAATGGATCATTCATGGGGTGAACATCATTCTATTATGGCAAGATGCAACGTGAAGTGATAAGGCCTGGATATATTGCTGTGTCTAGGCTTCTTGAAAAGAATCATTTATATTGAGCTTATTTGGGATATGGCAGTTTCAGGTATATAGTTTCAACAGCTTTTGTTTAAGTATTATTTCTAGGCTTCGGCAAATTTGACCCATTTCGTTTGGCCAAAAATGAATCGACGGCAAAATGTCGACAATGAACAATTGCCCCAAACCTGTGATTCCAAGTAAAACCTGAAAGGAAGATAGATTAGAGCAGTAGTCCTCAACCAGTGGCTCATGAGCAACATGTTGCTCTCCAACCCCTTGGACGTTGCTTCTGTCTCATCAGAACAGCTGCTTTTTTTAATCACTGGCTTGTAGGCAAGTTTTGGTTGCATAAGAACCAGGTGCACTACCAAAATGAGTCTCCTGAAGGTTGACATTCCACATAGGGGCTACCATATGGCCAGCAGTATGTATGGCTATACAGTATGTAATAAGCTGACATAAAATAAATGGCATCCAGAGGCTTCCACCATACAAGGACATAAATAGCAGAGCAGTTCAGGAAGGTTGGCGATTGCCATGTCTGGCTGTATAACTCTGATGTCCAGACTCCCCAGTGTTGATGGAAACCAGGATATTCTGACTGAAAGTCATGGCCAGATAGGCTTCCACTGAATTGCAGTCCATCTGTCCCAGCATAAATTCAAGTCTATGGATATCTTCCAGTGGTGAGTGCTGGGGGGGGGGGGGATAATTGACCAGGTCTGTAGTGTTTTCTTCATATGTGCACATTTTAACTAACAAACTACTATAACTAATTAAAATTAAGAACAAAAGTAAATTAACCCTGCAATTTCCTGATTATTCGATTATTTAATGAATCAATAGTATTGTTAACGTGCTTTCTGCCTGGACAGTACTCAAGTAATTTTAAGTGTGACTTATCTTAACGAACAAATAAAAAATCACTTCTAAAGTGATCCCTATTCCATTACTGCAATTAATTAACTTAAGAGCTCATTGACAGCATATATAGTTACATACTGAAGTTACATACTGTAGTAAGATTGGGTTGAAAAAAGACCAAAGTCCATCAAGTTCAACCCCTCCAAATAAAACCCAGTATCCACACACACACACCCCTCCCTACACTTAGAATAAAATAAAGCACATACACACTAATATTCTGACCCCTACATATAAAATCATAGAGACCTAAAGTCAAAATAGCCAATAAAAACAATTGGAGAATGTTGCCGACAAGCCTTTCACCTAAAGCTTTATCAAGACAAAATGCCTTTTTTATCTTGGCTGTAAGAATAACATAACATGGCCAACTTATAGTAAAGGGACAACTGTATTACAGGACATGATTGAAGGGCAAGGTACGATGGTTCATTTTAGGATTGAAGGGCAGAAGTTTATAAAGACTGGGCTGAAATGCAGTAGCGGGGCTGTAGCAAAAACATAATATGGCTGAAGTGCAGAGAAGTTGTGCAGCCAGAAGCTTATACGCAACTGTAGAGAAATGATTGGCTTATGTGTATAACAAATGGCAGGACAATGACATGTATCAGTGCACAGGGGCATGATATGAGATTCAATCTCAGTTATGTAACATGCTGTAATCTATTCAATGCACAAGAACCATAAAGTAATGCATGCTTCTAATCTGGCTGACAATTTCAAAGCTTCCCTAATGATTTCTAGTTCATTATCTTCAACTATCAGCGTTCGATATTTCTAGCGACTTCCTGGAACCATTTCTCTTTATGAATTCCCATGCCAACATCAATAAAGAATAATCTAACAAGTGCTCAGTGATTCCTGTTAGATACCCCAGGGTGAACAGACAGTACTTCATCTGCATCTGCGTCTGCGTCTGGGAGCAGCTCTTCAGAAGGGACTCAGTGTGAGTTGAAGGAGAAAAGGAAATTTTCGGGTTCTTCTGAGAAACTGAGGACTTGAGCAAGTGCAAGACTATAACACTGGCCCAATACCGGCACCATTGAAATAGCATCTATCTTGGCTATAGTTGCTAATGTTAACAGTGTACTCACATGTGATCGAACTACATTGCAACATGCTATTTTACACCACACCTGACCATTCATTAGGCAAATCGCTATCTCAATTGCGTGACCATTGAGTCACATGCAACTTAACGGAGATGGATCATGATGTAACTGATGTAAGATTGAGCCAAAGTTGATGTTTGCAAGAGAGCGGGGCGTCACTATGTGCCAGTACGTGTTTATTGCTAACACCTTCATCGGCGCATAACTACGTCAGGTTGAATGGTTGGTCCCCACACATTTTAACCTCACCAAATCTGGCCCTCGTTGCAAAAAGTTTGGACACCCCTGGAAGGGATCATGCAAGGAAATGTTGCATTGAAAAAGACAACAAAGATCTCAAAGAAAAGCTAGTATATGAACTTTATTTGTGCAGTTTCATAAAGTTGGACCACTAAGGGCAGCCTGTAGTTTATAGAGGAGAAAGTCTTCTCTTCCTGGGTCAATTTTTGTCCTTTAGAGTTCCCTAGTTTAGACGCAAGTTGGCAGTGTTTTAAGATATATGCAATATAGAGGATTTTCCCTAGGATTCCCGAATAAGTGGATGGGAGTCAAAAGTGGAACCACAGATAAGGCAGGACCTAGCAAGTGGTGAGTCATCTTCTGTTATAAGTCTCTCTAGGAGAGACAGTTCGGCTCAGGGCTATTTATCTGAGCATTTGGGGCTCCACTGAGGAGTGTTAGCGGGCTAGGTCCCTGGTTGCATTGTTGCCTAGTAAAGTGACATCAGAGTGTAGAATCAGGGCTATTTATTTGAGCAGTTGGGGCTCCACCGAGGAGTTAGAGGGCTAGGTCCCTGGTGGCATTGTTGCCTAGTATAGTGATATCAGAGTGTAGGATCAGGGACTATCTAGTCCCCTAGGGCTCTTCTAGAAAATGTGTCCCAAGTGAAGGTAAAGGAACTTTATGTGAATTGGTTAATACCTCTCTATGGTTGGAATGTAATAAAAGTCGCAAAGTGTAAAACAAAATACACAAATAAAAATTCACATTTCGTAATGAAATATTCTTCCATAGACTCTTATTGCAAATTTTAATTGCGCATTGCACACTTTTTAAGGTGTCGTAAATCTTTTGGAGCAAACATAAAAACGTATGTTTTATTAATGTTCAGTGCAAGCTATAAACTTCTCAAACCTTCTTCCAGAGGCGATCACTAAACAGTTTCCGGGTTCGTAAAAGCTATATTAAATTCACTCTGAGGAAAAATTGTTTACGCACAGGCATAGCTTTTCGCATTGCGAATATTTTTTCTCGTAACTGACTTTTATTACATTCGCCCATATGTGTTCTGTGGAGGTGAATGCTCTTCATACAGTTGCTGTATCATGAGTATATACTGACTATTTAATATTTGTAACCTACATAATTCTGTAAACTCCTTCCTGTACTGTTTCTCAAGAAACTGTTTTTGGTTAAGTTATAAGAACCACCGGCATCCATTTCTGTTAAATACTAGTGAAAGCATTTGTCATACTTCAAAAAAAAAAAAAAATTGCCCATAAACTTCAATGCATTTTGACTAATTTTCGCCGTTTCATGAATTTTCCGTGAAACAAAATGGTTACATTTGCACATCACTACTAAATACTAGATAATTGCTTCATAACTGCACCCTGCCCCCAACACAACAAGGAATCATGCCTGAGACAGCGGATTTCATTCAGGAAGTTATATGTGAAGTTCATGGTAATTTCAGAGCCCCGGTGGCCTCCTTTACTATAGTGTTCGACACATGCCTGAATTCCATTTTGGAGTTGTTTTTTTCCAGAATTGTGACTAAATCACTTTGATAAGTTTGAGGAAATGAAGGATCAAATTTAGCTCAGTCAATAGGATCCAATATGGCGCACACTTTCACGGATCAGCAGACAGCGGTGGTTTTAAATGGCTTTATTTCCCCAACAGATCACCTAATGCGTTTCGTGTGTCATCATAATTAAAACGTACAAATCCTCCATTAGAAATATACTGGGAGTAGACGTCACTCTTAACCCTATCAGGGATAATCGCACATGACATCCATTCCATGTAAGTTCACTTTAACATTAAATACAAAGCATAATCATTATAAATTCTTTTTAAAAAAAAATATATCACTCTCTCTGGTCTGTGCATTCATTATGCATTTTCAGAATAAATACATCTGTGAAACTCATTACGTTTCATTTCATCGTACCTTCACAACCATATAATTCATTATAAAATATTTGTTAAAACCATCTGATTTTAAATTTAAATTAAACTTCCTCAGGCTAACTGTATTAAAGTTACTAGTTAGATTGGTGTGTTTGTTTGTTGAAATTCATTTATTGCACATTCCTCTAATTAGTCCATTAATTTATCTGTTTAAATTCATTCTACTGCGCGTTTATTCCTGTGATTATGGCTAAATTCCTTTATTAAGACTCTTAATTCGCATTTTACTAGTTTTATATAGACAATCAATTAGTTACTTATCTTGTTCAGTATTTGGGCATTTTGTAATTTAATTACTATATTGTTTCCAAAACGAAGAAATGACACTTCACAATGTCAATGAGACAACTCTCTCCGTTGTCATTACAGAAAGTTATTTGTATCGCAATGCAGTCTAAGGATCAGTCTATCAGGTAAACCCGCTTTTTCATTCAATGAGCCTTACACTTAAGTGGCTACTACAGGTATTGGATCCCTTATCTGGAAACCCGATATCCAGAAAGCTCCGAATTACGGAATGGCTGTCTCCCATTTTATCAAATAATCCACATTTTAAAAAATTTCCCTTTTCTCTGTAATAATAAAACAGTAGCTTGTACTTGATCCCAACTAAGATATAATTAATCCTTATTGGAAGCAAAACCAGCCTATTGGGTTTATTTAAAGGGATCCTGTCATCGGAAAACGTGTTTTTTTTTCAAAACACATCAGTTAATAGTGCAACTCCAGCAGAATTCTGCACTGAAATCCATTTCTCAAAAGAGCAAACAGATTTTTTTATATTCAATTTTGAAATCTGACATGGGGCTAGACATTTTGTCAATTTCCCAGCTGCCCCTGGTTATGTGACTTGTGCCTGCACTTTAGGAGAGAAATGCTTTCTGGCAGGCTACTGTTTTTCCTTCTCAGTGTAACTGAATGTGTCTCAGTGGGACATGGGTTTTTACTATTGAGTGCTGTTCTTAGATCTACCAGACAGCTGTTATCTTGTGTTAGGGAGCTGCTATCTGGTTACCTTCCCATTGTTCTTTCCTGGCCACTCCATATCAGCATTACAACCGGGAGCTCCTCCCATCCCCGCCCATAGACCAGAAACGTCCCTCCCTCTAATCTTTAAATCCCCTCTGGAGACCACCTACCTTGTCTTTTTTCTTTCTGTCCTTGCTGACCGGAGGTTCCTCCTAGTTTGTTAAAGATCCCCTGGGCAAGTTAAGAACTTCCTGAGGTGGAATGGCATGAGTGTTTCATCTTCCTCTCTGCCTTGTTATGGCTGGGACAGATAGTTACAGAGAATATCCCTCTTGGAATTTTTCTTTTTTCTCTGTCTTAGAGGCTATGTCAGGGAGGTAACCCTTTTAGGTAGCCTCTGACATTCGAGTCCTTTTCTTTTCTTGTAAGCAATTAAAGGTTTTCTTGCTGGGAGAGAGCAGTGGATCATTCTCCCTCTCCTTCCCCTTTGTCTCCCACGAGCCTTCCATACCCAGAGGCTGTCTGTCCTTGCGCAGCCCTTCAGTATAGGAGAGATCCGTTCTGTGCGCTGCCTCACGCAGGCAGTTTTCCCTTGTGATGCGGTTTGGGGGTGGAAGCTGCGCTTCCTTAGCGTTGGCGCTCGATGTCTGCAGAGGAATGGCGGCGGCCATCTTGGTTGAGGGAAACCAACGGTCGGATCCTGTCACTCTGCAGGCGGCGGCCATTTTACTTTTGGGCAATAATCTTACCCGACTTCCCCTTCCTCTTCCTGCTTGCACGCTCCTTTAAAAACCTGTGTTTACAAGCGTTCATGCTGCCAGTTTCCAGTCTGCTCCAGTTCCACTGAGGTTAGAGTCTTTTTTTTTTGGTGACACAGTACAGGTAAAAGCTCTCTGAGCAGGGATTTTTTAGCTTGTTTTCACTTATTTAAGCCTTCTATGCTGTTCTTTTAGGCCCATCTGCAGGGTTATTTTTCATCATGGACTCCGCTGCCTCAGGTGCCTCTGCCCTACAAGCTAGGTAGGTCCCTCCATTTTTCAATCTTTCCTTTCTCTTATTCGGTCTCTCTCTCTCTCTCTCTATTTTTCACTAAGGCATTTTGTGTCTTGCAGCTTGCCTGATGATGTCTCCTCAAGAAAACGTAAAGTCAAAGCCTCCAATCTATCTTCCCTGGAATGCATGGGTTGTTTTAATACTCCTCTAGAAGGCAAAAAATTTTGCAAAACCTGCTGGAGGGATTTCTGCTGTTCAGCTTCTTCCTTTCCTACTCTGGCCCCCGAAAATGAGGAAAGTCAAGGGTTAACTTCAAAAACTAGGAATACTGGCAATACAGGTATTTCAGCAGAGGATTCTTCAGATGAGGAATTTTTACCACCCGAACATCTTTCAGATTCCTTATTGGATTCTGAGGAAGAGGCTGATGGTTCCCAGGATACTTTTGATCTGGCCTTGGTCGCTCCGCTCATAAAAGCGGTTAAGCAAACCTTGGGGGTGGAAGAAGAATTGTCAGGCTCTACTGCCCGTAAAGTTTTGCCCTCTTCTTCTTCTTCAAACAGATACGTTTTTCCTCTCTTTCAAGAGGTTTCCGACCTCATCAAAGCCGAATGGCAGAAGGCGGCAAAAAAGGTGTCTTTGGTGTCTCAGGGAACCAGGTTCGCCAAAATGTACCCTTTCAAAGACTCAGAGGTCAAAGACTGGGTTACAGCCCCTGCAGTTGATCCTGCAGTCATTCACCCTGCCAATCGATGACAGCTCTGCTCTTAGGGACCCCATGGATAGGCGAGCAGACTCAGATCTCAAAAAAGGTTTCTTGGTAGCAGGAGCTGCATGCAAACCAGCGGTAGCTCTTATCTCTGTAGCTAAAGCCATGTCTTTCTGGATAGAGGGAATCGATAAAGCCTTGTCTGAGGGAGTAGACAAAAAAGAGATCTCCTCTAGCCTGTCCGAACTAAAGCTGGCCACTGGATTTATTTCAGAGGGAGCAGTGGATCTCACCAGACTGGCAGCCAGATCCATGGCCATGTCTGTAGCCGCCAGACGAGCTCTCTGGCTCAGATCCTGGTCAGCAGATGTGTCTTCCAAAATGAGTCTTTGCACGCTGCCCTTTGAGGGTTTGCGTCTTTTTGGCCCTAAATTAGACGATGTTATTACAAAAGCATCGGGGGGAAAAAGCCTTTTCTTACCTCAAGAGAGGAAAAAGAATTACAACCCCAGATTTTCTCACTTCAGATCTTCCATTTTTCGTGGCTCAGGAAAAACGGGTTATGGCCGTCAGGTCTCCAGACCAGGAATTGAGAGTCAAAAACCCTCTGCATGGAAGAAGGGACAAGCAGCCTTCAGAGGAGACAGATCTAAGGTCTCCCAGTTTGCCAAAAGACCCTCCTGACTATCCGTCCTCCAGAGAAAAAGTAGGGGCCAGGTTAGCGGATTTTCTAGAAGTTTGGCGCACCATCATTTCAGACCAATGGGTACTAGATATCCTAAGAAGGGGCTATTTTTTGGAATTCATTTCCATTCCATCAGAAGACCATTTCACCATTTCTTCATACCCCAAAAAAGGGGAAAAAAGAAAAGCCTTAGACCATCATTTACAATGGCTTATAGAGGAAAAAGTCATCTCTCCAGTTCCACAAGCGGAAAGGAAAAGAGGATTCTATTCAGTACTTTTCTTGGTGAAAAAGAATTCAGGGGGATGGAGACCCATATTGGATCTAAAGTTCATAAACAGGTTCTTAGGCATCCAAAAGTTCAAAATGGAATCCATTTTTTCTATAATTGCTGCAGTTTTTCCAGGAGACTGGCTTCTTTCCATCGACCTAAGAGACGCATACCTGCATATTCCGGTAGCATCCTCACATCAAAGGTTCCTGCGCTTCGCCATTGGAGGAAGACATTTCCAATTTCAATGCCTACCTTTCGGTCTAGCCACCGCTCCCAGGGTTTTCTCAAAGATTTTAGTCACCTTAATCGCAGCACTCAGGCTAAAAGGAATTTCCATATGGCATTATT
Source organism: Xenopus petersii (assembly GCA_038501925.1). Lineage (NCBI taxonomy): Eukaryota > Metazoa > Chordata > Amphibia > Anura > Pipidae > Xenopus > Xenopus petersii. Next base: position 114,933,574 of record CM076679.1, on the reverse strand, counting down.
TGGACGACATTCTCCTGTCCGCAAAAAAACAGGAAGATCTGCTCAATTCTCGAGATCAAGTCCTAAACTTCCTCATTTCTCATGGGTGGCTGATCAATGCAGAAAAGAGTCAATTAGTTCCATCTCAGTCCCTAACCTATCTAGGAGCCTGGTTCAACACACAGGAGAATTCAGTCTCACTTCCACCTCAGAAGATGACAGTAATCATCGAGCTTGCTTCTCGTTTCATGACAATGAGGCAAGCCACAGCCAGGGACCTGATGTCCTTGTTGGGCTCTATGGCATCAACAATTCCGGTAACTCAATGGGCACGGTGGCATATGAGACCAACACAACATCTGTTCCTGGACCAATGGGACAGACAACAAAAAAACTGGGAACAGTTAATCAATTTACCACATCATTTCAAGGAATCTCTCCTCTGGTGGACCTTGGAGGAGAATTTGAGGAAAGGTTTTCCGCTATCTCAACCTCGATGGAAGATCTTAACCACCGATGCATCAACCTGGGGCTGGGGAGCCCGGCTGGAAGCGAGATGGGTACAAGGGAAATGGCCTTCACGTCAGATTGGAGTCCCCTCGAATATCCTGGAAATAAGAGCAGTAAAATTAGCTCTGTTGGCCTTTGCCAAAGTTCTAAAGGGGTCCTCGGTCAAGATCTTGATAGACAATACTACAGCAGTAGCTTATGCAAAGAGACAAGGGGGCACCAAGAGCAAGTCCTTACTCCAGGAAGTTCAACCCATCCTTCAGTGGGCAGAGAAGAACCTGTTCTTACTAACTGCAGAGCATCTCCCAGGGAAGAGCAACATAGAAGCAGACTTCCTAAGTCGGAACTGCATGTCAATTCACGAGTGGTCCTTGAATCAGGAGGTCTTTCAGACTCTGGTAGTAAAATGGGGCCTTCCAGAGATCGATCTCATGGCATCACATCTCAATGCAAAACTTCCAATGTTTTTCTCAAGAAAATTTTACCCGACGGCCCAGGGCTCAGATGCCCTGATTCAGAACTGGTCCTTCAACCTAGCCTATGCCTTCCCACCATTTCCTCTTATTCTGAGGACTCTCCAGAAGGTAGTCCAAGAAAGAATCGAATTGATCCTGATCGCACCAAACTGGCCTCGCAGGCCATGGTACCCATTGTTACTGAAGCTGTCAGTAGCTGCTCCATGGTCCCTTCCCAAAAGGAGGGATCTGTTGAACCAAGGGCCCATTCTTCACCCAAATCCAGCAGCCTTATCCCTTCGGGCCTGGAGATTGAGCGCAAGAGACTGGAAAATTTAGATCTTCCAAGGGAGTTGTAGACACTCTACTAAAGGCAAGAAAACCTTCCACATCATCCTACTATAATAGGATCTGGGAAAGATTCCAGTTGTGGTGCATCCAAAGTGGTTTTTCAGGGGAAGAATTATCACTTCCTCACGTCCTAGGTTTCCTCCAATCCGGTCTAGAAAAAGGTCTACAGTACAGAACCCTAAGATCTCATACCGCAGCCATTTCAGCTATCTCAGGGACATCCTGGGCTGGGGACCCAACAGTACAGAGATTTTTCAAAGCCATTCTAAAGATCAGGCCTCCTAGGGTAAAAACGCTACCTACTTGGAGTCTTCCATTAGTCCTAGGTGCCCTATCCTCCCCACCCTTTGAACCGTTGGAATCAATTTCCTTTTGGCTTCTTACGCTCAAGACCTTATTCTTGTTGGCCATAGCTTCAGCAAGCAGAGTTGGCGAACTACAGGCGCTCTCCTGTGCTCAGGATCACATCTCATTCCTGCATGATAAGGTTATCTTAAAGCCGGTAAAATCCTTCCTTCCTAAAGTTGTATCAACTTTTCACTTGAAAAAAGAGCTCACTCTTCCCATTTTTCCGGAGGATATCCAAGGGCATAAGGAGCTAGAGAAAATTGATCCAGTGCGATGTCTCAAGCGGTACCTGGAGGTCTCACGTCCTTTTAGAAAAACCGACAGATTGTTTGTAGTCCCAGCAGGAGGTAGGAAGGGACAAGCTGCTGCCTCTTCAACCATCAGCAGGTGGATTACCCTCTGCATTTCCAAGGCCTACCAAACCCAGGACAAGCTAGCTCCAGAGGGTCTGACGGCTCACTCGACCAGGGCAATATCTTCTTCTTGGGCAGCCTTAGCAGATGTGCCAGCAGCACAAATATCTGAAGTCGCCTCGTGGTCTTCAACTCGAACCTTCATCAAACATTACAGTTTGGATTTGTCCTCTTCAAGTAACCATGCCTTTGCATCAGGAGCCCACCTGGCTTTCTCTAATTATTAAAAAGATTTTTGCAACATTATTGGTTATGTTTTTTCCCACCCTAGGGAATGTATGGCTCGGTATATCCGGTTGTAATGCTGATATGGAGTGGCCAGGAAAGTGGAGAATTCCTATCATACTTACCGTAATTCTCTTTTCCTGGCCACTCTCCATATCAGCATTTCCCACCCAGGCAAGTACAGATGCTTGGTATTAGACAAGGTAGGTGGTCTCCAGAGGGGATTTAAAGATTAGAGGGAGGGACGTTTCTGGTCTATGGGCGGGGATGGGAGGAGCTCCCGGTTGTAATGCTGATATGGAGAGTGGCCAGGAAAAGAGAATTACGGTAAGTATGATAGGAATTCTCCACTTTTGTTTGGCTGCTGGGGGGGGGAAGGGAGGGGGGTGACATCACTCCAACTTGCAGTACAGCAGTAAAGAGTGATTGAAGTTTATCAGAGCACAAGTCACATGACTTGGGGCAGCTGGGAAATTGACAATATGTCAGATTTCAAAATTGAATATAAAAAAAATTGTTTGCTCTTTTGAGAAATGGATTTCAGTGCAGAATTCTGCTAGAGCAGCACTATTAACTGATTAATTTTGAATTTTTTTTTTTTCCATGACAGTATCCCTTTAATGTTTAAATGAATTTCTAGTAGACTAAAGGCATGAAGACCCAAATTACGGAAAGATCCGTTATGCGGAAAACCCCAGGTCCCGAGCATTCTGGATAACAGGTCCCATACCTGTACTTCACATGCAGCTTAGCCACAATATAATTCAGGAGCCATAAAGCTTTCTCACTCTCTTTCCAACATTTAGCAATGTTGATTTGCTCCTAGCCTATGACCAAGTTTGGTAAGCATGAGACGAGGTAGCCTATCCATATGGTGTTAATATAACTTTATGTGGTGTAAGAGTATATGTTTAGTTCACATGATTTTTAAGGGTTGGATTCAGTCCGGTTTAAGACTAAGGAGTGTCTGTTAATTCTTATTACTCCCTTTAGTGAATGTGATTGGTGCAATTGTGCTGGAAGGTTGCAATGTGCATGGGACCGGTGCCAAAGGGATAAGCCCCCCATTGCTCTGCTCACAGTAGTGTATCAATCCATCCATGAGGCATAATAAAGAGAAAGGACTAAGGGAGCGTTACAGGGAATAGAATTAATGGTCGTGGCATTTAAACGAAAGCTGCTGGCAATACTAACAGGACAATGTTGATATTTCCGCCCCTCTGGTAGTTGAACCAGTTGAGCTGTCCATTTGCTGCTTAGCTGCATCTGACACAAATCACTAGTCAGCAGCAACACAGAACTAGTTAATTCCCTGCTGGCTGGTGCCTGAGAGAGAATTCCCCTGCTAATTGCACACAGTTCTAATTGGGTTTTGTGGCAGTGTGACAGAGGGATTCCTAATGCGGGGGCTGGTGACTCAGTAGTGTCAGTATGTAGGGGGATCCTGCTGTCATTAGTGGGCGTGTGGAGAGAGATCGTAAATAGACAACGTTATACCTTATCACGACTCATGATCCTAGTGCTCCATCTTTTTCCTTATATAATTTTATCACTCTGACAATATATTTCTACCCTTACTAACTGCAATAAATGGAGCCGGCATTCAAGTTCTACAGTAGGGCAGTAAGAATGTTTGCTCTTGGTCTGTAGAGTGGGTTGGAGCCCGTAGATACATAAGGAGATAAATACACAAATTCTATGTTATTGTAGGGCTTTATTTAAGCAGGGGCGTAACCTCGGGGGCCTGGGTCCCCTCTGCACATAATCACAGGCAACCGGCGACCCCACACACACATACTCAAGGGTCACCCATCATACCCATGCTGCTTATAATTCCTCATTATGCAACTGCATTTACAATGTAAGTACGAATGCATGGCTGTTGACATAATTCATTAGGGCAAGGCCAGACATGGTGTTTTTACGTTGCATTTTTAAAAAAGCTCAGCCGGGCGTAAATACGCCACTGAAACCACAGGCGACCGGGTCCGTCAACATGCGTTTTTTCATGCGTTCATTAGCACATAGGTTTCTTTTCCCAACATGCACTTCTCATTGTTCTCGTTCCCCATAATTCTGTTGGCTGGAAATAGAAAATAGAAAAGCTATTTAGAAATAGAAAAACTATTTACATGCAAAATGGAGCAGGAATAATCGTCAATACACAACGTAATTTCATCACCGGCCGTAAAAACGTATATGCATCATTTACCTCGCGAGAATGTGGAGGCCATATTTAAAATACCCTGCGTATTTACGTAAAGTGTGGTTTCAAACTTGCAGATCCCATAGAGTCTATTGATTTGGTAGTTTCTTGATGTATTGGCGTTTCTGTTAATAACGCCAATTCTGGCGTCCCGTGGCGGATTTCATCTTGCAAGCGCCCTGTGTGAATTGCCACAGTGAGTTTTCCATTCATTTCAGTAATAGTGCAGTTTATGCATACTTACGCCAGATGGAGCGTTTTTAAAAACGCAACGTAAAAACGCCACGTCTTGCCTTGCCCTTAAAGTTACTGAATTCCAAGCATGCGTCTTACACTTCTGCACACAATTCTTCGTAGGAGGTGGGGTGAATGAATGCGCACCAGTTGATGGTGGGGATCCTGTGGGCGGGGTCGCAGCAGACTTTTGAAAAAAATTGCACACTAAATCCACATGATAGAAGTGATGATACCCCCACTGTGAAAAGCTTAGTGCACCCAATAACAGCGCACATTGAAATTGTGGGGGGAAACGCTGCATTGTGGGTAAAACTGCATCCAAATTTGTACTTTGCAAACTGGACTTGCGGCGGTAAATGAGCCCTCTTGTATCACAATTGTTACATCATTTAGGCACATAAATAAGGGATATTCATCCTTCAGCCTTTTGTTATTGAACTGCAGCTCCCTGATCCCTTTGACAGCCAACGACTTTCGGGAAAGTTGTATTTAAACCATATAAGCAGGGTTCCATGTTTATATAACAAATTTATAGAATTTTCATCCCCTCAGATCCACTTACTGTGGCCCTAACAGCACCGATAAAGTTGTCAGATTCAGTCCATAGAATTACAATATCTGGTGAGACTAGACAGTAAACTAGGACAAAATTGTGACGTTAATGCATTATATCATATGTATATCTATAAATCATAGCTATATGTACAATGCCCTATTTTTAATTCAATTAGTCTTTTTTTTCATAAATTTTGAATTATTTCCTCTTCTTCCTTCCTTGTCCACCTCTTTCCAGATGTCAAATGGGGGTCACTGACCCCAGGATCCAAAATAGTTATTGCTCTGTGAGGCTACAATTTTATTGCTGTTGTTACTTTTTTATTACTTGTCTTTCTGTTCAGCTCTTCTCTTTCTCATCTTCCCGTCTCTCATTCCAATAAGAAATTCTACAGAACATTTCCCAGCCTGCCTTGCAGCCGGATCCATATATTTCTAATGAGTTTCGGTGTATTTGCCCAGAATTGCCTTCTCTTTTATTGCTTTATGAATTATGGATGCCACGGGCAATGCCCCAGTCTTTTATATAAATGATGTGACATCACAAAATCATTTTTTTTCATTTAACGCCCTTGATTTGAGCTGTATGAAATGAGTCACGTACACGTGTAACATGTAAATGATTTTATTAAATAAATCTGTCCCAGATCCGTCTTCATTTCAGATATAATAATATTGCCATTGAGTCATTTGTCATTAGAGAAGTAAATGATCAGTCACACGGGAGGGGGGATGACGAGGAAGATTATGGGGGCTGAGAGACTGCTCACGGCACGCACAACTGATTGCGTCGCATTGGATGATTGAGACACTACTATAAGGATATCTTTCAGCCAGTTTGCTGTTGTTTCGCTTGCAGGGACTGGGGAAAACAGAGATTAGAATGAAGGCTCTGTGCTACATTGTGTGAAACACAATATATATTATACAGTACAGTAATGATATATTGACCAGGGCTGCAGTTAGGAAAGCGTGGAAGCAATGGAAATAGGATAGGAAGGTTGGGTTGGAAATATGAATACGCAGCCCTCCATATATTGCACCACCCTGCCAGCTTCCCGCCAGAGTGGCTACCTTTGGCAAGTAAACTTATTGGCTAGGGTAAGTTGGGTAGCAGGCATAGATGACCTTTGCCCAATAAGTGCTTATCGATATTGGGCTGAAGCAATTGTTTTGGCCTCAGAAAGAATAGAAAGCAATGCAAGACATCGTGATAGGATCACATAAATGAGATGATGCTCATTGGGATTTTTCAAACCTGCTCAGTAATTTTCAAAGAAATGATAGGGTGTCTGACATGGGCAGAAATGCTACTGAGTTGCAGTGAAGGAGCCGATTGCCATCTTAAATCTGCCAGTGTATGGCCAGCTTAAAATTCTACCAGATCCGGATTTGCCAACCTGGTTCCTAAAGGCCAAGCCCCCTTGGAGGCCTCTTATACCCCTGCTCGCTTTCTTCTTCTCCCCTCATCCCCGTTTGTGCAAGCTCACTCTACCAGTTTCAGAACTTAGCACGAAGAAGGAGATTTAAGCAGCACAATCTCCCGAGCAGCAAAACTTTCAGAAAAAAAATTAGAAGCTGCCCTAGGCCCAGATCTTTGAGGCTTTCCCACAAACCTGGGACTGAATTCAATCAAACTTCGTGCAGATCAGGGCTTATGTGGATGGGCCAGGGGGTGAAACAAAGGTTTTTACAAATTTAAATTGTATTTTTCACCATTATGGGTAAACAGAATAAGCAGATGTAGGGGGTGCAATTCACAAATTAAAATGGCTGTTAAAATGACTACAAACTACTGGTCTACCAGTGAGGGAGTAGAGAAACCATAGTCCCATTTGCAGGTGTCAGATTCATGCAAATCTAACCCAGATTGAAAACCTTTCAGACTTTTCCCAAATATTTTTGTGAAAGCATTCGTTCAACTCCAAAATCGATTTAGTGCACCCTTAGTAGAGCATAAGGTGACTGAAAAAGTTGCATTCCCTTCCCCCCCCCACAAAAAAATGGCTGACTCCATCTGCAACTCTCTTTAGCCGTATCTTAGACATGCCAATAAGATCACTATGGAAAATGGATTCAGAGAAATATATTAACCTCAGATATGCCTGAGTGATCACAGCAAAAAAAGAATAATATTGGTTATTGCCAATATGCTAACTCTTATCTCCTGTGCAGTTTGTTTCAGGTGGGTTATCTAAATAAGCCATGTCTAAATGCTCATCTAAAAAAAAACACCCTCTGGACATTCCTGCTAAAGAAATGAACATTCTCTTCCCACAAGATACTACTTTAGTCAGTGTTTCTCAGAGTACTACTGACATTATTATGCAGTTGTTGTAGAGCTGGTTGTTATTCCTAGTCCTTTGTGTCATGCTGGCTTAGTCCCTTGCTTTGTTTTGGCCTATTTTCTTTTATTATTGTCAGAAATTCCCTTTATTGTACCGTCAGCCAAAGTTCTCCCAAAGCAAAGCCTCAGGCAATTCCACATATTCATCTCGGCGGCCATTGCTAATTTGCCAGACAAATTATGTATCAATTTGTGCAACAATTGTACTATCATGACTTGTACCCAAGATGCGTCAATTTGCAATTTTTTCATGATTTCATTTTTTCTGGTTGAATAAAGAGGGCTTTTGCCTTGGGCTCCTAGCTTTACAGGTGCCCCTTGGAGAAAATATTGGTTAAGCTTTAAAGCATCTTATATTTTTCAATAGTTTTTAGATGTTTTATCATATACATTAGGAACAGCCAACCTTCAACCATTCAGTTGTTGATACTTTGTCAGCTTGACAAAGCACCTGGATGGTCCAAAACGTTGCTGGAGTTGCCATATGAAATAATAAAGGTGGTTTTATCTTTACAAGATGGGAGTGCTGCTATCTTTTGACTTTGGGCCATTGCTAATTTGCCAGACAAATTATGTACCAATTTGTGCAACAATTGTACTGTACTCAATATGCGTCAATGTGCAATTCTGCCTTTTTTTCTGGTTGAACAGAGAGGGCCTTTGCCTTGGGCTCCTAGCATCACAGGTGCCCCTTGGTGAAAATATTGATTAAAGAAGAAGTAAACCTTTCAAATAATTGAATGTAGAATTGATGAGAGTGCTATTCTAAGCACTTTTGTCATTACATTCATTATTTATTTTCTTTTTATTCCAAGATATTAAGGGATACGTGTGCTGTTAATATGAATGAATTTTGTTCCAACAGCGCCACCTGCTGGTCAGGTTTCTGACCAGTCTGACCACCAAATAGTCAAGGAAGTTGTCAGGAGAAAGAAAGAGGCTGCTCTGATGTTCTTCTGCTTAGGAAATATTTTAGAAAGGTTTCTAATTGTTTTCTCAAGCAGAAGAACATCAGATCAGCCTCTTTCTTTCTCCTGACAACTTCCTTGACTACTTGGTGGTCAGACTGGTCAGAAACTGACCAGCAGGTGGCGCTGTTGGAACAAAATTCATTCATATTAACAGCACATGTATCCCTTAATATCTTGGATTAAAAAGAAAATAAATGATGAATGTAAATGACAAAAGTGCTTAGAATAACACTCTCATCAGTTTTACATTCACTTATTTTAATGGTTTACTTATCCTTTAAGTATTAAAGCATCTTATATTTTTTAACAGTTATAGATGTTTATATCATATACATTAGGAACAGCCAACCTTCAACCATTCAGTCATTGTTAATTACAGTAAATCTTAATTAAACCTATGAATCTTAAAGTTGGCCTTTTGGGAACTATAGTTCAACCACAATGGTAGGGAAGGTTGGACCTCCTACAATTCCTTTTTCCTTTTTTAGATTATGGGCCCAGCATTACTGTAAGGCTTGGGTACCCATATACACTATATAAGAGTCGTTCAGAATGCCAAGAATATACTTTTCTGGAATTAACATGCTGGTGTTTTTCCTTTAATCCCCCGCCAGTGACCTAAAAGAGTATGAACCAAGTAACAGTATGAGATGTAACTGTATTCAACTGACTGAGTTATGCTTGCCCCATTGTTATAATTGTTATAACAATGGGGCAAGCATTGTTATAATAATATCCTTTAATCTATCTAAAACAAGTCTTCTTCTCTGTATTCCTTCCTCACCCATATTTTCTCAATATTTCAAGGGGACAATGAAATACCTCGCATGGCTAATGTACTAAAGGTCTCTAACAAGCAATTTTAGGTGTCAAGCACAATTGGTGGGTGGCGAAGAATACTATTCGAAAAGTTATATGGTCCCTCGACTAGGGATGCACCGAATCCACTTTTTTGGATACGGCCGAACCCCCGAATCCTTCGTGAAAGATTCGGGCGAATACCGAACCGAAGCCGAACCCTAATTTGCATATGCAAATTAGGGGTGGGAAGGGGAAAACATTTTTTTACTTCCTTGTTTTCTGACAAAAAGTCATGCAATTTCCCTCCCGCCCCAATGCCCCAATAGAAATGCTGTAAAGGGTTTAAGAAACTTGTAGACATGTTTACAAAAGACTTGGGCATCTTATCCAAGTGATACTTTCATAACCAGGGCCTTATCTATAATATATGCACCCATGGGCCCATTCCTAGGGTGGCAGTGTTGACGGGTACCTAATTGGCAAATATATAAATGGCAAAGAAATATCCCCCAGGGGGTACATTCCTCTGCTGCAACTGGCAGATGCCATTCACCATAAGAAGGGGTGGGCTGAGGAGTAGTGATGGGCAAATTTATCCACCAGGCACGAATTTGTGGCTAATTCCTGTGATTCGCCGCCAGCGAATAAATTTGCAAAACCACAAATTTGCTGGTGTTGAAAAAAATGGATGCCGGCGACTGATTTTTTGGACGCCGACGCATTTTCACCAGTGAATTTGCACTGGCGTAAAAAAAAAACGGATGCTGGCATCCAAGAAACATCCGTTTTGCAAATTTTTCGAAATTTCGTGAATTTCACAGGAAATTCGTGAATTTTTTCCGAAGCTAAACGCCACAAATTTGACCATCACAACTGAGGAGCAGTGCCTAGTGCAGCACTGGACCTAAATACAGACTAACATAGAATTCTTCAAGTGATATAAGTCTGCTCAGTCAATAAATAATAATAATAATATAGTTTGTCCTGCTACAGGTAATAGACTCCCATCTCACATGTAAGGCAAAAATGAGCAGGGACTGTATGTACATTAACAAATAGTGATTAGTGATGGGCAAATTCGCGTGATTCGCTGCAAGCAAATACATTTTGACGCCGACGTTTCGCAAATTTCTCGGGAAATTCGGCGAAGCAAAACGGGACAAATTGGCCTTTCACTAATAGTGATGGCCGAATAAATTTTGCCAGGCATGGATTTGCGGTGAATTTCTGTGTTTCACCGCCTGCAAATAAATTGATGAAACTGTGGCGAAAATTTGACAGCGAAAAATTCTATGCATCAAATAAAATTGTCACGCGCTTACAAATTGGCCTGCATCAAAACTATTTGGACACCCACTGACTTTAATGCATTCAAATAAAATAGTCACACGTATAAAATTGTCGCTCATCAAAATTATTTTGACGCCCATTGACTTCAATGCGTTTGCAAATTTTTCGCTGTTTCGTGAATTTTTTCGCCATTTCACGAATTTTTCAGCAAAACAAAAAGGGACAGATTAGTCCATCACTATTAACAATATATGTGTGTAGCAGAGAAGGTGATAACATGTATGGGAGATAATTATTAGTGCTTTTCTCCCATTTATTACTGTGGCTGAGTGAGAGGTCCTTGCCTATAATAATTATAGAATTATTTTTAACTTCATCTTAAGGAGAGATAATTAAAATATGTACGGTTAATTAGAGATTCTGGAACAACTTGTAGGGATGTAGCGAACTGTTCGCCGGCGAACTAGTTCGCGCGAACTTCGACTGTTCGCGTCCGCCGAATGTTCGCGAACGTCGCGCGACGTTCGCCAATTGGTGTTCGCATTCGATTCGAAGTAAAATTTCGTTCGACCATTCGACCATTCGACCATTCGATCGCTAAAATCGAACGATTTCCATTCGTTCGAACGATTATAAGCATTCGATTGAATTAAAATCATTCGATCGAATAGCTTCGATCGTTCGATTCGAACGAAAATCCTTCGATCGTACGAATAAAATCCTTCGATCGTTCGATCGAACGATTTTATCGAGCGTTCGAAGTTCGCGAACTGTTCGCGAACTGTTCGCTTTTTTGCCGGTGTTCGCGAACGGTGTTCGCGAACACATTAACGGCAGTTCGCTACATCCCTAACAACTTGTATTAATGGCTGCTGTGTATCATTTATTGCTGTAATCTTCTTAAATCACAATATCTGTACATGAACCTGCAGGCAGGAAATGCGCAGCTGACATTGCAATATAATTGGACGCAATACATGCCAAAGAGATCTTTGTTTTTTTGTGCTTAAAATCCACATCTCTCAAGTCGCAGTCCTCTTAAGAATATTCCAGGCTGTACATTATTAGAGCAGCAACCTTTCATCCTGGTTTTAATTAGCTCTCACTCAAGTCGGTGATCGATAGCAGAAGGCAGCAGGTCTGTCTCCCTTGCTTGTTTTCTCTATCTTGAACTTGCCAAGATAGATTAGACTGTTGTCAAGGTTGCACAATACCATGTGTGCAAACCAGAAGATAAGCTGTGGACTCTATAATATGGGCTGGAAGTGTCTGTCCAGTGGCTTTGGAATCTTCTCAAGAGAACGTGTTTCTTCAGACCTTACAGTGGGACATTTATTGACTGAGGTGTCCACAGAAGCAAAGGAGGGTCAGAAAACTAGATACAAAATGATAAGTTGTGGCTAAATAGCTTGTTAAATTTCCATATCACCCATATACAAGAGGGTCGGGGATAGTTTAGGGTAGAGAGGAGAGGACATGCGTCCATTGGGGAAAAAGTACAAAAGTGGCTTTTAATATAGTGTGGAAATTCACTCAAATTCACTTTTTTCAAAGGAAGAGACACTCACTGTAACTTCAAGTAGTTTTTATATTCACAGAAGGGATTTCCTCATACAGGCACTTTAAGTTCACACAGTAAAGGAACATTAACAAAGTTAAAGGGGTTATTCACTTTCCAGTTTCAGTTGTTTTCGGGTTGTTCATCAAAAAAAAAAAAAAAAAAGACTTTTTTCAAATGCTTTTAAAATTTTTTTTTAATCTTTTACCATTTTTCTTAGCTTAAAGGTCAAATTTGAATGTTCGTGTCTCTGGTGTTTCAGTCTGGCAGCTCAGTGACCAGGTGCTGACCAGGTATTTCTCGGCATTTCTCAGCAGCATCTGTGGAATATCAGTAACTATTGTACCAATCAGTGGCGTAACTATAGAGGAAGCAGTGGCGTAACTACAGAGGGAGCAGGGGGGCCCAGAGAAAATGGGGGTCCAGACTGCGGGGTCTGCTTCCTTTATAGCCAACAGAACCCCCCCTTCCACATTCATTCTCTTACCTGCGGCGGGGAATAAGCATTGCGAGTTGGTATAGGCGGAGTCTGTGTGGGAGTGGGCGGAGTCCCATTATGGAGTGGGTGGGGTCCCATCAGGAAGTGGGCGGGTGCAGGAAGTTACCAGGAGGATGGGGATCGAAGTACACTGGGCCCCTTTTTTTGCTAGGGGTGCCCAGCGCACTCTAGTTACGCCACTAGTATCAATTCTAACAGCTGCCTTTAATGAAACTCAGGGATTTTACTCAGCAGGGACAAAGATAAGAAATGTATCAACTAATATAGCAATGTAGAACAGGGTCGGTGACCCCCTCCCAGAGCTGCCTTAGAAAGACATATGAAGGTGAAAAATTAAACTTCAAAATTAGAAAAAATAAAAAAAATGTAGCTTGTATTACTGGCAAACTATCTGAAACCAACTGAACTGAAAAATAGGTAAACAAATCTTTTACATTCGTTCTTTTGACACCAGAACAGACCAGTCCACTGACAGCTGAAAACTTCAGAAATTCTTTTTTGACAGAGCCACAGGAATTATTTGGGCAACTTAATCCAGGTGTAACTGGTAATTTATAGTGATGGGCGAAACATTCACCTGGCATGAATTCACGGCGAAACGGCGCCAGCATTCACTGGTGAAAATTCGCCGGCGTCAATTTCCGTTTTTTCTGTGAAAACAATCGAATTGCTCGACTTTTTCGTGAAAACATTCGAATTGCTTAAGTTTTTTTTTTCATGTGTCAAGAAGATTGTACAGAACCGTTTGAGGAAATTTGGCCAGGTATAAGTACTGGCCCACCGGGATAGAAGGAAAACTCCTGGTGGACCCAGGTGTCAGTGGCCCCTCATGCTGCTAAACATTTGGCCTATTCCATGGTCATTCCCTATTTCTATGAGAACAAAGAGGCTAAATAGATGGAATAATAGATTATAGTATGTAAAGAAAAGAGACTAGGAGAATAGAGGTTGAGTGAAGAGAGGAAGAATAATAGTACTGAGAGTGGGCCCCTGGTCTAAGGTTTTTTGGTGGGCCCCTGTTGTCCCAGTCCAACACTGCTTGGGGCCCAGCAAGGAAGAATAATCTTCTGTAGTACCCAAAATTACACCATGCACTAGTGTGCCCAGGAGTTAAGATGGACCATTGGTGATGGTGGTGGAGGTTAACTTGCCTGTAAGTAAATTAAATAAAACTGGTCATCTTCCTAAAAAAATTTATCTGGAAGGGGAGAATAAATGTTTGCTGGTAGTTATGCAACTGACAACATAGATTAATACATCAATTAAAAAAATATTTTTTTATTTGATGGTTTTTATCAATGACTTAAATAATATAATTTGTGTTTACTGTATCCTTTGCTGGAGTGTCAGTGCTTTGGACTTGTATATAAGAACAGTCCTGTGTGCAGGCGTCTTTTTCCCCTAACGCTTGTCCTGGCCAACTGGGCTCTAAATCTTCTGCATGTAAGTTCCAGCTGCTTGAGTCCATTCTATTCTAAAGATGTAAATCAAATGATCTGATATCATTGACATGCACTTCTGTTGTGCTGTAAATCAAATGATTCCTAACAGGACAGGAGAACATTTATTAAATTACATTTTTAGCATTATCAACCCACAACAGATAATTCAAGCATCATTTTATAGGAAAGCAACCTGTGGAACTTGATCGGCTCTAAAGCGGCCACATCCGGAAACACATCAGATTTGGTTGAGACAAACTGCTTGGTAAGTACTTTCAGATTTAGCAATCCACTCTTAGATTTATTGCATTGTTCACCTTTAAATCAACTTGTCGTATAATGGAGAGAGTGATATTCTGAGACAATTTGTAATTGGTATTTATTTTTCATTATTTGTAGCTTTTTATTCAAGAGCTCTCCAGTTTACAATTTTAGCAATCTGGTTGGTAGGGCCCAAATTACCCTAGCAACACTGTATTGTTTTGAATAAGAGACTGGACTATGAATAGGAGAGGATGGGTAATAAAAGTAGCAATAACAATAAATGTGTAGCCTTACAGAGTATTTGTTTTTAGATGGGGTCAGTGACCCCCATTTTAGAGTTGGAAAGAGTCAGAAGAAGAAGGCAAATAGTACAAAAATAATAAAATAAATAAATAATGAAGACCAATTGAAAAGTTGCATAGAATTGGACATTCTATAACCTACTAAAAGTTAATGCAAAGGTGAACCACCCCTTTAATCTGATGCTTGTTCATTTTATGGAGATAGCGATTTGGTAGGGTTTTTAGGGTACCCATAGTATGGTCAACTTTAGCAAATGCACGGACAGCTGGAGGCCCTTTGACTCCTAGAAGTCCATTATAGATGAAGATTCCTAGGGATTGCCAATGCTAGACAATTGCTCCATTAAGAGTCAATGGGATAATTTATGATAATTAACATTACAAATATTGAGTGCTTAAAGGAGAACTAAACCCCCTTGCTAATAAAAACCCCTACCCTCCATAGTCCCCCTCCCTGCTCCCCCCCCTGCACAGGTGTTCACACAAGTAAATGCCCCTAAGCTGGTAATTACCCCTCATTGCAGAGTCAGCGCAGTGGAGCTCACAGGCGCCATCTTGTGTTGCTTCGCTAATCTTCGCGTCCCTTCGGGAATTTCTGTGGCTTTCAGCGCATGCGCAGTTGTTCGGGACTGGAATATTGCTACAACTTCATACAGCGCTTACTTACTGAAGATTCCTGAAGTGCTGAAGATGGCCCCCTTGAGCTCCACTGCGCCGACTCTGCAATGAGGGGTAGTGATGGGCGAATTTTTCCCGTTTTGCTTCGCACATGAACGGTGAAACATTTGCGTCAATTCTGATGCTTGCACCTTCATAAAAATCAATGGATGTTCGAATAATGTTGATGTGTGATGGTTTTGACGCAAGCGGCTTTTCTGACATGCGTCAACATTTTTTTGACGATGGCAAATTTTCGCAGCAGTTTCGCTAATTTATTTGCCAGCGCCGAAACACAGAAATTTTACGCAAATTTGTGCCTGCCGAATTTATTCGCCCATCACTAATGAGGGGTAATTACCAGCTTTAAGGCATTTACTTGTGTGTAGAGGGAAGCAACAGAGACATTCTTATCCTCATATTTGTCCATCTCTGACATCACGTAGAAAGTATAAAATGATATATTTCACTGTATATGTGCAGCTGTTGTGTATTATACATAGATATCTAAATTAAAATGATGGTAAACATGTTGAAATGATGCTGTTAGTGTTCATACAATGGAGCAGTAAAGCCGAGTCATCTTTGACTCTTTATCCTTCATGCACCTTCAGCATCAACACCCACGGGAGAGGGACAACTCCTTATCTCTCTTGGCAGTAAAGATCTCTTTTTTTATTATTCATACTGGCTAATTTTAAAAAGGCAAACCTAAAGGTTGTGTTGTCTCCCATCACGTCAGCTTATAAAGTGTCACAATGACAGGGTAGCACAGAGCCGGTGAGTTTAATGTGACAAGGCAGAATGTTTAAAACATTCATCTGTCATCTGCTAATCGAGCTGACTATGGACAGTGCAGGACCTGCATTTGAAGGGGAAGATAAAATAAAAAAACAACCTCCGCCAGGGATGATTGTTTAATTGGATGAAATTACATCAAGTGACTTTTACATCTCACTAATTGTTTTGGGAATGAAAAAGAAGAAAGCAAGACAAAGTGGCATAATGATGTTATGATGTGCCTGAGTATCCTCACCAACTCAGCCTGTGGAGATTATTTGATATAAAAAGAATTCATTTAATACAAGCAATGCCACCTGTTTTTATTTGCTCTCCTCCATTATGGGCTTCATGAGCTGCAATTAGAGAAATCATAGAAGTGATTTTTAATTGCCTAAAGGTGCAGTTGTTTTGTTTGTGTCTTACAATGTGCATTAAAACAATATACTCCTGAATGCATTTTAGAATATTTGTAATTCTCATCCCAAAGAGACACTGTGCATTTTACCCTGGCGCCCAGCATTGAAGATGCTCTTGGAGGAATAATACAGCTAAGAGTATAAATTTCTGCAGGGGTTTATCTTCCCCTTATTTTTGTAAGTCGTCATTCAGTGATAGACTGAATGATAGCTCTAGACCAGTGATCCCCAACCAGTAGCTCACAAGCAACACGTTGCTCCCCAACTCCTTGGATGTTGCTCCCAGTGGCCTCAAAGCAGCTGCTTATTTTTGAATTCCTGGCATGGAGGCACATTTTGGTTGTATAATAACCAGATGTACTGCCAAACAGAAACTTCTGTAGGCTGCCAATCTACATATGGGCTACCAATAACCAATCACAGTCCTTATTTGGCAGTGCACCCCCAGGGAACTTATGCTTGTGTTGCTCCCCAACTCTTTTTACATCTGAAAGTTGCTCTTAGGTGAAACAGGTTGGGGACCCCTGCCCTAGACTGAATGATAATGCTAGACATAAGTTGGAAGTGGTGCGTAAGTGCGTAGGTGTAGGCATGTCCTGTGGGGGAGTTACTCATTGGTACGTTCATGTCAATTGTTGCTTTTCTAGTCAATGAGTAGTCACTTCGAAAATCCTGGCCTGTCCCCACTGAGAAGGGTGGGTTGTGCCAGAAGCAGGGAGGCCTTAGTGACGAGAAGACCTTGGGTTGAGATACTGGAGTCTGGCTGGAGGAACACGTGAATAATGACTAAATAGGTATTTGTCAGAGTCTACGTTTATCTCACTCTGGGAATGACAGTTCTGGCATCCTTGCCTCTGCTCATGCCAAAGGGTGGATTGTGCCAAGAGCAGGGAGGCCTCAGTAAAGAGAAGACTCTTGGGATAAGACACTTCAATAGAAGTCAGGTAAGAGGGACTCCCAATAGAAGAGAAAAAATTAAAATATGAAAAAGTGCAATGGCATAAAGTAATAAAACTAAGGTCTGTCTAACAGGGGTGTTTTGGGGGTCCTTGTCGCGTCAGTGTTTCTGACATTTCCCCCCCCTCGCACCCGGCGCATACCATTTCAAGAGCTGGAGCAGTGTAGGGGCAACATTACCAGTGTGGAGAGCGTAACTGAAAACAGATCAGAATTTTGGCTCTTAGAGCAGCTTTTTTGTCACCCCTGGTAAGTTGTGGGCAAGTTTCTTAACTCACCTCATGGCAGCCAAAGAAACAACACAATCAGTCATAATCATAATCAGTAACATTATCAAAAAAGAACTCACTGGAGTCGAAGGGTGGACCTGGTGCAAAAGCCCCAAACCCAGGTGCGTAACTACAGAGAAAGCAGACCCTGCGGGTGCAGGGGGGGCCAGGAGGTATAAGGGCCCCATGAGGCCCTAATTCATATAAATACTGGTAAAACAGGTCAACCTTTAAATATTTTTGGGGCCTGAGAAAAAATTGCTGTGGGGCCCAGTAATAACTAGTTATGTCACTGCCCAGACCTGTTGCTGTAGGGAGCCCAGTGCATCAAATCAAAATGACTACTCACATACCTTCCACCAGTTGGATATTTTATTTATCATTTTAATTGTATTTATCATTTTAAAGCAATTAGGCATGCCTAACTAATGCACACGAACACATCAGGCCTAATTGTTTTAGGCAGATAAACTGAATTTTAGCTGAAATCCGACTGGTGGAAGGAAGGAGGGACTCCATGAATAAGGACTAGATAGTTATAGGTTAGAACCTACATTTATGTCAGTCTAGGAATTACATTTCCACCCTCCTAGCCTCTGCTAAGGTAGAAGAGAGGCCTTAGTAAAGATAATACCTTGTGTTGAGAAGTTTGAGTAAACCCGGGTAGGAGGGGACTCATTAATAAACACTGGATAGTGGCAGGTTAGATCCTACATTTATCTTGCTGATTAGGCAAGATAATGACAGATTAGGTTTGTTTAGTAGAGCAAGAGCAGTAGGAAACTTCCCTAAGGAGGGTAGAGGGTTAGTACCCTAGTGTGATCTGCCAGGTTGTGGTATTATATCTTCTGGTAGATAAATGAGCTTCAGCCAGAGAGAGGGAGATAGAGAATGGTAAGCCCCATCCACATTGGAATGAGCATATATCAGTGAATGTAAAATAATTCATTTCATTAGATCATCTGTACCTAAATTTTTGTCCCTTGAAGTATTCCAGTATACCTGCTCTGTGTAATATGGACTGGTACCAGAATATGGATGGGGACCCATCAGAGATTTACCAAAGCTATGCTAGATGTGGCTTCATTCCCCTATAGATTCAAAGGCTTAGGATTCGCTTCTTCCTTCTCTGGAGAATTATATTTTAAAAAAATTTTCACGAATAACCTGAATCAAAGTGTTTTGCACTCTGTCTAGCAGTATTTATGAGTCAGATACATATTTGAATGGGATTTTAATATCTCTCATTAATCATGCTTTTTCCCCCTATCGCTCTTTAATCAGCAAACAAAATCAGGCTCCAGGAACGTGAAAATCATGTTAAACCCTGGTTCAAACAGCCTCCCTCTTTCATGGCTGCAGTCTTTTCTCTTCCCGGCAGAACTGTTAGCTGTATGGAATGGTAGCGGAGTGAGGCAATGGGAGAGAATCAAGGGCAGCGCCTGTAAGAAAAGCTTAGGGCTGGGAGATCTTAAAAACATGCTTTTTTTAATGTTATAATTTGGCGAAAAAATGATACAGTTGCATACATTAAAGGGAAATTGACAAAACTGGGGAATTTGTAATGAGCGGCAACAATTAGTAATTAGCAGCAAGATCAGTAAAAGGGTAAACTGTACATTACTTTGCCTGTTTTATTAATTAAGTTTTTCACAAGATTGTTCAGCATAGTTTATGTTATGCTTATCATTCAGGAACAGGACTAGACGTAGGCAGCAGTTTCATGCGCCTTGGGCACAATGTTGGCAAAGAGTGGAAGTTAAAGGGTCAATGATCAGTGGGGGGAGGAGTGGATAAACCTTAGTTAGGCAGTTCCTCCAATATATGTTCAGGTTGGGCAAAGATGGACACCCTACTAGGGATGCACTGAATCTAGGATTTGGTTCGTTATTTGGCCAGGATTCAACATTTTCAGCAGGGCCGTATTTATATTAAGGCACTCGATGGCCTATAAATGTATTTTTTGAAATTAAAAAAAAAATTGCCCAGCATCTTCCACGGATTTCCATTTCCTGGGGGGTGAGGGGGCCAGGCTGGTTTGTGGAAGTGAAGTCACGCGCATGCACCATGTGACGTCACTTCCACAACCTTCATGCATGTGACGTCACAAGCATGCCGTAGGGGACGTATTTAGGTCCGATGCCTAGGGCAGCATCAGCCCTAACTAAGTCCTGATTTTCAGCAGGATTCAACCAAGTCCTTATGTCTAGCCAATCCAAAGCCTTAAAATCATGTGACTTTGCGTCACACAAACAAGAAAGTAAACATTTTTTTAGCCATGCATTTTTCCCTTCCTCCCCCTTTTCAGATGCAAATTAGGATTCGGTTCAGTTTTTGGCCAAATCTTTAGCAAAGGATTCGGGATTCAGACGAATCTCAAAATAGTTTATTCAGTGCATCATTACGCCATACATACAGTACATGTCTTATTCCTTGGAGAGTGCCCTGGTACCTACTTTTTTTTTGGCTGAGACCATGGTTACTAAACACCTTACCAGGTCAGGCTTTTGTATACTGAAAGCTTCTGTTTCCATTCTGACTCCTTAGTTATTATTATTCCAGACTTTATCGCAGGGTATGCACTTGACCAAACAAATTGTCTTGTGATGGGGTGACATATTGTTCTCTAATAGAGGGTGAAATCATCCATTGATCTCCGATATACTTATTAAAGATAAGCACTTTGATGTTAATTCAAAGAATCACGTTACTCTCACAAACATTGTTCCCTGGGACCCAAACAGGAGGCAAAACATGTTTCTTTCCTGCAAAGAGATGGATGCCAATTGCAACGGTATAAATCATTTTCTAACAGTATTGTGCTGTAGCCTTGTATGGAATGTCTTGCAGCTTTCATCCTAACTTAGCATAGGTGGGGGTATTTAACCTTATAATTGCCACTGAGGAGTGTACTGCATTGCAGTGCGACAGAATAGCTTGCTTGGCACGATGAAGAATGCCTGTAGATTGTTCTGTAATTAATAGTGTGCTGTCACTAATACTCCTCTTTCTCCTCTGTGCATGCCGTACCATTGCAACGACTGGCCTCATTAGTGCTCAAATACTCATTTACCTCGTGTCCCTCCCAAAGGGGCATATTTACTAAAGAGAGAAGTGGCTAACGCTAGCAAAAATTCGCTAGCGTTGCCATCCGCAGGGTCATCAGTTCCCTAACAGACGCAATTGCCTATTCGCTAGCAAACCAGACCATCGCTAGTGCAGTTTCTGGCCCTATTGCCAGGTGTATTTTCACTCCGGCGAACTGCGCTCAATCTTCCTCAATCTTATGTCACTTACATCATATCTTTTGTGCCGAAAATGCATTAAAGTTCAAAAAATGCCGGCGACTTTTCCTTTTTTGAAGGATTGGCTGCAAAAGTCCTAACTTTTTTGGGTAACCAGTTTTCACTGGAACATTAATTTTACAGTGGGCTCATGTGTAGGGCATTATACTAACTCTCTTGTCTTTATTAACGTTCCCTGGACATGTGTAATAAAAAGTGATAACTTTAAGCATTTGCACCAACATTTATAATAAGGACCTCCATACAACTTTAAATTTCCCGCCATAATTGACCTAAGCGCAAGATCCCTAGCGAATTTTCGGTAAGCACAAATGAACACTAGCGCATCTTCGCTATGAAAGTCATAGAAGAAAGCAGAAAGCACCAGCGTTTGACGCACAGGACGAAATTTCCCATTTTAGTGAATTAGCGTATTCGTAGTGCATTTGTGCCTGGTGAAGTGGTGCGAGGGGTGCGAAGCTGACGCTGGCAAAAATTTGCCCGTTAGTGAATCTGCCCCATTGTCTTGTGACATGCCTGTACTGTGTATTGCGATGCCGTCCAAGTGGGAAAGTTTCTGCGCTTTTTGAGCCTGTTTTGTCCACAATATTTCACGAAGTTTGCATTCTAGATGGGACAGAAGCAGTGGCACAGGAGATATTGTGTAATTGGTCCCAACTACTATTTCTGCTAAATTCCATGGTAGGTCTCACAGCCTGTACGGAAAGATTGCATTAGTCTATGCCTATCCCTATAGAGATGGTATAAATCAGTGATCCCCAACCAGTACCTGTAGCTCATACGCAACCCCTTGGATGTTGCTCCCAGTAGCCTTAAACCATATGCTCACAGCCCTTATTTGGCACCCGTAGAAACCTTTTTCATGTTTGTTGTGCTCACTAATAGTGATGAGCGAACACATTTGTAAACACATTAAAATCTATGTGTGACTTTTTTTTTATTGTGGCACCTTTTTATCGCTTAGCCTTTCAGGCTACCAATAAAACATTTTTTTTCCTTAAAGTCATGTCTTGTTGACTGTGTTGAGCGAATCCGCTATGTTCTGCTTTGTGTCAAAATTCACAAACCAAAGTGAAAATTCACCGAATTGCATTGAGTCAATGGGAAAGCAAAATCAGCTGCATTTTTCGCTCAGAATACTGCTACACATGTGCCCTACATTATTAGAGGAGCTCCTGTCCACTAGGCTACAGCCTAGACTTGCATGCTGCATGTTGTTGACATTACCTCCTGCCTACAGATGACTCTGTTTGGAAGTACATCTGGTTTTTATGAAACCAACACTTGCAAATTAAAAATAAGCACCTGCTTTGATGCCACTTGGAGCAACACCCAAGGGGTTGGTGAGCAACATGTTTGCTTACAAACACAGGCATAACTAATAAATCCAACCACCAACAGATAATACCTGGGAGCTCAAATCCCATGTGTGTAAGGAGAGGGGAGGATAATATGATGCTCAAATTTTCTGTCTGCCGCATGGGATGGGCGATTTTTTTCGCCTTATTTCGCCGTGGAAATGACGCCTATTGACTTGTGTGGCGTCGTGGGTTAAATTTTTTTTGCCGTGCATCAAAATTTTTTTGACGCGCATAGACTTTAATTGGCGTCGGCAACATTTTGCGGTGGCAAATGTTTGGCTGCATGTCTTTATTGACTTGTGCAAAACTTATCGCATGGTGAATTCACTGCAACACCATACTTGGGGAAAATATTTGCTCATCACTACTCCCCATCTCTTTTTTATTTGAATGTGGCTAATGGGTAGAAAAAGTTTGGAAATAGAGGGTCTTTACTGGAAGTGAAAGAGTCATTCCCATAAAAAGAGTTATCAAACTTGTTGACTACATTGCAAGTGTACTGAATACGAATTTTGCAATCAGACAGATTTTGGATTAGAGCAATGGCTTTGTTAAATGGGAACCAAACCCCCCAGCACAGTATCTCCTGCCCCATTTTCATTGCTAAAGAGTCAACTGATCCAAACTCTGCAGCCCAGCTGCAAATACTGACTTTTTTTGAAAGTGGGGTAAATGTTAGGGATGTAGCGAACTGCCGATTTGATGTTCGCGAACGCCGGCAAAAAATGCGAACGTTCGTGGACAGTTCGCGAACTTCGAACACCCGCTAAAATCGTTCGATTCGAACGATCGAAGGATTTTAATCATTCGATCGAAGGATTTTCATTCGAATCGAACGATCGAAACCATTCGATCGAATGCTTTTCATTCGATCGAATGCTTTTCATTCGATCGAATGCTTACAATCGTTCGAACGAATGGAAATCGTTCGATTATTAGCGGTCGAAGGAATTCGAATGGTCGAACGAATCGAACGCGAACCCAAATTGGCGAACGTCGCATGACGTTCGCGAACATTCGGCGAACACGAACGGTCGAAGTTCGCGCGAACAAGTTCGCCGGCGAACAGTTCGCTACATCCCTAGTAAATGTATATGGAAAGGAGTTAAAAACCCTATGAAGGGGGTTGATTTTTCCCTTTAAATTCCAAATATACAACAACAGCACCCTGGGTTAGCAGAAGAGCAGTTACTGTCAGTGCTATCACTTTTAGACATCGTAATTACTTGAAGGAACACTGCAAATTCACATTATGCAAAACCTTCTGCCAGCAGAGCCCTGAAGTTGTGCAGCAGGTGGGGTCCCATGTGAACCCTGCAGTTGAGTTTTGGTGTTCAGCAGAGTCTAATTTGCAAGTGCAGTTTCAGTTTCTTAAGTGTCAAGGTGGGTTAAGCAGGGCCTTTCTTTCCCTTCATTTCTCGCCTTCCGCTCTGCACAGCGATTTTCCCTAAAATATAACATACATAACATAAAGCAAACATAGAAGGGTATCATACCTGCCAAAATTTTGGAAATAGAAAGAGGGACAGCGTGGAGCACAGTAATTTCTGACCATGCCCATTTTTAGCCACACCCCCTAATTACCAAGTTCATTTTACAAGATTTTGCAGGTAGTGAAAGTTTAAACACATTTCTATGATTTTATGTGTTATTACAGTTTTGCTAATGAAAGTGAATTGCCCTTTAAGCTGCAAGTCACAGTTTCCCCAAGAGACCTGCTTATCTTAAATTGTTACAAAAGTATGGTATAGATAAAATGTGCCGCCCTTCTCAATAACTCCATGTTAGAATATAGACTTGTCTTAATAAGAAGTTACTAGGCCTCATTTTAGAGGCCCTCAAAGGTCTGTAAATAAGATATTTTTCATCAACGTGTAGTGAAAATGCTTATCAGCCAGTAACCCACCGGTCCTCGCAGCAGTTGCAGAGTCTGTTTCTTTTCTCGTTTTCCGCTAAATGGAACTAAAATACAAAATGTTTGTTCTACAGTGCGTGATTTTCGATGAATAGTGTTTATGTTACATACGCACCAGCAGGGGGAGCTTCAGCATTGCTAAAAATCCATTCTTCAACTAATCTATACAGACAGACAAATGGTCCCTTCCCCATAGTGATTTTATTCTCTCTTTATACTCAGGTTTCACATAATGGTGCATTTTTGGAGCAATTTATTAAGTGCCTTAGATAGTGATACTGCAAAATGGGCCCTGTCACTTCCTGCACAAATCTTATCCTCCTTCTTTCACTTTATTTGCTGGCAGATTTGACTAGTCCGTATATTCCCAAACAGCCCTTCTCACCTCCTGTATCGATTATGGTATGTAATCCGTCTGTTCAGTGTATATATCCACATAAAGAATAGTGCTGCAGACTATGTTGGGGTATTAATACTGTTAATAATAATTTATAAAAACCTGTATAGTTAGATGCTACTGGATTGCAGTTTTTTGGATATGAATTTGCATTGGATAATGCTGTAATAGCTCATGGCTCTGGAATTAGTAGTGTTTAGTAAGTGCCTGCTTATTTCTTTTTTTACTTTACCTAATGTCTGTATGTATGTATAACTTTATTTGTAAAGCGCTGATAAGGCACCACAGAGCTGTACAATGCATAAAAGTACAATATGAATTAAAGTACAATATAAGTATAAACAGCGAGGACAAGTCACACAATAAATATACACAGTAGACAGAGCTTATATAAGGGCACAGTGCTATGTGCTAAGAGACACAGTGGGAAGGAGATCCCTGCTCTGTAGAGGGTAAAAGTGCACAAGGTAAAGGCAATATCCAAAAGGTACCAGGACTAGACTAATGTTGTAGTGATCCAAAAGGTAGACTATTAGTTTTTTCTTGAAGAGAGTGAGAGAGGATCCATTATGGAGGAAATTAGGGTAGAATTGCAGAGGTAAAGAGCAGCAAGAGAGAAAGGTTTGAGACGAGAGGTGGCAGTGGATGTGGATGGTGTGGAGAGAAGGTGGCTCTGAGAGGAGATGATTGGATGGCAAGGAATGTACAGAGAGACAAGAGAAGAAATGTAGTGAGGAGCAGAGGAGTGAAGGGCTTTGAATGTTGGTAGAAGGGTTTTATATGCTATCCTTTGCTCAACAGGCAGCCACATTAGTGATTTTAGTTGGGGTTGAACAGTTTCCCGGAGAGACCAGGAGTATCCTAGTAGATGAGTTTAAGATTGATTGGAGGGGAGAGAGATGGGAGTCAGGAAGACTGGTTAGCAGGGCCGGAACAAGGGGTATGCAGAGTAGGCACATGCCTAGGGCGCAAAGCTGAGGGGGCGCCAGGCACGTACCTGCTCTGTCGCCTACCCCATGTCTGGTCCTGTGTCTCCCTGACTGGCGCCGGTAATTTCTGTTTCAAATGCGCTTGCGCGCATGCGCGTAGTTTCACGCATGCATGTTGGCGCTTAGTTTTGCACATGCGCGCCGGTGCGTAGTTTCACGCATGCGCGATTGAGCACACACTAAGCCGGCGCCGTGCCCGGCCAGGTTGCCTAGGGCGCATGGCCTGGTTGGCCCGGCTCTGCTGGTTAGTAGAAGATTGCAATAGTTAAAAAGGATAGGATAAGGGCATGGATTAGTGTTTTGGCTGTTGTTTGTGAAAGAAAGTGATCTATCATTGCTATATGGTGGAGGAAGAAGCAACAAGTTTTTGGCCATAGCTCCCAACTGTCCCATCTGTGGGACAGTCCTGATTTTAAAAGCTCAGCCAAAGTTGTGCACTAATAGAGCCCGCACTCTGTTTTTTTTTTAATAAAAACTGCCACCTGCACTGGGAGCTCCTGATACGAGCAGCCATATTGGGGCACATGCATGTGCATAATGAGCGAATGCCATGACTTGCTCACTATGTGCGTGACGTCAGAAGTGTATTATGTGCTGCAGTGACCTAGCGTTGGAGGAGGGCAATTGAAAAAAAAAATGCTGTTACCCCCAACCGGAGTGCAGGGGATGGGGATAATATTTTTGCCCAACAGGTGCCCTTAAAGGAAAAGAAAACAAGGTATTAAGTAATTAGCTTTAAATATTTGCATTTTTATCTATGAATAGAACTAGATATTCCCTCTTGCCCCTCTGAGAATGTTGGTATCTTTATAGGACACACCTCTATGTTTTATGCCCTCTTTAAAAGCATCAATGTTTCTATGGTAATGAAAGTTCAAAGTGACTTCCAATAGCCTACATCTGACCACAGAGGGTACATTATTCCTTATATACTAAGCACTCAGGTCAAAAAAGAGATGTCATGTATTAATCCATTCCCAATGGGATGCAACAGGTTAAGCTTCAATCAATAAAAAAGACAATTTTAATGTCAAAAAGCCCCAGTGAGTCAGCAGTAATAATGTATTCTGAAATCATTACAGCGAGCAGCAATTATATCTTCATTTTACTTTTGCGGAGAAGAAAAAGAAATCTTAAATGTGGAACATTATTTTTAGGGTGCTGTTTAATGACACACAGTTCTTTTTTTATTAGCTCGCTTGTACAATAGCCTGCAATAAATCCTCTTTTATATGCTCAAATTGTGTTTTAAAAAAATTAGGCTCCCGGACACATTCTGTTAATTATTGATAATAATTGAATTAGACATCATCCCATGCACTTTACAGAGAATGAGTATGGCATGAAGAATGAGTGTGATTTTTATGGCTTTATGAGTTTGATAATAACTCATAGCATATAAGTGACAGGGCCCATTAGTCCAGGCTAAAAATTAGGGTTCTGAGCCCCATGCACCAAGCACTTCCAGTGGTGTGTTCTGTGCCAGATTAGAAATCATAAAGAGATCAACAGAGAGAGAGAGAGAGAGAGAGAGAGAGATACAACTGTTTCTGTTCCAATTGGAGAACATATGAACAGCATCAGACTTGGGGGGGTCCAAGGCCCACAGGGACCAGCCACGTTTGCCCCCCGCAAATAACTTATTTTGTTGCAGTCATAATCTGGGAGGTAAGTCTGTTATAGTGATGAGTGAATTTATTCGCCAGCCATGGATTCACAGCGAAATTCCGAAATTCATGTGCAAAATTTTTCTACAGACTGCAGCGAAATCTGACGCTGAAAAATTAGCCGTGAAACGCCCATAAGAAAAAATGCCCATTGACTTGTTCATTAGGACAAAAAAAGTCGCCATAAGAAAAAATGGTAATTGACTTTGAGGGCAGAGACACACGATCAGATCCGGGGAGATTAATTGCCAGCTAGAATAAAAATCGCCACCGGGATGACAATCGGAGTGCCTTGTTTTCCAAAGTTGCTGAAGTTGCCTGACGAGGAAACTTCGGGCGACTTCGGAAAATGAAGCGTTCCCAGTGTCATCCCACCGGCCATTTCCATTCTAGGAGACGGGAAGGCAAGGGGAGGCAGTTTGGGAGATTAGTCACCCCGAAAAAGAGGAGATTTGTCGCTGAAGCGACTGATCTCCCTGAAACTGACCCCCGAAACTGGCCCTAATGCATTAGGACAAAAAAGTTGCCATAAGAAAAAACGCCTATTGACTTAAATGCACTAGGACAAAAACTCGCCATAAGAAAAAACCACCATTGATTTTAAGGGTCAGTCCACATAAACAGATTCGGGGAGATTAGTCGCCCCTTCTTCGGGGCGACAAACTCCCTGAACTGCCTTCCCCCTGCCCTCCGCTGGCTAAAATGAAAATCACTTGCAGCAAAGCACACGCGGAAACTTTGGGGTGACTTCCGAAAACTAAGCACCACGTGTGAATTGCTGCATTTTTCTGCTGGGCGTCTAATCTCCCAAATCGCAGTGTGTGTCTCTGCCCTAATGCATTAGGACAAAAAAGTCGCCATAAGAAAAAACGCCTATTGACTTTAATGCATTAGGACAAAAAAAGTCACCAAATGAAAAAAAAAAACACCCATTGCCTTTCATGAATTTGGAGGGAGAAATACTGTTGGGCGCGTGAAAACGACCATTGACTTCAATGCTTTTCGTGAAATTTCTCAGTTTCGCAACATTTTTTTCATCCCATGCATTCCCTCATCACTAGTCTGTAGTACCCAGGACAGCTGGAGATTTTGACTTTTTAAGACACACAAAATGATACTAGTCTATAGACATAGCCTCAATCTCTATGTAATGTCATGGGCATGAATATTGCAACATGTTGCTGTTCTATCTGTCGTAACTGCATTTGTTATTGGTGACATTATTCATTTTAAAACCTATATAAAAATATATGTAAAACAACCTCATTTGACTAGTGCTTGGGTTCTATTACTATGAGCTGGGGGTCCATTTGTCCTATATCATGATATGCTCCACTGGTACAAGGAACCTACAGCATCAAACAACCCCCACCGAGCTTAATCTTATTTTCTGGGGTCGTTCTGACTTGTTGAGCTCAGCGGGACCTCCAGTGTTCTGACATGAAGGGGCAAGTAGCTTTGATTACAACAATAAAGGATGGCTTCTTCCAACATCTGTCTGTACAATGAGGGATCTTACCGAGTCATTGAGATCAATATCCCATCAGTTCTCTTTGGAAACGGTGACAGTGTGTCTCAGGCTTTTATAGGGAACAACAATACCCACTCATCGACCTGCTCTGAACTCTTTCGCATGCGGGTCTGCACAGCTCTGCAACTGTATTATATTCTAGTACAGGTATGGGATCTGTAATCCGGAAAGCCATTATCCAGAAAGTTCAGAATTACAGAAAGGCTGTCTCCCATAGACTCCATTATAATCAAATAATGCAATTTTTTTTTCTCTGTAATAATAAAACAGTACCTTGTACTTGATCCAAACTAAGATATAATTAATCCTTACTGGAAGCAAAAGCAGCCTATTATGTTTATTTAATGTTTACATGATTTTCTAGTAGACTTAAGGTATGAAGATCCATAATTCAGAAAACCCCAGGTCCCGAGCATTCTGTATAACAGGTCCCATACCTGTA
The DNA here is from genome assembly GCA_038501925.1 of Xenopus petersii. Taxonomy (NCBI): domain Eukaryota; kingdom Metazoa; phylum Chordata; class Amphibia; order Anura; family Pipidae; genus Xenopus; species Xenopus petersii. The sequence continues at coordinate 114,904,132 of CM076679.1, read as the reverse complement.
TTTTAGGCTGCTCTGCCCTGACACTGCCATATTATTCTTCACACCATCCAAACTAATAAGAACTGCCCTATTACAGTAAAAGGGGTTGTCCACTTTTATCATCATAATCTTTGATACAGTCCTCACCCGATGAGTCTGCATATGCCACTGATCTATGGCCAAATAATTGGGTCAACCCTACCAAGGTGACCACAGTCATTATCTGTAATTATCGATGTTTAGTGATGTCATTGGTTATAATCATTGTTTAGTGATGTCATCAGTTAGTGCGTAAGTAGTGTCACATGACTCACTGAAACTTGTAGATTATTAAAAGTAATCTACTACACTGGTTTAAAATAAGATCATTTCACTCAGGTGTAGTAAATTCACTTTTAGTATGATACAGAAAGTAATATCCTGAGACAAATTGCAATTGGTTTTAATTTTTTAGTATTTGTCATTTTTGAGTTATTTAGCCTTTTATTGAGCAGCCCTCCAGTTTGCAATTTCACCAATTTGGTTGCTAGGGTCCAAATTACCCTAACAACTATGCATTGATTTGAATAAGAGGCCTGAATAGAAAGACGAGTAACAAATTGTTATGGGCAAATTTATTCGCCAGACACGAATTTGCAGCGAATTCCCGCGATTGCTGCGTGAAAAAATCCCAGCATCAAAAAAAAATGGACACGTCGTCAAAAACGAGATGCCAGGGTCATTTTGTGAATTTTCCGATGATTCGTGAATTTTGCGGGAAATTCGCGATTTTTTCAGCAAACCGAAACGCCCCTGAAGCTGGAATACCTTGAGGAAACTTACACAAGCACAGGGATACAAACACTATGCATATAGTTCCATGGCTGGTAACATAGAACCCCCAATACTGCAAGGCAGGGATGGAACTAGGTAGAAAAGGCACATGCTTAGGGTGCAAAGGTGAGGGGGTGCTGGGCGTGTACCCCTTCCATCTGCCTACCCCTGTTTTAGGCCCTTATTGCCCTGCTGAAGAAAGTGTCTAGGCACCCAAGTCACGTCACTGCTTGTGCAGACGCTCGTTCAAGAAAATCCAAATTGCTTAAAGCAGTGATCCCCAACCAGTAGCTCGTGAGCAACATGTTGCTCTCCGACCCCTTGGATCTTGCTCCCAGTGGCCTCAAAGCAGGTGATTATTTTTGAATTTTTGGCTTGGAGGCAAGTTTTGGTTGTATAAAAACCAGGTATACTGCCAAACAGAGTCTCAGTGTAGGTTGACAATCCGAATAGGGGCTACCAAATGGCCAATCACAGCACTTATTTGGCACCCAAAGAAGATTTTGTTCATGCTAGTGTTGCTCCCCAACTTATTTTACTTCTGAATGTTGCTCACGGGTTCAAAAGGTTGGTGATCCCTGGCTTAAAGGAAAACTATACCCCTCAAACAATGTAGGTCTCTATAAAAAGATATTGCATAAAACAGCTCACGTGTAAAACTCTGCTTCATGTAAATAAACCATTTTCATAATAATATACTTTTTTAGTAGTATGTGCCATTGGGTAATCATATATAGAAAACTGCCATTTTTAAAAAAAAATAAAGGCTGCCCCCTCTCGGATCATAGAATTCACGGTGCACACAAACAAACCATACATGTTAGGTCACATGAGCCAATTGACAGACAGAGTTGTAGTATTTCTGGTCAGGTGATCTCTGAGGCAGCACACAGACCATCACGAAAGAGGTTCAAGGCAAGAGATGTAAAAAGGGAATATTTAGTTAAATATATATTCCAGTTTGGAAAGATTATTTAATATGCCACTTAATTTGATATAAACTATCTGTTGCTCAAGTATTCATTTTGGGGGTATAGTTTTCCTTTAACGTAACCGTCTACCAACAGAATACTGAATAGAAACTGAACCAAATAGCCACATATAAAGTTCTGGACAACACAATGGAAATGTGTGTGGTTCATAGATGATGTATTCGTTTCAAATCTGAAGATGTAAAAATCAAGGTTTGGTTTCGGTCCTTTATTCGGCAGAATACAAAAATAATGGATTTGGTCCCTCCCAAGCAGAGTCGGTCTAGGGGGGGTCAGGGCCCACCGGGCTGCCACATCAGGGCCCCCGCACCCCCCCAAGGGCCCCCCTTCCCAGTCACAAACCCCCTCTCTCCCTTTCCCGCCCCCCTCACCGGCTCGTACCTACTTGTCATCTTTATGCGATGGGGCAGGCAGAGGTCAGGAGTGGAGGGGGAGAAGGTCAGGCTCTGTAGAGCAGGTCTGGGCCCACCAGGTTTTTTGCAGGTGTCCCGTCAGCCCAGTCCAATGCTGCTCCCAAGTCTTTTTTGCTTTTGCCCCCTTTCTTCTCACTCATGATTTTACTTTTTCCACTGTCACCCAATTTAGATTTCATTTCTGACACCTGTACGTTCTCACACCGTCTTCTCTCCCTTTTCTCCTCCTGCAGCCTTCATCTCTACATTCTCTCATTAGCCAACTTCTAACTCCCCCTCCTTTTCTTTACCTCCATGTACAACCGCATGAAGATCAGCAATGATTCCATAAGTTTCCTTGTAATTACTAGGAGACAATTATGCATCTGGGGCTATGGATGGTAAATGTATTTTGCTTGTAGGTCACATTTTGGTTGCTTTGTTAAAGGAGATTGCATTTGAGCTATTATTTTATCTGCTCCTTCATTAATGGTCCTTTAAGTAGTGATTGGGTTAAGCAGTATGTCTGCACCAAAGAAAGACTTTTTATCTCCAGCGTTGCCAATAATCCAAGAACTGCTTAACAGACAGTTGCCATGGGAACAGCAAGAACAGTTCCACACCAAGGCTAAAAGCTGTGTATCAATGGCAGCCCGGTGTCTGCTTCCTTATACACTGGGGCTCACAATTCCATTTAACCCACCAGGAATTTCCAAAACAAAATAACTCAGCCCATGATCTGTCAGGAAAGAGGCATGAAACTTTGCCAACTGACAACATTGGCACAAGCCAAGCACCGCGTGAAACGTGGAATACATGAGTGGGAAACTGAGATTTCTGCTCTATGTGAAAACTGTCAGTTTTGGCGTTAATGAGCCCCCAGGTTGGACGCTGAGATACACACTGTCAGTCAGGCTTCATTTGTAATTATTTCTAATGAAATTCAGCCTTGTGCCAGGGATTTGGCAACCACCCCCTCTCTGAGATGTGTCAGGCGGAGGCTGGGAGTTGTAGTTCCCAAACATACAGTTTAAACACCAAGTAAGACTTGGCTGATTGTGAAACGGTTTTCTTATCGTCTGGTCAGTTTGTAATGACCTGTTGATGTAGATAATATGTAAATCAACATAGTTGGATATTTGATTGCACTTTTTAGACCTTGACTGATGGGCCTCTCAGATTTTACAGCTCCAGAAGTAATTTTGAATCAAAATTGCATGAGAGGACTTCTTTACTACTAGGGAGACGTGGCACAAAGGGCAAAAGCAAAAACTTTTTGAGTAGCAGCTGTCACATATAGGGGCAAATCTTTGCACTTATATTATAAAGAATTGTGTCTGCCTGTGTATGTATGCAGTAGAGGGGACACATATAGGGATGGCATAATTACCAGGGGTGTGTGGGGTGCACCCGGGCCTGTACACCCTTGGGGTGTTTGTATTTGTTTTGAGAAAAAGATGTGGGTGCTTCTCATATGGGATACAAGGAGAGCAATTTTCTGTAAACTTTTAGTTTAAGGTTAGTTCGTAGTAAAAGATAAGTTAACCTCAAAAACTGCTCAGGGGGCTTTTCTAAAGCACTTTTGCTATGTCCATAAATATTTTTTTATATATTTAAAGATATTTAATTTTATAATAATAAATGTTGGAAAAACTCCGCCTCCTGTTGGATACCGTAACAGTATGGTTGTAGAGATAGGAGGGAGAGAAGTTCAGGAGAAAAACAGAGATGGGAAGCATCTTCTGAGGCTTCTGGTCCCTTTCCTGAATAGCAACATCAGAACACTTCTCAGTTTTTCGTCTGAATGTATCTTTCTTCTAGTGTTGCCACCAGTCTGGTTTCGACAACCCAGTTTTTGTAAGGGCTGTTTGGATCAAAACTGCGTGATTGGTTGCTCAGATAAACTGGAAAAATTGGTCTCAGCTGTGCACCCAATGAGGCAAGAGAGCCCCCTGCAGGACCCATTGAAATGGATTTATTAGCATAGAACCTTAGAAGGTGAACTTTCCCTTTAAGGAGTTACAATGCTTCCGTGTGACCATGTTAAAGGGTAGATAAACCTCACCCACAAAAACGAATAGAGGTAAATTGACTCATAGGTATTCTCTGAGCCATTTTACATAATCATTTTTATTTTTTAGTGGTCTCTGAGATACTAGCAGTTTTAGACTGTTAATACTAGCGTTTTTGCTTACCAGGTTGAAGGTGAGAGTGTGGGCGACTTAGATAACTGACTATTCACATTTTACATGCTTACATAGACATTATAGAAAGCATTAATATGTGCAATGCACAAGGCTAGGAAGAGTACAGACAATAATATTCAGGATATGATCAAAACTGCTGTATGAAAATGTTATGACCCCCATGCTCATGAGGCAGTCCTCCCAATGCTGCCTCACCTCGATCACTAATGAATGAGCCCTACAGTGTGTTAAGCTGCTTTAGAAGGTAAAAAAATTAACTTTACACTTCAATATTAGAAAAACAGTCACAAATAGAAACAATGAAACTGGATAAAGTGTTTGAGGGCTGAATTCCACAGTGCGGCTTCTTTCGATCCGATGCGTTGAGAGGAATTGGATGCGACGAGACGGGTGCTCTGAAAATAATGTGAGTAATAGGAATGTCAGACCTACAAGCTGCATGCATCCGTCACGACACAACTGTCGGAATGCGAACTCCGCACAACAGTCGTGTCTGCAAGCTGTGTGCATCCGTCGTGTTGTGACGGAGGCAACGTGCGGCATTTTGCATTCGACAGTTGTGTCGTGATGGATGCATGCAGCTTGCACTGTATTCTGCGCATCCGTCTCGTCTGAACCGCTTCCTCTCATCACGTCAGATCGGAACAAGCCGCACCATGGAGTTCAAGCCCTGAAGGTGAACAACCCCTTTAATGCTAATGCAGGGAGCACTTATGTTCAGGGTCTGGCTGCACTCTGCACTTCATATCAGAATAAAAATCCAGGTGCAGGTACTTACCCGTAAGTTCAAGTCTCTCCACTTGAGGGACAGGTAGGGGACACCTATGTGCCACTCCTGCCTGCTCTCATGAATACATTGCTGGCAAAGTTAGGGTGCACAGTGCCAAAAAATGGTGGTTTGCACCCAATGTTTGCACCCTGCCTTACACTTTGCAAATGACCCCCTGCAGAGATTGTCCAGTCTGGCATGGAACGTTGGAACCTATACTGCTGATACATTAACTACATGTGCCCTTCAAACTGGAGAGATTTGGAACATTACTATATGTAATGGGAATAAAATAGCTGAATTATCGTTAGGCTAGCCTCAATTATCTGACCCCTACACAACTGAATTAAATGACCTGTGAGAAAGAATCCAATACTGGCACTGAACACTCAATATATATTATTTTGAAATAATAGTTTAATTAGCGTTGAATGTGCCTCATGGGACCCAGTAAATACTGAACATATCATTCAACACAATGATGGCAGATAACCTTGTATTCCCATGATGTTCTTTTCTGCGCATAGGACTCCACTTAACTATTTAATGTATTTAGCTTCAAATGTAAATTGGATAATATTGTGGGTTGTTTTTTTTAAGATGTGTTCAATGTTGCATATAAAATTCAATAGAGAATAATATACCCCCATTGTAAAATCAAAGCATTTTAGCCAGGAAAGAGTTTTATAACCATATAAAGCCACAAGGTCACACACTGAGTACTTTTATACTACATATGGAATTCCAAAATTACTGAACTCGTGTTAACTTTTAGTATGTTAAAAAACAGATCATTATAAGCAATTTTTCATTATAGTATTTGAATTAATATGACTCTTTCCAGCTTTCAAATGTGGGTCAATGATCCCATTTAAAAAACAAATGGTATGCAAGGCTACAAAGTTATTGTTATTGCTACTTTTCTTTTTATTTTTTTTTTAAATGATCTTTCTATTCAGGCCTCTCCTATTCATATTCCAGTCTCTTATTCAAATGAATGCATGGTTGCTAGGGTCATTTGGACTCCAGCAGCCAAATTGCTGAAATTGCAAGCTGGATAGCTACTGAATAAAAAGCAAAATAACTCAAAAACCACAAATATTTAAAAATGAAAAATGATTGCAAATTGTCTCAAAATATCACTCTCTACATAATACTAAAAGTGAATATAAAGGTGAACAACCCCCGTAATGTACTACACCTGTGTAAAATTATCTTTTTCATTTTTCACCTGTGTACGAGATTACTTTTTATAATCCATGTCATGTGACACTACTGATGCACAAACTGATGACATCAATAAACAATGACTATAAGCAATTACATCACTAAACATCAATAATTACACATAATAACTGTGGTCAACTTCGTAGGGTTGACCCAATTATTTGGCCATAGATCAGTGGCACATGCAGACCCATCGGGTGAGGAGTGCATCAATGTTTGATGATGTTTTGGTTGGAATGTTGGCTCCAGAGGAGGGATTACTGTGTCTGTTGGGCACAATTCCCTGCCAGAAGGCAGAGTCACAAGTCTGATGGTAGTGTGTAACGGTCGGTACCCTAAACCAAAATTCCAAGCACCCTGGTCTCGGCTCGTGCTTCTGCCTTTGGCTTCGGGAGGAGAGCTCAGCTACTCAGATGCCACCAGGTCTTAAAACGAGAGATGCTAGGCGAGGGGTTCTGGGCAGACAAAGGGGTACAACTGTAAGCAAGTCTTTGGGCAGAAGGTTGTGGTACAAGGTGTTTAGACAGAATCGTAGTCAGATCAGGACGGGTCGGGGCAGGCGGAGAGTATTCATAGTCAGGCAGGCAAGGGTCAAACCAGGAAGTCAATCAGAGGGTTAAGCAGAATCGGAGTCGGTAAACAGGCAAGGGTCAGGATACAGAGAGTAGAATCGTCAAAGCCAGGCAGGAGTCAAAATGGGTGTCAGAATTAGAATACAGAAGCTCAAAAGCACAAAGCACCAGGAACAAGATCCTATAATGGGCAATGATCACAAGCCCCACTGTGCTTTAAATAGTATTTGCAATTCACGCCAATGCGCGCTGACATCACACGCGCCTGCACCTTTAAAATACACAGAGGTGCGCCGCACGCCCCCTATGGAATCTGCGCCTGCGGCCCAACAACAGTGCGACGCGGCGTGCATCCCCGCCGAGGGGGCGGCAGGCTTCCCTGCCCTCCCCCCACTAGACCACCAGGTAATGGATTTGTTACAGAGTGAAAGAGGAGCTTATTAGACATTTTCAGAATCTCAGTTGAATGAAAGCAAAAGAACAAAAGCAAACAGGCATGGAAAGCCGCTATATGAGATTCCCTCACAACCAGTATGCCAAAAATAGATCTAGAAATTCTTATTCCCTAGACAACGCAAAACATCTGTTTACAGAAATCATAAAAAAACAATTAGCTGAAATAGAATAATCAATAATGCCTTTTAAAAAAAACAAAAGAAAAAAACAACCACATCCGATACGTCCTGTGGCTCTTCAGTTAAAACAGAAGCTGCAATGTTGAGCCAACAATTGGCTTCATAAAAGGAAAATCAACAAAAAACCCACTACTTATGGCAATAATGGGCCCTCCTAATGCTGACCTGGCACTGAGGGATTGAGTATGGCTGGAGGAGCACATTGTTGGGGGGGGTCGGAGATGGGAGCTATTGCCCAAGCTGCAGTGGACCCCCGTATGGGATCTGTCATCTGGAAAGCTCTAAATTACAAATAAAACTCCCATAGACTCCATTTTATCCAAATAATCCACATTTTTAAAAAGTATTTCCTTTTCTCTGTAATAATAAAACAATACCTTGTACTTGATACCAACTAAGATATAATTAATCCTTATTTGAAGTAAAACAAACCTATTGGGTTTATTTAATGTTGACATGATTGTCTAGTAGACATAAAGTATGAAGATTACGTTTCACCTCACCGGAAAATTTGCGTATTCCCCGCTAAATTTGCAAAAAGGCGAAAAACTCACGAAACAAGATTTTGATGCCAGCGCCAATTCGCAGGTGTCAAAATTTACGCTTTGGACTATTATGACGCGCCTGTTTTGTCCGATTGCATTAAAGTCAATGGGTGCTTGTTAAATTGTCGCCGGCATCAACATTGTCGCAGAACGCAGAAATTGGCCGTGAATTTAGGCCTGGTGAATAAATTTGCCCATCACTAATGAAGATCCAAATTACAGAAAGATCTGTTATCAAGAAAACCTGTAATATTAATAGGATATATCATCTCACAATTCACTAGTTACCAACATATTCTCAGTAAACCAACATACAGTAGTAGATCAATGGCCCCTTCCATTTAATACAACCAGGTTGACTCAAGTGACCATTGACATCAGGAGGACCACAAGCTGAACCTTCTTGCCTTGGATGTAGAATAGGAAGGTTGTCCTACCAGGAGAAGCACTGAGCAGACAAACTTGAAACATAAAACTCTTCCATAGTTTTCAAATTCAGATTTCCATCCCACTGAGGGCACAACTTGGAAAATAAAATCCTTCATACATATATATTATTTATACAGTCAGACATTTACATTTACAGCCAGCAGTAATAGTAAATGGGAAGTGAGTCAAAGTGAATCCCCCAGTGGGCTTCATACATTGCACAAACCAACAAACCACATTAGCAGGATGGCAATTTTATTTATTAAATATTCAGCCACAAACACAGGTATCAAATAATCCGTTCTACCAGCAATATTCTTATGTCATCAGTATGTGACATGCATCAGCACTAGGATTCAGCTCAGAACTAATGAAAGTTAGAGCTTGGTACAAGTAAGCATAAGGTCAGTTTAGTTGGTCAAAGCAATCAAAATACTTATTCAGATATGGGATCTGTTATCTGGAAACCCAAATCCATTATGGAAAGGGCATCCACTAGAGACTCCATTTTATCCAAATTATTTTTTTTTTAATTATTTTCTTTTGTAATAACAAAACAGCACCTTGTACATGATCCAAAATACTTACAGAACATTATAACAGCTACACAAGCCTGCAGCAATGCTCTGACTACACTGTGAGATACCACCTGGTTTCAACCAACACATTACAATGCAGATTGCTATACCTCTGCTCTATTTGAGCAGACACTTAAGGACCTTGTTCACTACTTTGGTGTTTTTGAGAATAGGTAGGTTTGCTTGTTCAGCTGTTGGTAATCTGGCCACAGGTGCTCAGAGTTAACCATCAGGCTGCCTATAAAATCCCCAGCTCTGCACCCACTTACAGCCTGTCATAGGTCCTTGGTGCTCTTAATCCTGGTTGTTGCTCTTCTGGTCTTGTCCCTTGCTCCCCTTTCTGTCCCTTGCTCCCTTTACTGCCCCTTGCTCCCCTTACTGTCCCTTGCTCCCCTTACTGTCCCTTGCTTCATTTACTGTCCCTTGCTCCCCTGGTCCTGTCCCTTGCTCCCCTTACTGTCTCTTGCTCCCCTGGTCTATTCCCTTGCTCCCTTTACTGTCTCTTGCTCCCCTTACTGTCCCTTGGTCCCCTTACTGTCCCTTGCTCCCCTTACCATCCCTTGTTTCCCTGGTTCTGTCCCTTGCTCCCCTTAATGTCTCTTGCTCCCGTGGTCCTGTCCCTTGCTCCTTTTACTGTCCCTTGCTCCCCTTACTGTCCCTTGTGTGACTCCTGTGCTTTGACCCCAATATGTTCCTGACCTTGAGTTGTCTCACAATTCTACAGTTATCTGGTTCTGACCCAGCCCATCTGACTCTGTGAAGGCTGACCTTCCTGGCCCTTTTTCCTTCAGTTTTTGGCTCCCTTACCTTTCCCTGTGGCAGTCACTGGATTCTTGTGCAGTAAGTCCTGGCTGCACCCACGTAGCTAAGTACCAAGCCCAAAGACAAAGGTGGCCATTGTGCTGACCCTCTGTAATGCATATACAGCACTGTACTAGATACTCAGGCCCATAGTAACGTATGTATGTATAACTTTATTTGTAAAACACTGTAAGGACCCACAGCTCTGTACAATATATATAAAAATACAATGTACAAAGAAAACAATATAAAAAAATGTACACACAGGGAGGACAGGTAACATAACAAAAACAATAAATATACACAAAGTACACAGAGTTTATATAAGGAAACACATGGGTCCCTGTCCATAGAGCTTACAATCTACAGTGTTGTGCTGACTACACAGATCTTCAGTAATGCATTTTACTGGCTATACCATCATTGTGCTTACTACCAATATATTTGGGTGGAAGATTTAAATTCTGCCTTAAACCGTTTTTTTTTATCTGAAAAGACCATAACTCCATATATTTATATTTAAAACATATTTATAAAAGTACTGATATTCAGAAGTAGAAAGTTCCATTACTGAAAGGATATGGAGGCAGAATATTGCTGTTGGAATTCAATTTATTTGGATTATTAAACAAATTACAATTTTATTTGAACTTTACAGTGCGAGGTAAAAACCTTTAGAACTTGCCATAAGGAGAGATAAAAGCCAGGTAGCAATACCTTGCAAAAGTTAACTGCTGCAGAATTATAAAAAGGCAACTCATTTCCTTGGCTGCAGAATGTGAAAATGCACCTTTAGTAGGAAGCATAAAGGTCTGAGCGGCTTTTTGCATTGAACGGAACAGCGACATTATGCAGATCTGATTCATTTGCATGGAATAAGGTTAGCAGCGTATAATGAAAGGCTTGCATGATATTAGGTGAAGTGAATCGTAACCATACTTGGGAGACAATTTTTGCATTTACAGACATCAGCTTAAAAGAAGTATGGTATTAAAAACTGCCATTGTTTTATCTCAGAATCTGAATGTGCTAGTAATATGCCGACACTATACATGTTGGGACAATATACTGTAGTATAGAGCAAGAACAGCAGAGAGCCTAGAACAGAGCCTTGAGGAATTCAGAGAGAGCGATGTAGTAGAAGTAGAGTTAGAGAAGGCAACTTTAAAGGATCGTCAGACAGATAAGATGGAAACCATGAAACAGCAGTGTCATGAATAACAGCTGAGATAGAATATCTAGGAGGAGTGGGTGGTCAACTGTGTCAAAGGCTGCTGAGAGATCTAGAAGGATTAGTATGGAATAGTGACCTTTAGACTTTGCCAGTAGAAGATTATTGGTTACTTTGGTGAGTGTGGTTTCAGTTGAATGTGTTGGGCAGAAACCAGATTGCAGAGAGTCGAGAAAATGTGGCAAACAGTGGCAAACAGTCGCTGCAGTTTAGAGGATAGAGTGGAGATAAAAGAAGAAAAGTGTTGTTCTTTAGCTAAAGATAAAGTAGTAGTAGATAATTGTAGCAGGAGAGCAACAATTTGAAGTGGATGAAGTCAGGATCAGTTCGTGACTTTCTCCTCTGTCATTCAGCTGATCTACTACATCTTCTAAGGGAACCCGAGTCACACTAGAGTGCCAGGGTTGGGGTTTAGCTGGTTTGCTGTGACAGGTGGTAGAAGGAGCAAGGGAGTCAAGAGCTGTTGAAAGAGCCTTGTTGTAGAGGGAAGCTGCCCTATTTGGACAGGAGAGGTTGTTAATATCAGAGATGGATTGTGCTGATATTGTTGATAATTGTTGTGAATCAAAAATCGTTAAGGTTTATGTACGTGTGGGTAAAGAGAGAAGGGCAGAAAGGGTGCTGGCTTTATATGAATAAGGTTTGCAGGATTAGATTTAAAAGATTTTGTTAAATGCCATAGTGAGTGGGAATAGGTGAGGGTAGGAACAAATGAGTGGGACCAGAGTTTGGGGTGATGTCCCCAGCTGCAAGTAACAGTAATACGGAAAGGGACACAAAGTGTGGCCTAGATTTGACAGTCTCTCATATATTTAGAAATTGATTCACCTCCAAATTCGACCACTTCTTACTGCTTCCGTCCTTTGAAGCCTTGTATCCACAAATATAAATATAAGGTAAGAAACAGGTCATACGCAGAAATTACTGCAAAAATTCCAGGTGCTCTTTTATTCCACTACATGTTTCGAGCTGGCGCTCTTTGTCAAGTGTGACACTTGACAAAGAGCGCCAGCTCGAAACATGTAGTGGAATAAAAGAGCACCTGGAATTTTTGCAGTAATTTCTGCGTATGACCTGTTTCTTACCTTATATTTATATTTCTAGATTTGACAGTGTGAACATTGTATTGTTTGATGGGTTGAGAGGCCATAAGGGCTCTTACTGACGAGCGGTTGTAGCTGCGCTCCCCTGCGTTCTGTTTTTCTACGTTCAGGGGAGCGCAGGAATAGACGCATTAGGTTTTTTTCAATGGGGCTGTACTCACACAGGCGCATGTTGCGTCTCAACCTGCGTTCAGCAACACACACACACACACATATGGAGACCATTGAAAATAATACAAGAAGAGCTGCCTGTTGTGGGGGAAACAAAGTATCAAACTAGGGTAAGGCAGTAGAAGGGGTAAGTGCCTTTTACCCCACCACCTTTGCACCCTATACTTCTTCTGTCAGGGCAAGTGATGCTACTTTGCTACTTTCAATGCTAAATTACATCCCTACAGGTGGCCTTAGCAACGAATAAGCAATCACCTTAGACCCTGCTAGATATTAGTTAATTGAAACCAATTGCTTTGGGTAACAGCACTGGTGCAATAGTTTCAACTAGGCGCTAAGGAACGGCCATAGCTCTGAGCAATTTTGCAACAGATCTTTAGTTCATGATTTGTGTCAGAAGTACAGGTATAGGATCCCTTATCCAGAAACCCAATATCCAGAAAGCTCCAAATTACGGAATGGCTGTCTCCCATAGACTCCATTTTATCCAAATAATCCAAATTTTTAAAAATGATTTCCTTTTTTTCTGTGATAATAAAACAGTAGCTTGTACTTGAATCCTTATTGAAGGCAAAACCAGCCTATTGGGTTTAATTAATGTTTAAATGAATTTCTAGTAGACTTTAGACCCAAATTACGGAAAGATCCGTTATCTGGAAAATACTAATTGTAATATCAATCACTATTTTTACACTGCTATATAAATAATTTTATACTGCTACCTATTTTAATTCAGCCAACTGGACACCTTGGGGGAGAAAATGAAGTTAGTGAGAAATGGAAATGTTTTGTGATGTTGCTCTGCTCTGAAATCAGTGAGCAGAGAAGAGGTACTGAGGTCTAAAGGTGGCCATACAGGCACCAATATTATTGTATGAAAAAAACTTTTATACAATATTCGGTGAGTGTATGGTGGAAGACAAGCCGACCGATATCAGCAGAAGGGTTGGATATTGACATTTTGATCGGGCGCCTTTGAAGGCACCTGAACATCAGCTGCTGTTAGTGCTGAATTGTCAGATAAAGGTAGAATTCTATTGTTTCTACCTGTTAATCTGATGATTCAGCTCTACATGTATGTGAAACTAATGGATCTTTCTTGGAAATATATTTTCCAGGAAAGATCGTAATTGTTACATTTATGGCCACCTTAAGCAGAGCAACATCACTTTGCCTTTTACCTTGTTTCAATTGTTTACATTTCCCATTAAGGTTTCTAACTACAACCTGATCTTGTAACTGAATCCAAGCATACCCAAAGTATCTTCAACCAGGCTACATGGTAGCAGGGCCTATACAGTAGGTGACTGAGAATGTGCCTACTTCTTTGTGACCTGCCAAACTGCATAATATTAACTGACCAACTTTATTAATAATTTACCAGTTCTCACCTTTGTTGCTACAACCATTTAATTTTGTCTATCCATTGGCAGTATGATTTGCTTATCCTATACCTGGAGGGTACCATATAGATTATTTGAAGAGATAAGGGACAACCTAGAATACAAGCATGTTCGGGAAACTCATGCTCAAGAGGAGGATATTATATTATTTAATTCAAGTAATTAATCATTCATCTCATCCATAAACCTATGAAACCTATGAAAGATTGCTTAAATGAAGGGCCTTTACATGAGAGGAAACATAAACTTGTTAATAATGTGGGTTAATGTGAAGGTCAGGAATAAAAATGATAGAAGGAGAAATAATCAATTTCCAGTACAAGCCTTTATCACCCTGGGCTGGAAAGACATTTTATTGATGGGACATAATTATTGGATAATAATATTTATCTTTCCATTGAAAGCAATGATTTTTTTGTTCCAATAGATACCTTTTATCCCAACCTGTTAACTAAAATACATTGTTTCATTGTTTCAGATTGTGTAGGTGTGACAAAATCGCCTGTAACAGGTTTTCATATAAATCAGACGTAAATTTAAAAAAATCGAAAATCATCTCTGAAACACTTATTTATACTAGTGATGGGGGTGAATCTGTCCCATTTCTCTTTGCTAAAATATTTGCAAAATGGAAGAAAAATTTGTGAAACGATGAAACTTTGCGAAACACATTGAATTCAATGGGCATCCGAATAATTTTGATGCACAGCTTTTTTTTTTTTGTTGCTGCGGATTTTTCGGTGGCAAACAGTTTCGCAAAAACATTCATGGGCGGTTAAACACAAAAATTTGCCGCAAATCCATGCCTGCCGAATTTATTCCCCCATCACTAATTTATACCAGCCTAGTTAGAAAATGAAAATAGCTTCAAACTTCATATCTGTTAACCTAAGAGGGTTTGAAGCACTGACAAAACTTGCTATGTAACCACATAACAATAACTTTTTAAATATTTAACGCTAGTTCTGTTAAAACCTTAGTAATATAATAGAATGCACATATGTAGGAGGAAAGACTTTTGAACATGTAGGAGAAAGGGGACAGTAAATTGCTCTTAAAAGCTTTAACAATAATAATTTTAGGGCCTTGGTCCTCCTAAATCCATCTTGGCACGTAGGTGGCAGAACACTCACAACAGCCTCAACATTGAATGGTAATTGCCTGAACCCACTTTCACTTCAGTTAACTATTTCTTTTACAAATCTGGCATTATCTACGACTGAATGTAAAGGGTCCAGGACGATTACCATTCACATTAATGGAAGGGTAATTTTACGTATCTTATCAACCACAAATGTTTGGATCCGCCCAGTGTACCACTGCGGTGTCAGTAGGAAAACAAACACTTTTTCACCAACTACAGTATATACACAAGGTAGCCCTTCATCCAGCCAAGGTGAATCTAGGTGAAGGATAGGCTCAATATCCTAAAATTCCATTTCCTAAAGCCCTTCCTTTCTCTGGCAGCAGTTAGAGTAAAGCCAAGAAGGAGCAAGTTGTCAGGACTGAACAGTAAGGGTTAGTTCACACGTGAATATTCTGGCGACTAATTGCCTCTTCTTCTGGGCAACAATCTCCCCGAACTGCCTTTGCGTGTCTTCCCATCTGCTATAATGAAAAGTAGCCTGCACTAAAGCACACAAGGCGCTGTGTTTTCCGAAGTCGCCCGAAGTTGCCTCACGAGGAAACTTCGGGCAACTTCGGAAAATGAAGCACCGCATGTGCTTTAGTGCAGGCGACTTTTCATTATAGAGGATGAGAAAACACACAAAGGCAGTTCGGGGACATTGTCGCCCAGAAGAAGAGGCGACAAAATCTCCCGAAACTCCTCTTGTGAACTAACCCTAAGCTAAACTGCTTTCACCTGCTTTACATAAACCACAAAGAACCAAAAAAAACATTTTAGCAACTTTCAAAGTATATAATAATGGCAAATGATCAATGATAACCAGTGTCACAGTCATTGAAGCCAACCAAACTATTGATATGAAAACTTTTTGTCCACCAGTTGCTCAGACCCCCATTTAGTTTGCAGTTGCTTATCCAGAACATCATATAAGACTTCAACCCAAACCTCACCATAATTATCATTAAGGTTGACCCCCAGCCAGCTTGCTTGTATATGTATTTCATAGAACTTCTTGGGGCAGATTTACTAACGGGTGAAGGTTCGCCAGCGTTACCGTTTTCAGGGACTTCACCGATTTACCAACGAGTGCAGGCGTCACTTCGCTAGCAAAGGAGATAGACGCTAGCAGTGATTCACACTCTGTCGCCAGGCAAATTTTCGCTCTGGTGAATATACATAACTCCACAAATTCACCAAGATGCACATTTTACTGAATGTTACCTCTTTTTTGCCTTCACCAGCTCAGACCCAGACGAAGTGCACTGGAGTGCATAGATCTTCCTCATTCTTCTGTTACTTACATTATATGTTTAAGTGGAAAAAACGCTGGTGTCTTTTCCTTTTTTCAGAGTGATAGCCTGCAAAAGTCCTTAAAAATGGGTAACAGGGTTCCCCCATACATTTTCTAACATATGGAACATTAACTATACACTGTGTAGGGCATTATAACAACTCTATTTTCTTTATTAAGGTTCCCTGAACTTGGACATATATGTCCATTCAACTTTCAATTTCCCAGCGTATGCAAATTAGCCTGAGGGAAGACCTCTAACAAAGTTACACTAGGTAGAATTGAACACTAGCGCATCTTCGCTTTGATTTGCTTGCATCGCTGAAGTAACACTAGTGAAAAGTCGCCATGTTTGGCACCCTGGACGCAACTTCTCATTTTAGTAAGTTATTGTTCTCTGAATGAATTTTCGCCTGGCGAAGTGTTGTGAACCCGTCGCTAGCAAATTTTCGCCTCATAGTAAATTGACCCCCTTTTATGTTTAAAGTCTATAACAATCGTTTTCTATAAACTCTTCTGTACCGGGCTTTTATCTCACTGATCTTTTACCTGGTTGCAGTATTCCTTTCTGAACCAACTAGACATTAGGATCTGCATGGGCACAATGCTGAACTTGATGGGTGTGATATTTTTTTTTCTGTTTTATTTCAACCCTAACTTCTATTTAACTATAAAGCTTCCGTCTGACCGAACCAAGAATGGAAGGAATATTTATAGTGGGCGTGGAATTAAGAAAACTATACCCAAAGTTGAAAAATCAATTTCCTTTACTGAAAGAAGGATGTTTCAGTGGGAAATTGCCAGTCATTTATTAAACTCCCTCTAAGCAAGATTAAGGAGTAATTGTGTGTTCTCGGCACAAGACATTTCTCACATTAGTTACGTGTCATTGTTCATTAATATTGCTTAGCAAAAGATTAGTAAAGAAGATACCATGTATTTCAGTGCGTGGATTGGTCCACCCTGACCCATTGACCCAGTCAGTACAAGTTCAGCCTCTGCTTTATAAACTGCTACTGCAAAGCCAGTGATATAAAAGATTATTACATCTATGTTCTGTTTTCTTCCACTAAAATGAAATGAGACCCAGGGATTCTAGATGTTGTGATGTTGTGTACTTCTGCATTAATGAGCAAAGTTTTAGCTCCAATCTTGCATTTACCGTTACCATACAAAGAGCCAGACGTTTGTATGGGTCCATTGACGATGTGCAGGGGCAGAACAAACATTGAAAACCATCCTCTTTTTCTTTCATGTTTTATGAATATCTTCTTCATGTATGAGGTCATATCTAGACAATTTGAGGAACCCTGGGCTGGATCATTGAGCTGTAGCTTTGACCAAACCTCCCAAGTATCCTGTCCTAGTATCTTGTAAGTTGTTTCTGCCCTGTCTTCATCCCCTATTCTCTGACTCCCTGATTTTGACCCAGGGCCTGTTATTTGGATTTCTGTTTGTCCGACACCTGCCTCAATCTTCTGCCTGTTTTATGGACTCTTTTTGGTTGCTGTCTGCTCTGACCTTGTCCCTGAACTTGGACTTGGTTTTGTTTGTGTCTTCCCAGGCCAATTGCCTGTATTTGTTTTTATGTCAGTTTATGTTTTCTGTTTTTAATTATTAAAACCAGAATTCATACAATTTTTGTTAAGTCTTTTGCAATGTTTTCAACTGGTTACCTAGCACATCGTCCCCATCGGTTAGTTCAGCTAGCGCCCCTAAGAAAAAGCATCCTGTTTAATTCAGACTGCAGGAATATTTCTGTCATTCTTTTATTCCAACCACCTTGCTATCTCAGGTTCTTCACATACATTTACTAGGATGCTAAACAGTTTGGAGATGTTCAATCAGAGTATCCTGTCTGGGGTGATGATGAGTGATTCTTTAGAAGCATAAAAATATGGTTTAGATACTTTCCTAGCAAAGGAATATTGTATAGTTATAATTATTAAATATCTTAAGCAATGACTGGGGTAAACCAGTGAGTACAGATGCAGCCACTTTAGTTTGTCTGTTTGACACAGAATAACTAAACACAGATATCCCATTTATCTCATTTAACACAGAAAACTGCGTCACAACATCCCATCTAATTAAAGCATTCACCATTGTGAACAATGGAGCTTTGGTATGCTAATGAAAAGGTTAAATGCATTAAATGAGTTAAGATGACTTAAGATAACACAGTTTCTTCAATTACCCCTGAGTCATGACGCATTTAACTCACAAATCCAAGTGGCTTCATCTGTATTTATTTGATTGAGAAATAATATCCAATCTGCATGGTTAAATTTTATGGAAAAACAGGGGGACTTGTAAGAACCAAACATGATGGGCTCATCTCTTTCTCAGCCTTATTAATGTATATAATGTATATATTTTAAACACTGATCATGAAATTTCACCTCTATATTCTATGACAAAGATGTGTAAGGAGTTGTGCCAGGGTGCCACCCATATTATGGCCATAGCCAATGTATCACCAGTGCTGCAAATACACAACTTTTTGTACTCCTGTGAGTGCATGTGCAAATCTCAGAGGGACAAAGTAATTTGTGCTTATAGTTTTTCTCTTTAACTGTCAAAAGGAGCTTGTAGGTCTTTCCAACAGATGGACATCTAACTGACTTTGATGTTTGCAAATTTGTTCAATCCAAACAGAGCGTGCATTTTCTTTGCATGCATCACTTTATATTTTAAACATAATACACTATATACCGTATATACTCGAGTATAAGCCGACCCGAGTATAAGCCGAGGTACCTAATTTTACCTAGGAAAACTGGGAACCTGTATTGACTCGAGTATAAGCCTATACTACACTTTTGCCTGCAGGGTCACATTATACTTTCCCGGCACAGCTACCCGCCCACTTCTCCTTCTAACCGGATCTCAGGACAGGCATGCAGGGAGGATTCTGAAGTTTAAGGAGCTTCTCTCTACCTGCCTCTGGCCAGCTCTGAGGTCGGGGTTAGGTTTCTTTGCATAACAGTTCTGTCTTCACACTCATTAGCTGTCAGTGCTGTCAATCATAAGTTGTGGAAAGCCAGGGTCGGTCGGTCAAAGTCTCTGTTATTCGCACTGTGCTGCATTTATCCTTTTCTTCCCTGCAGCCAGACACCCCTTTGCCAGTCTCAGTACTTTAATAACTTTAATAACTCCATTTTACTTAAAGCTGCTCTCCTTCTGCAGCTCCCCCCTCCCTCCCAGACAAGCAAGTGGAAAGAAAGCTCCGAAAAAAGCTCCCCCCCTGCAAGCAGCCTCTGTAGTTTCAGGTCTGCCGTGCCCGTTTCTTAATACATTCCTTTCCCTCTGTAACACCCCCTCCCTTGCAGACAGGAACGGGAAATAAAGGGAGACTGGCTGTGTATTTGCTCCTTGCTGAACATTCCTATCTATGCGCTGAGCACTGACACACGCGAGTATTGAAGGTGCTGTTTCAGGTGAATTATGCTGCTTATGTGACATTTGCGCATGTGTCAGTGCTCAGCGCATAGAAAGGAATGTTCGGCAAGGAGCAAATACACAGCCAGTCTCCCTTTATTTCCCTTGCCTGTCTGTGTGGGAGGCGATGTTACAGAGGGAAAGGAATGTACGGTATGAAGAAACGCGCACGGGAGACCTAAAACTACCGAGGCTGCTTGCAGGGGCGGAAACTTTTTTCGGAGCTTCGTTTCCACTTGCTTGTCTGGGAGGAAGAGGGGAGCTGCAGAAGGAGAGCAGCTAAAGTACTGAGACTCGAGTATAAGCTGAGGTAGACTTTTTCAGCACATTTTCAGTGCTGAAAAACTCGGCTTATACTCGAGTATATACGGTAGTTGCCCTTCCATTCTTACATATATTTTTATCAGCTAGCGGTTTAGTATTGTACCTTAAAATTAGTGATGAGTGAATCTGTCCCATTTCGCTTTGCCGGAAAACTTGTGAAACTGCGAAAAAAATCACGAAATGGTGATAGTTTGTTAAACGCATTAAAGCCAATGTGAATTTTTACGTGCGACAATTTTTCTCACTCCAACTGCATTAAAGTCAATAGGTACTTTTCTTATGGCGACTTTTTTTGTCCCAATGCATTAGTCAATTGGTGTTTTTTAATGGCAACTTTTTTTTGTCCCAATGCATTAAAGTTAATGGGCATTTTTTTGTCCTAATGCATTAAAGTCAATGGGCGTTTTTGGTGGTAACTTTTTTTGTCCTATTGCAAGTCAATGGGTGTTTTTAGTTATGGCAACTTTTTTGTCCTAATGCATTAAAGTCAATGGGCATTTTTTAATGGCAAATTTTTTTTGTAATTTATTTTTCTACATGTTCCCTTGACCATGGAGAGTTCTGTTGATGACCCTGTTTGAATGCCTTCTCCCTAGGGATTATTCCAAGTCCCCCAGGCCACACTTTTTATTTCTAGTAATGGAATTAGTGTATAAGGTTGTAATGAATTTGAGGTGAGAGACAGAAGACAGTAGTATGCCTAAAAGACAGTAGTATGCCTAAAAGACCGGAGAAAAACATTAATAATTTTTTCTAATCTAAGGGGCATAATTATCAAGAATCAAATTTGTGAATTGTGTGAGGTTTTTTTTTTACCTCGGATAAACTTGAATTTCGAATGTTTGTGTATTTATGAAAAAATCTGAATATCTCACATGAAAAATTATGAGGACAAAAACTCTAATGATCCAGTTTATGTCCTGAAAAAACTCTAAATGATCGAATATATGTCCTGATCGAATTTTCAGATAAACATTTTTACATTCGAATTTTTGAATTTTTTTTTCTTCATTCACAGACATTTGAGTTTTAGAAAATAGAACTTGAACTTGTGTAAGTTTGGGTACAAAAAAAAATTTGAATTATGGAAAAAAAATCACATTCAATTTTTGATAAATATGCCCCTTAATATTTGCAATTCTGAAGGCAAAATAAAGAAAAAGATAGCATAGTGGGTCTTAAATTAACATTTATTAGAATACTATCTGTTGGTCTATAATTTTGTGGTAGTGATTTTGTACTCATCTTAAAGGGGTTTGTTCACCTTCAAACAACTATTTCTTTTCAGATAGATCTCCAGAGATAACGACTTTTTTCAATTAATTTCTATTTTTTTATGTGTCATAATTTTTCTAATATTAAAGTGTAAATTGTCATTTTTCACCTTCTAAAGCAGCTCTGGGAGGGAGGGTCGCAGACCCTTTAAACTGTTCTAAATGGATGCATTTATGGGCTTTTTTTTTACTAAACTCTGAATGCAAAAAAAACAAAAAAATCATGATTTTCTTTTATAAAATCTGACTTTTAAAAAATCGCAAATTTTTCGGAATTTATTAAACCCCGAGGATGGAAGAGTCTGAATCTGAAAATCCGGCATTTCAGACCTGTCGAGGGTGCATATAAGTCAATGGGAGAAGTCCCAGTAAAAATGGGGCTGATTTACGTAAGAAAGGGTGCAGCAACAAAGTTTAGTAGTATACCTGTAAAGCAGAAAAGAATTTAAAACACATGATTAGAAGTGGAAGACCACTATGCTTCATTCACTAACAGAAGTAGAGGCCTGAAATTATGGAGTAAACAGCATGTAGATAGTTAAAACATTTATAGTAAAATAATCCGAATGTAAAGGATGTGCAACCTGAGGCTATACTGAAATTTTACTCTTATAGCGAGAGTTGTAGTTCACTTGAAGTGACACAGAATTTCAATCTCTACTGCAAACTGAAGAATTGTAGAAAAAAAATAAAAATAAATAACAGTTGACAGGTGAGTCTCTTTTGCACCTTTGATCCCAAAACCAGGGGGGCACATGTGCAGAAAATGCAAGTAATTGCTCTCTTCCATCCTCTCCTCCCGCTTTCTGTTGCTCTCAGACATGAAAATCACGTCTCAAGGCCACGGCTGTACCAGTGCTTCATACGTCATATTGACGTCCTGAGGGAACGCGTGCTCTGGATATAATTTTATAATACTGAATTGTGAGAAATTAAATTAACTCTGTGTGTGCCGGTGAGTCAGTGATTTTTGCAGTCAGTGTTTATGCTTTACAATAACATTTTCTAGCATTTCAATAAGTTACCCTTGTCCATTAAAATTGCTTGTGGGAATGACGCAAATGCATTTCTTCATGGAGGCAATGACAGAAACAGTAAGCTCTGGGCTGGTTTAACCATGTGTGCTGTACACAAGCAAATATATTTTTTGTGCAACATTCAATTTTTCTCAAATAAAAAAGAAAAAGCTGTCCATACACTGTTCCATTCAATTCTGCTCATTTGGTTTACCCGATTTGACCACCAACGTGTGGTTCATTGGGGGTGGTCATTGCCAAACTATTATATTTTCAGGCGCATAATTTTTTCCATTTGTTTGTTTTCTCTGTAAACAATGTAATCTAAAAGGGATTCTGTCAAGATTTTTATAATGTACATTTAGGAGGTTATTTATTATGCTCCAAATTTATCTCAGTATTTCTAAGTTAAAAATCTGAGCAACTCCGAATTCCTGAATGGACCTTATTTATCATTCAAAAAAATAGGTTCGGGCAAAACCCCGAAAACTTTGGACCTTTGCCCGAAAAGTCCGAAATTTTCGGACTTTTCTGCAAAAACCACAAATTTTTCTGACTTTTTGGCCCAAAATCCCCAAAATCATTGGATATCAGTACTGACAGCAGCACAGACACTAGAACCTTCCCTATTGAGTAATACAGGTTCCCAAGAGCTTTGAGATACCGGGTTTTTGGATTCAGAGTTTTAATACCATCGGAACAAAAAATTCGGATTTTTTGTTTAAGGTCTGAAAAATCAGAATTTTTCAGATTTTGAAGCCTAATAAGTTACCCCCTTAATTTCTAAATTACACTGTTTACAATTCAACCAATTCACTGTACCATATAAAATTGTATTTGTGAATCAACAAGTGTATTTGTTTTAGCTGTAATATTGGTCTGTAGGCAGCCATCTCCGATCATTGTGCCTGATCCTGTGCTTTCAGAATGAGCCAGCACTTATAAACAATAGAACTGCTTTCAGATAAATTATTGTTTCTCCTACTCAATTTAAATTGAGGATTTTTACTATTAGATGTTATTCTCATATGTACCAGTGAGCCGTTATCTTTTGTCAGGGCACTGTTATCCTGTTAGCTTCTCATTGTTCTGTTAATAAACTACTGGTGGGGAAGGGGGGGTGAGATCACTCCAACTTGCAGTACAGCAGTAAAGAGTGAAGTTTATCAGATCACAATTCACATGACTGAGGGCACCTGGGAAACTAACAACATGTCTAGCCCCATGTCAGATTTCAAAATAAAATATTTTAAAACCTGTTTGTTCTTTTGAAAAATGGATTTCAGTGTAAAAATTCAGCTGGAGCAGCACTATTAACTGATGCATTTTAGAAAAAAAATTCTCATGACAGAAGCCCTTTATGTTGTGTGTGATGTCACACACACAACATTTTTCTCTGCTGGCATAAACTGCAGATAAAGCCTGTGCCTGCTACAAAGTTTCCATCATCTGAAAAGTACAAATCTATCATTTTCTCTGCCTATCTAAGGACAGGTGAGTCCATCCATTCAAGTAAATGACACGCTGCAGGGACATTTTTTGTTTTTCCTTTTCAGTCTTATCCATCAGTTTTTTTAATTGTCACGCTCAAGTTAAATATGTAAAGACAGATAGATAGCAGTTGAAATGATAGATGATAGAAAGATTAATATAGATGATAGATAGATATGTAGAGATCCTGAGGTTTAAAGACGTTTTACTAGACACCTAAGTAGGCCTTGACCTAAGCCAAGAAGTTATTCTCCTTTTTCTGAATGTTAATTTGATCAGTTAAGAAATGGCCAGTAGGTGGCAGATTTGCTGGATGTAAAAGGATAGAGCACCATGTTTTCAGGGTCTTTCCTTGAATCTCACCTCTAGGAGAGGAAGGAAGGTTTAGGGAAGGTAGTGAGCAGCCCTTCGCTCCAACGAGGAGGAATAGAGGGATGGGCTACAGATAGATAGATAGATGATAGATAGATAGATAGATAGATAGATAGATAGATAGATAGATAGATAGTGAATAGAGAGAGAGAGAGAGAGAGAGAGAGAGAGAGAGACGATAGATAGACAGACAGACAGAGACAGATAGATGATAGACAGAGAGAGAGAGATAATTAGAGAGAGAGACAGACAGACAGACGATAGTTAGATAGACAGACAGACAGATGATCAATATATAGATAGACAGACAGACAGACAGACAGATAGATGATAGATAGACAGAGAGAGAGATAGATAGATAGATACATAGATAGATAGATAGATAGATAGATAGATAGATAGATAGATAGATAGATACGTAGATAGATAGATAGATAGATAGATAGATAGATAGATAGATAGATAGATAGATGATAGATAGATAGATAGATAGATAGATAGATAGATAGATAGATAGATACGTAGATAGATAGATAGATAGATAGATAGATAGATAGATAGATGTGAGAGGTACAAAGTTAAGAACCCCTAATAAAATGTGTGCACTTACTTACATTAGTTTCCTGTAAGACTTTTTTTGCATTTTCCAGGAACACTTCCTGCTCTGCTACTGCAGAGGGAACTAATGTGCACAGCTGAGGTAGGAACTGTTACTTGATGCACCAGTTCCCATGTGCAGGACTAAGAGAATGTTCCTATTGTCGTTCAGGTAGTTATCCTTAGTCTAATGTTTTACAATCTTGTTAAAAACTGTTTATATGCCACTGCAAAGTAGTTTTATACTGTCTACAGCACATACAGCCTGCTGTGAACTAAAGCAGACAGACAGTTACACCTGCAGACTCAGTGCACATGTTGCACAGTGGGTACTTTTTCATAATACACAAGTTTCAGTGAGTCATGTGACAGAAATGACATCACTACTCACATTTATAACTGATGACATCAGTACTCAACCTTTATAAGGATATAATTTACAAGATATTCATGGCTTTTGTGTGTTATAATAAATAAAGTGCCCCTTGTTGGAAAAATATAAGGATATTAGAAGTAACCTTGGAGTTCCATGACCTGTATAAAAACACTCGGCCTTCGGCCTCGTACTTTCATGTTCATGGAACTCCTATCATTATATTTTACAAGAGGGGTTACTTTGTTCACTATATACATACTGTAAATAGTATATAATACTACAGCAGCATCTCATAGAACACGCCAAAAAAAAATGGCAGTTACCAGGTGCTAGCTCAAATAAAGTGAGTATGCAGCCCTAAACAAGCAGCACCCCCAAGGGATTTAAATATAAGGCAAATAGTTATTTATTTATAGTTTTTAAATAAATATTGGTCTTATGAGATCCATTGTAGGGGATCCATTATTCGAAAGCTCTGAAATACAGGAAGGACTTCTCCCGTAGACTCTATTATACTGAAATAGCTCACATTTTTATTTTATATTTTATATATTTTAAAATAATTTCCTTTTTCTCTGTAGTAATAAAACAATACCTTGTACTTGACCCTAACTAAGATATTATTAATCCTTATGGGAGGCAAAGCAATCCTATATAATCCTATATAAAAATGACATTGAAATATTTTAAAAATGAGACATTAAAGTATATTAATCCCTTTTATCACAAACTGGATCTGTGACAATGCCACCTTGCAGATACTTGCACATACATATACATTGTTGGTTGTCATAGCTATAACCTAATTTTCCTAACATTAAAGTAACTAAGTTATGTCATTGCTCACCCCCCATCCACTCTGGTTTTCTTTTTTCATTTTTGGTTGTTTTTAAAATTTTTGTTGAATCAGTGTGGCACTTACAGTGACTACTGTGACCCTACCAACAAAGCTGCCACTGGACAGACTGACTTTAAAAAATAATAATTGAGGCCCTGTATAGAAAACAAAAGAAAAACAACAATACTCTGGCCTTGCAATCACTGACCTTGGTAACCAGAAAGCATTTAAAATTCCAGACTGAATAGAGAAGCGAAAAGCAATGCATTCGGTAAATTATAAAGTGCAGATGAAGGTAGTTATTAAAAGTTTAACTTTATTTGTATACTCCCCATCAGACATTTTCAACTGTGCAAAGCATCAAATCGATCCTATGTACCCGTTTTTAAGAAAATTGTTTTTTTAAAAAAGTTTTTGATTGGTTGTTTTCCTTTCGAGTTTATGGGAGTTCATGGGAGTTTTTACAAACTCCCATAAACTCCAAATTCGACCCTTGATAAATCTGCCCTGTAATGAAAAATAATAAACTGTTACAAATGTGAACACGAGGCATCAATAATCATGTATTAAGGAGCTTTTAAAGGGAAAGTATGCCCCTTTTTGACATAAACTCATTCAGTTGAGATTATGTAGAAAAGGTACATAAACACTATCTGAACTTCCAGTAATAAATATAAATGTATATTTTTTAACTCAGACACCATGATATGGTGGTCGCTAACTATATTCCTCCAGTCATATTATTCAAAGGCTGGCACCTCCCTGCATGGTAGCATTTCTTAGGATAAGTGTCTCCTGACCTAGGCGTTGTTTTCAATCAGAGGGCTTACAAGAAAAGACACAGGCTACACAGCAGATAACAGATAAACTCTATAGTATACTATAGGATTCTTCAGAACTTATCTGTTATCTACTGTGTATCCTGTGCTTGAATGGCTGCCCCCATGGCTACACAGCAGCTTGTTTATATAAACTACAGTTGTGTTTCTGAAGCAAACCCAAGTTTTACCAGTGCAGGGCAACAGTACATTATACTGCCATTCCGTTAAATGAGAGAGATTACCAAGACCACAGCACTGGTTCCCCAGACGTTATCCTCTCCTTCTTGCAACTTTTAAGAGAGAGGGAGAGAGAGAGAGAAAGAGAGAGAGAGAGAGAGAGAGAGAGAGAGAGAGAGACTCCATTGTGTTGTTTTTAGGGTAGGCACTCAAAGAGCAATCCTCCAGTCAGTAGTAGTAGTACAAAAAACCAGATGCACGTACACCATGGACTTACACATTTCGTGTTCTCACAACACTTAGGGGGTTATTTATCAAAGTCCCAATTTATCTCAATATTTTCTGCTACAAACTCCAATCAAATCCGCTCAGGTTTTTTACTATTATATATTATTGCATTTTCCCAAAAATTTGCTTTGCGGGATCAGATATTCACAAATATTCATACTTTTTCATCCAATTTTCACAATCTTTTCATAATTTTCACCCAAAAACTTCGGGGGTATTGCCCGAAACCCAGCCCACATCAAAAAATCATGGGGACTTCTCCCATCGTCTTAAATGCAACCTCGACAGGTCTGAGATGCAGGGTTTTTAGATTTGTACTTTTCCATCCTTGGGGTTTAATAAATTCCGAAAAATTCGTGATTTTTTAAAAGTCAGATTTGTACCTCAATAGAAAGACCTGTTTTTTTTACTACTACTGCCTAGAGGACTGCTCTTTGAGTGCCTACCCTACAAACAATACAGTGATGTCCACTTCCTTATGCTTAAGGCTGGGGACAGAGCACCTGATCCTCTTCATTCACATGGTGAGTCTCTCTAAAGAAATGTCTATATGACGTGAGAGAGAGAGAGAGAGAGAAAGAGAGAGAGAGAGAGAGAGAGAGAGGGAGACTATGCAGAACAACACCTATTTTTAATTGCAAAAGACCACCATTTAAAGGGACGGTGTGGGGTGCTATAACCGCATGGAAGCTTGGCCTGCAGTATAACAGCTAAACTTCAAGCAGACTAAAACTCTGCTACAGTGCAGACCTGCAAAGAAAGGGTGTTTTTGGGAACCCAAGGCTAAATAAAAATATATAAATATAATGGAATTGCTGCTGATCTGGTCAAATTAGAAGCTGAGGCTCCAACAAGGAGTAAGCAAGAGGCAAGCACCTCGGTGGTACCTCGCCAATCAGGGACCCCATGTATAGGGAGCTAGAACTAGATAGTAAATCATATAGAGGGCATCTCTAATGCAAGGTGGCTTATGTGTCAGATACCTGGAAGCTGTAGAGCCACCTGTCCTTGAATAAAGAGAGACAAGATGGTAGTAAGCAGGAGTGGGTCAAGCAGCCTGGTAATTCTTTTACTGTTTTATGATATTATTATGGAGACTGGAGAGGCTGTGCTTTTGTTTACATCTGCAAGATTGTGTGGCCCTCCAGTTTGATCTCTTCTAAGTGTTCAACTACAAGTTCCACAGTCTCTGTAATGGTGGTATGTTCCCTAAAGGGCTAATTTGGCCATTTAATACAAAAGCTATACCATGTTACAAGGTATTATTGAATGTCATAAAGGAATTACATCACTAACATCAGTAACTTGGCTGTTAGCATTGATCAAAATTAAAGGCACTGTGGTGTCCAAGAATCTCTGTGTGCCTTGCACAAAGCACGAAAAACAGATTAAATTATATACCTTATTAATATTTTTTTTTTTTTTTTTCATATTCAAAACGTGTTTATTGAAATAAAATATTCAACACAAATATAGAAGCTTTTGTTACATGAATCACATTGCACCAATAAACAAAAGATCAATAAATGCAAAAGTTGTCGATGATACACATTACAAAATATAAAAACAAAATACAGAAATGAGAAATTGTACACAAAAAAAAGGAATAAAAAAAAAAAATACGTCTATAGAAAATAATCTATAAAACACAGCATCGCTATCAAGCTACAGGGTATCAAGAAACACTTGTTTCCCCTGTATTTGCTATAAATTGCATCCATAAAAACCAGGTGGCCGCAAATTTCCCATGGGTATTATTGACATAAGCCGTCAGTTCTTCCATACGATAGATTTCACTCACCACCTTATACCATTCCTCTCTAGTAGGAGGCAGGAGACTCCTCCAATGTATCGGAATTAGGGACTTAGCTGCCAACAGGAGCTGTATCAATAATTTTGACCTAGAAGGGCCGAAAGACTTAATATCATGAAATAGTAATAGGGTTGATGGAGATTTAGGCAGTTGGATTCCAGTTATGGTCTTACAGTCGGATAGAACATTTTCCCAGTAAGAGTTTAATACAGGACAATTCAGCCAGATATGGGACAGAGTCCCTGGTTCCCGTCTGCACCGCCAACATAAATCGTCTGAACACAAACCCATCTGTTTCAGCCTCACAGGAGTTCTATACCACCGGGATAATAATTTAAAGGAGTATTCCTGATACTTATTACTAATAGAGCAGCGGGAATTAGTTTGGTAAATAGAGGCCCATTCACCATCAGTAAAAGTCGTTTCCAATTCCACCTCCCATTGACGGGTATAAGATGGGTGGTCTTTGCATTTCAAACTATTTAGTAACTTATAAAATATAGAAACCTGATGCAGAATGTTCCCCTCTCTAGCACAAAGGGATTCAAAGGTAGTCAGGTCTCTGGCCACTACTCCACACAATTTTAAGTCTTTCATCCAATGAGAGAGCTGCCTAAATCTCCAGAAATCCTGTATGGACCACAACTCTTTGTGCTGTACTACTTGGGACGATCCTCCCGGCTGGGTTACCTTATTAATATTGTCACACAAGAGCATGAGACATACAGATCACAAGGATTCCAAGAGTCTTTCAGCAAGAGCTCACTGATTCCAAGAAAACAAATGTAGAGCCAACAATGCCTGAGCAACAGAATAATGAGTACTTAGGATGACACTCATAAAAGAGGTTATAGAACTCTAGAACAGACAAAACAATCTCAATGAACTATTTACGATGCTGAAGACAAAACACTAAGGAGAAAAGCAAAGGATGATGATAAAACAGATTGTACTGCTTCTTTTAACCTTTTATCCCAAAGCATTCATTGCAAAGGAGATACCCTTCAGCTTCCAAAGAATACAGAGAGTACAGATGGAAAGCCTCCAAAATGTCACGCTCAACTTGTAGTTATTAGCTCTACTGCAATATACTTGCAAATGTGCTTGCTCTGTATTTGTAAATAGGAGCCATAGCTCCTTCCAGTAGTGATGGGCGAATTTGGGGTGTTTCACTTTGCTGAAAAAATCGTAAATTTCCAGTGAAATTCACAAAACGTCGAAAAATTTGCAAAACATCGCCGGAATCTCGTTTTTGACGCAGCATCCATTTTTTTGACGCCAACGTCTGTTTTTTTGGCGCAAATTCTGCGTTTTTTTTGGGGTTATTTAGCTTTTTATTCAGCAACTCTTCCTTCTACAATTTCAGCAATCTAGTTGCTACAGTCCACTACAGTCCAAACTATCCCAGCAACCGTGCATTGATTTGAATGAGAGGCTGGAATATGAATAGGAGAGGGCCTAGATTGAAAGATCAGTAATAATAAATAGTGATGGGCGAATTTATTCGCCAGCCACGAATTCACAGCAAAATTCCACATTTAGCCGCAGGCGAATAAATTTGTGAAATTGGTGAAAAATTTCACCCACGAATTTTCACCGGCTTCAAAATATTTTTTCCGCAAATTTTTCGCTGTTTCGTGAATTTTGTGGGAAATTCTCACATTTTTCAGCGCAGCGAAACTGGAGAAATTCGCCCATCACTAATAATAAATTCTGGCAGTCATTACATGTTGAGGGCAAATGTCCAAAGCTAGTGTCCTTCAAGAGACTCTCTCTTCGGAACAATGCTGACTCCATCTTCCCCCTGACAAATGTCAAGATCAGTGCTTTGTGGCCTGTGATCAAACCCGTGATTGGCACAATATGTGATTAGCACCTTGCCTGCTGGGACATCAGAAAATCTCATTACATTGAGGAGCTGGAGGGTTTCCTTGTACATGAGGCAAACAAATAGAATTAAGTGATTTCATAATCAAATCATAGGGAACATAATCGTATCCCCAAGGCATTTATGACTGTTGTGAAACCAACATTTAAGGTAGATGGGGGTTGAGTATAACAATAAATGACAACACATTTCAGACTGATGTCCACCAGGTCTCATGAAGTATTAACTATAAGGAGCAATGTGTAAAAGCCAAAGTAAGGACATCAATACATGTTTTTTCATAGTCACTAATTCCTAAATTATTACAGGTAAGGGACCTGTTATCCCAAATTCCTGGGACCTGGGGCTTTCCGGATAACTGATCTTTCCGTAATTTGGAACTTCATACCTTAAGGCTACTAGAAAATCATGTTAACGTAAAATAGACCCAATAGGCTGGTTTTGCCTCCAATAAGGATTAATTATATCTTATAATTATATTTTTATTGCGTCTGTCGGAGGGACAGAGGCAATAGAAAAGGATGGGTATGTCTGTTTGTTAGGCAGGATTTAAAAGCTTATATAAAGGAGGAGGTTATGTTAGAAAATGAGGGGACAGAAGTCTTATGGGTGGAGTTCTTAACTAATTGTAAAGAGTCCAGCAAATTAATTGTAGGCGTATGCTATAGACCCCCTAGTGTAAGTGACGAGGAGGAGGCTAAGCTCCTGATGCAAAAGTAATGAATGGGGGATTTTAATTACCCAGATATTAACTAGAGCAACAGTACTGCCAGATCAGTTAATGGGAACAAATTTATAAACTTGTTGCATGACAATTTTATGGCACAGGTTGTTGAGGAGAAAAAATGGATCTAGTGATCTCAAATGACCAAGAACCTATAGCAAATGTGCAAGTCATTGAATCCCTGGGTAATAGTGACCATAATGTTATATCATTTAATGTAGGGTTAAAAAAAACAAATGTATACTGGGGCAACAAAAACCATGAATTTTGGAAAAGCTAATTTTAGTGCCTGGAGGGCTGCCCTACAGAGTATTGATTGCAATTTTTACAGTGAGAGCTGTGAAGATGTGGAATTCTCTCCCTGAATCAGTGGTACAGGCTGATACATTCGATAGTTTTAAGAAGGGGTTGGATGGTGTTTAGCAAGTGAGGGAATACAGGGTTATGGGAGATAGCTCATAGTATAAGTTGATCC
Organism: Xenopus petersii; assembly: GCA_038501925.1. Taxonomy (NCBI): domain Eukaryota; kingdom Metazoa; phylum Chordata; class Amphibia; order Anura; family Pipidae; genus Xenopus; species Xenopus petersii. The sequence continues at coordinate 114,871,950 of CM076679.1, read as the reverse complement.
AGGGACTATTCTGAAAAAGGAAATCATTTAAAAAAATTTGTATTATATGGATGAAATGGAGTCTATGGGAGACGACCTTTCCGTAATTCGGAGATTTCTGGAAAATGGGTTTCCAGATAACAGATCTTAACCCTGTACTTAGTTACTGGAACCCTGTAATAATCGGTGCAGAGATTTTCAAACAGGGTGATATAGAAAATAGGAATATAATGATATATAGTTCCTTAATGGAACAGTTACAACAACAAATGAAAGTGTATCCAATTAAGCCAAACATAATAAATAGTGACGGGCGAATAAATTCACCAGGCGTGAATTCATGGTGAATTTCCGCGTTTGACCACCGGCAATACAATTTAAGAAGCTCAAGCGTATATTCGCCGGCGTCAAAAAATTTTGGACATGCGTCGGAAAAGTTGCTCACCTCAAAACCGCTGAGCGTCAACACTATTCGGATGTCCATTGACATTGACACGGACGTCATTTTCGAGTTTCACTAAATTTTCTAAAGGGCAAAGTGACTAATGCTGGCAATGATTCGCCAGCATGGCGTCATTTCGTTACAAAAAATGTTGGCGTCTTCCTTTTTTCAGAGTGATAGCCTGCAAAAGTCCTTAAAAATGTTTTTTAGGTAAACAGGTTCCCCCATACATTTTCTAACATATGGAACACAAAATATACACTGGGCACATGTGTAGGACATTATAACAACTCTATTTTCTTTATTAAGGTTCCCTGGACTTGTGTAATGTAATGTATTTGCAACATATATACATCCATTCAAATTTAAACTTCCCGCTGTATGCAAATTAGCCTGAGCGAAGACCTCTAACAAAGTTGCGCTAGGCAGAATTGAACGCTAGCACATATTCTCTTGATTGCCGACATAATGCTAGGAAAAATTCCTAGAGTTCAGCTCCCTGGACGCAACTTCACATTTTAGTGAATTAGCGTTATGTGAGCGAATTTTCGCCTGGCGTAGTGTAGCTATGGGTGCGAAGCTGTAGCTGGCGAATTTTTGCAGGTTAGTAAATTTCCCCCAATGCCTCTACTGTGGTTATAGACCACTGGACTCTACAAGGTAGACACGGCGGTAACAGGAACATTGAAAATTCTTGCAGATCCACCCCAGGCCCCAAATGTGCTTTCAGGAGATAACATACTGTCCCAGTGATATGATTGGCAGTTACTTAAGATTCTCACATTTATCCCATATTCCAACAGAATCTGCCTTCCAGGAAGTGCAATATACTATATATAAAGAGAAGTCTAGCTCTCTGTTATACTATATGAATGTAAGCGTTTTTTATCTACTCTGTAATGAATGCAAATCATTCTGTTTTGAGAGTCCAATTATATTTGAGGCCCACCAGGGCCACCACTTCATGCAGGCTCTTTACGAACGGTCTCACCCAATCACAAACTCCCTCCCCAATGGCTGTCACAAACTCAAACTCACACCTTGTACCTTCCACAGACCAATTGATTGGGGGGGGGGCACAGATAAAGTGGTGTTGGGTCATCAGGTTTTCTCCAGGTGCACTGCCAGCCTAATCCAACCAACCCTGTTCTAGACTTTTGGTGTGTCTTTTCTTCATGACTTCTTGAAGAGAGGCAGAGTTTGATGCAGGAGATTGCCATTGATGTCAGCAGTGTGAACAAAGAGGGCATTTAAGGCCCCAGTTAGTTTCAGGCCCAGATACCGGAAGATCTCTGCTCCATCAGGCCCCCTAGCAAGGCCAACTCAATAGTACCGTGATGTATGTTTAAACAAGACTGTTTTTTTCAGTATTGTTCTATTGTCTGTGTTTATGATTATGCTTTATAGAAGAAGGTAGGCAAGAAGAAATTAAATGCTTTTAGGGTTTAGTGTAACTCTGGATCAATGCAATGCCCCATCATTCAAAAGCCTGACATCTGATAATAACTGATGTCTATAGGAGAGAAACTTTATGAACCTGTACAATTAAGAGCCTTTTAAAGACCATACATCCAACAAAGAAATACCACTCTTGGTATTACCTTTGAAACACTTGCCAGACATGGACTCCAAAAACGGTGATTGCACAAGACAGAGGGAATATATCTACAGATTTATGATGCACTGGCATAACACACCAGAGAGACTACATGTCTTTTTCCCTAATCATTTATCACTTTGCTGGAGGTTGCCAAGCTAAATGAAGTCTGGACCACATTTTATAGACATGCCATGTTATAGAAACTTTCTGGGAAAACATAAGGGTACTTTTGTCCCAATTTGCATGATGACCACTGCAAAAAGGCTGTCTCACTTTCTTGCTGGGCAAACCATTCCCTGGAATACACAAAGACTTCTAAGCAGCAGCCCGGCTCGCTTTAACGTCCAGGTGAAAATCAATATCCCCCCCAACACTCACAAAAGTAGCCGAAATAGTTAGTGGCAATAAAGAATTTAAAAAAGAGAATAGGTCATAATAAGACCACCCACTTCCAAGGAATTGGGGCCATATGGGAACTCAAGGGCTTGCATTTATCTATACTGCTGGATTCCTTCCACACTTCCCATTTCTGAAATTCTTAACTATAATAAGTCTGCCTCCCCCACACTTCAGCACAAATTACTTCCACTCGCAGGTCTATGGCTCATCCAACTTTAAGCCTGGACAATCTGATTATGTACGGCCCATGTTATGTTTCTTTACTTTAATAAGGTGTAAGTTACAAATAAAGAAGCTATTGAAATGAAACATAGATTTATTATTGTTAGTAAAATGCTTACATGATAGGAAACTAGAAAACCTTGCCCATATTTTAGAACTTTTCTCTCACTACCTTTCAAAAGAAGCTCTAGAAGTAGTAAACATTTTCACCTGTAGTTGTATATTCCTCCTAAAAGGTTGCACAGTTACAGAGGTAAAGATTTTAGTTGCTCGTCAGTTTTTTTTACAAACTCTCATTATGTTTCCTGTATTTCTATGGAGACCAAACCCAGTCTTGTAGACACCTATGTCCCACCTGCAGTTCCTACCCTTATCGTTAATATTTCACCTTTTCTACAAACCTTCTGTGGTTGTACAGGGGCTTTCCAGGACTAAAAAAATACTTCCATTATTAAGTGCAAAACATTCAGCTCAGTTCTAAATCCCAGAGCTTTCCACTAATGTGCAAAACAGGAGCCCATACATATGTGTATGTGTGATAAAGTGGCGCACAATAACAGAACACATCATGAAATTATTATAAACCAACCACCATGAGAAAATCATATGGCCTCTGTCAGCCTTGAAGAGAAATCACAGAGCTCAGTGTTGGCTGATTGAATCAATTCTAACTCAGCCCTCCTTTCCCACAAAGCATACCCAACTGAGCAATATGGAGAGGCAGGGGAGAAGAATGAGTCAGCCCTGCAGCCATAGGGAGCTTATATCCATTAAATCAGGGATGCAGCATTTACCTTATTTAGGTTTAGGAATGTGAGTATCTGCTTGGTCGTTTTGGCATGTACAGATAAAGTGTATATGATATACAATATATTTTGTACTGTTCATACAATGATGTCAGCTAGCCCAACAGTGTGTTAATGATCCACCTTACAGACCTTATTTCATGTTATCATTTATTAAAAAAGCCCTGGCTCATTATTCATTATCCATCCAATGATATGGGTCTAGTTGACTTTTCCACCCTTATTTGGCATCTTATTGCTGTCTCCCTGAGTAACTAGGTTGACTTTGCTCATGCATTTTCCATTTCCACGTGTCAGTCAGATGCTGAAGATGATTGGGGAATTATTTTAATTCTTCCTGCATTGGTCATCTAGAATGAGCAAATAGAAGAGGTCATGAGCTGACACCAAATGAAAAGAATCATTATCAGTGCTCTTTGGCCATCAATTATAAGTTACTTATCTGAGTTTATATGTCTTGGTACCCCTGCTTCTGCATTCTACTAGATCTATGTCATTGTATAACCTCTAGAGTCTTGACTTCCGTATCACCTTGGAGGGTTATCATGAGACTCTTGAGGCCCTGTACAAATTAAAGGACAAGGGAAGTCTATTTCACTGTGAAGCACCATTTATGTAATCTTGAATTAAATCAGCACAGAACTTTATTTCCCTGGGCCATCATTTGGACACAACAAAATGCACCAGCCTAGGATTCCTTCTATCTATCTAAGCCCTATTTTGCAAGTATACCATTGAGAGTTACATTGGAATATTTTACTCTTCATGTGCAAGTCTAAAGATGGTTTTTAGACACACAGAGAGTCCCTGGAAAATGCAGTTAATCATTTAACTCACTGGGGTGCCTACATAATTTCCTTTGCAATCCTTTACATTGCATCACTGGCACCACCACTACCCAATAAATCCTGGTCCCAGAGCTTTCTGCTAACAATAATTGAAAAAAGTCAGTGCCAGCCACTGACAGCCGTACCCACTGTACCCACTGATAGCCTTGATCACACAACTCACTGGACCGTGTAACAAATAATGTACCTACTACTTTAAATTAGGGTCTGACTCTCATACTTTGAAAAGGCCAAATTATTCCTTATATCTGAGAGGGTGCATATTCCCATATTTATCACATACAGTTCTTGGCAAACATAAACATAAAGAAAGCACCAGGGCAGCAATATTAATGATCTTTAGGGGCCATATACAAAGTAAATTCCATAAAACTAACATTACATTAGAAAAAAATATATTTTATTGACCAATTGTAGGCGTAAACATAAATGCCATGTGACAAGTTGTTGTGAAAATCAAAGTACCTCTAAAAAATTTAAAAAAACAAATCTAAATCTGCTTAAAGATGAGGGTTGTGTGAGTGTGGCATCTGACATAACCCAACACACTCAAAATCTAATTTATTGTGTTATAAAATGTATAAAATCCACTTGAGTTTTACTCAATCATCTGCACCCATTATCTCAATTCTGCATCTGGGATGTATATTTTTTTATTAATTTTATTTTAAATCTGGTTCCTAGGGCCAAACGTTTTCATACCTTGATTGAAAGTGAAGATAGATTTGTATAGATATTGGCCATTTAGCCCCTTTGTTGCCCTAGAATGCCAGACCTACAAACCCCACTTAAAGGGCACCTGTCACACACAAAGAAATATTCAAAATCCTATTTTATCACAGTAGTCAAGCAAAATTAACTTTAATTACACTATATAATTTATTTGAATATTGTTTCCTCCAATCTGGAAATTCATAATAATAGTAAGCAGGCAGGAGCCATTACTAACACTGTTATTAAGGCAAGTCTCATCTTAGAATCTTGTTTGTGCATCAGAATGGGGGACCCGATGTCCATCCCCATGCCCTGGCTACACAATTAAATGGTGAAGAGGGCGGGGGAATGTGGGGAGAGCAGCGATTTCTAGGAAGTGCTGAATGGAAAGTGAAAGTAATTGTCTGCCCCGCCTCTATGCCCAGGGCATAGAGGAGGGGCAGACAATATTTGATTGACAGCTGAGATGTTTAAATGCTTTAATAAAAAATAGAAATTGGATTTCATGTTTAACTTGAAAAGGACTTTTATTATACAGCTTTTTGTGTCTGTTGACAGGTCCAATTTAAGTTCTGACTCTGTTTCTCATCTGCTCTTGACCAGTGTTACGTGGTTTGTTTGCTTGGCAACACACAGCATAGATTTAAAGGAACAGTAACTCCAAAAAATGTAAGTGTTTTAAAGTAATGAAAATATCATGTAGTGTTGGCCTGCATTGGTAAAACTGATGTGTTTGCTTCAGAAACACTGCTATAGTTCATATAAACAAGCTGCTGTGGAGCAATGGCGGAAATTGAAAAACGGCTATATGGCACAGGTTAACTAATGGATAACAGATAACACATTAAACAGACAGAGCTTATCTGCTATCTGCTGTGTAACTTGAGCCTTTTCTCCTTTAAATGGCTGCCCCCATTGCTACACAGCAGCTTATTTATATAAACAATAGTAGTGTTTCTTAAGCAAACACAGCAGTTTTACTTTGCAGGACAACACTGCATTATATTTTCATTACTTTAAAACACTTTTATTTTTTGATGTTACTGTTCCTTTAAGAGCTGACTGCCAGCAAGCAAAGGGTTAAACCGTTGTCTGCTGCTAAGGTTTACAACTATAGCAATGAGAGATTAGATCAAATGCCAGACTGAAAGCAAAGAAAGCTAAAATGATACTAAATAGTAAAAGGATCACTGACCAGAATAAGACCAACTGTAGTACCAATGCCAAATCACACACACAATATGGTTATATTTTATATCATAGGATGTTGCACCATCAAGAAAGTAAATGTAAAAAAAAAAATACATGCAGATTTAATTGTTTAAACTCATAGACTGGCATGCTGGTTGGGGCCCATAAAATCAAAACAATGTATTTAATGATAAGCTGCTGTGACATAAATGCACAGTGGAGCTAAAGCAGGATTGGCCCTGTGTGGTCATTCTTCTTCACAATGTTATGTTTAGCTCTTCAGAGCTTTACATGTGCAAGATAATGAAGTGTTTATTCGGGGAAACGTTAGGCCTTTCCTCCAAAAATCTGTACCTTGAATTTGTGAAGGTTTTATTTTCACTTACTTCTGTGGAAAGCCCTTTTGCTTGATTTAGTCCCCAAACTCCTAGCAGCTGCAAATAACAATCCTGCTTCCTGACTCCCTATAGAGGTTACCCCCACCCCTATAGCATTTCAATTAATGCTGCACTTTGTGCAACCTCCATCTGTTCCCTTGAAAAAGGAGCCACACAACTGAGATTCTGCCTGAATTCTCATGTAAATATCATTCTTGGTGGACATAGTTATAACTAGCTACTGTATCTTCTACCCCCAAAATGGTCCCTTTCCCATGTAAAGCAAACAAAGCCCCAGGACCCTTAACCACAAGCCTTCTGCCTTCCACTTTTTTTTCATAGGGCTGCCATCTTTTCTGGAAAAGTTACCAGCCTCCCTATATTTTTATCTCTCTGCCCTAATAATATAATAATACTATTGGCATCATGCATCATTTTTTCCAGATGGCAACCCTACCAACATGTCATCCTGTCTACACTTTAACAGTTCAGTGTAGTTGTTACACTAAATTATACATGAAGTGTAATTAATAATTAGGCCACTATAGGAAAACCATTGAACAGCACTGCTCTAGATACTCTGGGACACATACAATACTTCCAAAGACTTGTGAACACAACCTGAAGGAAAACTGTCATGAAAAGGCTTGCACGTGAGTGACCCGGAATGAATGAGAACAAAATAGGCAACACACAAGTTGTCCATGGGTGTATACTAATTTATGTACAGTATGGTCACTGCTAAGTGCAAACTACAGGACTTCCTAGGCCCCTTTCACCCCTTCCCGCCTCTACCCTTCATATGTGCTTGCATGCATTGGATGTCTTATCTTGTCAGGTGCAGAGCACAAGGAGCATGGGAGATTTAAAGAGCTAATAGTTAAGAGCTAATTATTTGTCCCCAGTGCTTCCGAACCTATTGTGATGGGCTTGGATGCATACCATCCCTAAAATTTTTCCTCTTTAGACCTGGGCCTTTGTAAATTTTCCACAAATCTGGGCCTGCTTGTACATTCAAATTAACAGGAGCAATAGGCAAATCAGCATTAGGTACAAAAAATGTCTGTGTACAAGGATTTATTTCAATACACAAGTGTTGTGAGCAATGTGTACTTTCGAGCGCAATTGTGATTTTTACCCCCACAATACGGTATTTTCCACCAGAAAATTACTTGCCATGATTGGCAATGATGTGCCAAAATGAACACAACTGCGCATGCCCTTTGTCGCAAATTGGGCGCAGTTGTATAGATTTTCAGATGTAATTTCCAGTGTTCATTGTGTTAGTGACATACAGGGCTGCCATCAGGGGGGGACTGGGTAGACACTTGTCCCGGACCCTGTGCTTTTTGGGTGTTGGGGGGGCCCGGTTGCTCTACTTACACTGTGGCAGGGCCCCTACTGCTGTCAGCGAGCTGTAGAATCAGGTGGGGAGGAGGGACCTGTAGTGAATGCACGTTTCTTTCCCCTCCCCTGCTACAAGAAGAAGCTGCAAGGGAAACGGAAGGAGAAGCTCCGCCCCATCTGTGACATCATCTAGCCACATTCTTAAAGGCAGGAGGAGAAAGCCACAGTCGGGCTGAGAAAACGGCAGGGCAGGGGAAAGAAACTTGCAGACACTACAGGGCAAGTTACAGCTCTCTGCCTGTGAATGATAATTTCTTACTTCTTAACCTCCTAGTCCTTGTCTCTAGTAGTTGAAATAAAATAAGGCTGTGCCTGTTGCATTTCCATTCTTGTTTGTCTGTTCACTGGATCTGGGGTGTGCTACATTGGTCAGAACTAATTCATTGGCAGTGAGGGGTCCTACCCAGACTGTTGCACAGGGACAAATGGCCATAAATATATATATATCATATAAATGGCATAAAGATACAGTTCAGTATAAGGGTAGACCATGTGCTCCCTACTTATATATAGACCCCCTGCCCTTTCCAACACTGGTAACTGGGAGGCTTCAGTGCTGCATTCATGCACAACAGGTTCTAAATATCAAGCACCTTTATTTCTCTTATTAATACAAAGAGGCATGAAGCTCCCATGGTCATAATAATAAAGAGAGACTCAAGCATATGATGTGTGTACCAAACTTACAGAAGAAAACATACACACACAGATTCCAGCATAGCCCTGCTCAGTATATTTCCATAAGTCCCTATATAAAGTGGAATGTTGGGGGGATACATCTAATGTGGGTGCAGAGATTCCAGCACAGCCCCGCACAGTATATTGTGTTTTTGGCTGGATCTGGAGCGGGCCCCGAAGATTTTGTTGTACGGGGCCCCGTCATTTCTAATGGCGGCCCTGGTGACATATACCCCCCTATTCTTGTGCTGCACCTGGGCACTGGGGGAACCCTGGAGATACTTCCTGGAGGTGGAGGAAGCAGCAGGGTTTCCCTGCATCAATAGGTACAGCAGTGCCTAATTTGAAACAGAAGGCTGGAAGGATTGAGCGGCACCGAGTGCTACTGTACAAAAGCATGAAGAGTGCATTTTCATGCAAGTACCTTTAATGAGGAGGAAATATAAGTATATGTATATGTTGTCCATTGTGCTTGTGGTTGCAAATGAGCCCTATGATACTTTAAAGGAACAGTAACACCAAAAAATGAAAGTGTTTTAAAGTAAATAAAATATCATGCAGTGTTGCCCTGCACTGGTAAAACTGATGTGTTTGCTTCAGATACACTACTATAGTTCATATAAACAAGCTGTGTAGCAATGATGGAAATTGAAAAAAGGCTACGTATATATGGTTAAATAGTGGATAACAGATAACACCAGTATATTCTACAGAGCTTATCTGCTATCTGCTGTGTAACCTGAGCCTTTTCTCCTTTGAATGTCTGCCCCCATTGCTACACAGCAGCTTGTTTATATAAACTATAGTAGTGTTTCTGAAGCAAACACATCCGTTTTTACCAGCGCAGGGCAACACTGCATTCTATTTTTATTACTTAAAAACACTTTAATTTTTTGATGTTACTGTTCCTTTCATGTGCACATTTCTGCACGTCGCAATCACACCCCCACCCAAACAAGAATGACTGCTTTTTAATCACAAGTAGAGGCTTTTCATTCAATTAAAACATAAGGCAAACATGCAGAGAAGAAACAGGGTGAATGCAAAAAAATCTATGATCTCATGCCTTACTGATTATACAGGGCAGAAAAAATAAAGCATAATGGCTACTTCTTATAAAATGATAATACATTTCTGTGCATCACTCCAGACGCAGTAAGTAAATAGCAAGCTCAGTGGGCAAATGGTGCCCAGTCCATGTTAAGAATAGATGCTGGTAATATAAAACATGTTCCTGCTGTGTCCAGACTCTGGTCTCTACAGTGCAGAGTGTACCTCGCAGTATCTACAGCTATTTGCTGCTAATATTCTCCCATAATATTTGCATAACTAGGAAAGCTTGCAGCGGATTTTACTGCATTTTAAACACCCTCAGTCTGCAGGTCACTCTGTGAACAGAACCCATCCATAATTTTCTCTGCTCACACAGATTAAAGGATCTTTAAACAGCAATTTAAAAAGCTACAACACTTTATTTGCAGTACTTAACCCATAAGTGCTTTCAACTTGGGCAACAGAGCAAGGGATGGATTAATCCTGAGCTACAGTAGAATAACAATGCAATTATGCAAAATGAGTTATCTGATTATGGGGATGCTTTGGCTAATGTCTCAGTTTTCATATGCTCTTAATGTTTAATTCAAGCTGATGGGGTGCCTCAATAGGGGGAGCAGAAATGCATGGATATTACCAAACAGTATGCTTCAGTAATGGATAACCAGCATCCCCCAGATGTTAAATGGTTCAAGAACATCCAGAAGTCTGCTGGTTGCCTATACCTGCCCTATACCACCCAAAACTCTTCACCAGTCGCAAATGCTCTACAAATACGCTGCTTAACTAAAAATCTGTTTCGTCCCGGGCATCGAACGATGGTGAGTTTTCGATAGTGTTACTTTGGCTGTGCAAGCATTTCATAGAGAAGATGTGCTAGCATTTATTTGTGCCTATCGAAATCTTCACTAGTGATCTTGCACTAAGGTCAGTTTGCATAGGGCAGGAAATTAGGACTTTTGCAGCCAATCCCGCTTAAAAAATGGAAAAGTCGCCAGCGTTTTTTTGAACTTTAATGCATTTTCGGCACACAGGATATGATGTAAGTGACAGAAGATTGAGGAAGATTTAGCTGCCTGGTTTGAGGTGTCGAAGGCAACTCTGTCGAGAGAGCTAACATTCAGTAAAATCCGCATTTTGGTGAATTTGCGTAGTAACATCTGTTCACCAGAGTGAAAAGTCGCCTGGTGATAGAGTGTAAATCACGTTCACTAGCGAATTGGAGCCTACGCCTGTAAGTGAATTGGCGATGTCCCTGCGGGTGGCAACGCTGGTGAAAATTTGCTAGCATTAGCCACTTCGCTCTTTAGTAAATCTGCCCCTTAGGGTGAGATTTGGGTAGGCTCATGATAGCAAAGATAATTTTTTATGTTTTTCTTGCAATATACTGTATTCCTGGAAGCTCAACCTGAAGGCCTCTTTGGGTGTTATTTTAGATGACACTTAAGTTATTTCATCTTTATTCATGGCAATATAGCATTATAAATGATGCAACAAATTTTTAATTGATAGATACTTGATTTATACGGGAAGGGTGCTTAAACCTCAACAATGGTCAGGTTTTTTTTTTTTTTTATAAATTGCTATATGCATTTGAGGTTTGTATTTGTAATCCAGAAGGCTGGTGTGCAGTCCTCCTGCCCTTTTAATGAAGAAGGCTATTCCCTGGCTATTCCTGATCTCATGATGAAGACATTAATCCTTGGAACTGTAAATCCATGTACAGAGAACAGTGTGTTTATGTAAAGAGATCAAACTATTATCTTATTGCTCAGATTAAAGTAGGGTCGTTTTAATGTCATGATGTAAATAAGTCTAATTTGAGCCTCCTGTACTGTTCTGTTTAGTTGTGTGGAAAGGGGGCATTGATGAGGAGAGCACTGGTTAGGCTGGACCACTAGCTGGCCACTAGCTGGATGTGGGACTTTCGAGTTACCTTTTAGTTTTATTTAGAGATTGATATTCTGAGACAATTTGCCATTGGTTTTCATTTTTTAATTATTTGTGGCTTTTGAGTTAATTGACTTTTTATTCAGCAGCTCTCCAGTTTTGTCATTTCAGCAATTTGCTTACTAGGGTCCAAATTACCTTAGCAGCCGTGCACTGATTTGAATAAGAGACTGGAATATGAATAGGAGAGGCCCGAATAGAAAGATGAGAAATAAATAGTAGCAATAACAATAAATTTGTTTTTTAGATGGGGTCAGTGACTCCCTTTTGAAAGCTCAAAGAGTCAGATGAAGAAGGCAAAGGCATGAAGAAGGCATAATTAAAAAATATAAAACTATAAAAATAAAAAATAAAGAACAACTGAAAAGTTTATTAGAATTGGCTATTCTATAATATACTAAAGGGACAATTTTTTTTTTTTTTCCTTGAATCTTGAAAAAATACTTGGTTTTCCTATATTTCGATAAAGCTTTAAAAATTAAACAGTGTTAAGGCCTCGAAAACCGAGGCAAAACTTCACCAAGTAAAAGTTGTCGAGGGTCTATAGAAGTCAATGGGAGCTGCGCTGATCCTATTGGACTGCTTTAAATCAATTCGGACTTTTGTAGGTTTTTGGATTTTTTCTTCCACAAGAAAAAAGAGGTATACTAAATGATTCACTGCTGGAGACAAGTCAGAAAAGTGCTTGCATTATGGGGGGGGGTAATTATTGCCAATACTTTCCATCCCACTCTTGGGTAAATTGCATCCCCAGTGGCGCTCCTACTAGGGTTGCCACCCAGCCAGTATTTTACTGGCTTGGTAAAACACCTGTCGATGTAGTTGCCAATAAATGTGTAATAGCCTTAACAAAAGCCCTTGGCCCTAGAAACTTACCTTTACTCCATCTTCTGCCCATCTCAAGACATGGCCCGCCCCTTTTGCATCACACCCACATCTCCACCCCCTTTTGCATCATGGCCCGCCCCTTTTGTTCCCACCCCCACCACCAGTTGGTAAAACTTTTCTGAAATGTTGCCAACTCTAACTCCTGCAAATATAGAGTAGTTTTGTGTGATAAACTGCTTGGCTAGCAGTGGGTTAAATGATTCTGCTGTGTTTGTTGAGATAAAACTGTTGGACAAGCACAGGAACTTCTCGTACATTTATTAGAACATGGCGGGCCTGCTCCATGCTTGCTCTAAGCTTAGACAGGAAGTGGGAAACAGGAACAGGAATATGAATCATAAGACAATGGAAAAACAGCAGGAATGCCCTTAACCAAAATGTCTACACAAACAGGTTACTTCTGTTAGCATGAGAAATATATTCACCACTTTAAAGAAGCTTCTACCAAAGCCCTTATACCAAACCTGTTAATGTCCCTTGGCATTCTTAATGATCTATTTACATAAACTATATTTGTTTGTATGACTCTTTAACATATTACTAGATAACCCATACGCATTCCATTTCCTCATCACAGTGAAACCCAAATGGATCCCAATGTTGTTATGAAGAAGAGCACATATAAACTGACCTATTACCTCACCCCCACCTGATATAAACTCACATTCTAATGGTATTTACTATTCCTTTCAGCTTCAGTGCCAAATAAACTCATAAAAGGGGCTGTGAACTGTTTTGTCTATTCAGGCATAGAAGGAATTTAATGGGAAGCTGTTAAATATTCTAATTAGAAACCCAATTCTGAGCGCCGGAATAATATGTTTTATCATAAAAGTAAAAAAAGCATCAGACATACAACAATTAGCCAGGATAACACTTGGGTTCCCTAGACACATTTTATTGCCACTTCCAGAGTGTAACCTGCCATGCCTCTGGCTTTTATTGAGAACATTTATGACACATAATTCATTCAGCGGCAAGCACCCACTATGTACGGAGTTAACACACAACATCTATTCCAGCATTCCCTGGGTGCAGGGGAAACCACATGTTACAATATGAATATAGTGCCTAACTGCAATGTACAGAAAGTATACACATGTTCTGTTATTGAACCTTATTCATGTCAGTGGCTAGATATTGAGATCATGGTCAATAAGGATACACTCAGGGCTACTGATCCTTGTCAGATGTTTTTAATGGTATTTACACCATAGATATCCTGTGTTCAGACTTACAGCTAAATCACCATTTTCCAAACTCAACAGCAGCATGCGGGGGGGCATTGTAATGTTTTTACTAATGCACACTTTATATATTTGAAAAATAGGCTTAGAGCCCTAAAATGTTGCTGGGAATGGAATGTCTGGTATTATGCCACTGCCCAAAAGCATGAGTTGCTGCTGAGAAATGGCATTCAGCAATGGCTGGAGGACTAAGGATGTATATCCCTGGTATAAGCTTAAGCAGCAAGGCTCAATAATGATAGAGGGCTCTGGAAAATGAGCAGGAACTCCCAGAGGTACAAGCATATAATAAGCATGAGGCAAGCTCCATGCATCATGTAACCACAGGACAGGAAAACCAGTATACAGTTCAGGAACTACTCTGTTATATTACATTCTGTATATTAAATTATATTAAATAATATTGCATTGAACAATGTGTTCTGTGCAATACACCATGACTGGTTGAAGAGCAAGACCTTTGCGGCATTGTAGCCATCCCCTTTATGCCAGCACTATGGACAACAGTGACAATGGGGCTGAGAACTCCTGACCCAATGACAGACCACTCTCATCCTCTCTACTAGCTGATCAGCTGATAAGTCTGACTGGACCCCTCTGTCAACATGGAGCTCTCCTCACTCCCGTAAAAGAGAATACCCAACCAGAAGCAAATATGAGAGTGACTTCAAGACACTGCCTGCCTTTTTACCATCTGCACCAATGAGAAAGTGAATACAATATGGTGCATGCCATGCATTGTTCTGTGTTTTAAAGTAAGAGGGTAAATATATGGAACTGTAGCTTTGAATGGGTATGATTTGATATAGTGGCTAAAGCGAATCAAACCTAAACTATTCTGCAGCACCATGGGGATTTTATTTCTACATTACCCCCACAACACACAGTATACAATGCAAAAAAACAAACTTTGTGCACTGTGGCATTATGGAAGACAGCCTCATTCACTTGGTGATGATGATGATATATTACGTGACACTGGGTTGAATATTTATCAAAATCCCAATTTTTCGGAGTATTTTAATGAAAAAAAATCTGAGCAAACTAGAATTATTATTATTATTAACATGTATTTATATAGCGCCAACATATTGCGTAGCACTGTAATTCAAGGTTGGACCTTATTTATCATTAAAAAAGTTTGATTTAATCGGGAACAAACACGAAAATAATTCAGAATTGTTTTTAGGTTTTTTTTTTTACCAAAAATCCCAAATTTTTCGGATTTTTGAGCAAAAAGTCAGAAATGGTCAGATTTTCAGGCAAATTCCAGTGCAGACCACAGAAACATCCGAATAGGAGAGGGACCTCTCCCACTGGCTTATATACAACCTCTGTAGGTAGGAGTTTTTTCGAGATTTTTTGGGATTTTGACTTTTTCCATTATTGGGGTATAATAAATCTTGAAAAATTTGAGGGTTTTCATCCACTAAAAAATCAGATTTTATTGTAAAAAAAATTATTTTGGACTTAAATAAATAACCCCCTAAATATCATGACCCAGCAGGGTTTTATGCAATTGCAACCCCCTTCTCACCAACCAAAATCTGCCTGAGCAGGAGAAGTGTTTTGTTATTGCTAAAGTTCTTCCTTTCCATGGAGAGAAAGATGTGCACAGAAGTCCACAGTACAGTACAATGTTGTACAACAGCAATTGCGTTGGCTTGTTTTACATGTGTGTGAGAGAGACTGACAGTAGTAATACGAAGCAAAGGTCCACTGGTCACGTCTGATTTCAAGTCCTTGAAGACCTATAGAAGCAAAGAAGGGAACAGAAATTGAAAAAGTTTGTAGGCCAATGAATGCCTTGTTCAACTTAGTTGCAGTAGTTTGTGCACCACTTCACAATTGAGGCTGAGATGTAGAACCTGCAAGTTACAGGTTCTGGTATGCAATAACATTTATATCATAGTCATGATGAACCTCTGTGCTGCCATCATCTGTCTACTGGCATAAAGACAATATCAGAAAGTCTCAACTATGTAGGATGTAGAACTGAATTTCAATGTTTTTCATTCCTAGGCCGGCGATCGCATACAGGGCTGGATTTACATAATGGATGTCCCTAGGCCCACTACCGTTTGTCACCCCTGTCCCCTCCCCTTCATGTGTGCACATGCACACATTTTCATCGGGAGCACTGGGGATTGTAACTATTGTATCTTATGATCAGCCCCAGAGCTTCAGAACCAATGTGGTTGGGCTTCATGCCGCCCCCTAAAATCCTGCTGCCCTAGGCCCGGGCCTTGGTGGCCTTTCCACAAATCCAGGCCTGATCGCATACCCAGCTCATTACCCCTTTTCGCTGAGAGAGGCACCAACACATACAGGCGTGCATTCACACACAAACGAAAAGCAAATAGCGTCCACCCAGTAGACCACTCTACATAAAGAAACAGGAGCCACACCAGGACAGGAGATTTTGAACCTGGCACACTTACTACAGAAACTCGGCCGGCATGCCACCCTTACAACTTTGTCCCACAAGGCCTTTATCTTTGTGGCCTTTCCACAGATCGGAAACTTTTTTGCAATAACAATGAATGGCAAGAGGCAGGGGTGTTATTGGGCAGTCACTGGTGGTCCCACTTCTGCCATAAGACTATTGTCACATTTCTAAAATGATAATTAGCAAAATTAATGAAAAACAATTGATATTAGACCCATTTTTTAATTCCACTCTGTTGTGACAATCAAGACAGGCAATTTTTCCTTTCTGACAGCTACAGAATGCACCTCAAATATTCACTCCATTAGTTGTTCTCTAACTGAATTACATTTCAAATTAGGAGATGATTAGATAACGATTCATCATATACAATTACACTTCCTTAACTACATTATGTAAAGCACAAGCAAATTGTATTAGTTTGTCTACAAATGTGTCCAATTAAATGACCAAACTGAATATACAGAATTTGTCACTTATTGCATACTCTGCCATACCCCATCCCCTTGTTAAAGGAAAACTATACCCCCAAAATGAATACATACGCAACAGATATTTTATATCAAATTAAGTAAATCTTGCCCTTTTACACTCAGAGATCACCTGACCAGAAATACTACAACTCTAACTGTAACAGGAAGAAGTGTGGAAGCAAAAGACACAACTCTGTCCCAGGGGCTGACCTTATATTTTAAAATTAGTGATGGTTGAATAAATTTGCCTGGCGCGAATTCGCGGTCGAATTTCCGCGTTTTGCCGCCCACTAAAAAATGAGTGAAACTCCCGCAATAATTTGCCAGCGTCAAAAAAGTCGCTCGTGTACAAAACCACCGCACGTCAACACTATTTGAACGTCCATTGACTTTAAGACCAGCATCACAATTGAGGTGATTGCCAAAATTAATGTGACGTCAATTTTCGAGTTCTGCAAATTTTTCACAGAAATTCGCTCGAAATTCAAAATTTTTCCGGCGAGAAATTTGCCCATCACTATTTAAAAGGCCAATTTTCTATATATGATTACCCAATGGTACCTACTACTAAAAAAGTATATTATTATGAAAATGGTTTATTTACATGAAGTAGGGTTTTACATATGAGCTGTTTTACGCAATATCTTTTTATAGAGACCTACATTGCTCTGGGGGTATAGTTTTCCTTTAATTAATAGTTGTCTTTTCTTTTTAATGTTTGTTTTCAACCTAAAAAGCCCAATGAACTTGTCAATTTCATTTTACGCTTTAGTTACGTGGCACATACAAGCACTGTGCTATATTTTTGTTTGGGACTTGGGGGTTCTGAATAAACGGTCTTTCCATAATTTGCATCTTCATGTCTTAGGTTTCATCATCAGGATAAAAGGAAATCATTTTTCAAATGTTGAATTATTTGATTAAAATAGTCTCTATGGGAGATGGCCTTCCCATAACCTGGAACTTTCTTGATAACAGGTTTCCGGATAACAGATTTGTGTGTGTGCGTATCATGCAAATGTTTTTCTCTAAATGCCAAAATAGACAAAAAACTAATTCTTACACAATTTATCAGACTGTTTTATGAAACGTCCATCCAACCCACTTCCCATATTATTGCTGCCTTCTGTCCTGTACTGCGTTTAAAAAATTCCAACAAAACAAGTCTGTGCTGTTACATAAATGAAATTATTAAATGAAATATTGTGAATTCCTACAGAGAGTGGGGGGGAGACAGCAAAGTAAAACAAACTCTTTACAAAGGGTGATTGTGGGGTGGAACAAACATTAGCTAGAAATGTCTAGAAGAAAAAAATTACTATAACAAAAAAAATGGTGAAGCTATTAACAAAAACTATTCATAAAACATGGGTACATTAAAAAAAAGAAGAGTACTAGGAGGGTTTCCATGGAAACAACAAAAAAATCTTAAGACTGCGGAATTCCTTTGTACAAGATTACTGCTACTTATATGTAAATCCTGCGGGTAATTTAGTTACTGGTTGTAGCAATATTGACATCATGTCCAATCATGATCCTTCTGTGCAACCAACATTCAATTAAAATAATTAGACTTTTTCCGAGTGCCAAGTATGGGGGCCATAAGGCAGTGAAAAATACTGCAGACAAATTTGAGGACAATTTGTATTTCTGAGATCATGAGCGCTAAGATTGACTGGCTCGGAGATAATGAACAATGCAATAAATGAGTGGTTCTAGAATGAACTTTGTGTTATTTTGTGAGCTATTTAGCACATGTTTTCTATCCCTACTGATTTAACCAATCTTTTTTTACCTTCTTAGTTCCCTTTTATTGTACACAAAAAAAAAATCTTAGCAATGTAGGATTGCACTCCAATTCTTATACATGTATGGAATACTTTATCTGGAAACCTGTTATCCAGAAAGCTCCAAATTACGGAAAGGCCATCTCTCAAAGATTCAATTCTATCCAAATAATCCACATTTTAAAAAATGATTTCCTTTCTCTCTGTAACAATAAACAGTAGCTTGTACTTGATCCCAACTATGATATAATTAATCCGTATTCAATGTAAACCAGCCTATTGGGTTCATTTAGGGGAATATTTATCAAGGGTCGAATTTCGAATTGAAAAAACTTTGACATTTGAATTCAAAAAGACCAACCGAAGTTTTTTTGGGGTCGAATAGGTCCGTTTTCGATCAAATAGGTCCGTGTTCGGCTGAATTTGAATCGAAGGAATATTGCATTTGATGGAATTCGATTCAAAGTTTTTCCCCCAAAAAAAACTTGATTTTTCAAATTCCACCAATTGACTCCAGTATATGATAAATTTAGATTTTCGAATTTTTCTCAAATTCGAATAGAATTTGGACTATTCCCTAGTCGAAGTACACAAAAATATCTAGAAATTCTCATTTTTTCAATTCGAAAATTTACCTCGACCTTTGTTAAATCTGCCCTTAATGTTTAATGTAGACTTAAGGTATGGAGATCCAAATTACGGAAAGATCCATTATCCGGAAAACCTCAGGTCCCGAGAATTCTGGATAACACCTGTACTTTATTTTGGTAATATTTTTAACTCAATGCTATTTCTACCATAAGGAGAGGTGATCCAAAAAGCAGCTCTGGTAACTTTTTAACCTGATGTTTTTTTTCTAGTGTAATTTTTTTCTAGTTTAAAGAGCATAATTGTGGTACTCTATGAGTACTTATGGGATCACACAAGATTAGAATGTGTGTGGAAGATTGTCCAGTTAATAAAACTGTTTTACTTCACCGATGTCTACTGATCTGTTGAGTGCACGCCGTAATGGTATGATATCGGTATCCTTCAGAGGGCATAACACCTTAAAGTACTGGCTAAACTACTTTTTGGGGAACTACTTTTTGGGGACTATTCCCTAGTCGAAGTACACAAAAATATCTAGAAATTCTAATTTTTTCAATTCGAAAATTTACCTCGACCTTTGTTAAATCTGCCCTTAATGTTTAATGTAGACTTAAGGTATGGAGATCCAAATTACGGAAAGATCCATTATCCGGAAAACCTCAGGTCCCGAGAATTCTGGATAACACCTGTACTTTATTTTGGTAATATTTTTAACTCAATGCTATTTCTACCATAAGGAGAGGTGATCCAAAAAGCAGCTCTGGTAACTTTTTAACCTGATGTTTTTTTTCTAGTGTAATTTTTTTCTAGTTTAAAGAGCATAATTGTGGTACTCTATGAGTACTTATGGGATCACACAAGATTAGAATGTGTGTGGAAGATTGTCCAGTTAATAAAACTGTTTTACTTCACCGATGTCTACTGATCTGTTGAGTGCACGCCGTAATGGTATGATATCGGTATCCTTCAGAGGGCATAACACCTTAAAGTACTGGCTAAACTACTTTTTGGGGAACTACTTTTTGGGGACTATTCCCTAGTCGAAGTACACAAAAATATCTAGAAATTCTAATTTTTTCAATTCGAAAATTTACCTCGACCTTTGTTAAATCTGCCCTTAATGTTTAATGTAGACTTAAGGTATGGAGATCCAAATTACGGAAAGATCCATTATCCGGAAAACCTCAGGTCCCGAGAATTCTGGATAACACCTGTACTTTATTTTGGTAATATTTTTAACTCAATGCTATTTCTACCATAAGGAGAGGTGATCCAAAAAGCAGCTCTGGTAACTTTTTAACCTGATGTTTTTTTTCTAGTGTAATTTTTTTCTAGTTTAAAGAGCATAATTGTGGTACTCTATGAGTACTTATGGGATCACACAAGATTAGAATGTGTGTGGAAGATTGTCCAGTTAATAAAACTGTTTTACTTCACCGATGTCTACTGATCTGTTGAGTGCACGCCGTAATGGTATGATATCGGTATCCTTCAGAGGGCATAACACCTTAAAGTACTGGCTAAACTACTTTTTGGGGAACTACTTTTTGGGGACTATAATCAGTCCCTTATCGCAACCTATTTGAGGAACCCAGGACATATAAAAGACCCCCTACTCCCACAATATATGTCGATAAATTAGGAAGCAAACATAATAAGCAAATAAGGTTGCAATTTATTTCACTGCAGCTCTAGCAACAGAATAACAGTCATAAAATTTGAGAAAAGGTTCTACATAGTTTTATTTTAATTACATTGTTATATAAATGACTATGCTAACATCTTAATAGGCTCATATATACTTTTTTTTGCCACGTTACTTTAATTAATCTGCTACTTTTTATTTGCCTGGTCTTAAGAGATGCTGCATTAAGTATTTTAAATGTGAAGCTTAACTTTCCGAATTTCCTGTGTCTGAAATAATTTTCCCATCCCTAATGTATAAATTGTTGCTTCATTTTGTATTGAGCAAGACATAACTTACTGACTCTGAGCAATAGAAAGCTTCATAGGAGTAATGTAAGAGTAATGTAGTATAATGTAACCTATATAGACAGAGCAGACACAATATATGTGCTTATACTGAATGATGGCAGGGCTTAATCGGAACTGATCCAATAGCAACTGGTCTACTGATCTATCCCTTTAGGAAGTAGAAGGCAGCCACTAATGTTAAGTAGTGATGTAGTGGGTCAGAGGAAACATCAACACTCCAGTGGCCCTCCTGCAAATGGAAGTATTAGTAAATAATATAAGACTACAACATTTTGATCACATTTATGGGATCCTCTTCACCTGCACACAGAAGAGGGTGACAATGTCATAACTATGGGGGAGACAGAAGTACTCTGACCACGTTGTTAATCATTACTACTAGAAGCACAGAAAGAAATCATCAGCGAACAGTCTAACTCATGATGTGGCGTTGACCAGCTGCTGTAGACACCATTGTCTACTACTAGAAGGTTGAGGAGACATTTTTATACTGTTTAATCCATTCATATTAAAGGAATTTGGTTTCCAAATGTATATATATTTCAAAAACCACTCGAATCACAATGATTTCTGAAATTATCTTTACTTACAAGACTTTGTAGCATTAAAAAACTTAAGAGGAAATTTTTTAGTACAAATTGTCAAGATTGAGTATGAAGATTTTCATTCATCCAGGTCATGGTATATCTAGTATAGGTCAATCTAAAAACAACTGGACTTGCTGAGTAATCATTGAAGATGTTTCACTACTCATCCGAGCAGCTTCTTCAGTTCAACTGACTGATATGGGAAGTCCTCGGCATATAAACTCTTCCACTAATATATGCCGAGAACTTCCCACACAGTTGAACTGAAGAAGCTGCTCGGATGAGTAGTGAAACATCTTCAATGATTACTCAGCAAATCCAGTTGTTTTAGATTTACCAATACGAGATATAAGTAGAGTAGTAGCATGTGAGACCCACTTATCTACAGTTAGCCATTAAGACATTTGCAAGCTATTCACTGCCACTGCCTTCAAAAGAGAAGTGCTATGTTAGAAGTTACCACAAGGAGCAGCTTCCATTTATGTCTGAGATGTTGCAAGGATTATACGAGTGTAGACCCTTAAGGTGAGGCCAATCCAATCAACAGGTATGGAATATCTGGCTTCAGGCTTTAGGCTGAACTCCACAGTGTGCTTACATCAGACTCATCGCCATGCAATGACATGCATGCGACGAGTCAGATGTACAGAAGATAATGCGACTGAATGTGAAGTCCCAGGTACAAACTATATGTATTAGACTGTTGGATGAAAACACTGCATGCTGCATTTTCATCTGGCAGTTGGATACATGCAGTTTGTACCAGCGACTTCACATTCAATTCCATTAATTCCGGCACATTCAACTTGCGCGTCATAAGCATGCCACGGAGTTCAGCCTTTAATGGATATATTTTGTCTAGCAATTTTGCTGTTGAAAGAAGCATTCCATACAGATAGACCAGCCTCCACATTTACAAGCAGCCCAGGTTGAAAGTGTTTCTTCTATCGGAACAAATGTCAAATTTCAGCAGGGCATATCTTCTTTTTTAGACATGTGGCATTGTAATCCACATTTTAACATATTAGATAAAAACTAGATAAAAGAGCTCTTTCTTCACAAGAAAATGTAAATGCTCTAAAGCTTTGCTGTCATGCTTCCATTAAGGTAAAATTCTCAAAAAATGTTTCTACATTCATATGGAGGGGGTTGAAATTAACTTAAATGACAAACTTAAAGGAGAAGGAAAGTCTTTATAATTTGGCGAAGCCAAAAGTTAGGCAACCCAAGTGGATGTAATTACTTACCTGACACCCTGGGCCAGTGCTCCCATCAGCAGAAAACTGCACTGACCCCGGGTTCCACCAGCGAGCTCCCCAGCGTGATCGTCTTCACTTCTTCATTCTTCAAATTTCCCAAGGCAGGTGCATGTGCAGTAGAAGGAAGAAGAGCAGCTTTTTCATTAAAGTTTGGCTTTTCACTCTACTGCACATGCGCAGCCATGAGAAGAAAGAAGAAGCAGAAAGAGGATCGATCCATGGTGCTCGCCGGAAAAACCCTAGGCCGGTGCAGTTTTCTGCTGATAGTAGAACTTGCCTGGGGTGTCAGGTAAGTAAACACAATCACTTGGGGGTGCCTAACCTTTGAAATACTGTAAATACTTTCCTGCTCCTTTTATATTTGTTTGGCTTGCAAGTTACATTGCGTCATGTAGCAATAACTCTTTTGCAACATCATGGGAATGCATTCTCCTACTAACATCTGGCATGACTCAATGTGCAGCACCAACTTTTTCCTTGCAGAATGAGAGAAGAGAAAGGAAGTATTGGTCAATTTAAGTCACATTAGGGGGCCGATTCACTAAGGGTCGAATATCGAGGGTTAATTAACCCTCTATATTCGACTAGGAATTAAAATCCTTCGGCTTCGAATATCGAAGTCCGAGGATTTAGCGCAGATAGTTCGATCGAACGATCGAAGGATAATTGCTTTGATTGAACGATAAAATCCTTCGAACGATTCGAAGGATTTTAATCCAACAATCGAAGGAATATCCTTTGATCAAAAAAAGTTAGCCAAGCCTATGGGGACCTTCCCCATAGGCTAACATTGACTTTGGTAGCTTTTAGATGGCGAACTAGGGAGTCAAAGTTTTTTTGAAAGAGACAGTACTATCGAATGGCCGAATAGTCGAACGATTTTTACTACGAATCCTTCGATTCGAAGTCGTAGTCGAAGGTCGAAGTAGCCCATTCGATGGTCGAAGTAGCCCAAAAAAAACTTTGAAATTCAAAGTTTTTTTACTTCGATCCTTCACTCCAAGTTAGTGAATCGGCCCCTAGGTATAGTAAAAGTTGAGTTAGGCTAAACTAGTTATTTTAAAGACAGGCCTCTTCTCGTTTAGCTCCTCAGTGTGTGTATAACTATTCTTTTGTCTACACTACAACGGCCTCATATTCAGTAATTCATCTCATATGTGGTCAGCATTACAAATAAAAGTTGAGCTGAGATTTGTTCTAGATGAGTATGTACACTGGTTGCTTTTCTCCCTTCCCATTAATGTTACAGTTTCCAAGTGGATACCAAGTTGTTATACATAATATTTATCTTTGCACATATACCATTGCTTAAGCAAAACCAGTAGAAGGCGGGTAACTGCACTATAAATATGGTGTATGCTATGACCATAGTAATAATAGTCTTGCATCTCTATCAACGTGCCAGGATTAAAGGAGTCGCTGATGTGGATAGTCGGAAACAGGACCTTGCTGCTGTTCACATTAAAAAATTGATCTATTCCCAAATGGGGCTTTTTAGTAAGACTTTCTATCTCATCTTGATGGGATGCACAGCAGGTAAGAAATACTTTTCCAATCTCCCCACAGTCCTTTTGATCCTGACCTTAATACGTTGCATATGAACATTATAAGTGCAAACGTCTGAGGTCTCCTTTCCAATCTGTCTGTTGTTAAAAAGGCTAGAATGAAGGTCAGCTCACATAAAATTGATTTTACTCTGCTGGCAGTAGGTTATGAGTTTGAATTCTTTATATGTAAAGGGAGTGAGGAGCAAAGGACTGAGGTTTCTGGCATGAGAATACATTCTGGGACTTTTATAACTGTCATATAGCTGGATGACTATATAGTAGCATAGGGCAGGAAGGAGCATCCAACCCTGCTAAAAGTAACCATTAGTATTATTTGTATAAGATATTCTATATGTTAGTTTGTTATCATTTATACAGGAGCCGTGGCCAGCTCCATGTTGTAGCTCCCACCCTTTCGAACTATATTCAGGTGATCCCACTGGTGGACAATTAAAGGGGAACCAAGAATGGTAGTTTTAACCTTGAAAGCAGCAAGTAAGTTGCAGGTAAAACTTAGTCCCTGTAAAAAGCTGTAAGCTTTTTTATTACACGATCTGATCAGCCCGATATTGCCCACCTCAAGGTGGGCATATCGGGGAGAGATCCGCTCGTTTGGCGACATCACCAAAGAAGCGGATCTCTCCGTGTATGGCCACCTTAACAAATGGGGGCAAGCTTAGCCCCTGTATTCTAGGATTGCTTGACCATAGCATTTGGTAAAGAAAATTGTTGATTTGTGGTGGTCACAATGTTGATTTTTTGACCCCCCAACCTTTTAGAAAAATGTGACAGTTTAGGCCATTTACTGGATGTGCTTCAGCCATGCTCAGTTACACCAGAAGCATGCCATTTATCTATCCAAACCCCACTTTATGGTAACCTTTGTATCCTTTGAGTCCATCATTTACAATGTTCCTGCTAATAGGAACCATTTTAAAAAATAAATTGAATCTTGAAAAAAAAAATAGTGAACTTCACCATTTTTTGGAATTTGTGCTCAGACCCTGATAGCAAACAAGACTCGCAAACAGAACAGAAGCATAGAACTTAACATATTGTACCTATTCATATAAAATATGAACCTCCATTGTGGCAGACAATTAAACAGCATTATTGATGCTTTTGTATGAAAGGGACTTATTACCTGAAAACAGTGGCACTTTAAAAGGCATTTGTTATGTACTTAGATATATTGGGCTTTATGTATTCTTAATTGGCTTTGTTCTTGCTTAGCAATAAGTAGAGCAATCCCTACAGGATAAGCAGCTAAGCACACTTAAATACATTTATAAGGCTACTGTGGCCATAATGGGATAAGTGCTCGGATGATACAACGTGAACCCCACATGCTTAGCTATTCATGTTCCAGAATTGAGAAATGGCCTTGTAAATGATTTAGTAGTAGGAGCCCAACAGATTGAAACTCTTCTAATGCTGAAATTCCCTTTACTACCTTTGTCAGTTCTAGTAGTTTCAATTAACTGTCTGATGTAAAGCATTCCGGTTAATCCATTACTTAAGTCATTTGAAAACTTTGAGAGCATATTATGCATCTTCCACTCTGCGGGGATTGCAGATTGCTGTCAGTATGGAATGGAACCTGTAAAAACACAGAAGAGAGAATCATTAAACATTTAATGTTCAGGATCCATTGGCAAAGTGATAGATGAGGAACTGTCAAGAGAACCTCATGCAGTCGGCAAATAGCTGGCTTTCACTCATTTATTTTAGTCGGTAACAAAATGTATTACTGAGACATATAAATCCCCAGACTAAATATCATGGTGTTCTTGTAACTCCGCCGAATGCTTTTTGACGATATGTCATAGACTGCAGCCTATATATAATTGGGTGATACGTTAATAAGACCCAGGAGTGAACTTTCCTATGATAGAAATTGTCTTGTACTTTTGTGACATATTGTCTTTCCTGTATTATACATGATGGGATGTTAACATCTAACTAAAGCTTGTATACCCTGGGGAGATGGCATTTTTAAGATGTGGGAAGGTTTTTGGAGCAGAGGCAGATGATTGTTTTTGATGACCAACACAACATGGATCTTGTTGCTGAGGACACAGAGCAGAAAGCCTGAAGTATGAGTGAGAAGGGGGTGTTCCCTGTGTGAGAGTCAGCACTACTTAAAAGTATTGATTATAAACAGTGGAAATGAATAATTCAACTTTCCACACCATCCATTGTTGTATAAACTGTGCAGTTATCTGAGAGTAGAGAGCAGAAGCTTGAGCCTGAACTCATCTGGTAATGGACATTAGGGCTCATTTATAAACACTGGGCAAATCTGCACCTGAGCAGTAACCCATGGCAACCAATCAGATGCTTGCTATCACTCTTTAACCTGCAGCTGGCTGGACAATGCTAATCACTGATTGGTGCTGTAGGTGCGAATTTGACCTGGGTTTATAAATGAGACCCAAGTCTTTAGGCCAGGGTTGGACTGGGGGGCCCGGGGCCCTCCGGGGCCCCCTTGCAGACCCTGGCTCCCACTGCTGTAGAGCCCATGCACCCTCCCCCCCTGACGCTCCACCGATCCGCCGTTCCGAATTGCGTGTGCACTTCTGCACAGGCGCGCACACGCACTGTGTTCTATGCTGGACGCAGCAGGAAGGAACGTGAAAAAGGCACGACTGTGAGAATACCTGCGCATATCGCAAACTGTTTCTTTAGGGGCCAGCAGATTGGGGGAGGGGTCTGGGTCGGTGGGGGCCCATGAGGGCCTGGGCCCACCGGGTATTTTCCCGGTGTCCCGCCGGCCCAGTCCGACACTGCTTTAGGCAAATGGGCTGCATGGATTATCAGAATGATCTTGCTATTCTGGTGATTGCTGGAAGACTGGAATTGTATCCTTAATTGAAAACTTGTCCACCACATATTATACGTTCTGTCTTCAGTCTTAATTTACAACATAGAG
Organism: Xenopus petersii; assembly: GCA_038501925.1. Lineage (NCBI taxonomy): Eukaryota > Metazoa > Chordata > Amphibia > Anura > Pipidae > Xenopus > Xenopus petersii. Next base: position 114,844,529 of record CM076679.1, on the reverse strand, counting down.
ATTTTGAGAGGAGTTACAAGTTTAAGGCTGCCCACAGCTGTGGCTTTCCCTAAAAAGCATGGGTGCCTTGGTTGGTTATCTATAGATGTCATTGTGTTGCATAGCACCCCAAAGATAATGCAGAGATGAACATTCTTAAACAACATTAATAATACAGACAAGTATGTGCTTTAAATAATGCAATTAGTACAAGTGGAGCTCACCAAATCTCTTAGTCGGATTTTCCCACGGGGTATCCTGTGCGTGATATCCCAATTAGGTCAATCTGTAGAAATACTGTATGTAGAGGTGTGGGACAAATCCAAGGCAGCAACTGGACTGCAAAACGTCTTTATTGGGAATAGAGGTACACAACATGTTTCGGGCAGCGTCCTTTATCAACTTGACAAAGGGCTCTGCCCAAAACATGTTGTGCTTTAAATAATGTTAAAGTGGGGATCCATCAGTTGTCCATTGCCAATATCCAGGGAAAGACAAGACATTCTATACCCAAAAGAGCTCACAAGCTAAACCTTAGAGAATATTTTAGTGGGAAGGCCAGAAAATATTTTAATATAACAGTTACTTTGCTTGGGAAGATCGTTTTCCAGTTGAAACATGCTTAGATATTGAACAGAATGTTTGGTGGGAATGTGTGATAAAAACAAAATCTGCTTCGGAAGTGTGCGGAAGGTCATTTATGCAAAAGTAAAACTGATGTACTGTAGAAAAGTGTTTGAATAGATTTAAGGACACGTCGATGGTCTGAGGAGGAATCAGAATCTAAGGAAGTTTATATTTAGAAGATAAATTAAGGGTATACAATTTAAGTCAAAGCTTAAACTGTGGATATTTAAAAGCTCATATGTCTTGTTAATTACAAGAGTGACACAAAGGAACATTGCCCTCTGATGTAATGCGTAACCATTGCTTATGGTTTCATTATGTTGTGCCCCGCTGTACAGCTGGAGACAAATGACTGGCTGCTTTGCTTGATGAAGTGCAATACCTTTACTGTGTTGCTATTTTGTGTTATGCTCACAATGCCCCTTTTCCATTGTCGGATTGTAAAGTACACAGCGGAGAATAAAATCTCTGTGGTACAGAGCTCCATTCCTATGAGATAATGATACCTTGTGCCGATAATGTATGAGCAAAACCTGGACCCCTGACTGTGCCGTGACATGCTCTTCAGCAGAAACCGAGCATAAAACAGCAGATTAGAAACTATAATTCCCCACGCAGAGATCTTTTCTTCTGAGAAAGTTTCTGCGGAATGAGGAATAAAAACAGATGCTGGGTACCATTAAAAAGAAGTACACAGGAGTTTCTATATTATTTTAGAATGGAAAGATTGGGTTTGTTTTGGAATTGGCCAGATATGGGATGACTTTGACGTAGTTGGCCAGCTTAAATATATTGCAATATATGGACAAACAATCCCTGTTTTGTTTAAAGGGTAAGGCATTTTTCAGTAGCAGTATGCACAAAATGTCTCTGTCTTAAATATATTGATAATGGGTTGAGTGCAGAGGACTCTTGTATTTGAGTATATGTATTTTGTGGTCACACCCTCATTGCACCCCCGCCTAATGGTTTTAAAAAATAGTGGTGAGCACAACTTTCCCTTGTTTGTTATTGTTTTGGAATGTTGACAATTATCCTGTGCTATGGGAACAGTTTTGCTTCTCAGAGTTTCCCTTGTCGATACAGAAATATGTTACAACGATGGGATACCAGAAGGCCCCATTTTCCTGAGCCATATCGAAAAGTTTTGAGTGGGAACATGCATGATTAAAGGGCAACTAAACCTTAAACCATGACTATTTTTTGTAATGTTTGAAGCTAACGGCTATTAATATGATATTAGCTGAGATTGTATAATGAATAGCATCATGATGAACAATTTTGAACAATGTGAAAAGCAAAGATACATCACCATAGGTTACATACTAAATTGAAGCCCCTCATCCAGGCATAAATCTTGACCTGATTAAGTAAACAGAAGTGAGCTGGCTGCTTAAAGGGATACTGTCATGGGGAAAAAAAATTCTTTCAAAATGAACCAGTTAATAGTGCTGCTCCAGCAGAATTCTGCACTGAAATCCATTTCTCAAAAGAGCAAACAGATTTTTTCTTATTCAATTTTGAAATCTGACATGGGGCTAGACATATTGTCAATTTCTCAGCTGCCCCAAGTCATGTGACTTGTGCTCTGATAAACTTCAATCACTCTTTACTGCTGTACTGCAAGTTGGAGTGATCACCCCCCTCCCTTTTCCCCCCCAGCAGTCAAACAAAAGAACAATGGGAAGGTAACCAGACAGGACAACACTCAACAGTAAAAACCCATGTCTCACTGAGACACATTCAGTTACATTGAGAAGGAAAAACCGCAGCCTGCCAGAAAGCATTTCTCACCTAAAGTGCAGGCACAAGTCACATGACCAGGGGCAGCTGGGAAATTGACAAAATGTCTAGCCCCATGTCAGATTTCAAAATTGAATATAAAAAAATCTGTTTGCTCTTTTGAGAAATGGATTTCAGTGCAGAATTCTGCTGGAGCAGCACTATTAACTGATGCGTTTTGAAAAAAAAATGTTTTCCGATGACAGGATCCCTTTAAGTAGATAGGAGACAGTTAGTAACTGATCATATACAGGTATGGGATCAGTTATCCAGAAACCCGTTATCCATAAAGTTCCAAATTGCGGAAAGTCCCACTCCCATAGTCTCCATTTTATTCAAATAATCCAAATTTTTAAAACCGATTTACTTTTTCTCTGTAATAATAAAACAATACCTTGCATTTGATCCAAACTAAGATATAATTAATCCTTATAAATAACAGAACCAGCCCAACCGAACCAGCTTGTAGTAGGAGAATTATGAAGGTAAAGATCTGTTGCAATAAATCGTTTAAATAGTTATTTCTGTTTCCCACCCGAACCTGCAATGCTCTGTGTGCTCTACTATAAGAATAGAGAGGAGATGCAGACTCAATAAAGAAGATAATACTTAATAAACAAAGGTGGTATTTTAAAATTCTCTGATTACCCTTGACAAAGGCTATAGTGCTGAAACGTTGGGGTGTTCTCATCATTGGCAAGTGTATCTGCTCCCTGTGGTTTGTCCCTTTTTTGCCTTGATCTTGTAACTTGGTAGTATGTATTTATTTGTGCTAATACTGTTGTGCATAATATACCAGTTTGTCTGATGTATATTTGTTTACTATACACTATATAAAAGAGAATTTTAAAATACCACCCTTGTCTATTAAGTATTATCTTCTTTATTGAGTCTGCATCCCCTCTCTATTCTTATATATGGTTTTGGGTAATTGAATGTGGGATTATCCCTCATATTTCTCAAAAAAGAGCTTTTTTCCCTTTCTAATACTGGGAGTGCTCTCCATTAATTTGTATGTGCTCTACTATAAGCTCCATATACTGAACATAGAAACAATATTGTCTCCAACCACCACAGAAACAAGCAAAATACACCTGTTTTATAGAGTCCCTAAAGGACCTGAGAACTGATTTAAACAGATAAGGAAGAAAAATGCGTCAAGAAAATGAGATATCATTCATCAAAGTTTATGTCTTTTCAGCAATCACAAGAAAAGAATCTCAATCATTTTCAGCAGCATCAAGGCAGCCGGAGAGAAGATTACCAGGTCAAGGCTTTCCAACAAATCAGATTTACCATTCAAAAAAAAAAAGTGGCCTCTGACCCTCAAAAAAATAGATGCTCCTGATGATGTGCCCCAAATACCTTTTTCAAGGTCATTAATAAGTGCAGCCTTAAGAAAGATCTGCAAAAGAAAAAAGAATAGGCATCACCGTATGAGTCATTTAAACACTTTTTTTATCTTCAATGTTTTATTTTGCAGAAATGGATATAAATTAAACTGTCGACTGCTTTTACATAATGTGTGCAACTTGGAACTATCTGTAAAATGTCTTATTTAGATGCATTTCCTTTAAAATAGAACGCTCAGAGCAATCCACTCAGAACAATAAAATTGTCAGCAATTGTGAAAACAGAGACTGGGATGAGCCGGCAGCTGTGTTGTACAATCCCTGGGAACCTGCATTAAGCACTGTGTTCCATTTACTTAGTGGTCCAGTTCAAGTTCAAGTTTGTAAATTATTCCCAGGCAGGTGAGAATATAACATTTTCATATACAGAGCATTCTTTAGTTTGGTGTGCTGTACTTGTATGCAAAATATTTAGGATATTTTACCTATTCATGGGTATACAGTAATAGTGATAGTATCATGAATATCATGTATCCTAAAATCTAAACCTATTATGACAAGAATGACTATTGTTAAGTAGTTAAACATGAGCACAAGCCTCATCCTAACTAGCAAGGTTCTCGCACTCTTCAGAATCCACCATGAGGCAGTAACATCTGGCTTCATGATAAATATTTATTTTCAAGATGCAGATGGGCCAGCTTCTACTTGGCCTCTCTCACTGAATTCACAACATATGGCCTCCCTTTGGCTCATTCTCTTACAGACCTGTTGTGAAATATCCTATGGCTCCTGAATGGATACTCAAAAGCATAGAGATGAAAAAAATCAAGGCTTGCCAACCATAATGAAGCTCTGTGTAAATAGTAAGGAAATTTGCCATAGAACGGAGAAGATTGGATCATTCTACTTCCCTATGCATATTTAACACTCTCTTGGCCACCCCCCTTGTGCCAAGGTTACACTCCTTACCATATACCAGGTCCTGAGTCGAATTTGCTAAGTGAAAGGGTACTGGGAATTACCTCTCATGGCAGTGCCTTTCACCTAATGGGATCCGGGAATACACCTGCGGGTGGCTCTATTAGGAAAAACCAATCAAACAACACATGTTTGCAGTATAACACATAACTTTATATAAAATTAAAGGCCAAGTAAATATTTATTCATATAATAATAATGACCCACTACCCTGGGGATATTTGCAGTCCCATCAGGGCACCTCCCATCAGCCACATGTCCCTTTTCCCCAAAGATATTTTACTTTTCCCTGGTAACGCTACCTGCCCAAATACCTCTCCCACTGGACAAAGCTACTTGCTCCCATGTGGCAGGCACATGAACAAAGCCTGTATCTGTATTGGAACACATGCTGCATCCTTTCTTTCTCTACCCTCACTTGGGCACAACTCACCCAGGGATTCATTCAAATGTGTAGGCTCATCCAGAGCTGGAACAGGCATCCACAGCAGTGTTACTACAGCAAGCAAAGCGAAGTTGCGCTACTTTTGGCTAATTTGCATACGGAGGGAAGTTAAAGTTGAATGGCCGTATATGTTGCAGCAAATACATTTTCAGCCTATCACCCTGAAAAATTAAGTCACCAGCGTTTTTTGGGACTTAGAAAAATTTTAAACTATTTTTTGAGGCAATCCTATCTATTCTATTGCACTTTGCCTGGTCTGAGGTGGTAAAGGCAAGTCTGGCGCAAGAGGTAACATTCAGTAAAATCCGCATCTTAGTGAATTTGCGAAGCCTGGCGTAATAGTGCGAAGTAGCGATAGAGTCTCCTTCCCTAGCAAAGTTACGCCAGTGACCGTTAGTAAATCGGCGAATGCACCGAAATAACGTCACGCTAGCGAATCTTCATGTGACTTGTGCCTGCACTTTAGGATGGAATTACTTTCTGGCAGACTGGTATTTCTGCTACTTAATGTAACTGAATCAGTCTCAGTGGGACTTGGCTTTTACTATAAAGTGCTGTTCTTAGATCTTACAGGGAGCTGTTATCTTCTGTTAGGGAGCTGCTATCTCGTTACCTTCCCATTGTTCTGTTGGGGGGGGGGTGATAACACTCCAACTTGCAGTACAGAAGTAAAGAGTGATTGAAGTTTATCAGAGCACAAGTCATATGACTGGAGGCAGCTGGGAAATTGACAATATGTGGAGCCCCATGTCAAATTTCATAATTTAATATAACAAAATTGTTTTGCTCTTTTGAAAAATGGATTTCAGTGCAGAATTCTGCTGGAGCAGCACTATTATCAGATGCGTTTTGAAAAAAACATGTTTTCCCATGAGAGTATCCCTTTAAGGAACAGAGGGGAATTAACCCTCTGGATCCCTACACATACATAGGTCAGCCACAAGTACAGTTACAATAAAATGGATGATATTGTTTTGTGTATTGATGCTATTCTCTTGTGTCCAAAATACACTCCCATACATTCATTCAGTCGGTTCCGATGAATCACATGCAAATGCACCTATTGGTTCAGGGGAACCATGGAGCTACTACCACTCGTGTGACACGCGTGCAGCCTATGTCATTAGATGCAACAGAAATCATGTGCTGAAGTAATTTTAACGCTGAGCTGAATCAGCAATCTAAACGTGCATGTGAAATTGCAGCATGTGTGAATTCACTATGGCTCTACTTATTACATTGTGAGTACAAAACATAGTGATTTCATGTCTGAAATTACCCTTTACACACTGAGGCTGCGTTTAGAAATAACCCCCTATTATTTTACAGTCCTTATTTACCTAGGCCGGTATCCTATTGGCGTTCAACTAATAAGATTATGAAATCTAAAAAATGGATGTAAATTACAGAGGCAGGGTAAAAAAGTAGATGGTTACCAAATGTGCAGTGAGAAACTGGGCACAAAATCACACAAGCATATTTTGACATACCTAAAACTAGCCGTACTGCATCAGCAGACTTTTGTATGGGGCCCTCCCCTGCCAATTATAGATTGGGGCTGCACTGATCTCTTGGATGAGGTCCTTGCCCAGGTTCTAAACACCATCCCACATTGTAGCAATTGCCCAAGCCAGCTTTACTGTCAAAAATAAATGTGTTGTGAGTAGTATCTGATGACCTGCTCAGTAATCAGGGTTTGATGCACTGAATGTCTAGTTTAATCACAAATAGATATTCTATAAGATTTGTCTTGTGGAAGATATTATAACTGAAGTAATTCCACTTCCAGAGGGTGTCTTATGGCAGCTTTGTCTTGGATATTCAATGATGCCTACTGCATGTTGAAAGGTTAGCAGATAGTACCCTTCAACAACATATATTATCTAGCTAATAAGTGTCTGGCGCTCATTATATTTTGATGTGCTAGTCAATTCTCTAATCAGACTTTCAGTCACCCCTCCCTTAAAATGCTACAATCAGCAAAGATTTGGCAACCAGCATGCTTCAAAACTTCCAACCGCATCGCTCAACCGTGTTAAGTGACTTTATATGAAGGCCAGATGTATAGTATATTCAGAATATTGAGCACGAACACCTGGAGCTCAATGCAGCCCATTATTACCATTTATTAAGTCCCAGCTGGTTCTGTGACAGCAACGCTAGCCATTCTGTGTTTGATATGATAGGCACATTCTGCTTTCCGCCTCCAGAACCTGCTCTCATAACTTTGCTTGGTACTCTTCGTGACACTTGAAAACCACCGTTATCGGCTCTGGGATGAATGGAGATGGCTTTACCCATCTGTTACCGCATTTGACTCCTAATGCTTGAACTTTGACTCTCAGTTTCTAAGCTGTACAAGCTAATTTAAAACTAGATAGTATCTGCAACCTCGTCTAACCTCACTGGAGAACTTACAGATGTAGGACATAATAATCAACCCCTTGTTCTTAGATTTTGTACATTGTCCTTCTTCGGAATCCATCTATAGCAGAGGTTCCCAGATTGTGCAGCTGTCCCTTCGTTTGCTTTGGAAATTTCTGAGAAGTGTCTTAAAGGGGATGTAAAGGCAAAAAAAAAAAAATAAAATCCCATTTTTACTTTCTTTAATGAAAAAGTAATAGAAATCCAGTATACTTTAATAAAAAAAATGTGTACTGTTTTTATAATAAACCTGACTGTACGCAGTGAAATTCCCACTTCGTTTTACTGGCTCTGACTGCTGCAGATTGGAAACTTCAGACGGTCCCTAATTGCTCTGCAGGGAAACAATCATACTGTACTTTCAAACGACAGGGTTTGAGCAGCTTTGTTTGTTTCCCTGTAAAGCAGCTGGCGACTGTGTAGAGATTTGTATCCGCAGACCCAGTTCAGTCTGCATATTCTGATTATTAATCAGTCTTGCTGTATCGGCTTCTGGCAGATATTATTTGACTTGTGCTATTTTGATAATTTATGACAATCCCTAAGTTTAGCTTCCAAACTGAAGCCCAGACCACACTGAGCATGTGCGTAGTCTTGGTCTTGCAAAGATGTTTAACACAATTACAAGATGACAGCCCCCTGTGGCTAACTTTGAAAACATAAATCATTTGTTTAATTAGGCTTCTCGTGCAGTAAATTCATGTTTGTATCAATTATACAAAATACAAAATTTTTAGCATTATTCTATTTTAGACTTTAGTTCCCCTTTAAAGAAACGTTCCTGCTTTCTGGAAAGTACGAGACAAATGCACTCTTAGAAGAGAAAATCACCATGCAGTGCTGCTAGTCATTGGAAGCTTGTAATTAAAACTTATTTCTTAGTTTTTACAGTTTTATTTACTTTTATTATGGAAATGCTATACTTGGGGTTTCAACCCCTTAAAGTGTCTGCATTGCCTTTCTGGAATGGAATATTAAAATCCTCAGTTATTTTTGTAGTTTGAACTTTGGATCACTTTAATTGAGCAAATATATCTTAATTTCTATGGTCATGGCATCGGGATTTTGTGTTATTCTATATCTCCTCCAGTGTGCTGGGAAAAGAAGCCAAGAGCCTTTGTTAATCTAGTTTGAAGGGCAACCTCCCAGTGCGCCTAATCGGTGGTGTTCTTGTAACTGGATGTAATTACACAGCGACACAGCCATTCTTTCCTTATGACACTTGAAAATACAAGTGACAAGGGAAGGGAAAATCTACAAAGCTAGGAATGGAGCAGGATGATGGGAAGGGATACACAGAAATAAACTGTGATCTAGAGAAAAAATACTAAACTGTGACTCACAGGAAATCATTTCAGAAAACAGATGGTGTTAATTCTCTTATTAGCACAGTGCAATGAAATAGATACAGCTACAAAGAAAGCTGTGCCTGGCAATGACTTGCCAGTTTAGTATGGATGAATTGGGGGAAGGCAGGAGAATGCACCGTAGGGAGGGACAGGTTGACTGGATGGTTGTAAATGAAGAAAAAAAAAACAATGAAGAATCTTCTTTTACGTTACCAACCAATGAGGTTGTATTTTCTTATACTCATATAACCCTAATTTGGTTAATGTCTCTTTAAATAGCAATTTACTCTTGGCAATCCAGGGGCCCTGAGTCCCTTTTGCGTATGAAAAGTACCGGGAACTGGGAATTACAGCGCAGTGCCTCCACCTAGGGAACACTGAGGAACACACCTCAGGGGGATTTCACTAGGAATAATAAAACACACACACTTTGCAAATGAAAAAAATATAAACTGCAGCAAAACTTGGGCAAACCATGCACTCCTACACTGGGGACCTGTGGGACACTACCTAAATCACTATTAAGTACTTAACTGTTGCTCCAACACAGTCATTTTTAATATCAAAGCCCCAATCCTAAAGAAGGGGTTAATAGCCACACAGTTCAAATGAAATGTCCCTTCCCCAGAGCTCTTATTTCCCAGGTAGCTCTACCATTCCCCAAAAGTACCTCGCCATTTGTAATTTAGCAGCAGCTCCCACGTAGCAGGTAAATACACAAGACCTGTCTTCACTTTGGGGCCCCACGCTTGTATCCGTGCCAGTATCCTCCCTTGGGTGGCTTACTCACCGGGGTGCTCTCAGAGGCAATCACAGTGGAGATTATAGGCAACTCTGCAACAGGATCAATCTCAACAGTGGCACCTTTCTCCTTCTGAGTTTCTAGCAGCTTGGCAGGGGACAGGCTGGGCTCAATCTGTACCTCCACAGATTCCACAGATTTAACAGCTACTCTGTACTTGACAGTCTTACAGCTACTCGTGCTGGCTCTTTTCAGCTCTCTGGGGGACCCCATACATTTGTCTCCAAAGTCAGGCACACCCTCTCTCCCAAGGATGCACTGGGGTGCCCAGTCAATTGGATTGCTCACCAGTTTCTCATACTTTGAGAATGGCTAGAGTGCTAGCCGAAACGTTAGCAGTTTTTTCCTGAATAAACAACGTTATCTTTCTCCACATAAGACCTTTGAGTGCTTGCCAATTTTTGGATACCTAACTCACCATTTGCAGATTGCACCCAGGCACTCTGAACCTTTAAGATGTGTTGTGCCAGCTTCCAGCAGTTATATATTGCTGTTATTGTTGTGCATACTTGCATTTGTGTTTACTAGCACTATGCACCAGAAGGTCCTAAGGTACTTAAGTGTACTTAAAGATGTAAGTAAACCTGAGCAACGGAGCCCTATTTTTCATTAGTGTCCTAGTCGGTTTTACTTTGTCTTTAGGGATGGCTTCTTTAAAAAAATGATTTCCATTTTGATTTTGTTTCTTCAATACGTCCCATCCAGAAGGGGGAAAACTTGCCTCAACAAAGTAATACCCTTCCTGAATCAGATTAACAAATAAGGTTCAGAGTGAATTCAATTTATGTTGCTTATAAAAAGAACTCTTGGAAAAAGCAGCATGCTTTGGGTAACAGGGTAAGCGGGAGAGAAATGGCTACTGATCATGGATCTGCTTTGCCGTATTAAGTGATAGTATCTTCTATAGATTTCCAATGCAGCTAACATGTTTTTGAGTATAGTTACATGCGGAGAACCAACAGTATTAAATTGTTATTTATTGGCTAAACCAACACAAATCAGCTCATTGACAAAACTTCTTTGTTTAGCGGCTTCACAATACAGCAATCTGCAGTTCTGATTTGTTCTGACCCTCAATTTGCCTAAAAGGGTTTGCAGCCTTGAGCAGCAAATGGAGGTTAAAAGAAGGCATTTAATGGCAGATTTATTGAAATTTTTTCAAAGAAAAAAACACAGATGCAGAAATAAAGCACTGAGAAAACTTGTGCAACTATTTTCTTGAGTGCCAGCTTATTTAAGAAAAAAACACCTTTTTTTGATAAAGAGTAAAAATAAAAAGAGTAAAAATAAATAAATAAAGTAATTAAGTAAGTAAGTTGTTAGAGAATATTTCCATTGACTTCTATACAACTGCACCAGCTTTTACTTGCTAAGTTTTTTCTGGTGACTTTTTGTTTTTTTTTCTGACTATTTGAGGTTTCAGAATATAATTGCGTGGTTTTTTTTTTTTTGACCTGAGAAAAACGGCAACTTGATTTTTTGATAAATCAGCCCGCTAAAGGAGAACTAAAGCTTAACAAAGACATAGGCTAGAAATGCTGTACATTATGTTTTGGGCTTCTGTACCAGCCCAAGGCAACCACAGCCCTTTAGCAGTAAAGATTTGTGTCTCCAAAGATGCCCCAGTAGCTCCCCATCTTCTTTTTTGCTGATTCACTGCACATGCTCTGTTCTGCTGTCACTCACTGAGCTTAGAGACCCATACACAATATACAGTACACATAGTACACATAGACTGGTAGAGTCCCTAAACTGGTGGTCAACGTTGGATTGGGGGGCCCGGGTCCCACTGGGGCTGCTGCCTCTGGGCCCCCCATCCCAAAAGTGAAGCACCCTTTGGCCCCCCTCCCCGAGCCCAACCCAGCCCCCCTCTGGCCCCCCAAGCCTACCTTCTTTTTTTATCTTTCATTTGAACCAGGGGCTAGGGAGGGAGGAAGCAGCTTCTACTCAAGGACGGATCTGGGCCGCCAGGGCCCACTGGGTCTTTTTTCTGGTGTTTTTACCAGCCTAGCAAATCATAATACTATGAGTTTGTGCCAGCATGGTTTTATGCGTAATAGATCTTGCCAGACTAACTTAATTTCTTTTTATGAGAATGTAAGTAGACACCTCGATTCTGGGATGGCAGTGGATGTGATTTACTTAGATTTTGCTAAAGCATTTGATACAGTGCCACACAAAAGGTTACTTGTTAAATTAAGGAATGTTGGCCTGGAACATAGTATTTGTACCTGGATAGAGAACTGGCTAAAAGATAGACTGCAAAGAGTGGTGGTAAATGGAACATTTTCTATTTGGACCCGTGTTGTTAGTGGAGTACCGCAGGGCTCTGTACTAGGTCCCTTGCTTTTCAACTTGTTTATTAATGACCTGGAGGTGAGCATTGAAAGTACTGTTTCTATTTTTGCAGATGATACTAAATTGTGCAGAACTATAGGTTCCATGCAGGATGCTGCCACTTTGCAGAGTGATTTGTCTAAACTGGAAAACTGGGCAGCAAACTGGAAAATGAGGTTCAATGTTGATAAATGCAGGTTATGCACTTTGGCAAAAATAATATAAATGCAAGTTATACACTAAATGGCAGTGTGTTGGGAGTTTCCTTAAATGAGAAGGATCTAGGGGTCTTTGTAGATAACACGTTGTCTAATTCTGGGCAGTGTCATTCTGTGGCTACTAAAGCAAATAAAGTTCTGTCTTGCATAAAAAAGGGCATTAACTCAAGGGATGAAAACATAATTATGCCTCTTTATAGGTCCCTGGTAAGGCCTCATCTGGAGTATGCAGTGCAGTTTTGGACTCCAGTCCTTAAGAGGGATATAAATGAGCTGGAGAGAGTGCAGAGACGTGCAACTAAATTGGTTAGAGGGATGGAAGACTTAAATTATGAGGGTAGACTGTCAAGGTTGGGGCTGTTTTCTCTGGAAAAAAGGCGCTTGCGAGGGGACATGATTACACTTTACAAGTACATTAGAGGACATTATAGACAAATAGCAGGGGACCTTTTTACCCATAAAGTGGATCACCGTACCAGAGGCCACCCCTTTAGACTAGAAGAAAAGAACTTTCATTTGAAGCAACGTAGGGGGTTCTTCACAGTCAGGACAGTGAGGTTGTGGAATACACTGCCGGGTGATGTTGTGATGGCTGATTCAGTTAATGCCTTTAAGAATGGCTTGGATGATTTTTTGGACAGACATAATATCAAAGGCTATTGTGATACTAAGCTCTATAGTTAGTATGGGTATATATAATTTAATTAAAAGTAGAGAGGGGTGTATGTATGGATGCTGGGTTTTCATTTGGAGGGGTTGAACTTGATGGACTTTGTCTTTTTTCAACCCAATTTAACTATGTAACTATGTAGTCTGACTCTGCTGTTGGTTGACAAACAGGGCACTGATTCTTTCTGCTCTCCTTGTTGGAGCCTCTGGTTGCTCTGCTAACTACGAAAATGCAACAATAGTTGTGAGTCCCTCCAAAAACAGTCAAGATTATTAAAAAATGCAAAGTTATTTAATAGGACATAGTAGAAAAACCCCACTATGCCATTAGCCTATGAGTAAGTTCCCTAACAGGCATGAAACACATTATGCCGTTTTCTACTACAGTATGTCCTAATAAATAATTTTGCATTTTTTAATAAACTTGACTGTTTTTGGATGGACTCAATTTCGTGGATATGCACCTGTGGACTGGGGTGAACTGTAAGTATTTCCCTCCCCTCATACATAAATACATTTTTGCTTGCATGCATAACTCATTGCAAACTTTTTGATTGTGGTAGTGCACATACTGGCTCCTGGCACCTGTTCTTTCTGTTTTTGCTCTGCTAACTACCCTACCCTAAACCTCGCTCCTTGAAGGAGCTAGAACAGGATTTATTATCACACAAGCTACAGTACTACTAGTTGGGTTTCCTCCAGCACCCCTTCAGCAAGTGGGGTACAAACAGAGAGAACATATGCTTACACCCCCTTTTAAAGAAACATCTGCATCACAAGACATATTCTGCAGAAGCTAGTTTTAAATAAAGTTAATAAAATAAACCTAATTGCAAAACTAATGTCTGCTGCAACAGGATGTTAATATTTTTATAAACCCCTTTTTACAATTAAAATTAAACAATCCCCATTGTGTCTGGGAATCAGGCTCCTCATACATTTATACCCTCTTAGAAAAGGAATCACCCCAGCAGGGGGCACATTAGCTAGGAAATATGCTGCTTATGAAAAAATGCTTATAGATTTGAAACTCAAAAGAGCTTCTTTACCTGTAGAGAGGTTGTATGGGAATTGAGGAGCTAGGGGAGGAGAATGAGCTCTGTGAAACTGTCGGGTGGGCCTAAACTAGGGAGAAATAGAGAGTGCTTTGTGCCTATAATGCATAATACAATGCCCTAAAACCAGGGCTGGGCCAAGGTACTTTGGCACCCTAGGCAAGGGCTTCAATCAGTGCCCCCCCCCCTGTCCTGCATTACCATTTCTCACCTTACCATTATGTTTTTTTTAATAAGAAAGCTTACAACACATTTATGAATGAAACTTGCGCTTTATATAAATATGTAATGTTACATTAAAGGTATTTGTGCCAAATCTGTTCATGTGCCAGAAGCAGCCAAAATATTGCCCCCAAGTCTGTAATTGTGCCAATAGTAGGAGTCAAAATATTGCCCCTAAGTCTGGACCTGTGCAAACAGCAGCAGCCAAAATATTGCCAAAATATTGCCCCCCCCAAAAAAAAGCTGTGCCTGTGCCAACAGCAGCAGCCAAAATATTGCCCCAAGTCTGTACCTGTGCCAACAACAGCAGCCAAAATATTGCCCCATATCTGTACCTGTGCCAGCCAACAGCCAAAATATTGTCCCATATCTGTGTGCCAGCCAACAGCCAAAATATTGCACCATATCTGTACCTGTGCCAGCCAACAGCCAAAATATTGCCCCATATCTGTACCAGTGCCAGCCAACAGCCAAAATATTGTCCCATATCTGTGTGCCAGCCAACAGCCAAAATATTGCACCATATCTGTACCTGTGCCAGCCAACAGCCAAAATATTGCCCCATATCTGTTCCAGCCAAAAGCCAAATATTGCCAACAGCCAAACATTGCCCCCAAATTAGTAGCTGTGCCAGCCAGCAGCCAAATATTGCCACTAAAATATGTGTCAGGCTAGAAACCAACAGCAGCAAGATTATTGCCCCAGATGATCTGTACCTGTGTGTGCCAGCAGGAAGCAGAAAATAAGCCCAGCAGTCGTCTGGATTAGTTTTCAGTCAGTGTGCACAAGTCACTACCAGGCCCTGCTCTCTTCAATCGCCAGGCGCAACACCAACGCCAGCGCCAAGCACCCTGCCTCTCTGTTGCCCACTGCCGTCTCAATGTGGCGTGACGCAGATGACTGCATGCGCCGCTTCCTACAGTGCATGCGCCACAGCACGTTAAGAAGAAGGGCAGCATCAGGCCGGAAACACTAATGCCATCAAGTAAGAGTGAGGTGGGGACTGGAGAGTGCTGCTGGAGCAGACAGATGGCTCCACTATACTAGAGATCACACACAGCCAGGCAATGTAATAAATACAGAAAATTAGACAAAAAATAAAGGTCTATTGAAAAAAAAAACTAAAAAATTCCCATCAAAAGTACACCCCCTTATGATTGCGCCCAAGGCAGGTGCCTACTTTGCCTACCCCTAGTTCTGGCCCTGCCTAAAACTTATACTTGCTATGGTCTCTATATTGATATCCCTGACCCATGGACCTAAGCCTGGGAATCAATTTGCATACAAACATAGGGCTCTTATTGGGGAGTAGGTTGGTCATAGTCACAGCCTGACAACCCTGGCCAATACTAGGGAAATTTTAACCTGGAAATTTCCCCTTTGCTAGCATTATGTGTTATGGGGTCTGATTAAAGTAAAGGTGAACTTTTACTCTCCTACATTTGTAACAAACATACTTAACAATGAACACACCAAGATAGTCAATGGAGATATTTTTTTATATTTTTTTTTTAGAAAAAAATACTAACAAGGGCTCAGCACATTTTAAAATACATGTACAATTTAAAATACATGTCCTTTTAAAATACATGTAGGTAGCCTGGCGATAGAGTCAGCGGCATGGAGGATCTAAATGAGCTTGTAGCTTCTACCTCCACACCTTCCATTTCTTTATTCATCATTTCCTCCGCTCCCACACATGGTTATGAGCACAGCATCTGTCATCTTAATATTCCAATGTGGCACTGGCTTTTGTGGCTCATTTATTGTCAATTCAAGGATAATCTTCAGAAGAAATCACAATATCTAAATACTACATATCTGAACAATATTAAATATCCCGCTTGGTTCTCCCACTGAAATGGCACAACTAAAGGCGCAACACAGTGAATCATCATAAAGTGACTCACTCCCATTGCCTGATCACTCTGCTTGCTCATTGAGCTGGTGTGAAAATACATTTCCTTAATGAAACAGAATAACTTAATTAAATAAAATAACTTCATGAGACCAATTATTACATCCTAACAATGATCCCAGCAATGCCATACTTAATGTACTCACTAAACTGTTCCTGGGATATTATTAGATTGTACTGAAATGAAGCAGTAACTGAATAGCTATTCCCCAGATAGGATTGTGATTATGTAACTAGTCATAATAATGATTTAATACAATGTATAACATTCAGTTCCATAAAATCAATTCAAGGGTTCTCTTAAATATGGGGCAACCTCTTTGGTGGTAAATATCAACTAAACCTGAAACCTATTTCTCACAGCAAAAGTACAGACTAATTAACACAAATTAAAATGTATTTTTTATTATTTTTAATAATAATAATGTAGACCTTACTAGGGATGTAGCGAACCGCCGCCAATGTGTTCGCGAACGCCGTTCGCGAACACCGGCAAAATTTGCGAACAGTTCGCGAACAGTTCGCGAACTTCGAACATCCGAAAATCGTTCGATTCGAACGATCGAAGGATTTTAATCGTTCGATCGAACGATTTTCGTTCGAATCGAACGATCGAAGTCATTGGATCGAATGATTTCATTCAATCCAATGGCTTCGATCGTTCGATTCGAACGAAAATCCTTCGATTTTAGCGATCGAATGGTCGAATGGTCGAACGATTTTGACGCGAACGCCTATTGGCGAACGTCGCGCGACGTTCGCGAACTTGCGGCGACGCGAACAGCCGATGTTCGCGCGAACAAGTTCGCCGGCGAACAGTCCGCGACATCCCTAGACCTTACAAAACATTCTTTCTTTAAATACATAAACTACTGGTGCCTAACTTAGAAATAATACTATATGCATGCAATAGATGGATCTGTCTGACACTTGGGGCAGATTTATCAAAGGTCGAAGTTAAAAAAAAATTCGATCTCCCAAACTCCCCCAATTGCCTCCATACAGGTTCTAGTAAGTCCCCTTTGGGCTAAAGCAGCATTTTGGCAGCTTTTAGTTGGGGAATGGTCGAAGTTTTAAAGAGACAGTACTTCGACCTTTGAATTTCGACTTTTTTTTCAACTTTGAATCAAATTTGGACTATTCGATGGTCGAAGTAGCCAAAAATTACTTCGAAATTCAAAGTTTTTAACTTCGAACCATCACTTCGACCTTGGAGTCAGACAATAAGGGGCATATTTACTACGTTCGAGTGAAGGATTAGAATAAAAAAAAATTTGAATTTCGAAGGTTTTTTTTGGCTACTTCAACCATCGAATTGGCTTCTTCGACCTTCGACTACGACTTCGAATTGAACGATTCAAACTAAAACCTACCGGGCATCAATGTAAGCCTATGGGGAAGGTCCTATAGGCTTTCTAGCCAATTTGGTATCGAAGGAAAATCGTTTGATCGATTAAAATCCTTCGACTTCGATATTCGAATGTATTCACAGCGAATTTGCACCTGGCAAATTAATTAACCCATCACTAATTAAAAGTTATCATATTGTTAACACATTCTTATTTCTGAGAACTATATGTGAGCCACATTCAATTGTAAAAAGAGTTGTGGAGCAACACAAGCATGGAAAAGTCAATGGGACTGACAAAAATGGGCTGTGATTGGCTATTTGGTAGCCCCTATATGCACTGGCAGCCTATAAGAGTCTCTATTTGACATTACATCTAGTTTTTATGCAATTAAAACTTGCCTCCTACACTATGAAGTAGTCGGGACAAATATAGTGAGATATAATACAGTGCTGCGCAATATGTTGGCGCTATATAAATACATGTTAATAATAATAATAATAATATAACATTGAAGTAGTTGATATAGAATGATCAATCCGATGTATCAAATTGTTTAACCACGCATGGATTCAAAGCAAAAGTCTGCATTTGGCCATTGGTGGATTTTTAGCTAAACTGCAACAAAAATTTGCAGAGAAAAAAATGCTCATTCTCTTCAATGCATTTGAGACAAAACTTGAAAAAACTGACGTAATGCAAATGGAGTGAGAAAAAAAGTATATTTTGCTACAAAAAAAGGGACAAATATGTCCACCTATGCCAGCTTCCATCCAGTCTATAAAGCTTATACTTTGGCAATGTTCTAATACAGTAATATCAGAGTTAATGTGGTTGGCAGATAGATTGATATTGCACGTAAAGAATTAACCAGAGAAACAACACAGCCGACTCCTCTTCATGCTACTGCAGAGCTGCCTATGTACAGCAATTTCTGTTTTCCAAAGGTTACATTGTGTTCACTAGATAATATACTTGTACAATTGCTTCCCCAGAGGAGCATGAGCCTCAGCAAGCAGTTTTATTAGAGCCATCAACTAAAGCTGCTGTGGCCACAATCACACAGATGACCACCATTCGACCTAGCGAGCAACAGAGCACTTACTGACCAGGGATGTAACTATTGAGGAACAAACCTTTTTGACTGCTAGAGGTAAGGGTAAAGTGGGGCTTTTCTGATTAGCAGTTTCAGAATATGTTGATGAAAAATTTATTTTTTCCCAAAGGTTATGAGACTCTTAAATGATGTTGCTGGGGTGGCCAGTAGATTTTGTTTATATTATCCTCTGTTATTGTCCATACCAAAATGTTTTTGCAAAGCATTATACTATAGTAAAGCAAAGAATTTGCTAAAAATAATTAGCTGTATTCTTTGGACAAAATGGTTCTTCCACCCTAGAATGCTTAGTTCAGTGGATATAGGATATAATAAATGTAGCCTATTGCACTTTGCACCCACATTTTTTAAAGGGGTTGTTCACCTTTAAATCAACTTTTACTATGATGTAGAGGGTGAAACTCTGAGATCATTTGCAATTGCTTTTCATTTTTTATTATTTGTGGTTTTAGCTATTCAGCAGCTCTCCAACTTGTAATTTCATGGTCCAAATTACCCCAGCAATCATGAATTGATTTGAATAAGAGACTGGAATATAATTAGGATGTTGCCCAAATAAACACACAAGTAATAAAAAGTAGCAATAACAGTACATTTGTAGTGTTACAGAGCATTTGTTTTTAGATGGGGTCAGTGACCCCCATTTAAAAGCTGGAAAGAGTCAGAAGTCAAAGGCAGATAATAAAAAAACTATAAAAAAATAAATAATGAAGACCAATTGAAAAGTTGCTTAGAAATCGGCATTCTATAACATACAAGTATGGGACCGATTATCCAGAATGCTCGGGACCTGGGATTTTCCGGATAACGGGTCTTTCCATAATTTGAAACTTCACACCTTAAAGTGGACCTGTCACCCAGACACAAAAAGCTGTATAATAAAAGTCCTTTTCAAATAAAACATGAAATACAATTACAATTTTTTATTAAAGCATTCATAGCTGTTGTAAGCTCATTTAAAAATCTCAGCTGTCAATCAAATATTGTCTGCCCCTCCTCTATGCCTTAGGCAGATAATTACTTTCACTTTCCATTCAGCATTTCCTAGATGTCATTGCTCTCCCTACGTTCTCCCGTTCTCTTCACCGTTTAATTGTGTAGCCAGGGCATGGGGATGGACATCAGGGCCCCCATTCTGGTGCAGAAACAGAAAATCATGTAAACATTAAATAACCCCAATAAAATGGTTTTGCATCCAATAAGGATTAATTATATCTTAGTTGGGATCAAGTACAAAGTACTGTTTTATTACTACAGAGAAAAAGGAAATCATTTTTAAAAATTTAGATTATTTGATTATAACCGAGACTAAGGGAAATGGCCTTTCCTTATTCAGAACTTTCTGGATAACGGGTTTCCGGATAACGGATCCCATACCTGTACTAAAAGTTAACGTAAAGGTGAACCACCCCTTTAAAGCAGCAGGGTGAATCTGAATGCCTTCTTTCCAAATGATGAAAACACGATTCCCTGTCCTGTGCATGAATCCCAAATTGCAGACACAATGGTTTTTTCATTCCAAGGTGATTAATCCATTAAGATAGGAAGTGATTCTGCATGCAGCCTTAACATGGTACATGACTCTATAGCAGTAAAAAGTATTGCCACAAAAAGTTAATAAGTCATGGGGTCATTATAGCTAAAATAAAGTGTATTGGCGAGCGCAAGATAAAACTCATATCTGTGATCATCATTTCTACAGTAAGGGGCAGCTTTATCAAGGGTCGAATTTCGAATAAAAAGAACTTCGAAATTCATATAAAATTGATCAACCGAAATTAAAAAAGCAAATTTTTTTTCGGGTGAATAGGCCGTTTTTTGTTCGAATCGTACATCGTATTCGATCAAATTCGATTTGAAGTTTTTTCTAAAAAAAACTTGGATTTTTCAAAGTGCACCAATTGACTTCAAATAGGTTCTAGGAGGTCCACCATAGGCTAAAACAGCAATTCGGCAGGTTTTAAATGGCGATTGGTCAAAGTCGAATTTTTACATATGATAAATTTCGATTTTCAATTTTTTTTCAAATTTGAATTGAATATGGACTATTCCCTAGTTGAAATACACAAAGAATAGCTTAAAACTCAATTTTTTTTAATTCAAATTTTTGCTTTGAAACTTGATAAATCTGCCCCTAAAACACTTATAACAGAAAGACATCAAGCAAGCTTGCTTAGCCAATATGAACAGAGCAAACTGGCTGCTATCGAACACAGTCTTCTTAATAGCCAATGAATGTGAAATCTAACCCAGGTCCAAACCCATGTGTTCAAGATAAGCCTTAGTTACAACCTTTCCCAAAGTATAATGTGTAGGTCAAAGGCATGTGTTGTCATGCAGCAGGTATTAAAACATGAATAGTCCTAACAGTGGTATGATACTCCTGTACTAGGCTCCATACGATAATAATGGTGGCTAACACATTGCTGCCCTCTAGGGTCTTTTATTTATTAAAGTAAAATTTTGTTCTGGTTAAACTTTTAATGGGGAAAATCACATTTTTTTCATAGGAAAAAAACAAAATTTTTTGGGGATTTATTACACTCCGATGGTGTTAAAAGTCTGAATAAAACAGTACTCCAACTTAGACCTCATGTAGAAGTCAATGGCAGATGTCCAGCTGACATTTTGAAGATATTCTGATGATGATCTCCGCTGGGTTTAGTACAATAATCTAAAGATTTTGTGATATTTGGGCAATAATCCTGTGTGGTTCCCAACATTCCTTGGGTCACAGACTATTTTCCTGAGGCAGTGTGAGAACCTTGCCTCAGGCGGCAGCTAGCTGCCAGTTACAAGGGTGACAAAAAGCAGCCTCTTGTATTTTTAAGAGCTGAATTTCCTTGTTTTCACATGAAAATTCTGCTCTGCTAGTGGATTGAGCACAATAGCGCTCTCTGCATTAGCGGAGCTGAATTTCCAGGTTAAAACCAGGAAATTCAGCTCTCTTTGACCCGCTCTGAGGCTGATTTTTGAGCACGGATCTGGAGGGGGGAGACATCTGAGCTGCTGCCACAGGCCCCAGCAGCCAAACAATCGCCCCTGTTTGATCAGTCAGATCCTCTTTTCCTGGCTAAGTCTTCTTACTTCAGTCACTGTGCTAATTAATCCCAGGAACAGTTACAAACATCTGCAGTCTTGTGGAAAACTTTATCTAGTAAAATTGGACCTCTGTGGTTTGCATACTCATGAAAATACAATCTCAGACATTAATCATATGTTATGATTTTGAACTTTTAAATGGGAAAATCACCATTTTTTCATAGAAAAAAACTAAAAAAGTACTCCAACTTAGAGGTGCCGAGTTCATGTAGAAGTCAATGGCAGATGTCCAGTTCACATTTTGAAGATATCCTGATCTCCGCTGGGTTTAGTACAATAATCTGAATATTTGGGGGTTTTTGGGCAATAATCTGAAAAAATCGGACTTTTTAGACGTTAAATCTGAAAAAAAAAATTGCTGATGGTGGAAAGGAGACAAAAACAAAATACGTTTTGCGTAATCTCTTCTTCTTTTTTTCTTCTTCTCAAATTCTAAGACCTATGGCACATAGATATTTTGCCCACCACTGTCCGCTGCTAGAAAGATCATTTGAATGGTTTTAAGTAGAGGTTCCTCTATCACTAATCTGTATGACACAGAACATCTGATTTTATAAAATTAGCAGCAGTAACGGGTGGAGAAGAACATTTTTACAGCTTTTGGTCAAAATTATCCATATGCCATAGGCCTTAATATTACTCCTTGTTTTTCAGGCAAACATACAAACTGTATTTTTGAGGAAATTGTACTTTTATGTTGTGTAATTGCTGTTTTTTTCACCCTGCAACTCATTGGAACTCTTAATCAAGGAATCAAAGGGTTTTAAAGATAAACAGAGGAGATAGAGCTGTTAGATCTGACCCAGCAATTTAAGTCATGCCTTATCTGCAACAACCACACTGTCTACCTAGTACTTGCCCAATAATCAGCCCCAGCAGGACTCTACTCTTCTTGTGTTGTGTAAATATCAATGGCACAATTTTACTAGGTGGCTGCAATAGTATCTCAGCATAGTTACATAGTCATAGTCAAGGGTGCCCAAAATGTAGATCAGGATCTACCAGTAGACCTTTAGCTGGTCATCAGTTGATCTCAAGACACTTTCAACCGCTTGACTAAATTTCCTTGTTTCATTGTTTTCATTCAGATATTTGCTAAGTTAAAGTAACATAAGAAAATGTAGCTTGTTATATATCGTAATATACATTTTCTCATACATTATTATCATATTTAACTAATATATACCATGGAACAGAAAGATGAGAATGTTTTTATGAATGCACATTATAATGAGATAACAACACTAAAAAGAGAGCCCTCAACAGTAAGTGTGGGTGCTCTTGCTATAGAAGGTCTTTAACAATAAAAATAGTGTTTGGTTTTGTTATACAGTGCTGCAATAAGTAGGTACTGGAGTCTGCGTTTCAATAAACTGTCCTAAGTCATAATAACAATGTTATTTGCCCTCTTAAACATCGTATAAAGGCTGTTTCACAACTCGCCGATGCGCAGACACTAATTTATGTCCACTTGTATCTGTTACCTTTCAGCATCGCTGGCACCTTGTAGAAATGGATGAGACAATTTATTTCTCCCCCCCAAATAACCATGAGTTTTTGATCACTATCATTTATTGCCTGGATATGACTCTCTGCAAAGAGCTTTCTAACAGTGCTCCGAGGCAAAGTGCACAAATACATAAGTGCATTAATGAACTCATTTCTTGACCTTTTGTTTGGCTTGCCAGGAGCGTGGAAGAGGGATACCATGTAATTGACTCCTTTTGATTACCCGCTATCTCTGGCAGGGATCTAATACTCTTCTGTCTAATCCAGATCTCTCCTTACTGTCTCATCTTCTTTCCTCTGGAGGCTTTCAGCACGCTGACCAAGAACCCATTTCACCTTAATTAGCAGGGCAGGGAAATATCTACAGTACGGACCTGGGGATTTCACCCATCACATGTCCTGCTGAAATCTCATAATCAACCTCTTAAATCAATTTCTGCTTGTCTCAAATTAAAATTACCCCACTCTGCAAACAAGCCCAGAGAATTGACAGTGAATCTATAATTTAATTAACCGAGTTTTCATTTTCTCTAAAGGCTCTTTGTCAGATGATGATTACTAGGTGCAAACAGTCTCACACTGCAGAGGTTTTATATTGGGCTGAGAATAGTACTTTCCATTGCTAGCTATGAAATGCAGAAAGCATCATTTACTTATTAAGAATATCTTCAACTTTGGTGCCAAAGGAAAGAAAAAGGAGTATTTTTTTGGCTAAAACGTTTCATTTTCCTAATGACAAGCTTTCATATCAATACAGTATATCCTAATTGTTTCTTTTATTTTAATTAATTTGACTTTCAGCCAATCTGCACCTTTTAGTTTGCTGTTAAGTTCTGGGAAGATGGAATGAAAAGTTAACTAAAATTAAGCAGTTGGCCCTGCTTTTCTATTCTTTTCAACTTCAACTGCTTGTTGATCTAGAATAACGTAAAAAAATGACATCTCAGAAGCCTCTCCAACCTAAATATTTTTTTTATGCGTTAACTTCATTTTCAGTCCTTGCCTATTCCTTTTCCAATATGTGAAGAAACCATTGCCTGCTTGCCAAGTATTGCAGAATTCTATAAATCAATAGATCATAAAAAGGCTTAAAAAAAAGAGAAAAGAAAAGGTTTAAAGATCCAGCACGAACTTCCTGAAAAACACACCTGGTCCCTAATGATCATTTCACCTTGACCTGGTTCAGAGGTGATTTGTATGATTTTTAATTCATGTGATAAAATTCATGAGATTCATTCCATTTTCTCATGTGATAAACAGTGAGATAAAATGTTCTCATTGTATTGCATCTGGCTGTATTGGAAAATCTGAAATTGAATTAGGAGATAAGCTTTTCTCATCAAATTGAATCTGTCCCCCGAAAAAAGTTTCCTTCTCAAACCGAATCTAACGTATACGTTTTCATGTGATAAACCATAAAATAATGTTTTCTTATTGATTTGAATCTCTCTTTGTTATAAACAGATACGTTTTTTTTTTCTCATTGAATTGCATCTGGCCATGGGATAACCTGGAATTGAATAAGGAGACAAGTCTTCCTCATCTGACTGAATCTGCCCAAAGTATGGCTATCAACCAAATGTATATACATTCATAAACCTTCTTCAAGTTAATCCAAAATTTAAGGAAAAAGTCGTTAGAATGAAAAGCTTTGACTGTAGTGTCATCATTTCACCTGTTCCTGATGACTCTAGATTTAAATCAAGTCCTTGTAAATGAGCAAATACAGGAACCCAGAGCCGGGCCAGGCCAGCCAGGCGCCCTAGGCAACCTGTCTGGCCCAGCGCTAGCTAAGCGTGCACATTCGCAAATTGGCACTCATGCGCACTGTTTTACACTTGCACGTGCATGCGCACAATGGTTCGGTCTCGAGCGTGCAATACGCAAAAATGGAGCGTGCTAGTGCACGCATTCGCAAAAACGGAGCATGAGCATGCATAGGAGCGCAAAAGATGGTAAAAATGCAGCAACAGTCAGGGAGAGAGTGCCCTCGGCATGTGCCTACTCTGCCTACCCCTAGTTCCGGCCCTGCAGGAACCCTACTTCCAATCCCAGCACAACATAGATATTTTCATAATCTGCAACCCCTCATTCATTAAATGGATTTGCTGAGGCAATGATGAGTTGGAATTGTTAACTAGGTCTTACTTAATAGGTAATGTATAATATAAGTATAATATCGTATAATTAAGGTTCTGATGTTTTTAATCATTTTTAAGATTTTTTTTTCTTTTGTGATAATGGATAAGAGGTGATTTTAGGAAGTGCTAGATTATGCAATAGTAGGAATTTAAACTGCATATAATTAAGCATGCCCAACGTTCCTCTCTTTTTATTGACATTTGGAGAAAAAACATCCACTTGTGATACTTCTTGAAGATTTTCTGCAAAGTGTAACACTCAGGGGCAGATTTATCAAGGGTCGAAGTAAAACTTCGAAGTAAAAAAATTTGAAATTCGAGCTATTTTTGTTTACTTTGACTATCGAATAGACCAAAATTCGATTATTCGAATATCAAATTTACCATACAATTGCTGTTTTAGCCTATGTTTGACCTCCTAGTACCTATTTGGAGTCAATTGGTGGACTTTGAGAAATCAAAGGGTTTTTTTGAAAATACTTTGAATCGAATTCGATGGAATAAGATGTTACTTTGATTCAAACGATTCGAATACAACCTATTGTCCAGCAGAAAAAATACTTTGATTGTTTTAATAAATTTGGATTGGTCTTTTTTTCTTCTAATTTCAAAGTTATGGGAGTTGAAAAAAACTCCCATTACTTCGAAATTCGACCCTTGATAAATCTTCCTCTCAGTATAAATGTTGGTAAATGAGGTTGAATGGCTGGAGACAACTACTATTTGCATATTACTCATGTACTTGCTACAATAAAGATTATCTGATGTGTCTGATCTCTTTTCCTGGGCAGAGCAACATCAGAAGAAATCTGGGATTTCCTTCTGAACTTATTTTCATCATCTGTCGTAAGAACTGACCAGCAGCTGGCATTTCATATACAAACAGTTAAATAGCTTTGGAACAGAAGAAAAAAAATGTAAAGGTAAATTACAAAAAATGTTTTATACTGTTCTACCCCTTTAGTTTTTCATGTAGTGGGGAGCAGAGGCATGGGTTCCTCTACATTTGAGCATTGACGATTTTTTTAAATGTAGACCCCACTGCTTGATATCACTTGATGAAACTTAATCAGTTCAGAGGAAATAACTAGTGATGGGCGAATAAATTCGCCTGGCACGTATTCGCGACGAATTCCCGCATTTTGCTGCCAGCGAATACATTTGCAAATCTCCCGTGAAAATTCGCCGGTGAAAATTTGCCAGCGTCAATTTCCGATTTTCAAGAAAAACATTCAAATTGCTCAATTTTATAGTGAAAGAGTTCGAATTGCTTGATTTCTCCGTGAAAACATTCAATTTGCTCAATTTTTTCGTGAAAATGTTCGAATTGCTCGAGTTTTCCGTGAAAATGTTCGAATTGCCCGATTTTTTCATGAACTTTCTGAGTTTCCCTGTTTTACAAATTTTGCGGGAAATTCGCTAATTTTTCGGCTAAACAGGAGAGATTCGCCCATCACTAGAAATAACGGCACATAAATATAGGGTGTGTTTTGTTCTGTGTCACATCCACAGCAAGGAAAGGCCATATACCCAATTATTGCTGCTGCTCTTTCCAAAGCTCACAGACACATTGGTTTTAATCTGTGTAAAATCTTGAAATCCCAGGGCACCTTTTCTAATTAAATAATAATCAATGAACCATCTTTACTGTTTCATCTTTAAATGTAGAGAACCTTAAAGGAAAGGCTTGTCGCCAAAGATTAATAATAGTACCCTCTAAGATTCATAATATGAAAAACACTTGCTTAGTAGTTCATTAATCCTACTGTATTTTTTCTGGAACTGTGCCCCTACTGTACCCTTAATACCTGCACTGCTAGAAAACAATCAACCCTGAGGATGATCTACAAATGTGAGGACAGAGACTGAGTCCTGGAAAACAAGTTTGGTCTTCAGCATTTACCTTTCAAAGCCCTTACTGCTACAAATAATACATTTTTCCAAAAAGTGTGTCCTGAGTGGTCATTCTCTTTTTTTCTCTATTGCACGTTAATAGGTAGCACTTTGCAAAGGTAGACAACCACCTTTTCCCTTTGCTTGCCTTATTAAATGAAGTTTGTCACAATGTCACCAACCCATGATACGGGAGGGGGAATGATGCACAAAATAAGAAAATTCTGATTGCACAGATATCCTAACTGGAGTTACACAAGGACCCAAAGGAGATAGACAGACAGAAGATGCCTACATGCCTAGTGCCCTGTGCCATTGCACCCTAGACACCCAGAGCCAATTCTTATAAGGAAGCCGTCTGAGGCAGCTCCTCAAATGCCGCCCCCTGGCTATCAGGAACAATAGTGTGAAGAGCGCAATTGCACTCTATCACTCTAGTAAAGCCGAATTTCCAGTTTCAAAACCGGAAATTCGGCTCTTAAAGGTACAAGGAGCTTTTTTACTGCCCCTGGAAACCTACCTGGCACTGCCGCTTGAGGCAAGTTGCTCAACTTGCCTCATTGTTGGAGCGCCCCTGCACTCACCTCTTTTGCTTACCACTAGTTCCACCCCTGGTTGATACTTGGAAACCCTGGAGTTACCACCATTCTGAACAGAGCGGTAATTCTAGGGTTCCCAAAATGCGTCAATAGGGATGCAAAATGAAGCCTTCTGAAATCAGAAGGTATTAACTTTTCTCATGTCATACACGCATCACAGATTAGATACCAAAATAAGAGTTTTATTCCTCCAATAAGGCATCATAGGCAGAGACATGCAAATCACTCCTTTATGCCCCTTTGGCCAACTATGCATCCAGAACCTCAGGTTTATGCACAGATACAGCCTAATGGTTCAGATCCATATATCCAAACCTGCAGACAGCCTGTTTCGATCTTGTTAGATCTCATCAATGCAAGATATTGGAACACGGCTTCTGAGGGGGTAGGACTTGGAGAGTAGCGAAATGGGAAACCTGGTTAGTCAATAGGCGTAGCCGACTTCCACCAAAAGAATCAGACCAAAAATGTTGTTTTAACACTGCACAGAATTGATGCAACTGACGCAATATTAGCCTCAATATGCATGCACAATGGCATTTATTTGTTGCTCAAGGTGCGACTCCCTATGTGCCCACACTGGACTTCTTTGGAAAACGCTATATTGGGGTTTAAAAAAAAATATGACAATTTGCATCCAAAAATGTCATTTTGCAAACTGCACCATTTTCACACACAATTCTTTGTGCACACGGCCTAAAGAGAACATTGATCCCACTTGCAGGGCACCCTTTCATTGCATTACTTATCTCTCTGTGGCGCAAATTCACTAAGCGCCGAAGCGCCGAATGCTAGCGTTAATTCGCTAGCGTCTGGCATTTTCAGTACTTCGCAAATTCACTAACGAACGCTGGCGTAAATTCGCTAGTGTTACTTCGCACACTTACGCCAGGCGAATTTTCGCTAGCGATGTAACTACGCAAATTCACTAACTTGCGCAGTGTACTGAACGCTACCTTTTACGCTAGACTTCCTTCGCCACCTCAGACCTGGCGAAGCGCAATAGAGTAGCTAGGGATTGTTTCCAAAAAAGTCAAATTTTTTTCTAAGTCCCAAAAAACGCTGGCGTGTTTTCTACATGATGGGTGATAGGCTGAAAAAGATCGAAAAATCTTTTGGGGCTCCCCTCCTTCCCCCCTACATTTCCTGACTCATGGCAACTTACCTAGACAGTGGGCACATGTGTAGTTCAAAATAAAATTTATATTTGGTGATTTGAAGGTTTTCTAGGCATTTGTAGTGCAGATACGTATTCCTCCATTGAAATTTGAATTTTGCGCCGTATGCAAATTAACCATCGCTAGCGAAACTTCGCTTCGCTTGGCGAATTAACGCAGCGCAACTTCGCAAACTAACGCTACCCCTGTCCGCAACTTCGGATTTTAGTGAATTTGCAGAGCGCTGGCGAAAATACGCCTGGCGAAGTGCGGCGAAGTTGCACCTGGCGCAACTTCGCATCTTAGTCAATTTGCCCTGTGCATCAATATGGTGGACCCAGAGGAATGTTATTATTGGCGTATGGCCTGTTAGAAAAGGAGTGACAGGAATAAGTAAATATTCCAACTAAATAATTAAGTTCATACTGTCCTACTAAAATATTTCAATTGTATTTGCTAGAGTTCTCAGACCTGACATCTATTTGTATATTTCACTTATTTTTAAAAGAAGTTAATAAAGATAAACTAGAGATATGCCTTTATTGTTTACTCAGGCTCTGTTGTTAATTTATTTTCCTGCTTCCCCTTGGGCTTCGGTTCTGTGCCCCGTACAGACCAGCCTGTGCCATTGTGGGTTTTGCACAAATGTTCATTCCAAAAGCTCGGTCCCCTCTCAGCAGTTGCCATGGCAACTATCTCCTGCACTGGCTTCTGGGTAGCGTTCATTTAAACCTGAACAATACACCCACTATAAAGATACAAAGTGAAAATTTAAAAAGCCGTGCGTGGGATTCCAACACAACAACAAACGCAGGAGATTTGTGCGACTTCTTCAAGGGAGAAAGCCTTTGATGGTGTCTGTCAGGATTCTAGTAACACGAGGAAGTCTCATTAACTCATTAGGAACAACATAAACACTTTTGTACATGCGGGAAAAGGAAATTTATTTATGGAAGAACTCCCTTCTTCTGCCAGGGAAAGGCATACAGACCTGCACAGCAAGACTTAGATTAAAGGCAATTACAGTCAATAGAATTGCTTCATTGGAAGATCTCTGTATAATCTAAGCAATTAGAATTAAAGCAATAACCCTTTATGTAATGATATGTGTTTAGAGACAGAGTAACTAATCCCCTCCTGCTCTTTCTGTTATGTCCTATTAAGGGTAATGACACTCAGGACACCTGGTTACCTGTGGTAAATTAAAGTTACATAGTTAAATAGTTAACTTGGATTTAAAAAAGATCAAAGTTCATCAAGTTCAAACCCAAATGAAACCCAGTGTCTGTACATACATACACTCACACTGACCCTTCCATACACTCACATAAACTATACTGTATATACCAATATCTATACTAATTGTAGCTTTTATTATCACAACAGCCTTGGATATTTGGAATTTGCTGATCACTAACGGACGCTGGTGTCAATTCGCTAGTGTTACTTCGCACCCTTACACCTGACGAATTTGCGCAACGGACGTAACTACGCAAATTCACTGATGCGCTAATTATTCTGAACGCTACCTTTTACGCCAGACTTCCTTCGCCACCTCAGACCAGGCGAAGTGCAATAAAGTAGATAGGGCTTGCTTTAAAAAAAGTTAAACATTTTTTCGAAGTCCCAAAAAACACTGGCGTTTTTTCATTTTTTATGGGTGATAGGCTTAAAAAGATCAAAAATTTTTTGGGGCTACCCTCCTTCCCCCCTACATTTTCTAACTCATGGCACCTTAAAGTGGACCTGTCACCCAGACACAAAAATCTGTATAATAAAAGTCCTTTTCAAATTAAACATGAAATCCAATTTCTATTTTTTATTAAAGCATTCATAGCTGTTGTAAGCTCATTTAAATATCTTCGCTGTCAATCAAATGTTGTCTGCCCCTCCTCTATGCCAATGGCATAGAGGCGGGGCAGACAATTACTTTCACTTTCCATTCAGCACTCCCTAGATGTCACTGCTCTCCCCACATTCCCTCGTTCTCTTAACCATTTAATTGTGTAACCAGGGCATGGAAATGAACATTGGGTCCCCCATTCAGGTGCACAAACAAGATTCTGAGATGATACAAGGTTTTTCTTAATAACAGTGTCCACAAAATGGCTCCTGCCTACTTGCTATAATTTTGAAATCCCAGACTGAAGGAAACAAGATTCAAATAATTTATATAGTGTAAATTTTGCTTGACTAATGTGATAAAATAGGATTTTGAATAATTTCTTTGGGTGACGGGTCCCCTTTAACTATACAGTGGGCACATGTGTAGGGCAAAATAAACATTTTATTTGCTGTTTTGGAGGTTTCCCAGGCATTTGTAGTGCTGCAACATATACCTCCATTGTAACTTCAATTTGGCGATGTATGCAAATTAACCATCGCTAGCGTAACTTTGCTTTGCTTGGCGAATTAACGCTAGCGCAACTTCGCAACCTTACGCTTCCCCTGAGCGCAACTTTGGATATTGGCGAAAATATGCCTGGCGAAGTGCGGAGAAGCGCAGCAAAGCAGATGCTGGCGCAACAACGAATCTTAGTGAATGTCCCACTTGGTCTCTGCACTCTCTCCAGCTCATTTATATCCCTCTTAAGGACTGGAGTCCAAAACTGCACTGCATACTCCAGATGAGGCCTCACCAGGGACCTATAAAGAGGTTGTTAGTTGTGGAGGCAAATCGAAAGTGCTTTGGGGGGTAAATGTAATCAAATTGTCAAATGGCTAAGAAATGCATCAATAAGGATTAAACTGTCATAATAATAAAATATAGTTAATATTATTCTTCACATTCAATTTTTTACATTGCACATTTTTATTGTGCACAGCATATTTTTCATGACCTGCTTAAAATTGGTGTAGTTTTGTGGTTCAAACATAACAACTTTTTCAGTAGGAAATGTAATTATATAAGCTCTGCACTGGTGCAAATATTCAGTTTTGTCTGCCACTGCTACAGGCAGGGTTGGACTGTTGACCCAGGCCCCATCCCTGCCAGCAACTTAGGCCTCCAACCCATAAGAAGGCAACACCAATAAAAGAACTTAAGTAATTATTTAAATCGATCTTTTCTCACACATAGAAAGAAAGTGTGACAAACGGTGGTGAAAGTTATTGCTTTTCTGTTCTCTCCGGGGAATTCAGTTCATTATACAGAATGTTTTTCCCTCCTTGCATACGGTATTTTGTTTTCTCTAGTTGCAACCTGGATATGCCATGGCATTTGGTGGTGATGACAAGGGACCTCATTTACTTTCAGTGGGTAAAGTATAAAGTGTAAAGATCAGAGTGGTTCACTACAATTTTTACCATTTGGATTTTAGCAGCTTTTACCCACTGATTGCCTATTTCCTATTCCCTACTTTCAGTTTCTGCTCAATGTTTCTGTATCACAAATTTATGACCTAGCGTACCCGGCCAGCATAGTTTCTTAGGGGGTTCTTTACTAAAACTCAACTTTTTTCTCACTCTGTTTAAAAAAATCCTAACAAACCTCCAATATTGGTGCAAATACAAATCACGTGAATTATTCAAAATGACGCTCTGTAAACTCAACTTTTTTTATTTGTTGCCTGAAGAAAAAATTTGAGGCTTCATAAATAGGTTTAAAGTGTGGCTTCTATTCTGACCTACTGTCACATCACATGTTAGATTCCCTTGCTCCCCTTGTGGCTGCCATAATTATGTTTTTGCTACTCTCATTTTCAGCCCTGTTCTCTGCTATTTCTGTGCTGCTGTCTCCATTGTCAGCAATTTCTTCTATTGGATTACTGCTCACACATTGGCAGCCCTCTCTAATATTCTCTTGCTTTTTTCTAATTTCTGCTCAGTGCTGTCCCGTAGCCCTAGTCGTAAAGCACCACCACCCTGTGCGATTCTTCTTTGCACTTCCATGCAGCCTGCCATCTCTTCTGCTGCTGCAGTGATGTATCCATCTGCTATTCTGCTGCTACACTCAGTCCTTGCTTTATCTGCCATTTCTATTATCCAGATGCCACTGCTTTGCACACCAGAAGCACTGCACCTTTCTCTACATCCAAGCCAATAACACACTCATTCCTCTTAGTCACATTGAATTTCTACTCCTGTCTGTCTCTCAGATGCCAGGGGCAGTTGTGAATGGAGAGAGGAGGAGCAATACCCACTCCTCTGCTCCGACCGTTCTGCCTAGCTAACGGCACAAATCAATGGTTTCCATTACACTGGGTATGCAGGGGAAAAGAACCTTTAAACAGCTTCATAAAGAATTATCTGACAGCCGTTGGGAAGCACGTGGCTTTAGAGAGCTCTGGGGGACTTGCGGGAAGCCAGGTTTGTTATGAAATGACTTTCAGATCCAGAGAGAGAGGTTTTTATGTCAGTGCTAAATTCTCATTTTGGTCATTGATTCAGCTAAAGTGGAAAGAAAAGGGTTTCAAAAGCAGCTTAGAGAGCTGCCAGCGAACCTGTGGTCAGCAAAGAAAGGCACCTGATGTTTTATTTAAGGCTTCCAAGACCCATTTTTAGTCCAT
The DNA here is from genome assembly GCA_038501925.1 of Xenopus petersii. Taxonomy (NCBI): domain Eukaryota; kingdom Metazoa; phylum Chordata; class Amphibia; order Anura; family Pipidae; genus Xenopus; species Xenopus petersii. Next base: position 114,810,994 of record CM076679.1, on the reverse strand, counting down.
GTTTACAAGACAGCTTACAGGTGTTTCTTTTCTGATTGCAAATATAAATGTGCAAGTGGAGTTATTTTAACCCTTTGTGATTTCCGCTGATTAAAGGACTACTGTAAACATTTTCAGTATTTTATTTTATGGTATCTCCATAGGGCAGGGCTTTCCAACAGCTTCCATAGATTTTGCCAGGGCTGCCACTAGGGGAAGGCAGACTAAGCTTCCGCCATGGCTAGGGCACAGTTATTGGGCAGGAATTCTATGTGACTACTTCTTAGTGTAATGTGCCTCCTGCAGTATGGAGTGTGCTACAGGTGAGACCATCAATGAAGGTGAGGAAACCTGGTCATTGGTGATAAATGAAATACATGAAAAAAGAATGGGGGTATCTGAAAGAGAAGAGAGAATTTGTGGGGGTATTTCTGAAATACAGCAAGGAAGGCAGATGAGACAGGAATTACAAAGTAGGAGAAAGCGCAGCACATGGGTGTGAGGGGAGACTGATACATGAAAGGGGTGAGGAGAGAATACAACACTGGGAATGGGAAAGCTGAAGAGTATGGAAATAAACTGAACATATTGTAGAGGGGAGAGAATATTGTACAGGGCAATAGAGACATGAGAATGGGGTAATGGAGGAGAGAAGTTTCATGGAGACAGGTAAAAAAGGATAGGGTGAAGTGAAAGAAGATCAGTGTCCATGATCAGCAGAGTGAAAAAAGCAAAAACCAATACTAAAATGGTAAGCCCAGAAGAAAGGTATGTAAGGGGACAGTCTGGCCCACTAGCAGAATGAACATTTTCAGTGCCAGTTTATGTCTGCAAGAGCAGTGGGCTAAGTGCAAATTTGAGCACAATCACCATACTTTTAAACATAATGCATCATTTCCCCCATGATTATACTGTAATTGCACTTGTAAGGGAGGAAATCGTGGTCAATTCTTCAAATTAAATGCAATCGTCTTACTCCATGTGTGCCCTGTTGCATTATAAAGATTGACGATGGCTACTTTGGGAAACCTAGAGCTGCTGTCTGGGTAGGAGGTTGAGGTACCTCCAGTGTTAGGAAGCACAGTGGCAACCAGGTCAGACTGGGGGTCCCAGGTCCATCGGGACTGCTGTCTCAGGGCCCCCCTCCACCCCCGCAGCGCCATTTATTTTTGCCGTGACAGGCCAAAGAAGGGAGGAAGAAGAAGTGTAGGGAGTGGGTCTGGGCTGGCGGGGCGCACAAGAGCCGGGGACCCATCTGGCTTTTTCCCGGTGTCCTGCCGGCCCAGGCCTGGTGGCAACTGTGCAAAATTTGGAGAAGGAGACAAGAAGAAAGTGTCGGCTCCTTGCACATCTATACAGATTTTTGTTCTGCAACAGATTTTAAAGTAATGAGCGAATCTGTCCCATTTCAGTTCACCAAAAAATTCATGAATCTGTGAAAAATTTGCGAAACGCATTGAAGTCAACAGGCGACAATTTTTTTCATGCACTTCTTTTCTCACTCCAACTACTGCATTATTGTCAATGGGCATTTTTTTCTTGGGGTGACTTTTTTGTCTCAGCGAATAATTTTTTGTGAGACTTTTTACCTCAGTTTGTAAATAAATTCTCAGATGGTGAATTTTTTTCTTCGCTACGAATCCATGGCTGGTAAAAAAAAAATGCTCAGTCATCACTCATTTTGACCAGTTTACAGTCCTGCAACTGCACTTGCAGTTGTAAATTACCCTTTATTTTTTTCAAATGGCCTCAGCTTCTTTTAATTCAACTCCAACCAGAAAAGTTACAATTTTCAATTTCAATCACTTTAGGTCGTTTTAATATTTCTGGCCAGAAAGCTCACTCACTGTCCCTTCCGCTTTCCATGGGTGATGACTCACGAAACAACATCTCTACTGGCTTTTCCAACCTCAGTGAACATAGTCCTTGCAAGAGCTTTGAAATACCACTGATCTGATCCATCCAAGATTGTCCTCTAAGCAAAGTGTCAGGATGAATATGATCTGCCTGTCACTGTGTAAACTGGGTGGATTTTAGACAGAAAATGCTTGAGTTTGCATTCTCTGGCCATAATCCACCTTGTGTGAGCAGTGACAGGTGAATCTTATTCCTATCATTTTGCATATGGGATAGATGCAGAATAGATCTGCCTTTTCTCTGATGTCATTTTTATGCTGACAGAGGAAACGTTACATTTGTGCCATACACTGCACTTTTTACATGATTAGATAAAGCATTTCTATAATAAAGCGATAGTGTTGCTGCCTTTTAACCATAAATTGTGCCCTAATTTCCAAACATGAACCTAATTGGATTAATGATATAAAATGAAAGCAGGATTAACATGTTTTACCGAGTGTGGCTTTGAAGGCGCTATCTAGCTCTACACAAGACCAGTATCCCAATCCCTGCCATGTATGCGCAGAGCCGTGGCTGACAGTTGTGAGCCATTCAATGCACTGAATATCCGGGGGAGTCCTGTGGCATTGCTGCCTCGCTCTAACTCTCACTGATTCTATAACACAGACAGACAGGTAGTGCTGCAGAAATGCCCGAGGTATAGATTTATTGCAGTTAAGACACATATTAGTCATCTGTGCTTTTGTTCCCTCTTAGTGCTCTGGGAAAGACTTTTATGTTTTGGAATATGTTGCCCAAATAAGGCTTTCATATATTAAGAATATCACAATGACAAGATGTTATTTTCTTACTTGTAATCCTTTTAGTAATATTATTAAAATGGCCACATGTTGTTTTTGTCCTCGTTTCACCTTTGCCCTTACTCTCTGACCCTTGGGATCAGCAGATTGAGTAGTTAGTTGGTTTAAGGAGAGATAATGAACCCTGCATTATGAGCTCCTCTGTCAACTTCAATGTGTCCAATACTAGACTGGGATGGTGACAGCCCACAAAAGACCTTAGATGTATGGCCCACTAATCACACTCATCTTGTCTTCATTTCTCTTCTCTCCTCCCCTCATTTATTCTTTGCTCTTTTCTTCATTGATTTTTTTATTCTATACATTTTAAACCTTATCCTCCCATTTTCTGTCTCTTCCCTCAGTTTTGCTCTTTTATCCCTTCGATATATTTGGATCTCCTTTCCTCTTGTCCGATTTCCTACTTTCCTTCTTATTGTCTTTCCATCTTCTGTCATCCCCATTTCCATTTCTTTTCTCATGTTTTTTTTCTCCTTCCTATCCTATTTTCACATTTCTATCCTCTGAGATTTTTCTTCATCTACCTGTGTTGGTTCCTACAGAGCATGGGGTAGACCTGTAGTATCATTCGTGGTGTCATAAAAAATAATATTTACCAGTTGTGACCATTAACATACTGCTTATATAGGTTTCTAGAGTGTTGGGTGAGTAAGGCCAAATGATAGTAGTCTTCCAAAAGAACATCAGTGCCTTATATTGCTAAATCATTTTTGCCAATTTTTGAGCAACAATCCTCAACCTGCTATACAATATCTTGTTATTCCTATAAGCTTCACTTGGTTCTTTGGTTATCCCCAAGGAACTACATTAAATACTTTGTTTCTTCGTTTTATGCTATGAATAATCCAACAACAGCAGCTTGATTTTAATGATTTCCACAACTTGCCACATGTACAGTTATTGCTTGCTTTCATTTTATTTACTTTTACTATCTTTTGTTAGGTTGGTTTTCTTTAGTTTTTTTTCTCCAAATATTGGTTTCTATGGTAATTAATTGGATTTCTGTTTTTGGTGCCATGTTTTGCACAGGGGGAGTTTGCGCTGCCTACACTCCCTGAGGAAGATCACTATGATGTGATCGAAATGTTGGAATTTCTTTTGTTTGTCTATTAAAATCAGTTACTGTAACTGAGCCTGAGTGCAGTATTTTTTTGTTATTTTGTAAACATTTTACACTGTGTTTTTGTGTGTGTGTCTGTGTGTGTTCTATTCCTTAAGCCGAATAAGAGAAAAATGTGATTATTGTGATATTGCACCCGAGTGTTGCACTATGGGAGCAGAACACATGGGGTATTTATTGACCAGAGATGTGTATAGTCCATTTAAAATTGTTAAAAAAAAAGTCACACATAAATATTTAGAAAGGCAGAAGAAAGGAAAAGTTGTAAAATGTCATTCTATCAGATCTCTATTCTCTCATTCTATTGTCTAAAACAAACAGGTTTCTGCTTCAGCTTAATTGAAAGAACAGTAATAAAATCTCACGAGACTGAAGATATGTCACACTCACTGGATAAGACAAATGATTACTTGGTTCAGGAAAACGTTGCTCTGATATGTACCAGTGCACCTAAGTCAGTGGGTTTAGCCCACCTATTGGGTTTGCTGGAGATGCCTTGCACACATATGAGGGAGATTTAAAGGAAAACTATACCCCCCAAACAATGTAGGTCTCTATTAAAAGATACTGAGTAAAACAGCTCATGTGTAAAACCCTGCTTCATGTAAATGAACCATTATCATAATAATATACTTTTTTAGTAGTATGTGCCATTGGTAATCATAAATAGAAAATTGCCATTTTAAAAAATAAGGGCCGCCCCCTGAGATCGTAAGATTCACTGTGCACACATACAAACCACATGTAAGGTCACATGAGCCAATTAACAGCCAGAGTTCTGCCTTTTGCTTCCTCACTTCTTCCTGTTACAGTTAGTGTTGTAGTATTTCTGGTCAGGTGATCTCTGAGGCAGCACAGATAGAGTCACGAAATGGTGGTTCAAGGCAAGAGATGTAAAAGGGCAATATTTATATAAATATATATTCCAGTTTGGTAAGATTCTTTAATATGTCATTCAATTTGATATAAACTATCTGTTGCTTAAGTATTCATTTTGGGGGTATAGTTTTCCTTTAAGAAGATTTAGGAAGGCTAAGGGGGCTATTTATTAAAGGAGAACTATACCCCCCAATTAAGAAAAGCCCCTACCTACTACCCTTGATAGTTTACCCTCCCTGCATCCCCCCTGCATACTTCATTACTCATGAAAGTGTCCCTAACATATTGCTCACCTATCGGTGCAGTGCAGAGTAAGCACGGTGGAGCTCAGGAGCACTATCTTCTAGATCAGTGATCCCCAACCAGTAGCTCGCGAGCATCATGTTGCTCTCCAACCCAATGGCGGAACTACCGGGGGAGCAGGGGGTGCAATTGGGCCAGGATCTGCACCCCCTCAGGGCCTCCGGCAGCTCGCGCACTGCCGATTTCCGGGCACATCGGCAGATTTCGGGGAAGATAATCTGGTACGGAGGGGGGCGAGGGGTCCGGCTGCACATCCCGCACCAGGGCCAGCCCCCCTCCAGTTACGTTACTGCTCTAACCCCTTGCTCTCAGTGTCCTCACAACAGGTGCTTATTTTTGAATTCCAGGTTTGGAAGCACATTTTAATTGCATAAAAACTAAGTCTATTGCCAAGTAGAGCCTCTTGTAGGCTGCCAGTCCACATAGGGGCTACCATATAGCCATTCACAGCCCTTATTTGGCACCCCAGGGGACTTTCTCATGCTTGTGTTGCTCCCCAACTCTTTTACATTTGAATGTGGCTCACGGTAAAAAAGGCTGGGGACCCCTGACATAGGGGTTTGGGTTACCAAATGGCTAATCACAGCACTTATTTGGCACCCCAAGAACATTTTTCATGCTAGTGTTGCTCCCCAACTCCTTTTACTTCTGAATGTTGCTCACGGCTTCAATAGGTTGGGGATCCCTATTCTAGATCTTCAGATTTCTTCAGGTCCTCTTCCAGAGTTCCTACAAACTGAAAGACTGGTCCAACTGCGCAAGCAGGGCCGCCATCAGGGGGGGACAGGGGGGACAAGCGTACCGGGCCCGGGCATGAAGGGGGGCCCGGCAGCGCTGCATTTTTTGAAGATCCGGGCCCCCCTTACGAGCGCCCGAGCCGTACGTCTTGCCTCTGTGCTGCCGAATGCGGAAGTGCCGAAAAGCCGAAGCCGATGCGCCGAAAAGACCCGAAGTCACGGAAAAAGCCGAAGTCACGAAGCGCCGAAAAGACCCGAAGTCACGAAAACAGCCGAAGTCCTGAATCAGCGCAAAGACCCGAAGTCACGAAAACAGCCGAAGCCGAAGTCCTGAAGCAGTGAAAAGACCCGAAGTCACGAAAGGAGGTGAAGTTGAAGTACTGAAGCCGTGAGTTCAATTCTACTGAACACCAGTTTGTGTATTTTTTTTTTTTTTAATCTCCTGGCCACCAATGTATTATTTTAATATTCTATAGGCCCCTGCCGCCAATGTTTTTTTTTTTTTTTCAAAAAAAATTATTTTTTTTTTTCAAATTTTTTTTCGGGGCCCCAATTTGTTTTTAACTTATAAGGGGGCCCCTGCGGCCAATGTTTTTTTTTTTTTTTCAAAAAAATTTTTTTTTTTTTTTAAATTTTTTTTTGGGGCCCCAATTTGTTTTTAACATATAAGGGGGCCCCTGACGCCAATGTTTTTTTTTTTTTTTTCAAAAATTTTTTTTTTTTTAAATTTTTTTTTGGGGCCCCAATTTGTTTTTAACTTATAAGGGGGCCCCTGCCACCAATGTTTTTTTTTTTCAAAAATTTTTTTTTTTTTTTTAAATTTTTTTTTGGGGCCCCAATTTGTTTTTAACTTGTAAGGGGGCCCCTGCCACCAATGTTTGTTTATTTTTTAGTTTTTTTTACATTTTTTTTTGTTGGTGCCCCAAGTTTTTTTTTAACTTATAAGGGGGCCCCTGCCACCAATGTTTTTTTAAAAAAAAAAAATTTTTAATTCTTTTTTTTTTTGGGGCCCCAATTTTTTATAAGGGGGCCCTGACCATCAATAGCTTTTTACAACTTGTGTCGTGGGGGTTACTTTTTTAGCGCTGATGTCTGTGTGGTCTTTTAACTGCGATGTGGAGTGGGCGGGAAATGGGGTGGAGCTTGGTCGTCAGTGTGGGCGGGGCCCAGGGGGCCCCAAAAATTTTGTTGTACGGGGCCCCGTGATTTCTAATGGCGGCCCTGTGCGCAAGTGCCAATATGGCACTCTCTTACAGATGAAGTCGAAGATCCAGAAGATGCGCTCCGCTGTGCTTAATCTGCACTGATAGTTGAGCCATATGTTAGAGACACTTTCAGGGGTAATGAAGTATGTACAGAGGGGGAAGCAGGGAGGATGGACTATTTAGGGTAGTGGGTAAGGGTTTTTCTTAATTGGGGGCTTTAGTTCTCCTTTAAAGTCTGATTTTCTTTGGTTGGACTTTTAAAGGGAAAAAACTATTTTTTTTTCATAGAAATAAAAACTCAAATTTATTAAAAAGTCCAAATTAAAAAAGTATTCCAACTGAGACTTACCGAGTTCTTCTATTAAAAGCCTTCTGTTGGTATCCTCAAACAAAAAATCACTCTCTTCCCCCTACTATTAAAGACATCCCACAACATCTGAGGTTCTTATATGAAAAAAAATGTTTTCCAAAAAGGCATTGCAATCGATGAAAAAAAAAAGATCTCTTCCTCCTATCAAAGTATACTGTAAGATCTTATATTTAGTTAGTATGGAGGCTTAGGTGCACTTCATTAAAAAGACATTATTCTACTGGAAGGAGTTCAGAGACAGTCAACTAAATGAATAAAGGAAAGACTGCGTTTATCTGATCAAGCCAATAAATTTGTGTTTGCTTACATAAAGCAGGGTGCCAGTGAGGAGATATTATTACACTAAACAAATTTATTCAAGTAGAACTCAAAGCACTTGCCAGCGAACATTCCAGCCTAAAGCTGTACAGGTGGCACCGGGTCACTTTATCAGAACAGGAGAAAGTGATTTAATACAGAAATACATAATGATGAGAGCTCTATAACTTGGTGGTACCAGAATACACATATTGATACAGTATGGAATAAAATATACTATATATTCTCTAAATGCTCATTGCTTCATGTTTAAACATCGTCTACTGCAGTGCTGCTGTTTTGCTCCTCCTCGTTCCCCTCCTTTCAAAAATCCCCCTAGAGAAGCAAGAAAGTGAGGGAACAGTTTGAAGCCAAACAATCAACATGTTCATCCAGTACCCTGCTGGCAAGCAAATGTAGCAGACTGGCACGGTTTGGTAGCTGGAGCTCAATTTGAGCCTCGCCACATGTTTCCCTTTGCATTTGTGCCGTCTCTTGTAGGAAGTAGTTCTGTTTAACACGTAGTCGGTATCGGCACAAAAATATCTTACAAAGGGATAGATGAAGAAATATATGACAGGTTCTATATGAGTCAACTTGTAATAACCAGGCACCACTAGAGAAAATTCATTGCTTCTTAAACCCTTGGGTGTCAGAAAGATTGTATTGGAGTTCCGTCTGACGGTGGAAGGATTTCGCTCCGTTGGGAAGTTTTGCAGCAGTTATTACCTCCTGAAGATGCTCCGATATAAAAGAACACAATTTATTGTAAAACTCTCTTTTCCGAGACAAAAAAAGCCTCCAGTTATAGTCTTAGAAAGCCGTATCAATAAATGGGCTGCACAAACTTTTATGATGGAATGTAATACAAGTTATAAGCGAAATAAACATGAAAGAAAGATAGAAAGAAAAAACAAAAGACAAAAACCTTTGGACTTTTAAGGGCTTAATTATGTTTAAATCCGTGGTTCTGTTTGTGCACCTATAACTACTGTATATTTGCACTCAGCACCGTTCAGTCCTTCCTGCGTCCCCTTCCGAATTGAGTACAGGTATAGGACATGTTATCCAGATTGCTCAGGACCTGGGGCTTCTGGATAACTGGTCTTTTGGATCTTTATACCCTAAGTCTACTAGAGAGTCATGTAAGCATTAAATAAACCTAATAAGCTGGTTCTTATATTTTAGTTGGGATCAAGTACAAAGTACTGTTTTAATATTACAGAGAAAAAGGAAATTATTTTTAAAAATTTGGATTATTTGGATAAAATGGAGTGTCTGGCAATGGCATACAGCCGTTCTGTAATTTGGAGCTTTTTGGATAATGAGTTTCTGGATAACAGATCTCATACCTGTACAGTGGCACTAGCGACGGGCAAATCTGGACCGTTTCGCCCAAAAATTCACGAAACGCCGAAAAGATTTGTGAAATGACGAAAAATTTGTGAAATGCATTGAAGTCAATGGGCAGCACAATCATTTCGACACGCAAAAATTTTTACACAAGCGAAATTTTTATACGCGTGACTATTTTGTCCAAATGCATTGAAGTCAAAGGGCATCTGAATAATTTTGACGCACGACAATTTTTTCTGTCATGGGAGATTTGTCTCAGGCGAATTTTCACCACAGTTTCGCAAATTTATTCGCAGGTGGAGAAACATGGAAATCTGCCGCAAATCCATGGCTGGTGAATTTATTTGCCCGTCACTAAGTGGCACCCATTGATGCAGAGGCACCCTGAGGCGCAGTAACGTAACTAGAGGGGGCGGCCCTGGCACTTGCACTTGCAAAGATGTTTTCCTACACTGAGCATTGAGTTAAGTTTAGACTCTTATTTGCACTTGTATGTATGTCATTTATCGGGTGTATGTGTGTACAAAAACAACATGCAATGGGGACAGTGGAAATAACACAGATTATAATTATAAGGCTCCCTTGTATCCATGTGCTCTGTATGTTACATCTTATTCAGCCAAGCAGTGCCAATCAGCAATTTGGGTGCAATACAGAGGATCGTGTTCTGATGCAAATAGCATTTGAATGGATGCAGTTTTTGCATTAAACAAGTACTGATGTACAAAGCAGACCACGGAGCAATGTGGCACATGCGATTATTATACGTGTGAATATCTCAGTTTGATCTCAAATGTGTGTTATTTGGGGTAAATATGTGAAGAGCCTGTGATTGCAGGGAATGTATTTATTTATTTATATAATATTCACGTATTATGGTAAAAAAAAGCCTTAATAACTCAAATGCACATACTGAACTGTGGCAAGAAATGTAATGAAGCCATAACACACATCACACTAGTTACAAAATAGCAAGTCATTTGCATATTTATTGGAATTATGGAAATACTCATCTTTTATTTTGCATATAATGGATTTCTGCAGCAACTATATATATATATTCCTTTCTCTCTTTCGTCACATATCCATTATTTCTATTATTTTAGCCATGGTAACCCTATGTATCAGTTCTGTAAGGCTCTATAGGAATTGAAGACACAAGTCAAGTGTTTTTTTTAGCCCAATGTTTTTGATGACAGTCACTTGTGTGGCAATGACTGCATTCAAGGCACCCCCAGGCCAAGCATTCGGCTCTTGATGTGGCATATTGCATGGCACCTGCACAATTGCATTCACATAGGCAATCAGACTCGTCACTAATGTAATCAATCTTCAATCTAAGTATGACAGTTTTATTAATAGAAAGTATATTGTGCTGTTAAATATAAGCAAATATGAAGAGGGTGCAGGCAGATTAAAATATTCTGGGATATCATGCCAATATAAACACAATATGGACTGATGAGATCAGGTGGGGGGAGGTCAGGAAAGAACTTAAGGTGGCCATAGATGCAAAGATCCGCTCGTTTGACAACATCGCCAACGAGTGGATCTTTCCCCGATATGCCATTAACGCACATGGCTATATCGGGGCTAATCTGATTGTTCGGCTGCATGGCCCAACGATTCGATTACGATGCGCAATGGGCTCCGGCGGGATCGCTCGGGTCAAAATCAACCCTGACCGATCGGCCAAATGACCGATCTCCGCCGGACAAAAGATGTCGGCACACGCCACACACGATACAAAAATCATACAAATCCTCGATGGATTTGTAAGATTTTCTATGGCCACCTTAAGGAAAGAAGTGTCTCTGTCAGCCATGGGGAGTAGAGCTGGGCCTGTCCAACCCTGGAACTTGCTGCAAGTTTCAAAGGAGCATTTATGTTGATAAGTATCAACAGTGCTTAATTTTGCATTATTATACGTAACATTGCACATGCTCCTCTGTGGAAAACATATACAGTAAAAGTACAAAGAACAGATTAAGAATTGATAGAAATCTATGTATATACAGGATTTGAAACCTACAGCCATCATCTAACATGTTAAAATGAACAGCATGACTTCCCTGACCCCCCAAAAACCTCTTCTAGGTTATACTAGAGGCAAACCAGAGGGGTCGGGATATTGTCAGGACAGACCTGAGCCAGAGGTTGTCATTGTGTTTACAGAAAACTGGAAAATGAGGTTCAATGTTGATAAATGCAAGGTTATGCACTTTGGCAAAAATAATATAAATGTGAGTTATACACTAAATGGCAGTGTGTTGGGAGTTTCCTTAAATGAGAAGGATCTAGGGGTCTTTGTAGATAACACGTTGTCTAATTCTGGGCAGTGTCATTCTGTGGCTACTAAAGCAAATAAAGTTCTGTCTTGCATAAAAAAGGGCATTAACTCAAGGGATGAAAACATAATTATGTCTCTTTATAGGTCCCTGGTGAGGCCTCATCTGGAGTATGCAGTGCAGTTTTGGACTCCAGTCCTTAAGAGGGATATAAATGAGCTGGAGAGAGTGCAGAGACTAAGTGCAACTAAACTGGTTAGAGGGAGGGAAGACTTAAATTATGAGGGTAGACTGTCAATGTTGGGGTTGTTTTCTCTGGAAAAAAGGCGCTGGCGAGGGGACATGATTACACTTTATACATTAGAGGACATTATAGACAAATAGCAGGGGACCTTTTTACCCATAAAGTGGATCACCGTACCAGAGGCCTCCCCTTTAGACTAGAAGAAAAGAACTTTAATTTGAAGCAACGTAGGGGGTTCTTCACAGTCAGGACAGTGAGGTTGTGGAATACACTGCCGGGTGATGTTGTGATGCTGATTCAGTTAATGACTATAAGAATGGCTTGGATGATTTTTTGGACAGACATAATATCAAAGGCTATTGTGATACTAAGCTCTATAGTTAGTATAGGTATGGGTATATAGAATTTAATTAAAAGTAGGGAGCGGTGTGTGTATGGATGCTGGGTTTTCATTTGGAGGGGTTGAACTTGATGGACTTTGTCTTTTTTCAACCCAATTTAACTATGTAACTATGTAACTATGTAACTGTCATCATAATAAAAGGCCAAGGGAAAAGTTGCCATGTTTTCCATTCATGATTAGTTTAGGGGCGAATAAAATACCAGGCACAATTTGAAGTGAATTTCCGAAATTCGCAAAATTCCTGCACAAATTCGCTGCACGTCCAAAAAGTCATTTGCGTCAAAATCGCAGTGCGTCAACACTATTCAAATGCACATTGACTATAACGCCATCCTCAAAATTGACATGAACGCCTTTTCGGACGCTCAACCCAAATTGACACGGGCGTCAATTTTTGAGTTTCACAATTTTTTTTTTTTTTTTTGTGAATTCGCTAATTTTTTTGTCGAAACGGGAGAAATTCGCCCATCACTATTCATGATAGTATTTTTCTATAGGCGGTGGGAAAAAGAAAATGAGTCAATAAGGGTCATATACTAAAGTAGTACAGTGAACAAAGTCCAAGTTTTGGATACAAATATTTTGCCACAATTCCGGTGATTTGTACACTTTTACTACATATTTATTTGTTTATTATACAGTATGTTTTTGCTAGGAGATGTCTTTATTTTAATCGCCCCTTCTTGGCTGCTTTAAAAGATCTATTTTGTACGGTCCTGTCATTTCATCTAATAGCTGGACGCAGCTTCTGCGACCCACAGAGTGGCACCAATTCCATTAAAAGAACAGCTTTACTCCTCCGGAAACAACAGCGCTGGATTCTATTACAAAAGGCTAATTTTCATTACAAATGTAATCTTCCATTTTCGACAAAGATGATAACAGGGATTTTGAGACAAAATTGCTAACATTTACTAGAGTAGTGCAATCTTGCCCAAAAGGATAACCACTTGAAATATATGATAAAGAGAGAAAAGGTTTAAGGTGCAAATATGTATATTTTATATTAGTAATGGTTTATGTAAGGGAGAGTGAATATTTAAAGAAGCTGAAATGTGAGATTAATATATATATATATACAGTATACTGAATTAGTATTAAGTAAAAAAGCATTTATTAGGAAATAAGAGACAAAGGGCCTAACGCGTTTTAGTGCCTACTGGGGCACTCACTCATAGGCTAATTTGTACACCCCTATACATTCCTTAGAGGCTGTAGCCAATCAAAAACATACATACATTACTCAATCACAATTCGGGGAATATGAATAATATATAACCACAATAGTGAAGTTTTTTTTTTTTTTACCTTTTTTAGTATTGTTTTTTTACATTATCCTTTGCACTATTTTTAGTCAACACAATACTTTTTCAAAAACACTATTTTTTCGAAAGACATTATTTTTTTATATGTTCTTTCAGAGAGAGTGCTGTCACTATTTCAAAGGTCCCTTCTGTGTGATATTATGCGGCAAATTCAGCAAGGGTCGAATATCGAGTTAATTAACCCTCGATATTTGACTGGGGAATGAAAATCCTTTGACTTCGAATATCAAAGTCGAAGGATTTGCGCAAAAACGATTAAATCCTTCGAATCGAACAATTCGAAGGATTTTAATCCAACGATCGAAGGATCATCCTTCGACCAAAAAAACTTAGCCAAGCCTATGGGGACCTTCCCCATAGGCTAACATTGAGTTTGGTAGCTTTTAGTTGGCGAACTAGGGGGTCGAAGTTTTTTCTTAAAGAGACAGTACTTCGACTATCGAATGGTCGAATAGTCGAACGATTTTTACTTCGAATCCTTCTATTTGAAGTTGAAGTCGTAGTCGAAGGTCAAAGTAGCCCATTCGATGGTCGAAGTAGCCCAAAAAACACTTCGAAATTTGAAGTCTTTTTACTCTGAATCCTTCACTCGAGCTTGGTGCATGGGCCCCTATATGTCCCTTTATTTAGTCTGTGTGATATTACCAATTGGTTTCCTTCTTTGTTTTTTTTTATTTATTTCATTTCAATTTGTGTTTGAATTTAACCACAATTATGATTAGTTAATGTATGTATATTTTTGGCTACAGCCCTATATAAGGAATGTACAGGGGTGTACCCATTAGCCTATGAGTAAGTGCCCCAGTAGGCATGAAACGCTTTAGGTCATTTGTCTCTCATGTCCGAATAATTTTTTTTTACTTTTACCAATTCCGTATATATAATTTTTTTTGAAGAATCTCACTTCTGAGCTTTGCTGTATAATAATGTGCACCTGGACTGGGGTGACTGGAGTTCTTTTTATTTATTTAATCTTGCCATCACATTATCATATATTTTAGCAGTGCATACATATTTTTTGGTGTTTTGCACCATTCTCTTAAAAAGTGAATATTTCACAGCTGCTATGAAAAAACAGCAATGTTTCCTCTAAGCTGTTCTCTTGTGCAGGTGCCCACAAATTTTAAGGCCAGCACACACAACAAATGTGAAAACACAAAATGTTTGATTTATTTTGAGAGTTTTTAAAAATGTGCACACAAGTTTAATATGGGAGCACAGAAGAATTTTTTGAGCACATAGCCAAGAAGGAATTAGAGGGAAAACTGAAAACCAGGGTTCAATATTATAAGAAACAATGTTTATTCCAGGTCTGTTAAGTCATAACAACCAATTCGATATCAGCTATAAAACTGGTCACCTTCTCTCCGTCACAGGTAAGTGCTGAGCTGCCTCTGGGTTTCATGGGTGCCTGAATTGCCACTGGGAGAACTGCAGGGACAGGTGGAGAACCTGCTTTAAGCAATTATAGGGTCTAAAGAAGTTTTAAAGAGCCCCCAGCCAACATTTTAGGTGCAAACCATTCTGAAAGGCAGACGTGATGGAAGGACTTGTGTTGAGCTTGGAACTGAGAAGAGACCTGATGCTCCAACCCCAAACACAAGGATAGACACACCATCAGCCAAGCCACAAGGTGCCAAGAAGGTGACTGATGTTGGTGTTGAGCTGTGATTACCAGACAGATGATGGCGCCTGACAGTGCTCCCATATTTCTGAGAGCAACTGGTGCTTGCAGGGTACTGGCCACATGAGAGCATCTGTTTGCCTCAAGTACTTTGAGGGTGTGTAAGACACGCCAGAGATATGCCTCTTCTCAAACCTCCCGGTGCTCCTCTCCGCCTGCTAAAGTGTGCAGGCGCGCACTTCCGGGTTTGGGCCTTTCTGATGCTGGCGTTTGATCCTGCCTAAGCATATTTTCTGACTTTGATATCCTGGTTTTTGACTCCTGCCGCCTGCCTTGAACCTTTTGCCTCATTGTCAACTACGTCTCCTCTAAACCCTTGCCGGTACCTCGTTTACGGACTTGTTCTTTGTTACGCACTTTTCCTTGTTGTTTTCCACAGCAGAAAGCCCAGGGCCCCAAAAGGGCGTCGGTAAACACCGGAATCCACCAGGATCCCCAGTGCATTTGAGTGTACCCATCACTGTGCAAGGTTCCTGATAACGTGAAGAGGGTGATAGTGTTACCTATGGTTAATAACAGCTCTTACTGAGGGACTTTGCCTTCAGTCTTGCTCAACACTATCTTCACAGTCATGTAGTTTGTGCTCTTTTAGATACACCAATAATGATCTCAGTTATACGTTGTAGCACTAGATGCCCCTTTACTTATTCTTTTTTTGTTACGTTAACTTCTTTATACTTCAAGTTGTCCTCCTTGGAGTCCATCAGACAGAGCCACTGAACAAGTGAGCACAAAGTTTTGCCATTCTCTCTCACTTCGATTAAAATTCCCAGGTTTGCAAGCATGAGTGTAATCCTGCCACTGAACACAACAAAAGCAAAATGTTACAAATATTGTATATACTGTACAGTAATTGGTATATTTACCACAGACAGTTCTCATTGTGTTTCCCCACGTGAGACTAGGGGTTCAATGCAAATCTCCCTGGTACCCTTACCCAAACACAGTTCTGTCTAATGCCAGCAGAGCAGCAACACAGTTTGTATCAAGCTCCATACACTGTGAAACCAGATTACTGGCTGAATATAAGTATGTGAGGAGAATAGTGTATTTAATAAGTTTGGGGAATATGACCCCCGGCTTGTCAGACAGATGAGATTAGCACTAGCTCAGTCCTGACAATCCATTTTTGGATATAATATGATTGTAGCGAAACAAAAAAATGTCCGAATTTCTGTTCCTGCAGACTGCAACCCAAGCATATGTGATAGCAGTGTCCTTAAAAGACACAACGATGTAGAAATGAGCTTAATGGTGACTTTTCTCTTTAAGAAGTAGATGTGGATGTGGTGGGTTTAACTTCTTATGGTTCCCGGTGGGCAATGCTCATCCCTGTCTTGTGGATAATGATAATATCCAATGTGAAGAGCAGTGGCCGTGGGAGCAGTCACTTCTTGCTCTGCGTGTGAGATCTTTAGAAAAGTTTGGTTTGTTGATGATTCACCCACTGATTTCTCCCGCTCCAGGACAGCAAAGAAATCCTTAGTTCTGTACATTCAAAATACATAGAAATGACTAATACTGTAAACTGCTTGATGATTAATTATAAGCTCATTGTTGAATGTAGTAGGAGAATGTAGGCTCCAGCAGGAGAGCTCAAACAATAAGATGACACACTGGTTAGGAATTAAATTTAAAGTTATTATTCATTTTTATTTTTACTGTTTCAGAGATGTCGAAGAGACATGACACAGAGCTGGAGTTGGAAGACATAGGGTCCCTGAAAATGCAGGATGGCTTGGGCCTAAAAGATAAATACAGCTGTTATTGATACATTTTTGCTATAGGTTGCACAATACCTGCCACATAATATAGCCTTCTATGGACTCCCATGACCTTCACCATTATTAGGGTTAGCAACTTTTCAATTGTTGAAGTCTGGACAGACGGCAGGTCAGTGATGTTATGGGGTATGTGATGTCAGGGGTTGGACAAGTGATGGTCTGTGGGTGGGTCAGTGATTTCAGGAGGTGGGGCTATGACATCCAATCAGTGATTGACTGATATTCTTGTTATTCACTTTAAAGATGGCCATACATTGACCACTCATTGGCAAAGGATGCCAAATGATGCTAAATGAATGGATCTTGCACCAATATACCCACCTTGAGTGGGTAATGTCGAGTGGAACCAATAGTGGGCCCTAGGGCCCAATGTTCAGATTACAACTCCAGGAACGCAGGCAGTGGGATTGATTAATTTATCTGGTCCTCAAATTGATGGGAATTTTAACCCTGCCCTATAAACATCTGCCTAATTTTCGGGCCAGATATCAATCAGAAGCATATTGGAGGGACCCCAGCATAGGCCAAAACCAGACAGGTGGCAACCCTATCCATTATTCAAAACTATTCAGTGGCTATAGTGGCTATAGGTTCCTTCAGATAAGGTTTACTGGTAATCCCCATCACTCTATTTAAACAGAGTATTCAATTCCTGAGGTCCCTTGTGACCTGCTCTTGCAATGACACAACCCTGCCCTTCACTTATCATCCTGAAATTCTCTGCCCCCCTACACCATTGACCAGTACAAACAGAAATAACCAGTGGCAGCCCTAATCCTAGCAAGCCTTTATTTATGAAAAGGAATGCTGTGACATGGTGTGCAATGGTGCTCTGTGTGTGACATGTGATGTCAAAAGAAAACTTGCTCCATCAACAAAAGTGCCAGGAACAATTTGATTTGAATATTTGATAACAATTTGTTGCCCCTTTTGCACAAAGATTGCCCCTAACATAATAAACAATTTATTTCTCAGACCAGTAGTTCCTACTCTTGTCCTTATTTACCCTCCACAGTCCATCAGTCAGTAGAACATGTGGATCAATTAGCAGTAAATGTGGGTCTGTCAGGATTCCTATCAGCTTATTGATTCCACAGTGATCTTGTCAGGATATTGTGAAAACATGTGCCATCCGTATGAGAAACAGTTTTTATTTAATCCTGAAGGATGAAAAACTCTGTTGGCCATAGTACTATCTATCTATCTATCTGTCTGTCTGTCTGTAGCCAATAGGCGTTCGCGTCAAAATCGTTCGATCGTTCGACCATTCGACCGCTAAAATCGAAGGATTTTCGTTCGAATCGAACGATCGAAGCATTCGATTGAATGAAATCATTCGATCGAATGGCTTCGATCGTTCGATTCGAACGAAAATCCTTCGATCGAACGATTGCAATCCTTCGATCGTTCGAATCGAACGATTTTCGGATGTTCGAAGTTCGCGAACAGTTCGCGAACTGTTCGCAAATTTTGCCGGTGTTCGCGAACGGCGTTCGCGAACACATCGGCGGCGGTTCGCTACATCCCTATCTATTATCCATCCATCCATCCATCTATCTCTACCTATAATATTTCTTTCTTTCTTTCTTTCTTTCTTTCTTTCTTTCTTTCTTTCTTTCTTTCTCTTTCATCACAAATTTATTCGCCAGCAGTGAAACGCTTTATTCTCTGCGAATTCGCGCCTGGCGAATAAATTCTCATCACTACTATCTATCTAACATTTATCTATATATGTATGTAAATATCTAGTATATTTTTATATTGGTATCTTACTCCAAGAAGCGTAAGGGTAGATATGTTTACTGTCTTCCTTATAGCACCCCTACAGGAATAATGAAAACATTGCACCACAACATTATTGTGGTGCACAAAACTTCCTTCCCCACATTACATTTCCATTTAAATATCCTACAGCTGCCTTTAGTGTCAGCTGCAGTGGGCCTGGACCCCCCCCCCCCATCTAATGCTGTAAAAAATTACTTTTGTACTAGGGAGTTTATTTTGGTAAGCTCTCTCACTAGCTAATAAGGAATCCAACCCTTTGCTGAAAGTATCCAGTGTATATGCCAGTACAACCACTTCAGGGAGAGAAATCTGTTAAACATGGGGTTCAAGGGCATTTTTAATCAGCAAGATTGATCTAAAAAAGCAAAGTATAGCACATTCATTATGGATCAGTCTATTTATGCAAGCCAACATTAGTATCTAGAAGAATACATACTCGTCCATTGTTTAAAGGGTAGCCAATGTTTTCCTTCGAGTGTATTGAAAATGATATTGTCCATAATATTTCACTCTACAGCAAACTATAACTAGCTCTATAAATAGTTATAAAATTCAAATAAAATGTTCTACTTCTTTAAAGCCATTGTATTTATTAAGGGGAAAAAAAAGGTTTGAAGGTAAATAATGTTTAAATAAAGATAATCTCCCTGCAATCCTATTAATCTAACTCATCCCATTCGTTGACATTCAGGTGACTAAATGCAGCAACGTGTAACGCATGGTTGGTCAGGTTTCCAGTTAGAGGCAGATGAGGTGATATTAAAGCCAATAAACACAAATTCACTGAAAAGGGCAAAATCAATGGCTCTGCTTCTGTACTCAGTATGTGAAAACACACAAGAGTGAATTAAAGGTGTTTATCACTTGTTCCTCTTAAAGCAAAAATCAATAGGTTTTTCTGAGAGCAAAATGCACTGGGTAGAAAGAGATGGAGCTCGGCTGATCGCATTTTCCCACAAGCCTCCCATTTTGGCTCTAAAATTCATTCCGTTTCTTTAGTATGCATCCATGTAGTCATACATCAGTTGCAGGGTTAATCACGTGTCTGAAGGTGGAATCATTTGTGAATAACTTGTGTTCTGAAAAGTAATAGATGTACATTAAAGTGGTTGGATACATGCAAATGTATATAGGATAAGGCACATGCCTAAGTGCAGGGAATATTTTGGTCGTGAAAGGTTCCTATAGCATTCTGCTTTGATATTCAGTGGCCATAATTAACCTGTAGAACGTGAGCTCCCATTTCTATTGATACCCTGCCAGGTATCTGGGGCACCAGCACCATCATCCATATCTCCCCCAACTGTCCTGTTTTGACAGCTCAACTCGTAAAGAAGTCCCACGTTTCTCTCTGATCTCCTGCACCGACACCAGAAAAAGAGTCCCACGTTTCTCATTGATCTCCTGCACTGACATCAGAAAAAGAGTCCCACATTTCTCTCTGATCTCCTGCCCTGACACCAGAAAAAGAGTCCCACATTTCTCTCTGATCTCCTGCCCTGACACCAGAAAAAGAGTCCCACGTTTCTCATTGATCTCCTGCACTGACATCAGAAAAAGAGTCCCACGTTTCTCATTGATCTCCTGCACTGACATCAGAAAAAGAGTCCCACATTTCTCTCTGATCTCCTGCACTGACACCAAAAAAAGAGTCCCACATTTGTCTCTGATCTCCTGCACTCACAGCTTAAAGGGCAATTTTGTTTTCATTAGAACATGGCCCTAAAACTCCCAGAAATGTGTTCAGATTTTCATAACCTGCAAAATTTTGTAAAATGCACACGGTAATTAAATTACTATTAATTAATTGCAAAAACCTGGTAACTTTAAGAGCTGAATTTCCGGTTATTAAACCAGAAATTTGCGAGCACAATTTTGCTCTCTGCGCTAGCGATGCTAACCCCCCCAAACCCCCGTTGGCGACTTTAAGGTAAGCACAACGGGCGGCATTTTGAATGCCGTCTCAGGCCGTGTTACAGGCTGGAAAAAAACTACCAGAGGGGGGCTCTGGACAGCAGCCCCAGTGGGCTCCGGGCCCCCCAGTCCGACCCTGACCTACAGCTTGGCAGCTACAAAACCCTAAATTAAGTATGGAAAGAACTAGGGATGCACTGAATCCACTATTTTGGATTCGGCCGACCCCCTGAATCCTTCACGAAAGATTCGGCCTAATACCGAACCAAATTTGAATCCTAATTTGCATATGCATATTTCCCTGCCCGTCTCTAATCTAAATATGCAAATTAGGATTCGGTTTGGCCAGGCAGAAGGATTGGCTGAATCTGAATCCTGCTGGAAAAGCCCAAATCCTGGCCGAATCCCGAACCGAATCCTGGATTCGGTGCATCCCTAGAAAGAACACACAGCTCTGGATAGGGACCTTAGATTGCAAACTGCATTGGGGCATAGATGATGTGACTGATTATATATAGCACTGCAGTATATATCTATATAAATAAAGTATAAATAATAATAATAGCTGTTTATTATACAATGGTTTAAATAGCTATGTGCTAGGTTTTATATTGTTACATCTCACATTTGTATAAATTAGTTATGAATATCACTAGATGCTTATTGTATGTATTACATTGTTATGAACAAGGATTCATGTGGATTTGTATAAACAGCTTGCAGTAAGTGAATGCACGTTACAACTCACTTTACCTTTTCCCAAGTAATTAAGACTATAATGAGTGTTTCTAAGGGTGTATGTTACCTTGTCACTTTTCTATGGATGGCTATGTATATTTTAAATGATTTAAAACTGCAGGGAAACAGCAGCAATATTTTCCTACAATACAAGAAAACTCTTTAGCACATCCCTACTCATGTCATTATCTCAAATTTCCCAAGGAAATTACAGGAATAACCTGGAGGAAAATAAGGACGGGGATTCGAGCTGACATCGAACAGAGGCTTTCTGTAATTATGAATTAATGGGTCCTTAGCAAATGTTATTAGATTCCTTTAGTATTCCCTATGAATTATAAATGAATGAAATCATTTCTGTATTCCCATGAGTCGATTAAGAACCCATTGAAACTTTGCTGGCTCTATTATACACTCTCATCTTCAGATTAAGGTAATAGCTGGCGTGCTATGCGTTTTCATTGTACACTCGCTGCAGTTCAACTATCAAAAGAACAACCCACAGAAATCTGTCAATGAGCAAAAGGAGGTGGGAAGAAAGTCACCTATAGTAAAGGCTGCTTGTGAGAGCAGGGAAAGTCTCTTGCAGGGACCCATCTTGGTTCCCTTTCTTAGCATTCGCACTGAACGTGGAGAGTTAAGGGGACGTGGTAGATTTTGGTGATTTATGTTCCTCAATTACATGCAACAGGGCAAGGTGCAAAGTGTAATAAAAGGACTCAAAAATACAGGAAGTTTTAATGGTAAGTTCTAAAGTTCAACCACTAACTGAATTTTGATATCCCTTAACGTACTGTATATCCCTAATATCTAGTGATGGGCGAATAAATTTGGCTGCTGCTAATTGGCGACGAATTTCCACGTTTTGATGCCGCAGAATAAATTCCGAAAAGTCGCTCACGTAGAAATCACTGTTCGCCCATTACGACTTACAGTATATCCCTAACCAGCCTAACCACTTTTGTTGTTCTCTTGTATCCCTGCAGAACCCAACATATTTGAAGGTGTTGAAGTATACTGTATATGCACTGGGCAACATGGTGGGGCAGTGGTTAACAACTTTGCTATCATGTCCTAGCCCTATCTTCTTTTTTAAACACTTTTTTTGCATGAAATTAGTATATTCTCCCTGTGTCAGTGTAAATTTCCTCCTACTTTCAACACTGTAGCTAAACCTTAAAAACAGGGAGCAGAAGCACAGACAGAGGCTGAATATATAACAGTGCCCTACAATAAAACAGTTCTGTTCAAGTAAGTAGTCATTCTAGCCAGACAAGTAAATGATTAGTGAAGGGGACAATCTGCATGGTCAGTATACTAGCTAGAGCTCAGGGCAGGCAGAACAGGATCAAGGTGGACAAATGGGCCAAGGTTTGATAGAAAGCCGAGACAAACAGGATTTTAGGCTTTGGCAAGGATTGGTATCAGACCAAGCTTGGGCAGTGCTCATGGAAAGGGAGTAAATATGGGAGACAATGAAGTGACCAGTGGTGAGATGTGGGCACCCTAGGCTACATCCAAAGGCCCCCTTCTAGGCTACTCCTGGGTACAGCTATATGCTGATCCAGGCACATGTGCCCCTGAGCCCGAGTTTGGGTCAACACTGAGGTCACTGGATCTGAACATATCTGGATGCATGCACATGCCTTGCCCGCCTTCTTCTCCCAGCAGATGTGACTGACCAGATCCAGCAGTGCAAATAAAAATAAATATTAAAAGAAAAGAAAATATAAATAATAATTGAAAAAAAAAGCTAGATGAGCCCCTGGTCACACTGGGTCCCTAGGCTATAGGCTAGGGGAGCCTGTGCATTAAACTGCCCCTGGCAGTGATTGGCTATAATGATGGAGCTACATTAAGCTAGAAAGCCAAGGGATGAGCCCAGATTCAGTTAGAAATTCTTAGCTGCCTTAAAAGCACAGAGGTAAAGGAAATGGAGCCCAAAACCAGGTCATTGGTTAATATCACAGCCGAGCCTTACACTACTGTATGAAAGCCTACTCGCGTATCAGCATAATATAAAGATGATTGTAATGCAGAGATTTTGAGGAATATGTTGGCTATTAATAAACTCTGTGAAACAGCTATACAATGCAACACCCTAATACGTTGCTCCAATGCCTGGGGCTGGTTTGAAAAATACAGTAAGCTCTAGATTGAACCAGTATAGTTACCCATAGGAACCAATCAGCAATTAATAGTAAGAAGGATTTAGAAACGCAAATATCTGTTTGGTTTCCATGGGAAGCTGCATTAGTAAATTTTAGCAACTACAAAAGCTGTTTGTATTAATATATATCTATGAAATATGATGAGTATAAGAAAATAATAACAAGGTACATCATTTACATGGTGTGAAAACCTTAAAGGGATACTGTCATGGGAAAAAACATTTTTTCAAAATGAATCAGTTAATAGTGCTGCTCCAGCAGAATTCTGCACTGAAATCCATTTCTCAAAAGAGCAAACAGATTTTTTAATATTCAATTTTGAAATATGACATGGGGCTAGACATTTTGTCAATTTCCCAGCTGCCCCAAGTCATGTGACTTGTGCTCTGATAAACTTCAATCACTCTTTACTGCTGTACTGCAAGTTGGAGTGATATCACCCACTCCCTTTCCCCCCTCATTAGCCAAACAAAAGAACAATGGGAAAGTAACCAGATAGCAGCTCCCTAACACAAGATAACAGCTGCCTAAAATCTAAGAACAGCACTCAATAGTAAAAACCCATGTCCCACTGAGACACATTCAGTTACATTGAGAAGAAAAAACAGCAGCCTGCCACAAAGCATTTCTCTCCTAACGTGCAGACACAAGTCACATGACCAGGGGCAGCTGGGAAATTGACAAAATGTCTAGCCCCATGTCAGCTTTCAAAACTGAATATATAAAAATCTGTTTGCTCTTTTGAGAAATGGATTTCAGTGCAGAATTCTGCTGGAGCAGCACTATTAACTGATTCATTTTGAAAAAAAAAAATCTTTCCCCATGACAGTATCCCTTTAGAGAAACCAGCCAGGTAAGGAGGGAAGCAGATGTGCAGCCTACGTCTGTGTGACTGGGGCAGATGAGTGTCAGGCAGTGGCTCAGTAACGGCACTTCTTGGGAAAATGCCAGCAAGTTAATGCTGAAGGAGAGGGCATAAACCTGTAATTTGCAGATTGTTGGTTGTTAGTTTAATTGCTAGCTTGGCAGAGATGATGAATATAGTTAAATGCAAACAACCCCCCCCCCCATTTAGAGAGTACAAGACACAAGGAAAGATATGAAAAGAGACAGCTCAGAGATGTGACAGCAATTATAAAAGGGCAACAAAACAGATCATTGGGCCTAGGGACCCTTCTCTTGCAGGTCAGTTATATGACAACAGCATAGACACATAACAAGCATAAACAAATTCGAAAGTCAAACAATTTAGCAGGAGGGCTACTGATCCTAATATAGAGGTGACCGTGGAACGCACAAAAAAGGGCAAGGTTTCCTGCTCCATTAAAGGAAAGAAAAAGAAAAAGCTGTTCCAAAAGCGGCATGGAGAGTGACTCTGACTCTGTGGAACTGGAGGCTGGTGTTGGAGTGACTGCAGGGAGCTGCGGAGCTACAACAGAGGCAAGCCAGGAGGAGAGAGTGGAGTCTGATGGCTGCAAGATGGCTGCTGACAGTGAGGAGCCTAGGAGCAGTGTGGCCCTGGAGGTTGCAGAAAGTGCTCTGACCAACCAGGAGATGGCTACAGACAAAATGGAGCCTGAGTGCAGTATGGCCCTAGAGGTTGCAGAAAGTGCTCTGGGTGACCTGCAAATGGCGGCTGCCAGTGAGAAACATGGAAACCGTGTGGCCCTGGACACTGAGCAGGTAATGACTGTGACCCCCATGGGGAAAGCAGAAGTGAGTGAAGGGAATGTTCACAAAGTGACTGAGACTGTGATACAATATGACACTATTACTAAAGCATTGAAGGACCTGAGGAGTTTGGAAGATAAACAAAACTGTTTAAACAAAGAGATTGATAATCTGATAGATGAACTGCAGTCGCTGAAAGGAGAGAGGAGAAACCAGGTTATATGGGACTTGACTTTCCTTCATAAGGATTTGAAGGAGACAGAGACTTACATTAAAGACATTCTGAATGTTATTGAGCCATGGAAGGAGCTTTATGGAAACCGGCAGAGGTTTAAGGAGATGCAGGAAGGCAAAGTGACTGCTGAGACTCTGCTTAAAGTTGCTGAACTGCTTAATGAAACAGAGGGTTCAAAAACTGTTACTGAATGTAGCAGTGCTACAGACATTGCACAATATAATAGTGTTGGAAATAATCCTGAAAACCATACTGATAATGTGTGTGCAGCTGCTGTGAGTGCTGGGAGCAGTGAAGTACAGGTGAATGCAGTTAATGCAATGCATGTGAGTGATGAGGCTGCTTTGGCTGAAGGGGGAGGGGAGTGAGTGCAATGAATGCGGTGAGTGCTGGGGGCAGTGTGGAGCAAGTTGCAGAGAGAGGTGCAGCTGAGGTGCATGTGGTTGATGCAATGCAAGTAAGTGGGGTGGGGGAGGGGAGGGAAAACATGGTGTTTATTCTGCTGGGGAGAGCAATGTGCAAGGTGGGAGTGAGAGGGCTGCTGGAGGTAATGTTTGGGAAGGGAGGAGGTTCTTCGCACGTGAGAGGGAAGATGACTCTGATGATCAGATTGATAAGAGAATAAATGTAGTTAAAATTAAGTGGGAGAATGAGAGAGAGGATTTCCCGGGGTGCAGGTTTGTTGCCAGAAACATAATTAAACAGTTGTTGGATTTCACCCCACAAGATATTTATGCTCTAACAAGTGTCACAGATATTGAATTTGACGTCAGTTTTAAATTATCCCAAGGGTTGGAGGAATTCTGGGGGAGGTATCATCTAAAGAAAGAGGCCAAGGAGTGGGAGGGGTTTAGGGTAATACCTGTCTCCAAACCTGAAACTAAAGTAGTGACTATAATGATGAAGAATGAGACGGTACATGAGCAGGACGTCCTCATATGGCTCAGGCGCAAGTGCACTGTCTTATCCCCCCTGGTGCGACTGTTTGATGAGGAGGGTTTCTGGACGGGGGGATATAAAGTCCAAGTTAAACTGTATGTAGAGCACAATGTTCAGAGTCATCTCCCAGATTTGTTTTTCATTGGGAAAACAAGGGGTGTCTGCTTCTATGTGGGTCCAAAAGGCATTATGCCAATCAAATGTAATGTACAGAAATGTGCTTTGTGTGGGGAGACTGGGCACCCGAGCAAAGAATGTGTCCAGGCAATAAAATGTAAACTGTGCATGAAGTCAGGCCATGCTTATAGATCATGCCCCGAAGCCTGGCGCAACATTCAACGAGCTTGTCCCAATTTGGCACAGGAGATGAGCACCCCAATGCCAGGGGAGAACCTGCCACAGACTGATACAAGGAGGGAGGAGAGAGCAGAAGGGGTAAGAGAAACAGTTACAGGGCACCAAACCGAGGTGAGAGGGAAGGTGGCAGAGAAAGATGGAAGGAAGAGTCACACAGGGAAGAGTGAAGGGAATAAAAAGACAAAGGTACTAATGTCCCATGAGAAGGGGAGAGGAAGGGATGAGTGGAAAGTGGTGGGCAGCAAATTAAAGAAGAAAGTTAAAGAGAATAAGTGCCCTGGTGTAATTACCATTGAAACTGAAAATAGGTTTGTTTTGCCAGGGGGGAAATCATGGGGGGAATTGGCAGAGGAAGAAGAGGCGAGAATAGAGGAAACACCTGAGAAAAGGAAAAGTCTCCCTTATGTTATTTCCAGTAGGAAAAAGAGTAAGAGGGAAGAGATTTCTGAATCCCAGGAGGCAGATTGGGAGTCCCTTGAGGAGGAGGAGGAGGAAGGAGGGATTGAGAGCCATGAGACCGATATAAGGATTCAGGTGAAAAGATCAGGAGGCAAAAGTTCTGACAAGTCTTTAAATAAGAAACATAAAGATGGCTCCTGATATGCATTATATGAACATAACCAGAATGTTAAATCTTGTTTATGGGCTGATGGGTGCAGGGAGGGAAAATGGTGTGGAAAGGGAAACCTTGTATATAATTTCAATGGTGATAAGGACTCTTGGACAGACACAGGATCCTGTAGAACATGTTGCAAAATGTATTGTGAATGAACTGATTTTCATTAAGACAAAGGAAACTGAGAAATCTGTCGGAAACATGATGCTTTGCAGGAATGTTTATTTTTCCTTTTTGATGTATTTTTGATGTATTGCTTACTTCTGATCTTATTGAAATCTAATTGTATTTCTTTTTAATAAAATTATCTCCCTACTATACCTGCTATCCCACAGCCACAGTCCCTTTCCAGAGACTATCATCCCACTGTTACTATAGGCACCATCTCCCTACTATACCTGCTATCCCACAGTCACACTCCCTTCCCAGAGACTATCATCCCACTGTTACTATAGGCACCATCTCCCTACTATATCTGCTATCCCACAGTCACAGCCCCTTCCCAGAGACTATTATCCCACTGTTACTATAGGCACCATCTCTCCCTACTATACCTGCTATCCCACAGCCACAGTCCCTTTCCAGAGACTATCATCCCACTGTTACTATAGGCACCATCTCCCTACTATACCTGCTATCCCACAGTCACACTCCCTTCCCAGAGACTATTATCCTACTGTTATTATAGGCACAATCTCTCCCTACTATACCTGCTATCCCACAGTCACAGCCCCTTCCCAGAGACTATTATCCCACTGTTACTATAGGCACCATCTCTCCCTACTATACCTGCTATCCCACAGTCACACTCCCTTCCCAGAGACTATTATCCTACTGTTATTATAGGCACAATCTCTCCCTACTATACCTGCTATCCCACAGTCACACTCCCTTCCCAGAGACTATTATCCTACTGTTACTATAGGCACCATCTCTCTCTACTGTACCTGCTACCACACAGTCACACTCCCTTCCCAGAGACTATTATCCCACTGCTACTATAGGCACCATCTCTCCCTTCTATACCTGCTATCCCACAGCCACGGTCTCTTCCCAGAGGCTACTAATCCACTGACCAGCACATGTAGCCTACCTATTGGTACATAGTGGTACATGCTATATGCCCCACTTTAAGTAAGTCACTGAAATGTGCTCAAGAGATGGTGGTATATTAGGGAGTTTTTACAAAACCTTCCTAAATACAGAATTTTGGGCAGCCAATAGTTCATTTATTGGCCCACAGCTGTTTTCTCCCATTTGAACTTACATACAATTTTCTGCTATGAGATACCAGAAGTCTGGTATATAAAAGGGTTTGGGATTACTAACATATAGACAGTGCAAAAAAGAAGTGATTTGGGCAAACTAGGTATATGCACACTCTCAGTAATGGTATTTATACAATATAGACTAAATCACTGATTACTGACTACATACTGCTGGTCTGTAGTTTCTTCTTTACTTTAACTAAAAAGCATAATGCTATTTCAAGTAAGAAACAGTGATATTAAAAATGTAAGAGCATGAAACACAAATAAATGTCTGACATTACCAAATCATTATCATAGGCAGAAAACAACAGTTAATTCCAAACAAACCATTTCCCCGTTCTTCTATCAAATAAAACCTAAATGTTTAATATTTTCATAAAGTTCAATATTTGTGTTTACAAACGGATTCCTACACTGAAATTTCTGAAATCCAAAATGTGTTGGGTATGAATAAAAGAAAAGAGGCTAAATGAACATGCAGTAAAACAGTTTATAGCCTGTATTACACTGAAAAAAGAAGTTCATAAAAAGCCAATGGCTGTCTGAGGATTCAGGAAGATGTATCCACTACTGGCTTTGCATGGAATACACTATTAAAAGTCTCAATGCTTCCACATTTGGTAAAGTAATTCGCTTTTAAAGACCGGAAAGGGTTAAGCATATATTTTGAAGATTTATTATTTGACTTTTAAAATTTTGAAAAGTCCATGGAAGGCCCAATTCAGTTCTCTCTGCAGCAATGATAATAAATATTATTACGGCAATATCGTTTTTACATCGTTCGCTAGCCGTCTTTCCTTTCATATGGTCAGAAACTACAAATCTGGAGACTAAGGAGGTCATTTACAATGAGCAAGGCAGGGTGTAAAGTGCAGAAAATAGGCACAATCCACCATGTTTTTGCTTTTGCACCTCGTTCCATCCTATAATATGAATTGCCTCAGGTCTGTTCTATTTCTGAACACAGAGACCAGCCTCCATAAATACAGAGTTGCCTGCATTTGGCATTGCTGTATTCATGAGGGATGGGCAGGGGAAGCACATAGGCATGCATAACACTCTCCAAAGTTGCAAGTAATTTAAAAATATGAATACTATGTACTAATACTTACTTTACTGCTCTTGTACTTCTGTATGGGGGTCTTTTTAAATACACCTTTAAAACTGATGGTTCTAAACTAGATGTCTTTATTAATGTATCTAAAAATGAACAAGGCCCACCCATAGCAAAATCTTTTAATCTTGGCAGTTGACCTCTAGTGAAAATTGTACTGCCATTTGCACATTAGGGTGATATGGTCCCTTTAAACTTCTGGCTGCTTCCTCTATTAATGATCTTCTGTTTCTTTATTCTTATTCTTTATTTTTAATGTAGGGACCTGGAAGAGTTAATTTCCCCTTCAGCCGAAGCCTCATTGGTGAGCTACAGGGTTTCCTAAGGAGCAGAGCCCTTGTTATTGGTGCAGCATGACTGATCCCAAAGGCAGCCACAAAGTGTCTCTGCTGCACCCTATAAAAATAGAATGCCATGTGCTCACAGCCATTACTGCTGGAGGATTTCTGCTGATTGTACTTCACTAAGGAGTTAGTGAGTTCAGCAGCCACTATGTAGAGGCATGAGGCATCTGAGGCTGGGGTGGGCGGCCCCATGCCTGGGACCTTGATCAGGAGGGTGTAGAGCCCCTGATTTTCCAAACTGAATGTGGAAATGCTTGCGCTATATACAGTGCTGGGAGCTACAGTTCAGCTATGGATTCAGCAACAGTGTGCTCGCTATAGACAGTGCTGGGAGCTATTTCTGGAGGATCAAGCAAGCTTCATGAAATGGATTCATCGCTGTGGATGCCTGCTCCAGCTCTGGATGAGCCTACCCATCTGTGTGAATCCCCAGGGTAAGGTGTGCCCTGGGGAGGGTAGAAAAAGAGAGGATCCAGGATGGTTTCTGTTTATGACACAGGCTGTTTGTAGATGCCTGCCTCAATGGAGTACCAGTACCTAAATGGAGGGAAAGGTATTTTGGGCTGTTAGTGCTGCCAGGGAAAAAGTGTACTCATTTTTAGTGATGGGTGAATTTGCACCGTTTCGCTTTGCCGGAAGATTCCGAAAAATTCATGAACCAGCGACTTTTTTTGACGCCGGTGTCCGTTTTTTTTTACGCCGGCGAAATTTTTTTTTGACGCTGGTGAAGTTTCGCGGGCCTTTTGCAAATTTATTCGCTGGCGGCGAATCACTCAAATTCGCCACAAATTCACGCCTGGCGAATAAATTCGCCCATCACTACTCATTTTGGATAAGGGACTGAGACTTTAATCTGCAAATGAGTAGTGTGGGACTTTGCCTGGCATTGAGGGCCAGAAAATGGACTGCCACAGGTTCCCAGGGCAGTGGGTTATATCTGTATGATGTAAATGCGGTTTTACTTACCCTTTCATTTATACTTTCTTTATATAAAGTTGTTGTTTTTTATAAAAGCAAAGTGTTGCATGTTATTCCTAATGCGCCACCCACAGGTGTATTCCCGGATCCCATTGGGTGGAGGCACTGCCAGAGAAGAATTCCCAGTACCTTTTCACCTTGCAAAGGGGACTCAGGACCTGTAAGTCGGTAATAATGTACAACCTTGGCACCAGGGGGGTTGCCAAGAGGGTGTTACACTAAATACACAAATAAATGCTAAACATTCCCCCCAGGGCTCTGGCAAAGAGACCAATCCCAGTCTCTACAAAAAATAAGGACAGGGTTATACCCAGGGCAGTTTTATAAAAGTGTTGCTATTCAGCCTGAAGGCACATAAACAATATTGCTGCATACACCTATTAGCTTAGAAAATAATAAATAATTAAATATCAAATGCAAGATGTTCCCAGCTAACATTCCAACCAAACATTGTTCATGGTGCCAATTTATGGAAACCAGCAATGAGTTAATATATTCCTAACCTTCTATACAAGTACAGAAAACTGGTTTATTAATGAAAAGCAGAATCTATAGTATGCCCTGTTCTATCCAAATATACCCTCATGGGCTGTACTCCTTAGTACACTCAGTGCTGCAATGTCTTTGTACTCCAAAGCTTTTCCTATCAAAGCTGTTCCTATGAGCACAGTGATTTATACCACACGTCCCCATATGCAATAGACATTCATACTTGACCCAACCTCAGATCATTTATATCCATTATGTGTGTGGCACAGAAACACCAATACTATTCAAGTGGACACTTCTCTGAAACCTCAATGCAGATCTATGCTAAAAGCAGCCATCATGTGCTTAAAGGGCATGTAAAGTGTAAAATAGAATAAGGCTAGAAATGCTGTATTTTGTATACTAAACATAAACATGAAATTACTGCACCACAAGCCTAATCAAACAAATAATTTATGCTTTCAAAGTTGCCTACAGGGGGTCACCATCTTGTAACTTAAACATCTTTGCAAGACTAAGACTGTGCACATGCTCAGTGTGATCTGGGCTGCTTAGGGATCGTCATAAACAAAGCTGCTTGAGTTCTGCATGACTAGGAAATAAGGTGGGGGCTCCCCCTGCTGTTCATAAGTATGATTGTTTCCCTGCTCAGCAGTTAGGGACCATCTGACAATTCCTATCCACAGCAGTAAATGAAGGGAGAATTTCACTGTGTACAGAGGTTTCTCATAAAAACAGTACACATTTTTTAAAGAATATTGGAAATAGGTTTCTTTTTCATTAAAGAAAGTAAAAATTGGATTTTATTTTTTTGCCTTTACATGCCCTTTAAGCCACTTTAGTGTGTTTTTTCACCCCTCGGGAGTAATTTTCCACGAGAGCGTTGTTGAGAGTGTTTTATTTCAGCAGACCTACAGCAGTTTTCCCTGCTACTTAATGTTTGTATCTTATGCACAGGAAGAGAAAAGAACCATTAATTCATTAGCAATTAGCATTGCAGCATTTACCGTATAGGCACTCTTCCTTTCTTTACCATCAAATTAGCACTAAATCTTAATATGGAGAAATTATGATCCCAATGCAGTGAACATATTGCAGTTTTGAGTTCAATCACAATGTTTGCAGTACTGGACTCACCAGGGAGAGATGCATCGAACACAATTGCAGCTGAAGCAATAAGATTAGCATGCTTGCACCTAAACGCCAACGTGCATTGTGTTTAGCATCATTTGTAGCTTTCGGAGCTGTTCTTTCATCATAACTGTGCTGTGGCAATTAATAAAGTCTGTGGCAATTGCAAAATAAGGCCACTGTTGCCGTTTCAAAATACAGAGAGCTGTGGCTAGCCCCTTGACTAGAGCGCTGTCTGCATTCGACAATGGTGTATCCAAAAGGGGCAGGTGGGGGGAGGCACTTAGGCACCTCACTACCATACCTGTTCCTTGAAGGCACGTCACTTAAGGAACAGTAACAACAAAAAATTAAAATGTTTTAAAGAAATGAAAATATAATGTAGTGTTGTCCTGTACTTGTAAAACTGTTGTGTTTGGTTCATAAACTCTACTATAGTTTATATAAACAAGATGCTGTGTAGCCATGGGGGCAGCCATTCAAAGCTGAAAAGGGAAAAAAGGCACAGGATATACAGCAGATAACAGATACGCTCTGTAGCATACAATGGGATTCTTAAAGGAAAACTATACCCCCAAAATGAATACTTAAGCAACAGATAGTTTATATCAAATTGAATGACATATTCAAGAATCTTACCAAACTGGAATATATATTTACATAAATATTGCCCTTTTACATCTCTTGCCTTGAACCACCATTTCGTGACTCTATCTGTGCTGCCTCAGAGATCACCTGACCAGAAATACTACAACACTAACTGTAACAGGAAGAAGTGAGGAAGCAAAAGGCAGAACTCTGTCTGTTAATTGGCTCATGTGACCTTACATGTGGTTTGTATGTGTGCACAGTGAATCTTACGATCTCAGGGGGCGGCCCTTATTTTTTAAAATGGCAATTTTCTATTTAGGATTACCCAATGGCACATACTACTAAAAAAGTATATTATTATGATAATGGTTCATTTACATGAAGCAGGGTTTTACACATGAGCTGTTTTACTCAGTATCTTTTAATAGAGACCTACATTGTTTGGGGGGTATAGTTTTCCTTTAAGAACTTATCTGTTATCTACTGTGTATCCTGTGCTTCAATGGCTATCCCCACGGCTACAAAGCAGTTGGTTTATATAAACTATAGTTGTGTTTCTAAAGCAAACACACCAGTTTTACCAGCACAGAGAACATTACATTATATTGTCATTCCTTTAAAACACTTTTGTTTTTTGGTGTTACTGTTCCTTTAAGTCATGTCAATTCGGCCCGAGGAGCACAATGCAGTTTCCCCCAGGATGCAAGTGCTTACCCTAACCCTTATACACGGTAGCTCCAGGATTCTCCTGCGTCAATAGCCACAATTGTGCACAATGCAGTGCAGGGCCATGCTGGCCGGACGCCATAGGCAACCCAGCCAGCCCTGACGCCCCTTCCACCGCAAACATAGGAAGTGCGCGCGCATGCGCACTGATCGCACAAATAGGAGGCGCGCACATGCGCACTAAGTGGTTGACCTCTCCAGGTATGCTCTCCCCCTCATGTATGCGACTCCATTTTATCTAAATAATACAATTTTTTTAAATTGATTTCCTTTTTCTCTGTAATAATAAAACAGTAGTGTGTACTTGATAAAAAAAACTAAGATATAATTAATCCTTATTGGAGGCAAAACCAGTCTATTGGGTTTATTTAATGTTTGCATGATTTTCTAGTAGACTTAAGGTATAAAGATCCAAAGAACAGAAAGTTCCCTTATCCGGAATTCCCAACGTTCTGCGCATTCTGGATAACAGGTCCCATAACTGTATAAATAGCCTTGCAATTAGTGATGGGCGATTTTATTTGCCAGGCATGGATTTGCGGCGAATTTCTGGATTCCACCGTTGGTGAATGTTTTCACGAAACTGCAGCAAAAATTCGTTGTGGGAAAATCCTCTACAACAAAAAACATTTCGCTCGTCAAAATTGTCGCTCGTCGAAATTATTCAGACGCCGTTTGGACAAAAGGGTATAAAAACATAAAAATTGTCACTCGTGTCAAAATTGTCGCCCATTGACTTCAATGTCTTTTGCAAATTTTTCGCTGTTTCTCAAATGTTTCCGGAGTTTCGCGAATTTCTCGGCGAAGCAAAACTGCACAGATTCACCAATCACTATTCACAATAAATACAAGCGCTCAGTGTTTATACCTTCCTTGGCGAAGTTGTACTTTATTGTCATTTCTTTAGAAGATTTAAACTAAACAGGGTGAGGCTGCACTGTTGAACTGCAATCACATAAAACCATCATTTGAGCCTCAATAGAACCAGATAATCTACATAATCTAGCTGGTTGAAATCAGCGCCAGATTTCAATGAGGGGCGCCCATAGGCTGCGTGGTCCGAACAGGCGGCCGCGCGGTCCTATCGCCCACCTCACCTCCCCTTCCCAGCGCACCGGCGAAAAAACGCCCTAGGCCCGGGCCTATGCAGCCTTGCCGCAAATCCGGGCTTGGTTGAAATATATAAACCTTTGCATTAAGGAGGCTCTCCTGTCACTTGTTTATGTTATTAAAATATTAGTTCTGAAAACCATTGAATACATGGGTATAATTATTGTCTTGTAGAGAGAAAAAAGGCAACTAAACCGCCCTATGTAATTATTCTTGGAGAAATAGAACTGCATAGAAGTTATTTGCGATGTTTGTAGCACAGTGAGCTCATTTTTGTACGCTGCCTTCTTCTTCTATCAGAGAATTGCTGCAGATATGTGGGTGAGGGATGCATATAACTGATCCTGGGGAAAGTACTTTGCAGCAGGCAGAGGAAAGTTCAGCGCCCCAATTACCTGCAGGGGATTTCAGTGGAGGGCTACACATATACAGGTATGGGATCTATTATGCAGAATTTCTGCAAGCTGGTTTTCTGCGGATAATAGATCTTTCCATAATTTGGATCTTCATACCTTAAGTCTAATAGAAAATCATGCAAACATTAAATAAACCCAATAGGCTGGTTTTGCTTCCAATAAGGATTAATTATATCTTAGTTTGGATCAAGTACAAGGTACTGTTTTATTATTACAGAGAAAAAGGAAACCATTTCTAAAAATTATTTGGTTATAATGTAGTCTATGGGAAACAGTCTTTTCGTAATTCTGAACTTTCTGGATAACTGGTTTCCGGATAATGGATCCTATACCATACCTCCCAACTGTCCCGAGGGACAGTCCCTCTTTAGACAGCTCAACCCACAGCCCCTCGTTTGTACTGGAAAGTTCGTTTTTCTCTGCACCGAACAGCCAGAAAAAGAAACAAAGTTTCTTTGGCTTTTGGCAGAGAGCCCAGAACAGCCACAAGGTCCAGATAAGATACTTTTGTAACAATTTCAAGATAAGCAAATAAGTAATTGTAACAATATAAGATAACAGGTTCCTTGGGAAAAGTTAGACTCACAGCTTAACTGTAATAACTGAAAAAAAAACACAGAAACATGTTCAAACTTTCATAACCTGCCATATTTTGTAAAATGAACATGGTATATGGGGTGTGGCCACAAAAAAAAAAAAAAAAAAATTGCTGCGCTATGTGTGCCAACTTTTTCATCCCTCTTTTTATTTCCAAAATGTGGGGAGGTATGTCCTATACCTGTATAAAAAAGTGAACCATTCTTTATTTTCCTAAGTGCAAAAATCTTTAAAACGTTATGTCTGAAGTCCAAATTGTGCCAGTTTCACGTTAATGAATCATTCCTGCCTATTTTAACTAAAATATAGCATATTTTGTATCATATAGTTTTTGTTAAAATGACTATGGTTTAATGAGGGTAAAGCTTACCCCTGTGAGATGTGGTTTAAGGAGCTTTATCATTAACATTAAAGGCAACTAGTATCTTTTCTTGCTCCGTGTTTCCTTTATAAAAAATAATGTTGTGCAATGGTGTAATGTAGTGATGGGCGAATTTATTCGCCAGGTGCGAATTTGCGGCGAATTTGCGTGATTCGCCGCAAGCGAATAAATTTGCGAAACGCCCGCGAAAATTCGCCAGCGTCAAAAATTTTTTTTTTCGAAAAAACGGACGCTGGCATCAAAAACGGGCACCGGCATCAAAAACAGGCGCAGGCGTCAAAAATTACGCCGGCGCCGTTTCGCGAGTTTTTCGCCGTTTCACGAATTTCACGCACATTTTGCGAATTTTTCAGGAAAGCAAAACGGCGCAAATTCGCCCATCACTAGTGTAATGGTTATATTAAATTCAGTAAATTAAACAGACCTGCATGAACCGGTTGAAGGCAATCAGTTGCGCTCTTCTTCACCAGCGGAGTATTATCAGTACTATCAGTAACATAAACATTTATGTAGACTCATGGCGCTCTAATGTGCTTTAAACAGAGACATGAATAACAGTTGCATTACTGTACTGTGCTTGAGTGGGTCGCCTCCAGGTTTCCTCCCACACTTCAAAAACATACAGGCAGGTTAATTGGCTCATGCTAAAAATTACTATAGTGTTTGTGGGTGTAATAGGGACCTTAGACTGTAAGCTCCACTGGGGCTGGGACTGAAAAGAATGATGTTTAATCTGTGCTACAGAATATGGCATCTCTATAGAAAGGCTATAATTTTAGCAAATTAAAGAGATAAAAGAGCAGGTAATTGCTGCACAGTACCTAGCATGGCTTGCTGCAGGGTAAGGAGGAGTCTCCATTGTAAAAATCCATTTGCCATATTCCAAATATATGTTTGTGTCTCAAACAATATTTTCCTGTGCAAGTTCCAATATACCTTTATTTTATGTTTGTCATGTATGTATGTTATGTTTTATCTAATAGAATTATTGAAGGGGTGGTAGAATAGCCGATCGTTTCTAAGCAACTTTTCAATTGGTCTTTATTATTTATTTTTTATAGCTTTATAATTATTTAGCTTTTTCTTTTGACTCTTTCCAGCTTTCAAATGGGGGTCACTGACCCCTTCTAAAAGCAAATGCTCTGTAGGGCAGACACACACACTGCTATTTCGGGAGAATAGTCACCCAGCAACAAATTGCTTCTTCTGCGGGTGACTAATCTCCCCAAACTGCCTTCCCGCGGCTAGAATGTTAATCACCGGCGGGATGGCACTTGGAACGATCTGGCTTTCCGATGTCGCCCAAAGTTTCCTAGTGAGGCGACTTCGGAAAAAGAAGCGTTCCGAGTGCCATCCCGCAAGTGATTTAAATTCTAGCCGCATGAAGGCAGTTCCGTGAGATTAGTCACCCCGAAGAAGAAGCGTTTCGTCGTTGGGCGACTGATCTCCAAAATAGCAGAGTGTGTCTTTGCCCGTAAGGCTACAATTTTATTGTTATTGCTAATTTGTCTTACTTGTATTTCTATTCAGACCTCTCCTTCTCATATTCCAGTCTCTTATTCAAATCAATGCATGGTTGCTAGGCTAATTTGGATCCTAGCAACCAGATTGCTGAAAATACAGTACAAACTGGTGAGCTGCTGAATAAAAAAACTAAATAACTCAAAAAACACAAATACCAATTGCAAATTGTCTTAGAATATCACTGTCCACATCAGACTTTTATTATTAATTTCCAATTTTTTTTTTTATTCCAATTATTATATTTTTAATTCATAAACTTGGTTTGCTGTAAGTCTAGTAAGCCATCACCAAAATTCTGATCATGAGCCAATGGATTCATAAATCAAGGGAAGGATTTTGTGTGGGGAAGAAAGTGAATCCTTTTTTCTGAGGGAATGAATGAAACCAGGCTTTAGCATTTAAGCCAATATGTACAGCCCTCACTTTGTGTGTAGAAGGTTTTAGTACAGGTATGGGATCCGTTATTCAGAAACCAGTTATCCCAAAAGCTCAGATTTATGGAAAGGCCGTCTCCCACAGACTCCATTTTATCCAAATAATCCAAATTTTAGAAAATGATTTTTCCTTGTACCTTGTACTTGAACCAAATGAAGATAGAATTAATCCTATTGGAGACAAAGTCAGCCTATTGGGTTTATTTAATTTTTACATGATTTTCCTGTAGACTTAAGGTATGAAGATCCAAATTACGGAAATATCTGTTATCCGGAAAACCCCAGGTACCGAGCATTCTGGATAACAGGTCCCTTACCTTTACATGTCTGGTTTAGATGCTAACTAGAAATGTATATCAGGCTATAGACCTTGTCCATGGCATTAGCGCATCAAGGCAGTGTTGGGCACAGGTTACATTTCCCCCTACACAACAAGCAAAGGTTCAAGCAGACATAGAGAGTCAGAGCAGAAATTGTCTGCATACAGCCTGTTGTGTTGTTATTAATCAACACAACCTGCCACTGTAAAATCTAAAGCTTCCTAGGACCTGTCTTTGGAAAAGGGAAAGCTTTGGCACCAACATCAGTACAGAAATGATCTACTTTATTCTTCATTCCCTGTAGGGAAACAGAGGGCACTTCACCTATAAGATAGAACATAGGACCATGTTGTTTAGTATGTGTATAGATTGCACCATTTAGGAATGTAAATGTCTGCTGTCAGTAAAATTGCAGTAAGTAGATACAAATTCCGGGAAGCACAAATATTTATTACAGGGAGTGAAACTCATTTAATTTAGCATAAAACTGAGGAGACTCAATTATTTGGTTTCACTGCTGCTTAACTACATCACTCAGTCGTAGCTTCATAGGGAGACGGAAGGGAAAAAAAATATTCTGTCTCTCATCTTGGACTCAATGATAAGGTGTCATTTGTAAATACCTTAGTTAGACCCCTCTTGGTGAGTCAAGTGAATTATCCAATAATACTATCGTGTCCCACGGCTGAAAAACCATTCTGAAAGTAAAGTACATTGCTTTAAAGATCATTTTGGACAAATGAGAAGTCCCCCTCCCCCAAGTCTCATAGTAATCTGGCACCACTAAAGGTGAAGAGATGATGGACCAACTGTCAGGGCCAGATTTAAATATGCTGTTCCCATAGGTCTCCCCATCTCGCAACCCCACAGTGTTTGCACTTATCTCCTCCTTCCGCACTCCAACCACCCACCCCCGCTCACAGGTCCGGACTGAGAATTAAAATAGGCCCTGGCATTTCAGGGACACAGAGGCCCAATCAGCCCACATAGAGGCCCAAACAGCCCACATAGAGGCCCAAACAGCCCCCACCAGCCCACTAAATACAGATTTTCTATGGGACCTTATAGCAGCCCCTCTGGCATTTGCCAGAACCCACAGATTGCCAGTCCAGGCCGTTCACAATGCTCTCATCAACCATCTACTTCCAGATTCCCCTTTACTGGGCACTGGGTGTGCAGGAGATTCAAACTACTGTAAAAATTTGCCCAGTCCCAGTCCTCCTATTTGAATTTACAAAGGAAGAGAGATGTGCCACTAGACATCCAAATGGGCGTGGGTTGGGCTTTTAAAGCTTTGGAGAGGGTAATTCAGATGGAAGTAGCAAGGCAGGGCTATATCATCATCATCATTTATTTATATAGCGCTGTCAAGATACGCAGTGCTTTACTGCAGTTATAGCAAACAGGGAATAAATGGTGGATAACAGAGTACAATAGGGTTAGAAGGACCTAAAGATTAGAGTTTACAAACTAAAAGGTTAGGGTACAATTGAGACATTAGGATTATATAAACATTTTGTCATTTTTGATACAGCAATGATTAATTAAGGTGCATCAAATAAGCTTCTTTAAACAAATGGGTCTTTAAGGAGCGCTTGAAAGTTTGGAAGGAAGGAGAAAGTCTGACAGCTTGTGGCAGAGAGTTCCAGAGAAAAGCAGAAGCCCGAGAGAAGTCTTGTGGACGAGAATGGGCAGAAGTGACCAGAGGTGAAGTGAGGCGAAGATCAGAAGCAGAGCGTAGGTTTCTTGAAGGAGAGTATTTGGAGATTAGAGATGAAATATAGGGAGGGGTTACATTATTAAGGGCCTTGAATGTGAGTGTAAGTAATTTGAATTTGATTCTAGAAGAGATTGGGAGCCAGTGAAGGGACATACATATGGGAGCAGCTGATGTTGAGCGGCGAGATAGATGTCTAGAGTCTAGCGGCCGCGTTTAAAACAGATTGGAGTTGTGAAAGGTGACTTGTTGGAATACCTGTGAGGAGTAAGTTGCAGTAATCAAGGCGGGAGATGATGAGAGACTGAATCAGTGTTTTAGTTGATGCTGAACTGAGATAGGGTCGTATTTGAGCAATTTTGGGCAATTGAATACTGCAAGATTTTGCAAGTGTTTGAATGTGTGGTGAAAAAGACAGATGAGAGTCTAAGATGACTCCTAGGCAGTGTGCCTGTGTGGTGGAATGAAAGGTGGTGTTGTTTACGGTGAGTGATATCTGAGGGACAGGGGAAGATCTTGGAGGAAATATAATGAGTTCTGTTTTAGAAAGGTTCAGTTTCAGGTGGCGCTGTGACATCCAGGAGGAGACAGCAGAGAGACAGTCTGTGACTTGGGAAAGGACAGAATTAGAAAGATCAGGAGTAGACAAGCAGAGTTGGGTGTCATCAGCATAAAGGTGATACTGAAGTCCAAATGACTGAATACGTTTTCCTAGCGAAGTTGTATAGAGCGAGAACAGCAGGGGCCCAAGAACAGAGCCTTGAGGAACTCCAACAGAGAGTGGGAAAGTAGTAGGAGTAGAGTTAGAGAAGGAAACTTTAAAGTTTATATATATCCAGTTTTTTATATATCCAGTAACTATAACATGGAGTTGGACAGGGACATCTTGATAAATTCATTCACATGTGTGTTTTGAGACCTATCATTAAATCACCTCTATATTTCCTCTACACATAAAGACAAGGCCATGAAAAGATTTCACCAAAGTGCAGACTGTCAAAAATGATTTGCAAAGTGCAAAAAAAATCAGCTGCTGTGAAATGTCTTTGGGAGCAAAAGAGTCAATGTCTCAATTGCTTCTTAAAGCTGCAGCCAATTATTCCTGACATTTTTTCAGCTGAGATATTGTTATTATCAAAGTATTTGAGTAATAGACTATTTTAGTTACAGTATGTGTCACATCGCTCTCTTAGCAATGGTGGTGACCAAAAAAATACATAAGGAACCTTTAATGACATTTGTTACGTAAACTCCTACAGTATGCTAACTGGATGACCATCACCTTCAACACAAATGGCTTATTCCCAGTGAAGAGTGTCAAGTATTTTAGCTGGGGAGATATTATCTTATTCCACTACCTAATTCACTGCAACTGGCATTAGATGCAACACTAAAATGCCCATTAATGTGGAGTTGCTCAGGCTTTATGGTTCATTTCATTCATCTTCAAGCTGAAAATTTCCTATGCAATTGCACCTTCTTTGCAGGTGGATGGTGCATCAGTAGATGAAGAAGTAAAAGTGGCCATACACAGATCGATATAAGCTGCCAACAGAATAAGCTGGCAGTTTATTGGGCAGTGTATTGGGCTATCCAACAGGCTCCCCCCAAATCGATATCTGACCAAAAATTGGGCAGGGTTAAAAATCATGTTGGATCGAGGCCTGCATCGGTTTGTTGATGTGGTCCTTTGTCCTACCAACTATATCCAATCGTGGCAGGCTTTAGAGGAGCTTGTCTGCAATTCATGCCACATCTCTGTGTATGGTCCAATGCATGCATTCATTTGGCCAGGTGGTCACATATCTTGTAGCTCAGACATGCTCTGGTTATTCTCAATACCGATTGGAGCTTCCCTCCTTTCCCCTTTGTTTCATCCTAAATGCCGCCCACTGTGATGCATACACATTTAATTTGCTTCAATGACCTGCAATAGAGAACAGATGTACAATAGTCACAACCACTTTAAGGCTTGGTAGAATTTAATGTCCTAGACTATTTAAATGGGAACTATTTGAAAATGAAAATGTACTATAAGCTTCCTCACACTGAAGTAAGAAACTTTATAAATACAATCAATTAAAAATTCTGCATCGCTATCCCTGTCTCAGCATCTGTTTCTCTTCATTCTGTCTTCATGCAGCAGTTGGGTGTCAGATGAATGGTACAATATATCTTATAGGGGGGGGGGGGGTCCTTTCCTAGCAGATGAATTAGAGCTCACTCAAATAAGTGATTAAAGTACAAACAAAATAACTGCCTTTTGCACAAATCCTGCATGTAGTGAGACATGATGTCTGATGATTTTAATAGAGTGAGCTCTAATACATCTTCTAGGCAAAAGGAGCCCCCCTAATAACATATATTCGATCATTCGTCACCCAACTCCTGCATGAAGACAGAATGAAGAGAAACAGAGAGAGGAATAGTGAAGAAAAACTTGATTATTTCAGAAACGGTACAGAATTTCTAATTGATTGTATTTAGTTAAAATTTAGTTTCTTATTTCAGTATGCTTAAGCTGACACTGTATAGGCTGATTTTCTTTTAGACTGGGATTTATTTCGATTGATATTACCTGCCTGTCAATGGCTTTTTAGTGAGAGCGGGACTAATTCTAATCACATTCAGTCAATAGGGTTCCTGGATCCAAATAAACGTGATTTAAAACTTTGTTCCAGAGAAAACATATTCCTTCAAACAGAACCTTATCTTAAATCAATGATCTCCAGGGCTACCTCTTGCTGGCCATTGTAGAACCTCTCTTATTTCTTCTCTAATTCCCATGATGAATGTGCTGTCACTGCCTCCTCTGGAGCAACAATTTACAGACTGATTACTCTTTTGGTTGAGAATGCATTGCTTGTTACTGGAGATGGTTGAGTTTATTCGAACATACGAAAATAACAGAGCTCCGGCCCCTGTGGTTAATGTGCAGACCATGTCTGAGATTTGTTCTTTTTATATTTGATGTAGGATAAGTTCAGCATAAGTTCTGAGAACACAGATTCTTATTGTAATATGGCAGGTGAGTAGTGATGGGATAAATAAGCATTAAAAGAGTATCCAGTGTTTCTTGAAAATGAGGGTGAATTTACCAAAGTTAACAGGGGTCCAGTTGCTGATGAACACACTATTATTATTCTTCTAATGCAGGCTGGCACAAACCGGACATTACTTGGAGAATGATGCAATTAAAAAAAAATAG
Source organism: Xenopus petersii (assembly GCA_038501925.1). Lineage (NCBI taxonomy): Eukaryota > Metazoa > Chordata > Amphibia > Anura > Pipidae > Xenopus > Xenopus petersii. The sequence goes on along the minus strand of CM076679.1, from coordinate 114,767,522 downwards.
CTTTTTTACTTATTTAGACTGTAAGTCATATGGGGCCTTTGTCTCCTGGACACTGAATACTTAATCTGTATTTATATTTTATATTTTTGTAAATTGGAATTCTAATAATGCACATATTGTAACTTATTATTGCGTAAGACCCCCTTGTTTGTTACTACTCATTTATTGTTTTTCTGTACCGTGCTTTGCCCTCAAGGAGCCCTATACAAAGAAAAATATACATACATACATACAAAAAACATCCCCAATATTTAGCCTTATGTGTTTCGTGCTGAAGGTAAAAGGGTCGTTTACCTTCAAGTTAACTTTTAGTATGTTATCGAATAACCAATTCTAAGCAGTTTTTCAATCTCCATTATTTATGTTTTATCGTTTTTAAACAATATGTCTTCTTCTTGTGACTCTTTCCAGCTTTGAAATGGGGGTCACTGACCCATCTAAAAGACAAATGCTCTGCAATGCTATAAATGTATTGTTATTGCTACTTTTTATTACTCTTCTTACTGTACTAGACCCTCTCCTATTCATATTGCATATTCTAAAAAATACATGGTTGCTGGGGTAATTTGGACCCTAAAGGTGGCCATACACGGGCAGATAAAGCTGCCGATAACGGTCGTTTAGACCAATTTGACAGCTTATCTGCCCGTGTATGGGGGCTTCCGACAGGTCTTCCCGATCGATATCTGGCCATTTTCGATTTTTTATTTTTACCCAACCGACCCGTCGGAGCCCCTTGGCTGCTGAATAAAAGAGAGCTGCTGAATAAAAAGCTAAATAACCCAAAAACCACAAATAATAAAAAAGAAAGGCAATCACAAATTGTCCCAGAACATCACTCTCTTCAACATACTAAAAGTTATGATTTTGCATTGAATCTTGGTCAATTTATTGGTCTACCTCCCTTATGGCCACTCTATCTTTGGTAGGTGCTTCTATTGTACTTGATCTCTGTTAAAAACATTGGCTTGTTTAAAACACGATACTCCAAATACTATGACCAGGGGTCCCAGAGACTGTGTGTGCCCCCCATGTTTGTACACTGAAAAGCAGGGGTTCAAGGTGCTTGTATGTTATGTCTGCTTTCTTTCTTCTCAGACATCCTACATACCTCCCAACATTTTGAAAATAGAAAAAAGGACAAAAAGTTTTGCCGCGGGCAGCTCAACGAGAATTTTTGACCATGCCCCTTTTATGGCCACATCCCTAATTACCATGTCCTTTTTACATAGTTCGGCAGATTATGGAAAGTTTAAACACATTTCTTGGGGGGGGGGTTAAGGTCAGGTGTTATGTGTTATTACCATTTTGCTAATGAAGGTGAATTGCCCTTTAAACTGCAAGTCACGGTTCCCCATAAAGACCTGCTTATCTTAAATAGTTACAATTCTTTCTTTGCTTATCTTAAATGGTTACAAATGTATCTAAGTGCACCTGCCACGCATTCTGGGTTATCTGCCAAAAGACATTTCAATTTTAGAAACTTTGTATCTTTTTCTGGCATCAGTGCAGGAGATAAAAGAGTAAGTCGGGTTGAGCTGTCAAAATCAGGACTGACAGTTGGGAGGTATGATCCTATCCACAGCTGACAGGATCCTGGCCCCGCTGCCCCCTTCCCCGTGCGCTTACCTTTTTGCACCTGAGGAGGTCCAGGGGGGCAGCAGAGAGGGCCAGTGAACTAGCGCCGAACTAGAGAGCCTATCTGCGCTCTCTGCTCTGGAAGATCCGAATTTCCGGTTTGAAAACCGGAAATTCGGCTCTTAAAGTACCAGGAGCAGCATTTTTGCCGCCCCTGGTACCTAGTGGGTCGCTGCCGTCTGAGGCGACAGTTTCAAGTCGCCTCATTGGCGAAGAACCCCTGGACCTTCCAACAGAGGGCTCATTACCAGTCGCTGATATGAGACTGGCGGATTGGTTTTATCGAGGGAGTTCAATGGAAGAAAGTTAACATACTCTCATAACTTTCACATTTCCCTGACTTCAAACAAAGCAATCGGTTTTTCCACTGTAGCCTTGACAACGTATTATATTACAGTGAAGTGCTAATAAGTATGTTTCACATGTCTCTGAAAGAGCTTTTTCTATGTGTGAGCTGGAAAACTCTACTTGAGAAGTTCTGAACTGTCAATAAAAACTCCAGCGACTTTTCTTTTACTGTATTTCAGTTTCTCTGCTCTAGATAATGGCGGGTTCTAAACAGGAGATGAATACAATTGCTGGCAGTTATTAAATGCTAGATTCGTCGTGCATGGAGTCGCAATGTCTGTGCGTGTACCCATGGGTGCTATTGTCACGAGGCAAGAGGGCTGATTCACAAATATAGCTGCAAGCGTGGTTGTGCTAAAATGGACCATTTATAGGGATAGGTATGGGATCCATTATCAGGAAACTCATTATCCAGAAAGCTCCAAATTAAGGAAAAATAGACTTAATTGTATCGAATCAATCCAAATTTTTATTAATGATTTGCTTTTTCTCTGTCATATAAAACAGTAGCCTGTACTTGATCCAAAACTAAGATATAATTAATCCTTATTGGAATCAGAACCAGCCCATTGGGTTTATTTAATGTTAACATGATTTTGTAGTAAACTTAAAGATCCATATTAATGAAGATCCAAATTATGGAAAGATCTGTTATCCGGAAAACCCCATGTCCCGAGCGTTCTTGATAACAGGTCCCATACTTGTATTTGCATCCAAAAGCAGTTCCATAAGGTTGTGCCATTGCATTTGTCCATCTTTGTCAGCCAAATTGTTTGTAAATGTTCCTATTTACATAGAGGGACCAGGAATATGGTAATTCCAGGGTCCTCACAGTGAGATGCTTTAATAGGTGTGGAAGAATCACGCACGCAAATCTTTTCATGGCGAAATCAGGCGATTTTACAAACATTTTAGACTATATAAAAAAAGATCTCTTGGTCTGCACTCAGTAATTTTACTTCAAGTTATTAAATTAATTTAATTTAAGATCGCCCAATTCATCAATTAGGTTACAACCATTACAAACATTGCAACAAATGTTGTTTTATGGAAAAAAATGTAAATTTGTGTCTCCATCTGGTAGTAAACAGCCCTATGGTGCAAACCTTAACATTCTTTTTCTTAACCCATTCTCAGCTGGACATTTCTCTTCGTTAAGGGCACTTTGGAAAAAGGGCATTGCTAGGGAACACATTTTTCCTGTAGCGTAACCTCAAACCTGGAAAGGTATGTGCTGTGTTGTTACATAGTTAAATGGGGTTGAAAAAAGACAAAGTCCATCAAGTTCAACCCCTCCAAATGAAAACCCAGCATCCATACACACACCCCTCCATACCTTCACATTCACGTTATATGTACCCATATCTATACTAACTATAGAGTTTAATATCACAATAGCCTTTGATATTATGTCTGTCCAAGAAATCATCCAAAGCATTAACAGAATCAGCCATCACAACATCACCCGGCAGTGCATTCCACAACCTCACTGTTCTGACCGTGAAGAACCCCCTACGTTGCTTCAAATGAAAGTTCTTTTCCACTAGTCTTAAGGGGGGGCCTCTGGTACTGTGATCCACTTTATGGGTAAAAAGGTCCCCTGCTATTTGTCTATAATGTCCTCTAATGTACTTGTAAATTGTAATCATGTCCCCTCGCAAGCCCAACCTTGACAGTCTCCCCTCATAATTTAAGTCTCCCGTCCCTCTAACCAGTTTAGTTGCACTTAGTCTCTGCACTCTCTCCAGCTCATTTATATCCCTCTTAAGGACTGGAGTCCAAAACTGCACTGCATACTCCAGATGAGGCCTCACCAGGGACCTATAAAGAGGCATAATTATGTTTTCATCCCTTGAGTTAATGCCCTTTTTTTTATACAAAACAGAACTTTATTTGCTTTAGTAGCCACAGAATGACACTGTCCTGAATTAGACAACTTGTTATCTACAAAACCCCTAGATCCTTCTCATTTAAGGAAACTCCCAACATACTGCCATTTAGTGTATAACTTGCATTTATATTATTTTTGCCAAAGTGCATAACCTTGCATTTATCAACATTGAACCTCATTTTCCAGTTTGCTGCCCAGTTTTCCAGTTTAGACAAATCACTCTGCAAAGTGGCAGCATCCTGCATGGAACCTATAGTTCTGCACAATTTAGTATCATCTGCAAAAATAGAAACAGTACTTTCAATGCCCACCTCCAGGTCATTAATAAACAAGTTGAAAAGCAAGGGACCTAGTACAGAGCCCTGCGGTACTCCACTAACAACACTGGTCCAATTAGAAAATGTTCCATTTACCACCACTCTTTGTAGTCTATCTTTTAGCCAGTTCTCTATCCAGGTACAAATACTATGTTCCAGGCCAACATTCCTTAATTTAACCAGTAACCTTCTGTGTGGCACTGTATCAAATGCTTTGTTGGCAGTCTGCCACTTTGCACATTGATGGTAAAGCCTATACATTGTTGCCATGCCAATGTTGTTTGCTCTTTTAAAATCCTTTGATTCTCTAATGTATCAGACCACATAAAAGATTGAGAATATAAAGTTGGATCCTTGGCAATCAGGCTAGTTGGCATTCCACCCCATGAGCTGGCATTTGGACAGCCATGCTTAGAGCTCACTTTATTGCTGTGCCATTGGCAGCTATTCTGTTTAAATCAGTGCGGCAAATGATAAGGCTCTGTCAGAGTTTCACTAGAGAATGTGACATTAAATAAAGGCATCAGATGTGGAAAGAAAAGACAGAATATATTCAGAGAGCAAATTCTTTCTTTTACACATAATTGCAATCCAACAATTGGGGACGATTTGATGCTTTCAAATATAAACTGGCACAAAGACTGCCAGGGAGTGGTCACAGCAGCATCTAATGAGCACAATATTGGCGTTTTCTCAATGTTATTTTGATATCTTTATTCATTTATAGAAATCTGGATGTGGTACAGTCAGTGGGGATAATTTATTATCAGTGCTGCTGTCCAGTAGTGCTCCATAAAAAGCTTCTAATTATGGCTTAAAGGGGTGGTTCACCTTTAAGTTAACTTTTAGTTTGTTATAAAATGGCCAATTATAAGCAACTTTTCAATTGGTCTTCATTATTTACTTTGGATAGTTTTTGAATTAACATGAGTTCTTGAAGATTAATTGTACTGAATACCAACTGAAACTGTGCACTGGTCAACACCTACACCATGCTCCCTATATGCTTGCATCCTCCAAGCACCCTGGTTTCGGCTAGTGCTTCACCTGTAGTGTGACCGCCTTTGGCCTCGGGAGGAGCCCTCAGCTACTTGGATGCCATCAGGACTTAAACGAGAGGTGCAAGGCTAGAGGTTCTGGATAGGCAGAGGGGCACGACTGTTAGTAGGAGTCTTTAGGCCAAGGGTCACGGTACAAAACAGGAAACCAGAATGGTCGTCAGTACAGGCCGGGTTGAGGCAGGCAGATGTCAATCGTAATCAGGCAGGCAAAGGTCAAAACCGGGTAATCAATCAGACAGGAGGGTTCAGCAGAAGGGTAGTCGATATTCAGGCAAGGGTCAGATATAGAAGTTAGGATAATCGTATAGCCAGGCAGGGGTCAAAACCAGAATCAAAATCATAATAAAAAGCTCACAAAGCACCAGGAACAAGATACTGTCACGGGCAAGGTCCCACAACCTTAATGGGCTTTAAATAGAGTTTAAATTTCACGCCATTGATGACGCGATCGCGCCTGCGCCTTTAAATTTCACAAGAGCATGCCACACGCGCCCTAAGACACTGCGTCCTAATGGAAGCCGCTCGACGCTGTGGGTGTCCTCGCCGAGGGGACAGCTGGCATCCCTGCCGGCCCCTCCAGACCACCAGGTACATTCCTCACATTATCAGATGGAAATCAATAACTTTAGGCTTATTGAATCATTACTTTCTGAACTCAACAAGTCTACCATCGGCAATGCATTTCCATTACATTGGTCCATGTGTCATATCCCTTACAAATCCAATAATCATTCTGCTCAAACAGAATGTGATTTATCTTCATTCTTAGAGAAGTCAAGTAGTAATAAGTGGATAAAATCATAGGGGTGTAACATTCTTTGCTCAGACCAGAAGGAACCTGGACAAGTGATGAGGCCACTATCCATCATGAACTTCAGCAAAAATTCAAGCATTAAGACTGGAGCAAAGAAAAGATTTTTAGTCTGTTGATCCAGGAAGAGAGTTCAGCGTCCCTGGGCTGATGCCATTCTCTCTGATAGGCACTCTGTTTGATGAATGGCTCTTCATTTATTTCACTTAAATCCTCCTCTCAAAAAATTAATTAAAACTAAAAGAGGAAAAGGCCACTACTTATCTCCAGCCTGTGGGTGTCTAATGAGCCTGGTAGGCACCTGTAGAGATCTCACAGTGTGACATTCCCAACGCTTATGCGTCTAATTAATATACAAGTAAACCATCCTGTTGTACAGAGAGCACAGGAAGCATCAGACCCACCCCCATTCATTCCAAGAGGGAACTTACCATGAGGCCAGTGCATCCCTACAGGTGTATGATCTATTATGTGGCTCTTTGGGGGTTTTATATTGTAAGGTTTCTGCTGTGAGTGCTAGTTGCTTATTTGCCGGATGTCTATAATATAATAGATATCTTGTATGCTAAGCTTACATAACCATGCAATGATCTCTCTTTGAACTCAACAGTGTCTTGCTTCCTAAATTCCTGTTTGGGACCACTGATTGACATTAGTGTTGGACAGGTCAGGCAGTTTTTGCCCAAAAATGCTCAAAGGTGTTTTTTTGGGCCAAAGCAGTGACAGGTGGTTGCCAAGACTGTATTCCATTAGCCTTAATCAGTAGAGAAATGTCTAAGCCAGATTTAGGGAATGTCTTAATTGGTTACCAGCCTCCCTGATGTGTTGGAGCTTTTGGATTATTATCCAGCACTTTTCATGCTTCAGGTGCTCCTCTCTTCTCCATGATAGATTTCTCTTCCCCCCTTCACTTCTCTCCTCTGCTGAGCCCCCTCCTTTATTTACAGCCACAGCTAAGCTTGTGCCTAATAAAGTCTTCTCACCCTTCTCCACGGACATGGCATTTCTGTAGAATGTAATCTAACAGTGACAAGGTGTCAGGCAGTAAAGCAGCCAGGCATGGCCCAAGTAAGCTCTAATCTCATCCTCCCCAGAAGGAAGAGATAGAGAGAAGAAAGTGTGCTGGACTTTGAAAGCTGGAGCTGGTATTATGCATTCTTTTATCTCCCTCCCCTCTTTTTTCTGCTCTGGTAATGGAGACTGACAGCAAACTAGCTCTATAATTAAGTTCCGTCCCCTTTAGGCTAATGCATAATTCTGCCATTGATTCCCAGGATGGAGTATAGGACCAACAAAGGGATGGAACAAACTGATCCAAAGATCTCTGCATGATACACTATAAGTTCATCAGAACAAGAAGCAGAAAATAAAGTAGTCTGTACCTCAGCAAGGAATGTATAATATCTTAGACGTACATTTTAGAAAGGAGACCAATGTTTTAAAATTTGTACTGGTCGGAGGGCTCCATGCAGAGTATTCATGACTGTTTGGCTTTGGCAGCCACCTCTACTAATGATACAGTAGTAAATTATATAAAACATCCTATTTCTGACCTAAAGCCCCCAGGATGCTGCCCTCACCTATGTTACAAACACTACTAAAGATGTTTATATCTCCCATAGTCAAGTCATTAGTTCTCCACTTTCTACTGTGTTTGACTGTATATGACTTCATCTCTCCCATGTTCCCATCTTTGGTATGGTTCTTTGTCTCTCAGGTCCATGTTTAATATGCTGTACCACGTTTCCTGGAAATCTTTCTTGTTTGTGCACAGAGGAAAATGCTATGAGCACAGATTTCTTGCTAATGTAAAGGCACATGGAACAATACCAAATATTAATGGATACATGAGTGCTTGCAAAGAATGTGCAAAGTGTTAATGTCAAGGCACGTGGGAACAATACTAAACAATGGCACATGAGTTCTTAGTTTGTCATAGTTTTTATGCACAATGCAGCATAACTCCCTGAATTCAAGCTTACAGTAATATGCATCACAACATCACAATGCTGTTGCTAAATTGCAAGTTGTGTTTTTATTGCATCAGTTTGGGTGCTCCTTGTGTTATTTCCAACATAGCAATTTATACAGGTACATGTGGGGTTGGATGGCTTTTCAGCAAGTGAGGGAATACAGGATTATGGGAGATAGCTCATAGTACAGGTTGATCCAGGGACTGGTCCGATTGCCATTTTGGAGTCAGGAAGGATTTTTCCCCCTCTGAGGCAAATTGGAGAGGCTTCAGATGGTTTGTTTGCCTTCCTCTGGATCTAGCAGTTAGGCAGGTTATATATATATATATATATATATATATATATATATATATATATATATATGTAGAGAGACGGCACACCAAGGTAATACAACAACAAAGTTTTCTTGCTGAAAAAGTTGGAGGTTTATTGAACCAACGTTTCAGTTCCTCACAGGAACTTTCGTCAGGGAGTGAAAAGCATTGTGCACAGTGAGATGCTTAAATTCAAATTAAGGCGCCAAAGATGGTTGCTAAGCAACCAACTTGTTAGTGTGGGCAAGTACCGTGAATAGGACACCTAGAAGTGAATCGTACAAATACATCAGCCGCATTAGAATGTAATTCTATAGCACGGTCCCCTTGTTAACTGGAGCGATCGTGTTTTCAACATAAAAGTAGCGAGTCTCGGTCCTCGTCCAGGGTCCTGTATTGGTGTGCGGAGCTAGATACGTCATGCACATACTCGCAACTTGGGAGCAGTAATGCCCATACTCGCAGCCAGGAGCAGTAACCACCGGTGCTATTCTTAGCAACGACGGCACTACATTGCTGCTTACTACATCGCAGGCCCTGCAGTTCCTAGGTGCGAACTAACGCCGACCCATACACCTTGCTGCATTTAGCCATTCTGGGTTCTGTCGGCCACTGCTCCCCTCCACCTTCACCTTAACGGTGCCGTTTCGTGAATTTTTCAGCGAAGCGGCGCAAATTTGCCCATCACTAGTCCACACTAACAAGTTGGTTGCTTAGCAACCCTTTTTGGCGCCTTTATTTGAATTTAAGCGTCTCACTGTGCACAATGCTTTTCACTCCCTGACGAAAGTTCCTGTGAGGAACTGAAACATTGGTTCAATAAACCTCCAACTTATTCAGCAAGAAAACTTTGTTGTTGTATTACTTTGGTGTGCCGTCTCTATGCATTGTCTACCTATTCCCCTCACACTGGCACCCAGATTTTTGTTTTTTGGCAAAAGGTTTGCGCTCCGTACTCTCTCTCTCTCTCTCTCTCTCTCTCTCTCTCTCTCTTCTCTTAAATGTAGTTCACTAGGTGCATGTGTAGTTCCACCACACAAATGAAGCCATAACAGGCGTCCATGGACTTTCTGCTTTGGACCTTACAACTAGTGATGGGCGAATCTGAACTTGTCACAGGGGGTCACCATCTTGGAAAGTGTCTGTGACACTCACATGCTCAATGGGCTCTGAGCAGCTGTTGAGAAGCTAAGCTTAGGGCTCGTCACTAATTATCCAGCAGAAAATGAGGTTGGTCTGTAATATAAGCTGATGCTACAGGGCTGATTATTAAATTCTGATGCTACTTGCATTGGTGTCTGTGCTGCCATGTGGTAATTATCTGTATTAATTACTAATCAGCCTTATACTGTGACATTTCTATTCTATGTGTACTGTATATTGTGAGTGGGTCCCTAAGCTCAGTAAGTGACAGCAGCACAGAGCATGTGCAGTGAATCAGCAGAAAAGAAGATGGGGAGCTACTTGGGCATCTTTGGAGACATATCTTTACTGCCAAAGGGCTGTGGTTGCCTTGGGCTGGTACAGAAACATAATGTACAACATCCTAGCCTACTTCTTAAGTTAAGCTTTAGTTCTCCTTTAAATGCAGCACATTGCTCTGCACATGGGACTATTCTTATCTGGTGAGCTGATATGTGCAGCACATTACTCTGCGTGTGACTTTATTACCCTGTGAGTTTAAGCGCAGAACATTCATTGCCAAGGTGTAAAGTAAATAAATAATAGCACCACATTTCTACATTGTGCATCCATTGACTTATTGTACTGCCCATTTACTGCACTTTATTTTACAAAACTAGTTATGGGGAATCTGTGCCGCTTCGCCGAAAAATGTGTGAATTTCCTGCGAAATTCTCGTATAGAAAGCCGGCGTCCGTTTTTGATGCCGCCGTCTGTTTTTTTGACGCTGACGTCCGTTTTTTCCGACGCCGGCGGCCGTCATCACTACTTACAACCAGGGGTGATCCTGGCCCCTCCGCCGCCTGAAGCAGCAACAGTTGCTGCTGCCCCCCTCCCCCGGAAATTCGCTCTTAAAGTACCAGGAGCAGTATTTTTGCTGCCCCTGGTACCTAGTGGGGCGCTGCCGCCTGAGGCGATAGCCTCAACTCGACTCGTTGGCGAAGCACAGCTGCTTACAACATAAATTCAGCAATGCAGACAATATAATTCCTGAGTACTAACAAAAATGTGCGCCCAGGGAAAGCTATGAGCCCTGTCATAAGACTGGTAGATTTTGCACACTACATTCGGCAAAGTAAATTACCCATATAGAGAAACATGTATTAACCACTAGACAATGATAATCGTGAATAGAACTTGGATTTACATAATCGCAGGATTTAAAAGATTCAAATGCTAACTACATCTGGATGGGTAAACTGTGTACAAGTGACAGTGCAGGCACAATAATTACTGCTTTGTGAGTACAAACATGTTGATTTGTCTTTGTATTTTTACAATGGAATTAGTAAATGAGCCATTATGCCAATACCAGTCCAAAAGAAGAGTATGCACATCAATATACAGCATGCTCTCAGTACATATTACCTTAAAGGAGAACTAAACCCTAAAAATGGATATCGCTAAAAATGCCATCATTTTTATATTGACCTTATTATACCAGCCTAAACTTTCAGTTTCTCATTGGCAGAAGTGATCCAGGACTTCAAACTTGTCACAGGGGGTCACCATCTTGGAAAAGTGTCTGTGACACTCACATGCTCAGTGGGCTCTGAGCAGCTGTTGAGAAGCTAAGCTTAGGGCTCGTCACTAATTATCCAGCAGAAAATTAGGTTGGTCTGTAATATAAGCTGATGCTACAGGGCTGATTATTAAATTCTGATGCTAATTGCATTGGTGTCTGTGCTGCCATGTAGTAATTATCTGTATTAATTACTTATCAGCCTTATACTGTGACATTTCTATTCTATGTGCACTGTATATTGTGAGTGGGTCCCTAAGCTCAGTAAGTGACAGCAGCACAGAGCATGTGCAGTGAATCAGCAGAAAAGAAGATGGGGAGCTACTTGGGCATCTTTGGAGACATATCTTTACTGCTAAAGGGCTGTGGTTGCCTTGGGCTGGTACAGAAACATAATGTACAACATCCTAGCCTACTTCTTAAGTTAAGCTTTAGTTCTCCTTTAAATGCAGCACATTGCTCTGCACATGGGACTATTCTTATCTGGTGAGCTGATATGTGCAGCACATTACTCTGCGTGTGACTTTATTACCCTGTGAGTTTAAGCGCAGAACATTCATTGCCAAGGTGTAAAGTAAATAAATAATAGCACCACATTTCTACATTGTGCATCCATTGACTTATTGTACTGCCCATTTACTGCACTTTATTTTACAAAAAGGAAAAGTTAAAAATACAAGAATGTGCACACAACTGTGCAAAGTTATATAGAAAGTAATTCATGCCCTATATTTTAGGTATATGCCAGTGTCAGGCCAAGCCACCTGAACACCCTAGACAATCTGGGCAGTCTCTTTGCACACCCTGGTAGCGTGCATACCGCACATGTGCACTGATGTCAGTCGGGGGTACAGAGAATTAAGGACCAGGCAGTGAGGGGAATTACACAAGGGGTACAGAAGAGGGATGTGCCTAGGGCACAGTAGTGGGGGGCGCTGGGTGTGTACATCATCTGCCCCCTTAGTTGTGGCCCTAGTATCTTCCCACCAACAGACTTCACAGTAACGCTGAATTCCACTTGTACTGAAGGTGCCTCAGAACTATCTTACAGAAGAATGCTTTACTCATTAATCCATCTATCTGTGTCTTTGCTAAGAATAATTCTAGGAAACTTGATCTGGAAGAATTACTTTGTGCAATTGACATTCTGAGTTTTAAAATGTCAGCCGTGATTAATTGGCTGTTACAGTGTCCCCCGCTACTAGACTCAGACCTCCTGCTGCGACTGTGCAGACTGCAGGCTGTATATGCTTACTGGCCCTACAGCAATGCTTCTAACTGACGGGACTGGCAAAGCTCTTTAGAGGGATCCAAGCCAGGGCAACTGCCCCAGCACCCATACATAGCAGGGCCCTTTAAATCAGTAGTTGTAGGAAGGAAGATTCGGGGAAAGCTCAGAAACTCACCACTTACTGTACTCTTGCCTGTCCACATTAGAGCTTGTAATAGTAGCAGTGGAATAAAAGCCTCTGAGAAAGGACTGTGGCTGTGGTTTAGCAGGTATAGTAGGGAGAGATGTTGCCAATAGTAGCAGTGGGGATAATAGTCTCTATAAAGGGACTGTGACTGTGGGATCGCAGGTATAGTAGGGAGAGATGGTGCCTATAGTAACAGTGGGATAATAGTCTCTGGGAAGGGACTGTGACTGTGAGATAGCAGGTATAGTAGGGAGAGATGGTGCCTATGGTAACAGTGGGATAATAGTCTCTGGGAAGGGAGTGTGGTTGCGGGATAGTAGGTATAGTATGGAGAGATGGTGGCTATAGTAACACTGGGATAATAGTCTTTGGGAAGGGAGTGTGACTGTGGGATAGCAGGTATAGTAGGGAGAGATGGTGTCTATAGTAACAGTGGATAATAGTCTCTGGGAGGGGAGTGTGGCTGTGAGATAGCAGGTATAGTAGGGAGAGATGGTGCCTATAGTAACAGTGGGATAATAGTCTCTGGGAAGGGACTGTGACTGTGAGATAGCAGGTATAGTAGGGAGAGATGGTGCCTATAGTAGCAGTGAGATAATAGTCTCTGGGAAGGGAGTGTGACTGTGGGATAGCAGGTATAGTAGGGAGAGATGGTGCCTATAGTAACAGTGGGATAATAGTCTCTGGGAAGGGAGTGTGGCTGTGGAATAACAGATATAGTAGGGAGAGATGGTGTTAATAGTAACAGTGGGATAATAATCTCTGGGAAGGGAGTGTGACTGTGGGATAGCAGGTATAGTAGGGAGAGATGGTGCCTATAGTAACAGTGGGATAATAGTCTCTGGGAAGGGAGTGTGGCTGTGGAATAACAGATATAGTAGGGAGAGATGGTGTTAATAGTAACAGTGGGATAATAGTCTCTGGGAAGGGACTGTGACTGTGGGATAGCAGGTATAGTAGGGAGAGATGGTGCCTATAGTAACAGTGGGGATAATAGTCTCTGGGAAGGGACTGTGACTGTGGGATAGCAGGTATAGTAGGGAGAGATGGTGTCTATAGTAACAGTGGGATAATAGTCTCTGGGAAGGGACTGTGACTGTGGGATAGCAGGTATAGTAGGGAGAGATGGGCAAGTTAGAGAGTACTTGGGGCACAAGGGTTCTGTTGCTCCCAACAGCTATCTGCTTTACATCTTAAGGAAGGTTTTTAATCCAAGTTTAGTGTACAGTTTGAGTGACAGATGTTTTCTGGATACGTCCAAAGAGGGTTCCAGCAGTTGAATATATGGAATTTGTATTTGAGCTCTATTGTGATTCAAACATAAGTGTTCTGATTGCATTTTATTCATAAACAGGGGCTTTTCAAATTCCCTAATTATGTCAATGGCTGAATAATGTAACTAGTGGTGCCCTTTTTTGGTTTAGCACAATATGTTTAAAGCAACTTGTGTTTTTAATGGTAGCACCTAAATGTTTTGGGCGCCTAAAAAAGGCACAACAAAATTATTGTTATCAAATATTTTAACATGATCCAATTGAACTTAAATGAATTGCTATTTAACCATAAATGATGTTTTGTATAATATATGGGCGAGGTGACTAAAATGAATGACCTGTAATTTGAAGCAACTTCTCAATATAGTATCATTGCAAATATTTAATGTTTTTTTTCTCTTTATTTTGCATTTTTCAAAATAAACGTTTGAAATATAGCAGTACAGCAATTACTTTAACATCCATAACAATAGACATACATAGGTTTACAATTATGCATATCTAGGAACCATATAAACCAAAAAGGAAAAAGGAACCAAAAAAGAAAAAAAAAGGGGACAAAAAGAATGAAATTATGCATCGTAATTTAAACAGTTTCAACATACATATTCAAAGCCATATATTCAAAAACATCAAATATATTTGGTTTCATATATTCAAAAACATCCTAGATATCATCTAAGGAAGATAAATCTCGCTCATATCAGACACAGCATGTGGAAAGTACCACTCGACTTAAGCTCAGTATAAGAATGTAGGCAGGTAAATTGAAGGTAACCATTAGTAATTTATGTAAATGCTCATATGACAGAAACACTAAGTTGGGTTATGCTTCTTATAAATGTTCCCAGATTTGTTTATGTTCTTCTAGAGAATCAGATACAAAAGCTGCAAGATAAGTTAGAGAGTGTATGTGATCTATCCGAGCCTTCGTTTGCGCCAGCTGTAGGGAGGTGGATAACCAATTTGAAGCAATTGTCCATATTATTGCTGCGAGGAAATGTGATAGCAATTTATTCTGCAATTTAGTGAGTTTCTTGGAGGGAAGGCATAGTATTATCCAGATCCTGTAAAAGTTGTATATTGAAAATTTGTGAAGCCATCTGGAAGATATCGGCCCATATCTGAGTCACAATTGAACAAGTCCACCATGTCCACCATGTCCCTCTCTCTTGGCAATTCCTAAAGCTAGTATCTGAAGAAGTTAATAAATACTTCTGCTTTTGAACAGGAGTGTTATTGCAGATCTATTTATCTGGTGTTGCTCCATAAAAACTGAAGGGTTGAATGTTGTAATTTATTAATATCTTTATGCAGGGCAGCCATCAGGGAGGGGACAGGGGGGGAGAGTTGTAGGGGGCCCGAGGGTAAGGGGGGCCCCCGGCCACGCCACACTTACTTGATTAGCCGGGCCCCCCATCTGCTGACTTCGGGAAGGCATGGACGTTTAAGGGGCCCTGGCCACCAATGTTCTTATAATGTGGGGGGGGGCCCTGGCCACCAATTTTGGCCACCAATTTTTTTTTTCTCATGTGGGGTCCTAGAAACCAATATTTTTTAATGGGGGGGCCCTGGCTACAAATGTTTTTTTATCGGGGGCCCTGACCACCAATATCTTTTTATTTTTTTATTAACATGTGGGAACCCTAGCCAATATTTTTTTTTTACTGTGTGGTGGGGAGGGTGGACCTGTAGGTGGGGCTTGCGGTGGGCCCAGGCAGGCCAGGGGGCCCAGGAAATTTTGTCGTGTGGGGCCCTGCGATTTCTGATGGCGGTCCTGTCTTTATGCAATAATGGAATAGGCAACGCACGGAATAAATACAAAAGTTTCGGTTACCATACGAATTGAAGTTATGTGACCAAGGCAAGAAAGTGTAAGTGAATTACATTCAGTCAGTTTTGACTGCAACTGACGAATCATTGGAGGAAAATTGGCTTGGTTCAACGTACTATAATTTCTAGTTATTTTGACTCCCAGGTATTTCACAGCATGTAGTTTTCACTGGAACGGAAATTTGAGTTGTAATAACTTAATTTGGTGCGAAGGAATATGAATCGGCATAGCCTCAGTTTTGTGTAAATTGACCTTTAAGCCTGAAATTTGTTGGAATTTATCCAATATTTGAAGTAGATTGGGGGGGCTGGTTAACGGATTAGTAAGTGTAAGGCATAGGTCATCCACATAAAGGCCTAATTTATAAGATTTATAAGCCCTTTACGTTACTATCCTCCCATATCATCCATGCAAGTAGTTCTATTGCAAGCGCAAATAGAAGTGGAGAGAGTGGTCACCCTTGTCTCGTGCCTCTATAGATGGTAAAGCTTGAAGATGGTACATTAAACATTTTGACAGATTATTATATAAAACCCGTAATCCATCTAAGAAGGGATTTGAAATATTGAATCTGGGAAGAACATTGAACAGGTAAGGCCAGGAAACAGTGTCAAATGCCTTATAAATGTCCAACATTAGTACTAACAATGGGGATTTTGTAATACTGGTATCATGTATTATATTAATCAATCTTCGAATAGCATCAGTAGTTTGCCTCCCAGGGATAAATCCTGACTGATCGGATGTACCAACTTCGGTATAAATTTTTTGAGGCGAAGGCTAAGGATTTTGGAGAATAGTTTCATATCAACATTTAAAACTAAGATAGGTCTATAATTTTCTACTATGGTTAGGTTAGAGTTCGGTTTTGGTAAGAGGGAAAGATTGACCTGTAACATTTCTGGAGGTATAGAATGTCCTGCTAACATATCATTGAATAATACTGAGAGATGTGAAATGAGGAATTCTTGGAATTTCTTATAGTAACTGGAGGGTAGTCCATCTGGACCAGGACTGGACTTATTTTTTAGGGTGTGAATAGCATGTTTAACTTCATCTTCTGTGATAGGGCTATTAAGTGAGTCTTTGTCCGAGGAGATAATATAGGAAGTTTAATCCTGTCAAGATATTGAACTCTTATGTGTTTGTCTGGTACAGCTGGAGCGGCATATACATTTTCATAAAATGTATGAAATTCCATTAAGATATCTATCGGTTTATTAATATGATCGCCAGAGAGTGTAATTATGGTAGTTATAGGTCTGTAACCTTGTTAATTTCTCGAGACCAACTAAACACTTTTTCTGCCTTTATTTGCAAAAGTGTCTTCAATTGTTGCATTGTGTTATTTAATTTAGCCATGGTACAGGGAGATGAAGATGTTTTGTGTTCAGATTCATGCCTTCATATTTGACCTTCAAGGAAATCATTTTTTTTTTTTATAAATTCTTTCTTCTTTTGGGTAGCAAGTTTTATAAAGGAGCCCCGAATAACTGCCTTATGAGCTGCCCATAAAGTTCCCATAGAGAGTTCTTCGTCTATATTATTTTCCCAATATTCTTGTAAATCATCTATAATTGAAGTTGTCAAGGTGTATATCTGATTTGGTAACTTGTTGTAAGGTATATTGGGTAACAAATATATGATCAATCCTAGAATAAGAATTATGTACAGGGGAGTATAATGTGAAGTCTACAACCTTAGGATTCAACGAATGCCAGGAATCTATTAAAGTACATTCTTGAAACAATTTTTTGAGGTATTTTGGTGCTGCAAGAGAACTACTATTGGATCCTACCGAACGGTCTAGTTTGGGATTCATCACTAAATTGAAGTCCCCAATGACAAATACCAGGCCTGTCATATGTGTTTGCAGCAACCTGAAGACCTCAAGATAAAATTGCTTGGCCCCAACTGAAGGAGCATACAAATTGAGGAACGTAACTGGGGTACCATTGACATTTCAAGTCAGGAGAATATAATGGCTCTCAGGATCTAAAATTGACTTTTCAAGCACAAAATGTAAGTGATTGCAGAAGGCAAATGCCACTCCTCTTGCCTTAGATGAATATATTTGTGGTATATATTTGTGAGAAATATCTATGTAGATAAGGTTTGGGTCCCGAATCAGGCCAATGTGTCTCCTGAAGAGCAACAATATCTGCCGAAATCCTAGCATAATACTGCCCTGCCATTCTACGCTTGACGGGGGTATTTAAACCTTTAACACTATGCGTAACTATTTTCACATCCATAATTGTACAAAATAGGGATTCTAATATGAAGAATATCCTGCAACCAAAAGTATATCTAATGGCATTAAATCATTAAGAATCAGTACAGGTATCCAGAAAAACAGTATCAGCCACCTGAACACTAAAGCCATCATAAACTGAGAGATATTGAGAAACATTCTTAGAGAAACTATATCACAGCATTGCTTTATCACAGTACCGCTGATCGTTGAAATAAATCCAAATGTCAGGACAGATAGGGAAATCCTTGTCAAAAAGCCCAGGATCAGAATAAGCCATCAAGGAGTATTGGAGACGGAGCTGGAGGAACCAGGGGAAAAAGGTGGAGAAATCTTGAGTTTTGTTGCTGCCTTCTTTGTAACTTTCTTTTCCCATATAGGTTGTAATGCAGGAAGTTTCTCCGGCCTTTGCTTACATGGGAGCCAGAGGGCGATATGCCCAATTTCACCAAAAAGGAATGCCCATCTGCTGGATCTGTCAAGGAATAAGATACACCATTTTTGAATACCGATAAACGGAACGGGAATCCTCATCAATATTTCAATCCTGCTTGTGTGAGGCTCGCTGTGACATTTTTCCTCTCTCTGCGCTTCAGCAGGGTTGTCAGGGCCAAATCAGGAAATATCAAAATCAGGGCACCATCTATTTCTACGGCTTTGTTTGTTCTAACCGACCGAAAAAATCTTCCTTAGTTTCATAGTAGTGTCGACGGGCTATGATATCCCTGAGAGGATCTGCATCCGACGACATGGGTCGGAGGGCATGATGGACCCTATCTAACAGTAAAAGGTCAGAAGAATACTCTGGTAGTAGCTTGGCAAAAAGCAGTTCAAACAACTTAGGAAGGTCAGTATGAGTCTCTGGCACATTACGTAACCGGACACTGTTCCGTCTCAATCTATTTTCTAGATCTTCTGTATGATTAGAGAGGGATAGTACTGACTTTTTCATCATGCATACTCAAGTGACCAATTCAGGTGAAGGTGGTAGGAGAGCTCTTGGTATCTGCGTCTCCTCCTCCCATATTTAATGTTTTTAAAGTAATTTGTGCAGGCAGATGCATTCATGCAGAGCAACAGCTGTTTTCTGCACTGGAGGTTCTGACTCCCATATCTTGACTGTACAGTGTACTGTATTTACATTGTCGTGTTGCTGCTCTCTGTGTTTGCTTTACAGTAGAAACGACTCCATTTCATATTATTGTGGGTTACTAAACCCTCGGAAAACTTACATCTCTGTTTTTCCTTAATAACAAAAGATGTTTGATCCCCGTGAAATGCAACACAAGATACTCCATTGTGACCTGAAATAACGGGGGAATTATTTCAGACATGCCCCTCATTAGCAAAACTAAACCAATCTCATTATAGCTGCATGAATAACATTGGCTCAGCCAGATCTTGTACAACAGCTCCCTCTTTTTGCCGTGACAGCCATTATTACACGTCCCCTTCCCATCATGAATTTAGTGCCAGAAGGAAACATTTTCATATGCACAAGAATTCCATTTTCGCCTACAATAGTTTTATAATTTGCTGTGGCACCAACAGACCTGATATTGAGTTTAAGTGAATGTAATAGTACTGTTGCACTGGAGAATTACACAGCTAACAATTTCCAGCCTATGTGGCCACATTATAACACACGTCATCTGTGCTCTAATCCATTCATCCAGGTACATTTTAACCCAGCAGAAGTACAACTGCTACCTATGAGAATCTAAGTATAATGGAGGCAAATGGAATATTCCCTGGAAATGTAACCTTTGCATGGTGCGTGCATGGAGCCTGCTCAACTTTGTAGCTTCTCTTTTTAAGACTAAGTACAGAACTTATTTTCATAATTTATATTAATGCTCTCCCTTTCTATTCTAATGATTTTCTGAACTGATTAAGAACCCTCATTTGATATGCAAATATTAATATAATTAACAAAACAGCTGACGTTTAGTTATCTAATGTGAGCCAGGGGTGTAACTTCTACATAAGCTGCAGTGTAGGCAATAATAATCTATACTTTAAAAACAGTTATAATTAATTTGTTGATAACAGAGGCATATTGTATTGCATTATGGTCAGTCAATTAATATGTGACAAAGATTAAAGACATTGTCTCTGTGGGTACCTGGTCTCATAACTCCTGTCCCAACAAATTACTGCCAGCAAATGAAGCTTTCCTCCCAAGCTTCTCATCTTCCTATACAAGCCCGTCTGCCTTCCCATTAGCTGCTACGGTTGCAAATCTGGCTCAAGAAGGGCCATTGGACCCTCATTCATCAGTTGGTTTCAGGAGAAGAATGCCATGCCTGTCCATTAGTTATAAAAACAAAGGTCACATAGATCCTTGTAATGTACTAGTTCCTTTTATTCTCATTTTTTTCATTCTATAATATAATAGTACAATATAATATAATACAAATCTGTTTTGTTTAAGGGGGGCATTTTTGGTAGGTTAAGGCACTAATGGGGTTATGTAATTAAAGGCACTAAGTCTCAGGGCAGTAACCTATAGCAACCAATCAGCAGGTAGAATTTCCTGGTCACGTGTTTAAAAGCAAACATCTTATTGGTTGCTACTGGTTACTGCTCCTGGGCAAACATAGAGCCTTTTATTACATGTGGGGGTTAATGTCTCAATGTCCTTAATAGATTGATAATGGGTTGAGTCCATGCTATAATATTGTTATAATGGGTGGATTTGGATGAGAGTCATCTACAGCAATACCCTGTTACAAATATGACATTACAGATGCAGTATATGGAAAGTAATAAATGGATGCTGAACCCACAATCATCAATAGGCTGTATATTATGTATTTATAAGGTTCCAGCACTCCTTGTCATAGAAAGGCACATTCATATCCAGTGAGTTGCACGAAAGTAAGTGAAGAGAAACCCCTTCACAAAGGGGTGAACAACACTCTCCAGGAGGGAGGCGTATCAATATCCAAGTCTACCATAAAAAGAAGACTGCATTAAAGTGAATACAGAGGGTGCACTGCAAGGTGTAACTCACTCATAAGCATCAAAAAATGAAAAGCTAGATTGGACATTGCTAAAAAAATAAAAAAACATCTAAAAAAGCCAACACAGTTCTGGAAAAACATTCTTTGGACAGATGAAACCAAGATCAACCTCTACCAGAAAAAAAGTATGGAGAAGTCATGGAACAGCACATGATCCAAAGCATACCACATTATCTATAAAACATTTGGGAGGCAGTGTGATGGCTTGGGCGTGCATGGCTGCCAGTGGCACTGGGACACTAGTGTTTATCCATCATGTGACACAGGACAGAAGCACAAGAATGAATTCTGAGGTTCAGAGACACTGTCTAATCAAATCCAGCTAAAGGCAGCTAAATTGATTGGGAGACGTTTCAAAATGACCCAAAATATACAGCTAAAGCAACCCAGGAGTTTATTAAAGCAAAGAAGTGGAATATACTTAAAAGGCTAAGTCAGTCACCTGATCTGAACCCAATTGAGCTGCATTTCACTTGTTGAAGACTAAACTTCGGACAGAAAGGCCCACAAACAAACAGCAACTGAAAGCCGCTGCAGTAAAGCTGGCAATAGATGCAAAGATCCAATCGTACAAATCATCATACTATAGGATTTCCCCATCTCCCGACCTGTCACTAACCATTCAGATCAAAGTCTTACCATTCGGATCAAATAAAGTAGTTAAAGAACAGATCAGCCGATGTTCTGCCCCTGACAGCAATCGTACGATATCAATGTCCGACAAAGCTAGTGACAGTCTCCCTCTGAAAATTGTACAATCGTCAATACACGCAGAGATATTATCGGCAGCCGAATTTTCTAACCTGTCCGATAGACTGAACGACTGATCTCCGTCGGACGAAAAATGTCGGGACTCTCCACACACGGTCCGAAAATTGTACGAATCCTTGATTCGTACGATCAGATCTTTGCATCTATGGCCAGCTTAAAGGCCTGGCAGAGCATTAAAAAGGAGGAAACCCAGAATCTGGTGATGTCAATGAGTTCAAGACTTCAGGCTGTCATTGCCAGCAAAGGGTTTTCAACCAAGTATTAGAAATGTTTTAATTTGTCCAATTGCTGTTGAGCACCTGAAATGAAGGGATTGTGTTAAAAAAAGGCTTTAGTTCCTCACATTTTTATACAATATTTTGTTCAACCCACTGAATTAAAGCTGAAAGTCTGCAGTTCAGCTGCATCTGAGTTGTTTCATTTAAAATTCATTGTGGCAATGTACAGAACCAAAACTAGAAAAAAAGTTGTCTCTGTCCAAAGATTTATGGGCTTAACTGTAAAGGGAGAAGATTCGTGGACAGTTACTTATGTATATGTATGTACAGTGTGCATTGGTATATGTATGTATGTGTATATATATATATATATATATATATATATATATATATATATATTAGGGATGCACCGAATCCAGGATTCGGTTCGGGATTCGGCCAGGATTCGGCCTTTTTCAACAGGATTCGGATTCGGCCGAATCCTTCTGCCCAGCCGAACCGAATCCAAATCCTAATTTGCATATGCAAATTAGGGGTGGGAGGGAAATTGCATGACTTTTTGTCAGAAAACAAGGAAGTAAAAAAAGTTTTCCCCTTGCCACCCATAATTTGCATATGCAAATTAGGGTTCGGATTCTGTTCGGTATTCGGCCGAATCTTTCACGAAGGATTCGGGGGTTCGGCCGAATCCAAAAAAGTGGATTCGGTGCATCCCTAATATATATATATATATAGTAATCTCTCAAAAACGATTAGGACCGCTTCAACTCACGACCACTTAGCTGCTCCTCTGTAATGCCGGGTGCTCAGTCCGCAGTGTCCCCACTGCCAACAATAAATATACGAACAGGAGGACGGCACTCCGGTAAAAAACAGGTTTTTATTGTAGAGTACTGCAAAGGTACATAAGCCTTACGCATTTCGGGAACACCTTCCCTTAATCATAAGCATGATTAGGCCTATGATTAAGGGAAGGTGTTCCCGAAACGCGTAAGGCTTATGTACCTTTGCAGTACTCTATAATAAAAACCTGTTTTTTACCGGAGTGCCGTCCTCCTGTTCGTGTATATATATATATATATATATATATATATATATATATATAGCTTTCTATTACTATACAAGCCGTCCTGTTTTGCACCCAGGTGTAAGTTTTTTCTAAGTGTGTGCTCAAGCCTTCATATATATATATATATATATATATATATATATATATATATATATATAATTTGCCATGAATATGATGATGTGTCTGGAATAGACGAGTATCCCTCTATGGGCTCTTTCTCTTTTCCACTTTTTATCTGGGTAACCGTTCCTATTTGTTACTATTATATGTCTTCAAAGTAATCTGTTTTATTTAAGCAACTGTTGTTTATAGTGATCTTAATCACATAGGAACCAGTATTTTACTACAGGTATGCGACCTGGGGTTTTCCAGATAATGGATCTTTCTGCAATTTGGATCTTCATATCTAAAGTGTACTAGAAAATCATCCAAACATTAAATAAACCCACTAGACTGGTTGTGTTTCTAATAAGGATTAATTATATCTTAGTTTGTTTCAAGTACAAGGTACGGTTTTATTATTACAGAGAAAAAGGAAATCATTTTTAAAAATTTGGCTTATTTGGACAAAATGGAATCTATGGGAGACAGCCTTTCTGGAATTCGGAGCTTTCTGGATAACGGATCTCATAACTGTACTGTAAAATGCAGCACCTGTGTTGGAAAAGGAGCTCATATCCATCACTTTTAACCTTTCACTCCTATAATTCCTATCAATCTTCCTTTAATCTGTTCCTGGAATCTTTGATGCAAGAAAATGTAAGAGCCCTATGCCTGAGAACTGTGTGACAGCCCAAATCATAACCTAAATCTGGTGTATCAAACTGAATTACACAATGCCCCAGAGTGCAGGATTTATGGATATCCCCTGCTTTCATTGTAAACTGTGTCATCTGTGGAGAGGAAGGGATTTCACAGAAGTGAATGATCATTCAGATCCTCTATCAAAACAGTTGCAGGGAACCGCTGTTGTCTCTAGATATGTGTCTAAGATAAGCTGTTAGAACTCTTGATATGTTCAACAGAAGAAAAAGAACACCGTTTTGAGGCACAAAATTTAGTCTTTTCTATATGATTCATGGGGATTTGCAACAACATAAAATGAAATCATGGGGAAATACATTTTCGGAGAATCCCCAAGAGCTGTTGCACCCTTCTTCTGCATGGGACATGACAGCAAAGCAGGCACTTATCTTACACCACTTTCCCCTGGCTTTGTACATTGTGGGGTAATTTATCAACACTGAGCAAATTTCCCCATGGGCAACCAATCAAATTATCCAAAACAATTTTTATCTTCTGCGCAATTACTGATTGGTTGGTACAAGTTATTGCCCATGTGCAAATTTACCCAGTGTTACTACATAAGCCTTTATATATATTAGAACCAATACCTAGTTCTACCAATACATTTTTATACATGGCAATTAGAGCAAGAAGTAGCCTATGCTACTATGTTCTTTCCTTATATTGGTTCTTTGCCCCCACACTTATTGGTTCCCCTGCTTTCGCCCAACTGTCTTGAACAAAGTAGAACATTTCCACAACTCACATGGTCTAGGGAAAGGAAACTATTCATTTAAAATAAAGATAATGTGATATACAAAGTGGAACGAGTAGAGTATTGATTGAAGTCTAAGACAACATGATCATTCCCAGGCAGGAGGGGAAGAAGTCACAATTATAATATAAAATGGGATGATAAATCCCCCCTTTGACTGTCCATCAAACATGACACCAGCCTCAAGAAAGCACAAGTCCCTAATAAGTTGGCATGCTAAATGGTAGCTATTTTGTTGCTTGTTCAAGCTCCATCTTGAGTCAGGCAGCAGATAGCAACATTGATAATTGAAACAAACATAAAAATAAAGTCCTGTTTGGGTCGGGTTTCTGAAATCTGGACCCAAACTCAAGACCCATATCCTACCTGCTCTGACCCACTACCAAATTCATCTTGCAACTGCCTAATCCACAACCTAACCCATTACCGACTATTCACCAAAAGTGGCATCACCACAAACCAGAAGTGATGTCATCAGAAAATGTGTGCGGTAAGAAAGTAACAAACTCAACCCAGACCCACAGATCTGCCAGCAGATCATTTACTCAGTTTGATCTCCTGCATTTCATGGGGTGTAAGTGTGGGGGTACTGGAGTGTTAGTGTCAGCCCATATGCAGAGCTTTTTACCTTGACTGCTCCTCTCTATGGTAGGGTTCTGAGAATTTAATCATTTAAAGCACTATCACAAGAATATCTATCTATCTATCTATCATCTATCTATCTGTCTATCTATTATCTATCTATCTATCTATCTATCTATCTATCTATCTATCTATCTATCTATCTATCTATCTATCTATCATCATCATCATCATCATCATCATCTCTGCAAGGCTAATGTACTAACTCTTTAATGCTGAAAGTCTGTGAAATCTTCTCTCTATCTGTCTGTCTATCTATTATCTATCTATCTATCTATCTATCTATCTATCTATCTATCTATCTATCTATCTGTCTGTCTGTCTGTCTGTCTGTCTGTCTGTCTGTCTGTCTGTCTATCATCTATCTGTCTGTCTGTCTGTCTATCTATCTATCTATCTATCTATCTATCTATCTATCTATCTATCTATCATCTATCTATCTATCTATCTATCTATCTATCTATCTATCTATCTATCTATCATCATCATCATCATCATCTCTGCAAGGCTACTGTACTAACTCTTTAATGCTGAAAGTCTGTGAAATCTTCTACTGATAAGGTATGTCAGTACCAGTGCAATTACACTTTGCATTTTTCATGAACCAAGAAAAATGAAAAGATTAGATCTAAGAGTCTCTTTAGAGATGGAGTTTAGCTGGCCATAAATGAAGAGATCCACTCTTTTGGCAACGTCACCAAACGAGCAGATCTCTCTTCGATATGCCCACCTTGAGGTGGGGGATATTGGACTGATCCGATCGTGGGCCCTAGGGCCCACCGATCGGATCATAGCGACAGGTATACCAGCATTCAGATAGCAGGATTGTATATTGATCGGGGAAGCCCTTTGGAGGGCCCCAAACAAAGGCCAATAAGCTGCCAACTTGATCTGTCGCCAGCTTTTATCGGCCCGTGTATGGGGACCTAAAAAGGTGAAGGAAATCCTGTAGAAATAAAAACCTCGTACCCCCCACCCCACGTAGACCCCCCTCTCTCCACCCCCCAGGCTAACTGCTCCCCCAGGAAAAATGTCCCATACTTTACACTTACTTCACAGCATCCATCTTCCGGGTCCTCAGTAAGCTGACTGGTGGGTCAGGTTGTTGCCGATCTCCCAGTCAGCTTACTAAAGACCCGGAAGACGTAAAGTCTGCTGCCAGAATCTTACCGAGGGGTACGTTTAAAGTATGGAGCATTTCCCCCGGGGGGAGGGGGGCAGTTAGCCTGGGGGGAGGAGGGAGGGGGGTCTACGTGGGGTGGGGGTTACGGGGTTTTTTTCTACAGGGTTTCCTTTTCCTTTAAGATTTAAAGGCCTTCAGCAGCTTTGAGTGACAGTGATTGATTAGCAACACCTCAAAAGTGCAGGGAAATTTCCTCTACTGACAGCCTTAGGGGTCTATGTTGACCTTTTAGAAACACAGTGATAAATGAGCCAACATTACTTTTATGCATAATACAGCTAATTCAAGATCAAGCATTCTGACTAGCAGCAACGGGCACACTGGAGTTGGAGCACTATATAAAAATCATGGAGGTCCATAAATCAGATATGTGGCAGGAATATATCACGTGGTATCAGGGCATCATTAGCACAATCAGAAAGCTGTCATGTTTTGCAATCTAATAACATAGAGTTAACGTGGTCTATTTGGTGCAGATTCATCTTAAAATCTCTACTCTCAACCTTTAGGAATTACAGGCTTATATCTACACCTAAATTGTGATGATATTCCATAGGCCAGTACTACCAATCTTCCTCTCGTGGTCTCATTCAGGACAGCAACCGGGATCTCATAAAAATTAATCACGGGAGCTCATTAATAGGGATGTAGCGAACGTCGGAAAAAAAGTTCGCGAACATATTCGCGAACTTGCGCAAAATTGCGAGCGGTTCGCGAACGGTTCGCGAACCCCATAGACTTCAATGGGAAGGCGAACTTTAACATCTACAAAAGACATTTCTGGCCAGAAAAATGATTTTAAAGTTGTTTAAAGGGTGCAACGACCTGGACAGTGGCATGCCAGAGGGGGATCAAGGGCAAAAATGTATCTGAAAAATCTGCCTGTGTGTGCTTGGAAGAGATAGTGTAGGGCGAGAGCTGTTAGTGATTTCAGGGACAGATGATAGTAAGTTTGCTGGCTAGTAATCTGCGTGATACTGCTCTGTATTGGAGGGACAGAAGTCTGCAGGGATTTGAGGGACATTTTAGCTTAGGTAGCTTTGCTGGCTAGTAATCTACTGTTCTCTTTAAACAACTGCCATACGTTGACCTTGTAGGCATTGTTTGCCCAGTTTTTTTGGACGCAGCCACTGAAGCACAGTTGCCAGAAAAAATATGCCATATAAATGCTGAAAATAGTCATTTTTCGCCATACGTTGACCTTGTAGACATTGTTTGCCCAGTTTTTTTGGACGCAGCCACTGAAGCACAGTTGCCAGAAAAAATATGCCATATAAATGCTGAAAATATAAATTTTTTTGGTTGCAGCCACTGAAGCACAGAGGCCAGAAAAATTATGCCATATAAATGCTGAAAATAGTCATTTTTCGCCATACGTTGACCTTGTAGACATTGTTTGCCCAGTTTTTTTGGACGCAGCCACTGAAGCACAGTTGCCAGAAAAAATATGCCATATAAATGCTGAAAATATAAATTTTTTTGGTTGCAGCCACTGAAGCACAGAGGCCAGAAAAATTATGCCATATAAATGCTGAAAATATAAATTTTTTTGGTTGCAGCCACTGAAGCACAGAGGCCAGAAAAAATATGCCATATAAATGCTGAAAATAGTAATTTTTTGCCATACGTTGACCTTGTAGGCATTGTTTGCCCAGTTTTCTTGGTCGCAGCCACTGAAGCACAGTTGCCAGAAAAAATATGCCATATAAATGCTGAAAATAGTCATTTTTTGCCATATACGTTGAGTCAAGGTATGGCAAAAAATGACTATTTTCAGCATTTCTATGGCATATTTTTTCTGGCCTCTGTGCTTGAGTGGCTGCGGCCAAAAAAACTGGGCAAACAATGCCTACAAGGTCAACGACGTTGACCTTGTAGGCATTGTTTGCCCAGTTTTTTTGGCCGCAGCCACTCAAGCACAGAGGCCAGAAAAAATATGCCATAGAAATGCTGAAAATAGTCATTTTTTTGGTCGCAGCCACTGAAGCACAGTTGCCAGAAAAATTATGCCATATAAATGCTGAAAATATAAATTTTTTTGGTTGCAGCCACTGAAGCACAGAGGCCAGAAAAATTATGCCATATAAATGCAGAAAATATGCATTTTTTTGGTTGCAGCCACTGAAGCACAGAGGCCAGAAAAATTATGCCATATAAATGCAGAAAATATGCATTTTTTTGGTTGCAGCCACTGAAGCACAGAGGCCAGAAAAATTATGCCATATAAATGCAGAAAATATGCATTTTTTTGGACGCAGCCACTGAAGCACAGTTGCCAGAAAAAATATGCCATATAAATGCTGAAAATAGTCATTTTTCGCCATACGTTGACCTTGTAGACATTGTTTGCCCAGTTTTTTTGGTTGCAGCCACTGAAGCACAGAGGCCAGAAAAAATTAAACCAGTAGGGTTTGCACCCTAGTTTGTAACGGTGGCGGAGGGAGGAGGACGCTAAAGGACAGCTGTGTGTGGAGTCATGAGGCTTGAAGAGAAGGACAGCTGCATAGAAGTCAGAACAAGTCTTCCGGCGTGCAGTAACCCTCCGAGATCCACCCCTCATTCATTTTAATAAAGGTCAGGTAATCGACACTTTTGTGACCTAGGCGAGTTCTCTTCTCAGTTACAATCCCTCCTGCTGCACTGAAGGTCCTTTCTGAGAGCACACTTGAGGCTGGGCAAGACAAGAGGTTCATGGCAAATTGTGACAGCTCTGGCCACAGATCAAGCCTGCGCACCCAGTAGTCCAGGGGTTCATCGCTCCTCAGAGTGTCGATATCTGCAGTTAATGCCAGGTAGTCCGCTACCTGCCGGTCGAGGCGTTCTTTGAGGGTGGATCCCGAAGGGTTGTGGCGCTGCCTTGGACAGAAAAACATTTGCATGTCTGACGTTACAGACCGGCCAAAGGGCTTTGTCCTTGCAGGTGTGCTCGTGGCAGGATTACTGGCACCTCTGCCCCTGGAATGTTGATGAGTTCCTGAAGTGACATCACCCTTAAAAGCATTGTACAACATGTTTTGCAGGCTGGTTTGTAAATGCCGCATCTTTTCGGACTTGTGGTATGTTGGTAACATTTCTGACACTTTATGCTTGTACCGAGGGTCTAGTAGCGTTGCGACCCAGTACAGGTCCTTCTCCTTAAGCCTCTTGATACGGGGGTCCTTCAACAGGCATGCCAGCATGAAAGACCCCATTCTCACAAGGTTGGATGCAGAGCTATCCATCTCCGCTTCCTCATTATCAAGGACTGCATCATCCACGGTCTCCTCCCCCCAGCCACGTACAAGACCAGGGGTCCCCAAAAGGTCACCACTAGCCCCCTGGGAAGCCTGCTCCTGTTGGTCCTCCTCCTCCTCCTCCACAAAGCCACCTTCCTCCTCTGACTCCACTTCTGGCACCTCTCCCTGCGTTGCAGCAGGTGCCTGGGTTCGTTCTGGTGATTGCGACCATAAATCGTGCGCTTCCAGCTCCTCGTCACGCTGGTCTACAGCCTCATCTGTCACTCGTCGCACGGCACGCTCCAGGAAGAAAGCGAAGGGTATTAGGTCGCTGATGGTGCCTTCGGTGCGACTGACCATATTTGTCACCTCTTCAAAAGGTCGCATGAGCCTGCAGGCATCGCGCATAAGCACCCAGTAACGGGGGAAAAAAATCCCCAGCTCTGCAGATCCAGTCCTACCACCCAGTTCAAAAAGGTACTCGTTGACGGCCCTTTGTTGTTGCAGCAGACGTTCCAACATAAGGAGCGTTGAATTCCAGCGAGTCTGGCTGTCAGAAATCAAACGCCTGACTGGCATGTTGTAGCGCTGCTGAATGTCAGCAAGGCGTGCCATGGCTGTGTAGGAACGTCTGAAATGGGCCGACACCTTTCTGGACTGGGTGAGAACGTCCTGGAATCCTGGGTACTTGGAGACAAAACGTTGGACTATTAAATTTAACACATGTGCCATGCAGGGCACATGTGTTAAATTTCCCAGTCTCAACGCTGCCAACAGATTGCTTCCATTGTCACACACCACTTTTCCGATCTGCAGTTGGTGTGGGGTCAGCCACCGATCGGCCTGTGACTGCAGAGATGACAGGAGTACAGATCCGGTATGGTTTTTGCTTTCCAGGCACGTCATCCCCAAGACAGCGTGACAACGGCGTACCTGGCACGTCGAATAGCCTAGGGGGAGCTGGGGGTGCACAGGTGTGGAGGAGGAGAAGGAGGACCCAGCAGCAGAGTAAGAAGAAGAAGAGGAAGAAGACGAGGTAGAGAGCGATGGAGGAGTAGAGGTGGTGGCAGAACCGCGTGCAATCCGTGGCGGTGACACCAACTCCACTGTTGTTGTTGTTGTTGAGCTACCCATTCCCTGCTTCCCATTCCCAGCCATTACCAAGTTCACCCAGTGGGCAGTGTAGGTGACATACCTGCCCTGACCATGCTTGGAGGACCATGCGTCAGTAGTCATATGGACCTTTGGCCCAACACTAAGTGACAGAGATGCGGTAACTTGGCTCTGCACATGTTGGTACAGGTGTGGTATTCCCTTTTTAGAAAAAAAATTGCGGCTGGGTACCTTCCACTGCGGTGTCCCAATTGCTACAAATTTGCGGAAGGCCTCAGAGTCCACCAGCTGGTATGGTAAAAGCTGGCGGGCTAAGAGTGCAGACAAGCCAGCTGTCAGACGCCGGGCAAGGGGGTGACAGTCAGACATTGGCTTCTTACGCTCAAACATGGCCTTCACAGAAACTTGGCTGGTGGCAGATGACTGGGAATGGGAACAGGTGGTCAAGGTGGAAGGCGGAGTGGAGGGTGGTTCAGATGGGTCAAGGAGAGCAGAGGTAGAGCAGTAAGATGCTGGACCAGAAGGAGTGTGACTTTTAGTTTGCCTGTTGCCTTTGAGGTGTTGCTCCCAAAGTGCTTTGTGCTTGCCGCTCATGTGCCTTCGCATAGAAGTTGTACCTATGTGGCTGTTGGGCTTACCAAGGCTCAGTTTCTGACTGCACTCATTGCAAATTACAATGCTTTTGTCAGAGGCACACACATTAAAAAAATCCCACACTGCTGACTTTTTGGAAGTGTGCGATCTGGCGGTAACAGTAGAAGTTGGCGGCATTGGCGGCAATGGCGGGTGCGTTGGCCGGCTGAACACAGGTGCCGATACATGTTGTTGCCCTACTGATCCCTGCGGGCTGGCCTCCCTGCTTCTTCTAAGTCTTATTCTCCTACTGCCTCTCTGACTCTCCGTCTCTCCATCTGAACTACCCTCCTCTTGCTCTCTTCTACTAGGCACCCACAAAACATCAATCTCCTCATCATCATTCTCCTCAGATGCATCAATTTCTTCTGACACATCACAGAAGGAAGCAGCAGCGGGGACCTCCTCCTCCTCCTCATCACTCATCATTATGTCCATCTCTGTCGTGTTCTCTGCCAGAATTAAATCTGGTGTAACGTCCTCATCTCCTTCATCTTCTTCTGCCAATAATGGTTGCGCATTACTCAGTTCAAGAAACTCATGGGAAAATAACTCCTCTGACTCCAGTGAAGATGGGGCACCGGTGGTGGAGGAAGTGTTACGTGGGGTGGCCATAGCAGTGGAGGATGAGGAGGATGTTGTGGTAAAGTTAGAAACGGTAGAGGATGGGGTGTGCTGTGTAAGCCAGTCAACTACCTCTTCAGCATTTTGGGAGTTCAGGGTCATTGGCTTTTTAAAACTGGGCAATTTGCTAGGGCCACAGGATTGCATAGCAGCACGGCCCCTAGCACGGCCTCTGCGTGGCGGCCTGCCTTTGCCTGGCATTATTTTTAAAAAAACAACAACAACAAAAACTCAGTTGGTTTTTCTGGAAACGATAATACACACAGCTAGATGGCAGTTTGAAGAAAACAGTGTGCAAATAATGCCTACAAGATCAACGTATACACTACTACAGCGGTGGATACGGATTACGTAAAATATATGAATGCTGCTTGAAAAAAAGTAACTCAAGTGGTTTTTCTAGAGACGATAATATTATCAATATTTAGACAAAATGTGAACAAGCTCACACAGCTAGATGGCGGTTTGAAGAAAACACTGTGCAAATAATGCCTACAAGGTCAACGTATACACAGCGGTGGATACGGATTACGTAAAATATAAGAATGCTGCTTGAAAAAAAGTCACTCCGGTGTTTTTTCTGGAGACGGTAATATTATGGATATTTAGACAGAATGTGAACACGGTCACACAGCTAGATAGCAGTTGGTTGAATAACACACTGGGCAAAAAATGCCTACAGGGCAAATAATGCCTACAAGGTCAACGTATACACAGCGGTGGATACGGATTACGTAAAATATAAGAATGCTGCTTGAAAAAAAGTCACTCCGGTGTTTTTTCTGGAGACGGTAATATTATGGATATTTAGACAGAATGTGAACACGGTCACACAGCTAGATAGCAGTTGGTTGAATAACACACTGGGCAAAAAATGCCTACAGGGCAAATAATGCCTACAAGGTCAACGTATACACAGCGGTGGATACGGATTACGTAAAATATAAGAATGCTGCTTGAAAAAAAGTCACTCCGGTGTTTTTTCTGGAGACGGTAATATTATGGATATTTAGACAGAATGTGAACACGGGCACACAGCTAGATAGCAGTTGGTTGAATAACACACTGGGCAAAAAATGCCTACAGGGCAAATAATGCCTACAAGGTCAACGTATACACAGCGGTGGATACGGATTACGTAAAATATAAGAATGCTGCTTGAAAAAAAGTCACTCCGGTGTTTTTTCTGGAGACGGTAATATTATGGATATTTAGACAGAATGTGAACACGGGCACACAGCTAGATAGCAGTTGGTTGAATAACACACTGGGCAAAAAATGCCTACAGGGCAAATAATGCCTACAAGGTCAACTTATACACTACTACAGCGAGGGATACGGATTACGTAAAATTTATTATGGCTGCTTGAAAAAAGTCACTCCGGTGTTTTTTCTGGAGACGGTAATATTATGGATATTTAGACAGAATGTGAACACGGGCACACAGCTAGATAGCAGTTGGTTGAATAACACACTGGGCAAAAAATGCCTACAGGGCAAATAATGCCTAAAAGGTCAACTTATACACTACTACAGCGATGGATACGGATTACGTAAAATTTATTATGGCTGCTTGAAAAAAGTCACTCCGGTGTTTTTTCTGGAGACGGTAATATTATGGATATTTAGACAGAATGTGAACACGGGCACACAGCTAGATAGCAGTTGGTTGAATAACACACTGGGCAAAAAATGCCTACAGGGCAAATAATGCCTAAAAGGTCAACTTATACACTACTACAGCGATGGATACGGATTACGTAAAATTTATTATGGCTGCTTGAAAAAAGTCACTCCGGTGTTTTTTCTGGAGACGGTAATATTATGGATATTTAGACAGAATGTGAACACGGGCACACAGCTAGATAGCAGTTGGTTGAATAACACACTGGGCAAAAAATGCCTACAGGGCAAATAATGCCTAAAAGGTCAACTTATACACTACTACAGCGATGGATACGGATTACGTAAAATTTATTATGGCTGCTTGAAAAAAGTCACTCCGGTGTTTTTTCTGGAGACGGTAATATTATGGATATTTAGACAGAATGTGAACACGGGCACACAGCTAGATAGCAGTTGGTTGAATAACACACTGGGCAAAAAATGCCTACAGGGCAAATAATGCCTAAAAGGTCAACTTATACACTACTACAGCGATGGATACGGATTACGTAAAATTTATTATGGCTGCTTGAAAAAAGTCACTCCGGTGTTTTTTCTGGAGACGGTAATATTATGGATATTTAGACAGAATGTGAACACGGGCACACAGCTAGATAGCAGTTGGTTGAATAACACACTGGGCAAAAAATGCCTACAGGGCAAATAATGCCTAAAAGGTCAACTTATACACTACTACAGCGGTAGTAAAATAAAAAAAAAGTTAAATAAAAAAAGAATGAATATTAAAAAAAAAAAATTAAAGTTGGTGCTGCTGAACTACTAGGAGCAGCAGATTAGCACACCAGTCCCACTCCCCAACACTGCTAGACTAATAGCACTGGGCTCTTATAGTAGTAGTAGTAGTAGTAGTAGTAGTAGTAGTAGTAGTAGTAGTAAAACAACAAAAAAATAAATAAAAGCAGTCCTTACAAGGACTATTGCTATTGCAGCAGTCAGCAGATGAGATCAGAAGCAGGACAGCTGCCCACTGCAGCTACATACAGAGCACTGCAGTAGAAGGTAGATTACTAGCCAGCAAAGCTACCTAAGCTTAAATGTCCCTCAAACCCCTGCAGACTTCTGTCCCTCCAATAACAGAGCAGTATCAAAACGATTACTAGCCAGCAAACTTTCAACTGTCCCTGAAATCACTAACAGGCAGCAGCTCTCTCCCTACACTATCTCTTCAGCACACACAGGCAGAGTGAAAAAAAGCTGCAGGGCTTCGGTTTTTATAGGGAAGGGGAGTGGTCCAAGGGAGAGCTTCCTGATTGGCTGCCATGTACCTGCTGGTCTGGGGTGAGAGGGCAAAAAAAAGCGCCAACAATGGCGAACCCAAAATGGCGAACGTCGCGCGACGTTCGCGAACTTCCGGCGAGCGCGAACACCCGATGTTCGCGCGAACAAGTTCGCCGGCGAACAGTTCGCGACATCTCTACTCATTAAGGTTTATCCTTTGTTAAACGAGAGTCTAATTCCTCCCCAATTAAAGCAAGATCCAAGACAAAGCTTTGAAAGCATTGTGCCTTCTGAGAAGACATTTAGTGCCGATTATATTTGATAATAGGACAAGGCAGAGTCCAGAAAAAAAGTATATTTTAGTGGGAGCACTTACCGGACGCTGAAATCAAACGTGCTGCACTGCAGGCCGCCATCCCACACGGTCACAAAAATTCCAAGAACAAAAAAGGCGGAGCACCGTGAGAATCCAGTAAAATTTAAAAGGTGAAATTTTATTCAAAAGACATATAAGAGCAAGTTACAGCAGCAGTGAACCCATGGCTGCCCGCTTAACGCGTTTCGTGGCGTCCTGCCACTTCATCAGAAGCTGTCGGCAGCCAACCTTCAACTCATGGCAGAGTCCAACCTGCTGTGATTTTACATCAGGCTCCTCATCTCCTCTCCTTCTTAAGAACATCAGTTATATCAGGAGGAAGTGCAGCCATGTTCAGCACAGCAGCAATTGTCCTGTAAAGTCAGTATCACACCTGGTATTTGCTTAAGCAAAGTTATTACCAGGAACAACTGTTAATCTGGTTAGTTCAGGCATGCCCTGGTTCTGCATCTCTTTAGGGTCACCAACGAGCTAGTTGTTTGGATGTCTTTATTTGGAGTTTAGTGGATGTCGGGGCCATGGTGGTATTGCCACAGAGAGGGAAAAATATGAAGGTTTCATTTAATCCTGTGACCCTGAGGACCTTCAGAAGGGCAGCACTTAAACTGTAGAGTGTGGATAGAAATCGCAGGGGACTAGGATCACTCTGGGGTGGCCCCAGCTGTTATTTGGTGGCTGAGAAAGAAGAAGACATAAAAGGACTATACAATGATTCTAACAATGGTCATCAGTGCTGAAAATGCTTTTAGTAAAGTTAACTCTATCTGTTACAATAGTGTCCTTGATCTACAACCTGCCACTTCTTGCGAGAATCCATGTCGCTATCACAGCTGATTCGTGCAGTGGGGAAAAAATGTTTTTGCCAACTGCAAGCTCTTTGATTCTGTCACAATGAAAATTGCACGCCTAAACTTTCCAGAAAACAATTAGAAAAAAAGTTGCATCTCCTTTATAGGGATGTAGCGAACGTCGGAAAAAAAGTTCGCGAACATATTCGCGAACTTGCGCAAAATTGCGAGCGGTTCGCGAACGGTTCGCGAACCCCATAGACTTCAATGGGAAGGCGAACTTTAACATCTACAAAAGACATTTCTGGCCAGAAAAATGATTTTAAAGTTGTTTAAAGGGTGCAACGACCTGGACAGTGGCATGCCAGAGGGGGATCAAGGGCAAAAATGTATCTGAAAAATCTGCCTGTGTGTGCTTGGAAGAGATAGTGTAGGGCGAGAGCTGTTAGTGATTTCAGGGACAGATGATAGTAAGTTTGCTGGCTAGTAATCTGCGTGATACTGCTCTGTATTGGAGGGACAGAAGTCTGCAGGGATTTGAGGGACATTTTAGCTTAGGTAGCTTTGCTGGCTAGTAATCTACTGTTCTCTTTAAACAACTGCCATACGTTGACCTTGTAGGCATTGTTTGCCCAGTTTTTTTGGACGCAGCCACTGAAGCACAGTTGCCAGAAAAAATATGCCATATAAATGCTGAAAATAGTCATTTTTCGCCATACGTTGACCTTGTAGACATTGTTTGCCCAGTTTTTTTGGACGCAGCCACTGAAGCACAGTTGCCAGAAAAAATATGCCATATAAATGCTGAAAATATAAATTTTTTTGGTTGCAGCCACTGAAGCACAGAGGCCAGAAAAATTATGCCATATAAATGCTGAAAATAGTCATTTTTCGCCATACGTTGACCTTGTAGACATTGTTTGCCCAGTTTTTTTGGACGCAGCCACTGAAGCACAGTTGCCAGAAAAAATATGCCATATAAATGCTGAAAATATAAATTTTTTTGGTTGCAGCCACTGAAGCACAGAGGCCAGAAAAATTATGCCATATAAATGCTGAAAATATAAATTTTTTTGGTTGCAGCCACTGAAGCACAGAGGCCAGAAAAAATATGCCATATAAATGCTGAAAATAGTAATTTTTTGCCATACGTTGACCTTGTAGGCATTGTTTGCCCAGTTTTCTTGGTCGCAGCCACTGAAGCACAGTTGCCAGAAAAAATATGCCATATAAATGCTGAAAATAGTCATTTTTTGCCATATACGTTGAGTCAAGGTATGGCAAAAAATGACTATTTTCAGCATTTCTATGGCATATTTTTTCTGGCCTCTGTGCTTGAGTGGCTGCGGCCAAAAAAACTGGGCAAACAATGCCTACAAGGTCAACGACGTTGACCTTGTAGGCATTGTTTGCCCAGTTTTTTTGGCCGCAGCCACTCAAGCACAGAGGCCAGAAAAAATATGCCATAGAAATGCTGAAAATAGTCATTTTTTTGGTCGCAGCCACTGAAGCACAGTTGCCAGAAAAATTATGCCATATAAATGCTGAAAATATAAATTTTTTTGGTTGCAGCCACTGAAGCACAGAGGCCAGAAAAATTATGCCATATAAATGCAGAAAATATGCATTTTTTTGGTTGCAGCCACTGAAGCACAGAGGCCAGAAAAATTATGCCATATAAATGCAGAAAATATGCATTTTTTTGGTTGCAGCCACTGAAGCACAGAGGCCAGAAAAATTATGCCATATAAATGCAGAAAATATGCATTTTTTTGGACGCAGCCACTGAAGCACAGTTGCCAGAAAAAATATGCCATATAAATGCTGAAAATAGTCATTTTTCGCCATACGTTGACCTTGTAGACATTGTTTGCCCAGTTTTTTTGGTTGCAGCCACTGAAGCACAGAGGCCAGAAAAAATTAAACCAGTAGGGTTTGCACCCTAGTTTGTAACGGTGGCGGAGGGAGGAGGACGCTAAAGGACAGCTGTGTGTGGAGTCATGAGGCTTGAAGAGAAGGACAGCTGCATAGAAGTCAGAACAAGTCTTCCGGCGTGCAGTAACCCTCCGAGATCCACCCCTCATTCATTTTAATAAAGGTCAGGTAATCGACACTTTTGTGACCTAGGCGAGTTCTCTTCTCAGTTACAATCCCTCCTGCTGCACTGAAGGTCCTTTCTGAGAGCACACTTGAGGCTGGGCAAGACAAGAGGTTCATGGCAAATTGTGACAGCTCTGGCCACAGATCAAGCCTGCGCACCCAGTAGTCCAGGGGTTCATCGCTCCTCAGAGTGTCGATATCTGCAGTTAATGCCAGGTAGTCCGCTACCTGCCGGTCGAGGCGTTCTTTGAGGGTGGATCCCGAAGGGTTGTGGCGCTGCCTTGGACAGAAAAACATTTGCATGTCTGACGTTACAGACCGGCCAAAGGGCTTTGTCCTTGCAGGTGTGCTCGTGGCAGGATTACTGGCACCTCTGCCCCTGGAATGTTGATGAGTTCCTGAAGTGACATCACCCTTAAAAGCATTGTACAACATGTTTTGCAGGCTGGTTTGTAAATGCCGCATCTTTTCGGACTTGTGGTATGTTGGTAACATTTCTGACACTTTATGCTTGTACCGAGGGTCTAGTAGCGTTGCGACCCAGTACAGGTCCTTCTCCTTAAGCCTCTTGATACGGGGGTCCTTCAACAGGCATGCCAGCATGAAAGACCCCATTCTCACAAGGTTGGATGCAGAGCTATCCATCTCCGCTTCCTCATTATCAAGGACTGCATCATCCACGGTCTCCTCCCCCCAGCCACGTACAAGACCAGGGGTCCCCAAAAGGTCACCACTAGCCCCCTGGGAAGCCTGCTCCTGTTGGTCCTCCTCCTCCTCCTCCACAAAGCCACCTTCCTCCTCTGACTCCACTTCTGGCACCTCTCCCTGCGTTGCAGCAGGTGCCTGGGTTCGTTCTGGTGATTGCGACCATAAATCGTGCGCTTCCAGCTCCTCGTCACGCTGGTCTACAGCCTCATCTGTCACTCGTCGCACGGCACGCTCCAGGAAGAAAGCGAAGGGTATTAGGTCGCTGATGGTGCCTTCGGTGCGACTGACCATATTTGTCACCTCTTCAAAAGGTCGCATGAGCCTGCAGGCATCGCGCATAAGCACCCAGTAACGGGGGAAAAAAATCCCCAGCTCTGCAGATCCAGTCCTACCACCCAGTTCAAAAAGGTACTCGTTGACGGCCCTTTGTTGTTGCAGCAGACGTTCCAACATAAGGAGCGTTGAATTCCAGCGAGTCTGGCTGTCAGAAATCAAACGCCTGACTGGCATGTTGTAGCGCTGCTGAATGTCAGCAAGGCGTGCCATGGCTGTGTAGGAACGTCTGAAATGGGCCGACACCTTTCTGGACTGGGTGAGAACGTCCTGGAATCCTGGGTACTTGGAGACAAAACGTTGGACTATTAAATTTAACACATGTGCCATGCAGGGCACATGTGTTAAATTTCCCAGTCTCAACGCTGCCAACAGATTGCTTCCATTGTCACACACCACTTTTCCGATCTGCAGTTGGTGTGGGGTCAGCCACCGATCGGCCTGTGACTGCAGAGATGACAGGAGTACAGATCCGGTATGGTTTTTGCTTTCCAGGCACGTCATCCCCAAGACAGCGTGACAACGGCGTACCTGGCACGTCGAATAGCCTAGGGGGAGCTGGGGGTGCACAGGTGTGGAGGAGGAGAAGGAGGACCCAGCAGCAGAGTAAGAAGAAGAAGAGGAAGAAGACGAGGTAGAGAGCGATGGAGGAGTAGAGGTGGTGGCAGAACCGCGTGCAATCCGTGGCGGTGACACCAACTCCACTGTTGTTGTTGTTGTTGAGCTACCCATTCCCTGCTTCCCATTCCCAGCCATTACCAAGTTCACCCAGTGGGCAGTGTAGGTGACATACCTGCCCTGACCATGCTTGGAGGACCATGCGTCAGTAGTCATATGGACCTTTGGCCCAACACTAAGTGACAGAGATGCGGTAACTTGGCTCTGCACATGTTGGTACAGGTGTGGTATTCCCTTTTTAGAAAAAAAATTGCGGCTGGGTACCTTCCACTGCGGTGTCCCAATTGCTACAAATTTGCGGAAGGCCTCAGAGTCCACCAGCTGGTATGGTAAAAGCTGGCGGGCTAAGAGTGCAGACAAGCCAGCTGTCAGACGCCGGGCAAGGGGGTGACAGTCAGAC
Organism: Xenopus petersii; assembly: GCA_038501925.1. Taxonomy (NCBI): domain Eukaryota; kingdom Metazoa; phylum Chordata; class Amphibia; order Anura; family Pipidae; genus Xenopus; species Xenopus petersii. The sequence goes on along the minus strand of CM076679.1, from coordinate 114,727,343 downwards.
ATTGGCTTCTTACGCTCAAACATGGCCTTCACAGAAACTTGGCTGGTGGCAGATGACTGGGAATGGGAACAGGTGGTCAAGGTGGAAGGCGGAGTGGAGGGTGGTTCAGATGGGTCAAGGAGAGCAGAGGTAGAGCAGTAAGATGCTGGACCAGAAGGAGTGTGACTTTTAGTTTGCCTGTTGCCTTTGAGGTGTTGCTCCCAAAGTGCTTTGTGCTTGCCGCTCATGTGCCTTCGCATAGAAGTTGTACCTATGTGGCTGTTGGGCTTACCAAGGCTCAGTTTCTGACTGCACTCATTGCAAATTACAATGCTTTTGTCAGAGGCACACACATTAAAAAAATCCCACACTGCTGACTTTTTGGAAGTGTGCGATCTGGCGGTAACAGTAGAAGTTGGCGGCATTGGCGGCAATGGCGGGTGCGTTGGCCGGCTGAACACAGGTGCCGATACATGTTGTTGCCCTACTGATCCCTGCGGGCTGGCCTCCCTGCTTCTTCTAAGTCTTATTCTCCTACTGCCTCTCTGACTCTCCGTCTCTCCATCTGAACTACCCTCCTCTTGCTCTCTTCTACTAGGCACCCACAAAACATCAATCTCCTCATCATCATTCTCCTCAGATGCATCAATTTCTTCTGACACATCACAGAAGGAAGCAGCAGCGGGGACCTCCTCCTCCTCCTCATCACTCATCATTATGTCCATCTCTGTCGTGTTCTCTGCCAGAATTAAATCTGGTGTAACGTCCTCATCTCCTTCATCTTCTTCTGCCAATAATGGTTGCGCATTACTCAGTTCAAGAAACTCATGGGAAAATAACTCCTCTGACTCCAGTGAAGATGGGGCACCGGTGGTGGAGGAAGTGTTACGTGGGGTGGCCATAGCAGTGGAGGATGAGGAGGATGTTGTGGTAAAGTTAGAAACGGTAGAGGATGGGGTGTGCTGTGTAAGCCAGTCAACTACCTCTTCAGCATTTTGGGAGTTCAGGGTCATTGGCTTTTTAAAACTGGGCAATTTGCTAGGGCCACAGGATTGCATAGCAGCACGGCCCCTAGCACGGCCTCTGCGTGGCGGCCTGCCTTTGCCTGGCATTATTTTTAAAAAAACAACAACAACAAAAACTCAGTTGGTTTTTCTGGAAACGATAATACACACAGCTAGATGGCAGTTTGAAGAAAACAGTGTGCAAATAATGCCTACAAGATCAACGTATACACTACTACAGCGGTGGATACGGATTACGTAAAATATATGAATGCTGCTTGAAAAAAAGTAACTCAAGTGGTTTTTCTAGAGACGATAATATTATCAATATTTAGACAAAATGTGAACAAGCTCACACAGCTAGATGGCGGTTTGAAGAAAACACTGTGCAAATAATGCCTACAAGGTCAACGTATACACAGCGGTGGATACGGATTACGTAAAATATAAGAATGCTGCTTGAAAAAAAGTCACTCCGGTGTTTTTTCTGGAGACGGTAATATTATGGATATTTAGACAGAATGTGAACACGGTCACACAGCTAGATAGCAGTTGGTTGAATAACACACTGGGCAAAAAATGCCTACAGGGCAAATAATGCCTACAAGGTCAACGTATACACAGCGGTGGATACGGATTACGTAAAATATAAGAATGCTGCTTGAAAAAAAGTCACTCCGGTGTTTTTTCTGGAGACGGTAATATTATGGATATTTAGACAGAATGTGAACACGGTCACACAGCTAGATAGCAGTTGGTTGAATAACACACTGGGCAAAAAATGCCTACAGGGCAAATAATGCCTACAAGGTCAACGTATACACAGCGGTGGATACGGATTACGTAAAATATAAGAATGCTGCTTGAAAAAAAGTCACTCCGGTGTTTTTTCTGGAGACGGTAATATTATGGATATTTAGACAGAATGTGAACACGGGCACACAGCTAGATAGCAGTTGGTTGAATAACACACTGGGCAAAAAATGCCTACAGGGCAAATAATGCCTACAAGGTCAACGTATACACAGCGGTGGATACGGATTACGTAAAATATAAGAATGCTGCTTGAAAAAAAGTCACTCCGGTGTTTTTTCTGGAGACGGTAATATTATGGATATTTAGACAGAATGTGAACACGGGCACACAGCTAGATAGCAGTTGGTTGAATAACACACTGGGCAAAAAATGCCTACAGGGCAAATAATGCCTACAAGGTCAACTTATACACTACTACAGCGAGGGATACGGATTACGTAAAATTTATTATGGCTGCTTGAAAAAAGTCACTCCGGTGTTTTTTCTGGAGACGGTAATATTATGGATATTTAGACAGAATGTGAACACGGGCACACAGCTAGATAGCAGTTGGTTGAATAACACACTGGGCAAAAAATGCCTACAGGGCAAATAATGCCTAAAAGGTCAACTTATACACTACTACAGCGATGGATACGGATTACGTAAAATTTATTATGGCTGCTTGAAAAAAGTCACTCCGGTGTTTTTTCTGGAGACGGTAATATTATGGATATTTAGACAGAATGTGAACACGGGCACACAGCTAGATAGCAGTTGGTTGAATAACACACTGGGCAAAAAATGCCTACAGGGCAAATAATGCCTAAAAGGTCAACTTATACACTACTACAGCGATGGATACGGATTACGTAAAATTTATTATGGCTGCTTGAAAAAAGTCACTCCGGTGTTTTTTCTGGAGACGGTAATATTATGGATATTTAGACAGAATGTGAACACGGGCACACAGCTAGATAGCAGTTGGTTGAATAACACACTGGGCAAAAAATGCCTACAGGGCAAATAATGCCTAAAAGGTCAACTTATACACTACTACAGCGATGGATACGGATTACGTAAAATTTATTATGGCTGCTTGAAAAAAGTCACTCCGGTGTTTTTTCTGGAGACGGTAATATTATGGATATTTAGACAGAATGTGAACACGGGCACACAGCTAGATAGCAGTTGGTTGAATAACACACTGGGCAAAAAATGCCTACAGGGCAAATAATGCCTAAAAGGTCAACTTATACACTACTACAGCGATGGATACGGATTACGTAAAATTTATTATGGCTGCTTGAAAAAAGTCACTCCGGTGTTTTTTCTGGAGACGGTAATATTATGGATATTTAGACAGAATGTGAACACGGGCACACAGCTAGATAGCAGTTGGTTGAATAACACACTGGGCAAAAAATGCCTACAGGGCAAATAATGCCTAAAAGGTCAACTTATACACTACTACAGCGGTAGTAAAATAAAAAAAAAGTTAAATAAAAAAAGAATGAATATTAAAAAAAAAAAATTAAAGTTGGTGCTGCTGAACTACTAGGAGCAGCAGATTAGCACACCAGTCCCACTCCCCAACACTGCTAGACTAATAGCACTGGGCTCTTATAGTAGTAGTAGTAGTAGTAGTAGTAGTAGTAGTAGTAGTAGTAGTAAAACAACAAAAAAATAAATAAAAGCAGTCCTTACAAGGACTATTGCTATTGCAGCAGTCAGCAGATGAGATCAGAAGCAGGACAGCTGCCCACTGCAGCTACATACAGAGCACTGCAGTAGAAGGTAGATTACTAGCCAGCAAAGCTACCTAAGCTTAAATGTCCCTCAAACCCCTGCAGACTTCTGTCCCTCCAATAACAGAGCAGTATCAAAACGATTACTAGCCAGCAAACTTTCAACTGTCCCTGAAATCACTAACAGGCAGCAGCTCTCTCCCTACACTATCTCTTCAGCACACACAGGCAGAGTGAAAAAAAGCTGCAGGGCTTCGGTTTTTATAGGGAAGGGGAGTGGTCCAAGGGAGAGCTTCCTGATTGGCTGCCATGTACCTGCTGGTCTGGGGTGAGAGGGCAAAAAAAAGCGCCAACAATGGCGAACCCAAAATGGCGAACGTCGCGCGACGTTCGCGAACTTCCGGCGAGCGCGAACACCCGATGTTCGCGCGAACAAGTTCGCCGGCGAACAGTTCGCGACATCTCTACTCCTTTATACTTTGCAATTCCGTCTTTTTGTCTATATGTCCCTATCAACTGCCTAGAGAAAAGGCTTTTATAGTTGCGATGCCTGTTTCTGGACAAAGAAGCATGCTCTGACAGATGGAATGCTTGAGGTTGGGAGAGATACATTTCATTGAGTCAGTGTGCTATAGATGAAGGCTGTTAAAGGATCCTGAGAATTGTATTTTAACTGGAGCTGTAAGACCACAGATTGCACACCCCAGGTCTAAACAATGGCTTCCAATAAATTCTTATATAGCCTCGCCTAAGTGGTCCCCGTTAATCTACAATCTGTTTACTATTCCATTGGCTTTCCTGCCTTCATTATTAAAATTCTGCCCACAATTATTCCAATTGTTTTACTTATCCTAGCCAAATATACTCCTTAGTAGCTTCATAATTGTGTACCCTGTATTCCTTTGTTGCTCATATTGTTCTTCTGTTCCTCCAGGAGCCTTCCTTCCTAACTCTGATGCTATACAATATTTGGATGGCATGTTTGACAGTCTGGTACAAGATGGATCAGTGTAGGAGGAAGAAGAACCATTTCCATGTTTGCAGTCAACCACAAGCTATAACAGCTACAGTAGATCGATTAATAGAATTTTATCTAAAGGATGCCAGGCACATGCACAACCCCACTTATTCAGACAAATAATGCCAAGAAAACGAGAACACCTCGGAAACATTGCCCTTGAAAAGAAACTGAACTCCATAAATAATCACATTAAACAAGGGACTTGAGTTGCATTTGTTCTGTTTTTTTTATTTTACAATATACATAGCATATGCTAGCTCCTACTACTAAAATCTGGTGTGCCTAGGTGAATGAAAATGATTTAGTTCTACTATCCTTCCCAGTTCATTCCTATAGCAGTTCATTAGTAATGCTTCAGAAAACAGGCAGCATGTTGTGTTTTGTGGGGAGAAAATAATGTTTCAGTGTTTCAAGACTACTGTACTGTTAAAGACCTGTCTTCATCCACCTTCATTAACAAATAATTTACAAAATGTATATTTATTTATTTAAATTAAGAATACAATCTTGAGTTAGGGTAGTTAAATTGATGGAAATGCACTGTTAATACACAACACAACCAATAACCAACATCTACTGTGCATTCAAAGATACTAAGAGGGTTATTTATTAAAGTCCAACTGTCACTTGAAAAATGCAATTTTTTTTAGCATACAATCCAAATTTTTAGTAGAAAAAAAACCTCAAATTTTTAGAGATTTATTATACTCCGAGGATGTAAAAAGTCCAGATCTGAAAATCCGGCATCTCAGACCTGCCGAGGTTGTATATAAGTCAATGAGAGAGGTCCCTATTCTATTTGGAAGTTTCTGTGGTCTGCGCTGGATTTATCCCAAAAATCCAACTATTTCAGGCTTTTTGGGCAAAAATATGAAAAATTCATACTTTTCAGAAAAAGTTAAAAAAAATTTAGCGATTCAGGAAAAAAATCCTAAAAAATCGTACGAATTCAAATTGTGCTTTTTTAATAATAAGTTCCAATTGTGGGTTCTAGTTTGTTTAGACTTTGTTTATTATTAAAAATGCCCCTAAGTGTCTACCGATGCCCCTTACACAGATCTTTTATCAGCCTGGCCTTTCTACCACCTTTTACTGAGCAGTTGTCACCTACTATACCTTGAAATTGTGGCTTTTCTCAGGCAGCCACACGTTAATTTCTGGGCTTAACATGGAAGCTTCTTGACTTTCCTTGCATTTGGTGCTCAATGATATTAACATCTGGCCTAGTCACAGAATCCCCTGTTACATGCCACCCAAGAAATACTATATCCATGACTTAATGAACATGGACAGATGAAAAGTGATGCCATTATGCAGAGTTCCCCAGAAGAGAACACCACTGCATTTAGCTACATTTCTACAGAATGTTACATGTGAGTAACTGGTATATGCTTTCTAATGGGAGTTGGACCATCCAAGCATACATGAATGCTAATGACAGATGCTATATATTATTATATTTAGCACACCATAGTGTCAATGCTAACCACTAACAATGGCCTTACCTTTGTGTGGTTGGGGTGAGTCCAATCTCCTATTGATTGAATGGGCTATGCAAACATGTCAACCCATTGACATCAATATTTTTCTTGTCGGCTGAACTGGTTGTTGCACACAGTCCATTTCTCCATTTTGGAGATACAGCATATAACTCTTTAGCCCCTGTTGAACTACAACCTTCAGTGCCCGTATATAACCTGCAGCTGTTGTTCTCTACTATACCTGATTCCTCCCCATGCTACTGTACTAACTGGTACAAGCATTATCTCTCCCTGCTTCTCATAGACTATTATACCACTGTTATATAGGCACCATCTCTCCATACTACAGTATACCTGCTATCCCACAGTCACACTCCCTTCCCAGAGACTATTATCCCACTGTTACTATAGGCACCATCTCTCCCTACTATACCTGCTATCCCACAGTCACACTCCCTTCCCAGAGACTATTATCCCACTGTTACTATAGGCACCATCTCTCCCTACTATACTTGCTATCCCACAGTCACACTCCCTTCCCAGAGACTATTATCCCACTGTTACTATAGGCACCATCTCTCCCTACTATACCTGCTATGCCACAGCCACACTCCCTTCCCAGAGACTATTATCCCACTGTTACTATAGGCACCATCTCTCCCTACTATACCTGCTATCTCATAGCACCAGTCCCTTCCAAGAGACTATTATCCCACTGCTACTATTGGCACCATCTTGCCTACTATACCTGCTATCCCACAGTCACACTCCCTTCCCAGAGACTGTTATCCACTGTTACTATAGGCACCATCTCTCCCTACTATACCTGCTATCCAACAGTCACAGTCCCTTCCCAGAGACTATTATCCCACTGTTACTATAGGCACCATTTCTCCCTACTATACCTGCTATCCCACAGTCACACTCCCTTCCCAGAGACTATTATCCCACTGTTACTATAGGCACTATCTCTCCCTACTATACCTTCTATCCCACAGTCACACTCCCTTCCCAGAGACTATTATCCCACTGTTACTATAGACACCATCTCTCCCTACTATACCTGCAATGCCACAGCTCCTTCTCAGGTGCTATTAACTCCACTACCAATGCTGGGCAAACAGCGATGGGTGTGCTAGGCAAGTTGTCCCTGGTGTCATCTTCCCTGACCACCCTCTCAAACCCCCACCTCCACATATCACATAAAACTGCTACATGCCCAGTTCCCCATCATCTTTTACAACATTTTTTGTGCTCATTATGTGCACAACTTCTGCTCCAGAGGTAAAGACAGGCTAAAAAGATGGGAAGGCAGGTATAAGAGGTATGTGCCAAGCATCCACTTGCTGTTGCACCATAGGCACATGCATCTTCTTCTGCCTACAAGAGGAGGGTTGTGGGTGCACTCCTAAGGCCATATAAAAAAATATATAAATACAATAATCCCCTGTCTAAAAAAAGAAAAACAGGGTTTTTTGTTACAAAATTATGATCATAAAATTGGTAAGCCGCCATACCACGTCAAGGTAAACCCCATACGGCGGTCCCTAACCTGTTTACCTGTGATCAAAATTTCATCTTCTGCCTACTCCTAATTCCAGCCCTATAATCACTAGTTCTCCTTACTGTACCTTCAATACCCAAAGCCACAGTCTCTTCTCAGAGGCTGCCCTTTCTGGAACTCAGAAGAAACAAAGGTGAGTGGGAACAGAGTGACTATACAGTCATTTCAATTTTTTAATTGTGACTCCCAGCAGCTGCACCCTAGGCATTTGCCTCTCTGACTAACTCTAGTTCTGACCCTTCACAATACTATATATCCCCATTTTTGATGTAGACACTGCTGCCTGCAAAATAAAGTGGTTGTAAATATGTGGTGGTACAATTGCTTCTCTGGGTGGTCTTGGTATTGTAAAGAGCTGGTGTTAAAATCCCCTAATGACAGTAATGGGCATGTTTTGGTAGGGGAACAATATGTGTGCTCAGGTCAAAAGTTTATGTACACAAAAAAATTGCAAATGCTTGAAACTTCCTTCCAGACAAACCTTTAATAAATGTTCTCTGTATCCTAGGAAATTCTGAGAGGTAACCCAATTATGGTGTGCCTCGGAGCTTTGCCTTTAGAGAAGAGCTTGTTGATCCAAATATATCCATCACAGGAAACCAAGTCATGCAGGGAAGCTCGGCTCCCTCATATATTACACATCACTGTGCAGATGCTGTTTCATTTTCTCTCCCTTCATCCGATATCCATCAATGTCACTCAGCATTCTGGAAGCGGTTAACACAAGACGAGCCTCCTGCGCATCACTCACCAACCAGCCAACTGTGTCTGTATCCGGGTGTGCAGGGAGCAGCCTCCTCTCTCCAGCTTAATTGCTCTGCGGTAATATTAACTTTTCCCAGGTGCCTTGCTTAAAGGAGAAGGAAAGGTTAAAACTAAGTAAGCCTTATCAGAAAGGTCCATCTAAATATACCAGTAAACCCCCAAAGTAATGTTGCTCTGAGTCCCCTGTCAAAAGAAACACTTAATTTCTTTCCTTCTATTGTGTACACATGGGCTTCTGTATCAGACTTCCTGCCTTCAGCTTAAACCTCATTGCCCTGGGCAAGAGCATGCTCAGTTTGCTCCTCTCCCCCCACACCTCCCTTCTCTACTGTAATCTGAGCCCAGAGCAGGGAGAGACTCAGGCAGGAAGTGATGTCACACCATGTTAATACTGCAGCTCCTATTCTAAACAAACAGAGAGTTTCTAGAGCTTTTTACTCAGGTATGGTAAAACATTCTACAGAATAATTATAGCATTCTAGCTTGCACTATTGCAGCTAATCTTTTGCCAATAAAATGCCTCCGTGGCTTTCCTTCTCCTTTAATTCATTCTTGGATGTTTTTGCTGGTAATTAGAGCTGTACAGTATATAGAGCAGCAGGCCCCCATGCTTGTTTCTTTAATGCACTTTCTCCTGTATGCAGCTGCCAAGCAAAACAGGCAACAGGTAATGAATGAGGAGTTTCACTTGTATGAAGTGGGGATCTATACATATTAAATTAATGAAATCAACAGGTATGTATACCATACCTTGTTCTGGCTTGTTGGCTTTGCCATAAGCTTTTTACCTAGGGAATAGCTGCAGCCCTCTTGACTAGTGATGAGCGAATAAATTTGCCATGTGTGAATTTGCAGCGAATTTCCACGTTTCACAAAAATTCACACGTCAAAAAAAAATTTGGGCACGCGTAAGATTAGTTGCAAGCATAAAAATTGTTGCACGTCAAAAATTATTTGGACGCCCATTGACTTTAATGCATTTGGACAAAATAGGCGTGAAAATTGAAATTGACTTGCGTCAAGATAATTTTGACGCCCATTGAATTCAATGCTTTTCGCAAATGTTTCGCTGTAACGGGACAAATTCGCCCATCATTACTCTTGACTGCACCGTGTTCTCTTCTTCTGGATATCTATAGAGAATTTTCCTGTCCATAAATATAGTATATACACATATAGGGACATATAGAAGGGAGTACTTTAATATATAGGTCAGCTGTTGTGGGTGCTGGTAAAAAGTAAATATAAACCAAAAAAGGTACCGCACTAATTTGGGAACTAGTGACCAACAAAAGAGTTCCCTGAGGTAGTGCACCACAGTGCTCAAAACGTAGAAATTATTTCAGTAAATTGCTTATTTGCACTAGTTTCCAAATTAGTGTAGTACCTAAACCAAAAAAGGTACTACGCTGATTTGGAAACTAGTGCAAATAAGAGATTTACGGAAATAATTTCTACATTTTCAGTACCCCAGGGAACACTTTTGTTGATCACTAGTTCCCAAATTAATGCAGTACCTTTTTTTTTTTTTTTGGCAGCTGCATTAAAAGTGCTATAGGGGGACCCCAAAACTGTCTGCAACTTTTAAGTTGCTGGCTAAAATGATGTTGGCAGCAGTTAAAATTAAATCTGATTTTTGTGCTGGGAAGAGGGGTGCACTGTTATTGGCCGAGCAACAAGTTAGTTTAATTCCATTTAACCATTGTACTTCTCTCTAGAGAATTAGTGCTACGGAATAGACTGGAGAGTTACAAAGCATGAAATATCTGTGTTTATTGTCTAATAAACTGCAATTATGTGATGTGACTTTCCAAGGGCTCTGTGCATTAAACATTTCAGGGCTGATATTGCATGGTTGGTATGGCTTGTGGTGCAGGTCATTATTGGGTCTACTACAGGGTTATTTAAGCCCTATTTCTGGTATAATTATGGGAAGAAAAATATTACTGGATATCAGAAGCTGTCTGTGAACCTACACTAGAGTTTTATGGTGGACATGAGTAACAAAGTAGCAAGCTGGAGCTGTTTACTTTGGCCTTGTTTTATAATATTGGGTCTGCTCCTCTTGTAGAACCACCTGCACCTTGCTCAATGGGAAGCATCTCAAGTAACTACCCATGTGATATTAGTTTAGGAACCTGTAGGGACCCATAAGTGTAATAACCCTTATGGCTTCATTCCCTGCCAGTGCCTCCTTTCCCTGTTGCTGGGTTAAAACCCATGTAACATATTATACATTATTTGCATACCTATTTCATTGGTTATAGGTTGACGACCACATCCTGCATCACTGTAACAAAGAGTCCTTCCTCTTTGGCCTGCGGCAGTTGATCTGGGTGGAGATGTCCATTAAGCCTGGAGTCAACAAGGCCCCAGAAGTGTTATGAAGTCGGGGTACAGGGACCCCATGACTGAGGTAAAGCCAGTGTAAAGGTTTGCCCTTGTAAGAGCACTCTCTAGAGAGAGTGAGACAGTGAGGCTTAGGTAGTAAGAGCAGCTCAAGCTCAACCAAGGAGGATGGAAGGGAGTAGCTCTACCCCAGGCTCTGGTTTGCTGTAGTGAAGGGACCACAGTAATGACAAGGGAATCAGGCTATGTTCTATCCCTGTTATACATCTTCTGTAGGAGATCCGGGCCACATGAGGTACTGAAACTCTGGAAGGTGATCATACCAGCTTCCTGTGCTATGCCTACTATGGTGTCTTTCTATTCTTTTTCTGCTACACCTTGAATGTACCTGGTATGTACTTTGATCTACCTCATCTGTGAGTATTACAGTATAACCCTGTGGTGCTTTGTATTGAAATAAAGCCTGTTATATCTGTTTTGCAAAGAACCCCTGGAGTCCAACTCTATTCTTTATATTTTTGGCAGGAGTGAGTTGTAGTTCAACAAAATCAGCATGTGTACATTCCTGGTAAAAAAAGCCCATCCTGGTGAAAGAGAGTCATATGTAGCCCATGCTCTATCAGCAAGAGAACAATCAAAGGTGTCTTTCTCACCAAAGCTTCTGCACTGCTCCCTGCATCACCTTTCATATCCATAACCTTTACTCAGACATTAGCATTTGGACAAAGTTTAATCTCTGATCCATGTGATAAGAGAAAATATGTGAAAAACAAAGAAGCAGGGCTGACAATGAGGTCACATAAAAACATAAGCGATGCCCCACTGCCTGTCCAGTACATGAGCAAGCCCATAATGCCATTTTGATACTTTGCAGGGTATGGGGGGGGTGATATGTGGTACTGGACAGTGGTCAACAGTCAGTTTTAGGTATCTGTTAGTTAGAGCAATAGGCAGGGACCCAGAAAACCAGTGGGATGGCAACTCTAAAAAAAGGCTGTCATGGTAACTACATGCCATTTAACAGAAGTGATATAGAGGCTGGCTAATGCACATGTAAGAACAGAATGGAGCTAAAAGTCCTCTGCACATGTCCTTCTGTAGGTTAATGCTTCTTTCAATAGTTTGTTTTTATTTACATTTTTAACGTATCCAAGAAGATAAGTAGTTATAACATTTATGTACAGGTATGGGACCTGTTATCCAGAATGCTCGGGACTTGGGGTTTTCCGGATAACGGAGCTTTCTGTAATTTGGGTCTTCATGCCTTAAGTCTACTAGAAATTCATGGAAACATTAAATAAACTCAATAGGCTGGTTTTGCCTTCAATAAGGATTAATTATATCTTAGTTGGGATCAAGTACAAGCTACTGTTTTATTATTACAGAGAAAAATGAAACCATTTTTAAAAATTTGGATTATTTGGATAAAATGGAGTCTATGGGATATGGCCATTCCGCAATTCTGAGCTTTCTGGATATCGGGTTTCCGGATAAGGAATCCTATACCTGTAGTAGCATGAAATATTTGCATGGAGAAAAGGAATAGGGAGAGAGAGAGGATAGAGATAGAATCGGTCCCGTCTCGATCTGACTGGAGGACCGATTAAGGAAAAATGAAACAGTTTAAATCAACAGTACTTATTGACAGCATATTCCAGATCGGAAAAAAATCAAAATGTTACAAAGTAAACGCTACATATAATGTTATCATATAGTGCTTACAAAAGGATCCTGTAGTCGGAAAAGAGTATCTATACCACGATTCCCATATTTCCTTGAATTTCTCATTTATATCCATAAGTATACTGGTTAGTCATTCATGAACCATTATCCAGTTCAGCTTATCTTTAAAGTGGGAAATCGGAATCCAGGGTGATTTCCATTGTTTAGCTATTGTAATTTTTGCTGCCAAAAGCATAAACGTTATCAAAATTCTTGTGTTCTTCTGTAGGTTACTGCAATGTTGGCTTTGGTCCAGCAGGTGAAGGCACACTGATCTGTTATTTTAAGCCTGAGTGCAAGCTTAAATTTGCAGACTCCTCCTTTTGTTGGTATTTTGTATAGCAAGACCTCGTTTTATAAGACAAAACTCGAACTTTGTCTGCTAAACACAGACTGGGGATAAGTGTAACGCTTTTCTGGCCTATCCCACCAATTAGGGGTTAAGGGTGTCCAGCTAGTGTATGAGCATGGTTTACACTGTGAAACTACACTCAGGGCGGAGCCTTCGCTAAATGGAAGCTTCCCCTTTAAGATGGTATAAAACAACAACCCACAGGCATATAAGTGTAAAAGATAGAATAATGGACGCCAGGAGGTTCTTTAAAAAGTGAAAACAGTGTGATGGTTTATTAGCACAATAATATGGCAAAGCAATTGACCACAGGTTTACTCACGCAGGAGCTGTAGTAGGAGTTAGCATATCACAGAGGAGACAGGATAGCATTGATGATGATGCAGCATGTACAGATGTCACTCCTCAAGTCAAACAACAGGAAGAATATCTCACTCCTAAAGACCAGTGACCAAAGTGAAACAGGATCGATCAAGTAGGGGTCAGGCAGTACTCTGCGAACTGAGTTCCCTATCACTGAGTTCCCTACACTAAAGGCACCTTAAAAGCCTTTGGGAGGCTACTCCCTGCTATTCTCCTTGTTGGAGCACAGAACTGCTCATGCTACCTAAATCTGGCTATCTCTCTCTCCTAGAGAGACTATAACAGGATCTGCCCTAATGATAGCTAATCCTCGTTCACGGGATTGCCTGGTTCCCGACTTAAGCACCAAAGGTACAGGTCCCTTTGGGGTAAATGGCTTACTGGGGTCTTGGTGATCCCAGGCTCAATGGGAAACACCTAGCAGCACAGACACCAGGAGCCAAAGAGAAAGAGGCCACTCCCTACACAGCACTATATAGCAGTGTGGCAGGGGAGTGTCATTACACTCTTTGTCCAATAGGTGTAGATGTTACACTTTACCAGTTAGAAGGGCTTGGCCCAATAACAAGGGAAAAGAGAACTTAAGCAAAGGTAGGGGATTAACTCTATAGGAGCCTAATAGATCCTATAGGTCCCTACATACACCCGGGGGAAAAATCCATTTCGTCCCGACAATGGTGAAATGATATAAACACAGTAGTAACAAAGTGAATATATAAGTGCAAACCAACAATACCATTGAACATCACTCTTCTGGTATCCTCTCCTGAGGAATACCTGGTAACAATGGGTACTGTGGAGAAAAGAACAGTAAAGAGCAAAAATTGCAATACTGTCAGGGTAAGTAAGTGCACAAACTGTTTCAGTTACATTAAACTTTAGTAAAATTTCGTGAGAACCCTTAAGGACACTCAGGCACTTGACTTATGATACTTGAACCATACCTACACATCAGGAGGTCCAGGCACAGGCTTGGCTGAAAAGAAAAATTAACATAGATTTCTTTTCACATAGCAACACTCATTTTCATTGCAGTTGAGTTACATGACCCCACCATAACCAACAGCTTTATTCCATATCACACCCCCCCCTACCCAAGTGTACAAAGTCCCTGAGAGCCACTTGGGGAGTAGCAAGGCAAGGAAATAAAGGTGCTACTCAGCGAGTAGTTAGAGGTAGAAGAGTATTGGTGGGGGCTCAGCAGTCTTTGTCTCATGAACCCAACATATATACAAAGGTCCTAGACAATGTCCATAAGTCCAGCAACTGAAAATGGCGAAAAAAAACAAATTGAAGAAGGCCCAAACAGGGGCATCAATCTAGACGACTTGTCATTTTGAAGAAGGCCCAAATAAACGGGCATCAATCTAGATGAACTGAAGAATAAGACAACCCTCAAGGAAATCTCAACAAACTGGAGTCCAGAGAGAGCTGTGCAAACATAGAGGGGGTCATACACCCGGAGGAATTACAGTCACGCCTCCTCTAAGGAAGGCTGGTTGATCCCTCTCCCAAGGCATGATCTGGCCCGTGTGTCCTCATATGAAAGGTAATAGTTGGGGTGCGGTTTGTCAACGCGGCCCCCATTGGAGATAAGCTCACTAAGCCCAAAATGCTTCTCCTCCTGGAATTTTCCACAACTTTTTACATAATGCTTCAGGATGGTACGCCCGTACCACCACTCATGAACCACGTTGCTGAGGAAATTCAGGTCACGCTCCCTCTTGGTAGCGTCGCTGTGGAAGAGGCCTCCAGAACCAATACCCTCCTTCCTGAGGAGCTCCCCGTAGATCCATTCATCAAGGTGCTTTTCCATCTCATCATACACCCATTCGGGGGCATACGGCATGTAATAGCCCCACTGGTCATAGACCTTAATATTGATGATCCTCTGGATCCTTGAGACGGTGCGCTGCTTCTTAGGGTCAGCACGCCCAGGGGAGACCCAAAAGGAATTGTCGACTTCAGGGCTCTTAGGAGGCAGTGGCTCATAACAGAAGAACTTTGTATCAGACGATGAAGATGGAGTTGGCAGAGGTCCAAAATCCATTTCGGCCCAGTCTGGCTCTGGAGAAGCTATTGAAAGAAAACTGCTCTCCGCAGAGGAACTGGGTTGGGAGACATTAGCATTCAAAAATAGCAAGTGTGTGCAGGACTGCCCTTTGCCTAACGGGTCCGGCAGCCTGTCAGCAAAATTTAAAGATACAGTGCACAATTTTTACAAAAATTGCCAAAAACACAATATAGCCTGTATTGGGGGCGGGGCCCCACGTTGGGCGCCAAAATGTAACGCTTTTCTGGCCTATCCCGCCAATTAGGGGTTAAGGGTGTCCAGCTAGTGTATGAGCATGGGTTACACTGTGAAACTACACTCAGGGCGGAGCCTTCGCTAAATGGAAGCTTCCCCTTTAAGATGGTGTAAAACTACAACCCACAGGCATATAAGTGTAAAAGATAGAATAATGGACGCCAGGAGGTTCTTTAAAAAGTGAAAACAGTGTGATGGTTTATTAGCACAATAATATGGCAAAGCAATTGACCACAGGTTTACTCACGCAGGAGCTGTAGTAGGAATTAGCATATCACAGAGGAGACAGGATAGCATTGATGATGATGCAGCATGTACAGATGTCACTCCTCAAGTCAAACAACAGGAAGAATATCTCACTCCTAAAGACCAGTGACCAAAGTGAAACAGGATCGATCAAGTAGGGGTCAGGCAGTGCTCTGCGAACTGAGTTCCCTATCACTGAGTTCCCTACACTAAAGGCACCTTAAAAGCCTTTGGGAGGCTACTCCCTGCTATTCAGAACTGCTCATGCTACCTAAATCTGGCTATCTCTCTCTCCTAGAGAGACTATAACAGGATCTGCCCTAATGATAGCTAATCCTCGTTCACGGGATTGCCTGGTTCCCGACTTAAGCACCAAAGGTACAGGTCCCTTTGGGGTAAATGGCTTACTGGGGCCTTGGTGATCCCAGGCTCAATGGGAAACACCTAGCAGCACAGACACCAGGAGCCAAAGAGAAAGAGGCCACTCCCTACACAGCACTATATAGCAGTGTGGCAGGGGAGTGTCATTACACTCTTTGTCCAATAGGTGTAGATGTTACACTTTACCAGTTAGAAGGGCTTGGCCCAATAACAAGGGAAAAGAGAACTTAAGCAAAGGTAGGGGATTAACTCTATAGGAGCCTAATAGATCCTATAGGTCCCTACATAAGCATTCGCAGTTCAAGACAACACTTCAATCTCGTTTACGAGATGTTAAATATTTGTCTTCTGTCTGCAGGTTCTTGGCCTTTGGTCAACCTGACTCAATATTCTTAGAACCACTATCTACTTTCCTCCCCCATTTGCCTTAGGTCAGCCTTTGTGTATCAGGGAACTGGGGGTCTTAAAATTGATATTACTTTTATATATTTTGTCCCTATATACAGGCTTTTATCTGTCATAGATGGGTGTTCTCATTAATTTTATCATCACTTTTCCTTGGCTTTTGAAGAACAACATCTGCAAACTTTGCTCCACCAGGTGAGCCATAGTCGTAGTAGAACAGCAGAAGCCAAAAGGGACATAGATTTTCCCTGGAGTGTTGGGCAGTAGGAGGTGCACTTTTTTATTTACTTTTTAACCATTTTCTTCCCTTGGCTTTAAAGCTAAACCCAAAGGTATTTGTGCAAATTAATTTTAGGGCCCCAAAATATCCAGAGGTTGACTTGTTTGACCAATATATATTGACATTTCAAATCAGTTACAGCCTCATGGCTCCCCCATATCTCCTAGGCCCTCTGCTTTCTCTGTAGTTTTGCCCCTGCTTATATGTCTTGACACAACTGACTTGCACTTAAATAACATTTGTGATACTGTACACATCAGAGCCAAAGCAGTGACGCCATTTGGGCACACATTAATTAAAGGAAAACCAACTAATACTAATCGCTTGAGCTTACATTGGCAAGTGGTGCCAAGTACTGTTTTGTAGGCACCGGTAAAACGCTGGTCTACACTAGTGATGGGCGAATCTGACACGTTTTGCTTCACCAAAAATCTGTACAACTGTGAACAGTTGCCTAATTGCATTGAAGTCTACGGGCGACAAGTTTTTTTTGACGTGCTACAAATTGCGCGACAAATTCTTGTCACGCGAAAATTCATTTCACCCATTAGAGTCTATGGGCATCATTTTCGTGAAACTTGCCAAAAACGTCCGCTCATCACTAATCAACACCAAAATCAGAATTCAGTCTAAGGCAACAGGCCCTTTAAGCAGAAGTATACCGTTATTTAACAGCATGCAGACAAAATATTGTGTGTGACTAATATTTTCTCGCTGTCTATAACTGTAGTTGTCATGGCAATCGCTTCGTTTTTTTTTACAGTGATGAAAATGTAGAAAGACATCTGCAGGCAAATAATTCAGATATGGGCTACATTGTGCCTAATGTTTCCAGTCAAAAACACTCACACTGACTGTCTGCAACTTTCTAGCAGCTCACAGGTATATATAATTATGCACTTGTGGGGAAACAGGATCTTTAGTTTAAACAAAATAATATGATAGCACCCAGCCATAATTTATCAGTACAACATGCTCCATATCACTGGTGACAATGTATGCATCAGGAACATGAAGTATGGCCAGCATATGGGCAAACTAATGATCATGTTGGGACACATTAGCTTAAAGGAGATACTATTGAGCAAAAACCTCTTTCTTAGACAAAATAAATCAGCCCCACTGACCTGCCTGACTTAGGCAATATTTTACATGCAACAGAATTTAAAAAAACAGATAGGAAAAAGCTCCTTTCCAAAGGCCAGGGAGCATATTGAGCAGAGCTAGGCCGGGATGCTGCATCTCTGTGATCTGCCGCACGCACAAAGCTTTGCATGATATTCAAAGACACACTGTTAGGCCGTGTAAAATCTCTTCCATTGAAGTCAATTGACTGTGCTGTTGATAGAATCCGACTCTTGCGGAGGTGATTGTTAATAACATGTAACATGGACTGTAAACAAGTCATAAAACAAGCATTGTGCAGAAAGCAACGCTGCACTGTAATGCTAGACTCAGTAGCAACCATTAATTTCTAGTTATTCATCCATATGCCAAGCCAGCCTTGAGATACTTAACCCACTTAGCGCTGCTAAGTGCTAGAAAAAATTGCTTTATGGTGTGTTGCTGGCCTCTGTATTACTATAGGGACAGTGATGTTAAATAGACATTTGTACAGTTGTTGTTGAGCTACTGTATAATGAATATAAGACTTTGTTCCTTCCCTATTATAAACACTGCATTTCTATTGGCCAGGCCAGGAAGACACAACCCAGATGACCAATCCCTGACAGTGTTAATCTCTTATAGAGAGCATAGAGTTTACACATGTCCCATATTGTATTCACATGCCATGAAATGGATTGATGCATTTATGTAATAGAGGTATGGCCATCTCCCATAGACTCAATTTTATCCGAATTATCCAAATTTTTAATAATGATTTCCTTTAGCTCTGTAATAATAAAACAGTAGCTTCTACTTGACCCAATCTAAGATATAATTAATCCTTTGGAAGTAAAAACCAGCCTATTGGTTTATTTAATGTTTCAATTATTTTAGAGTAGACAAGGTATCAGGGTCAGACTGGGGGGCCCAAAGCCCACCGGGACTGCTGTCCAGGGCTCCCCTCCAGCCCCCGCCCCCCTACTGTGATGCGCCGCCTCGGCTACATGAACGAAGGAGTCTCTTGGTGCACATGCGCAAACGCCGTCACTAGCACGCATGCGCAGGACACGATGCGCAGCGCCGGAAAAAAAAACATTTCTTGTCATATCGGGAGAGCGGGTCTGGCCCAGTGGGGGCCCATGAGGGTTGGGCCCACCGGGTTTTTTCCCAGTGTCCCGCCGGGCCAGTCCAACTGCAAGGTATGAATATCCAAATTATGGAAAGATCCATTATCCCCAGGTCCCGAGCATTCTGGATAACAGGTCCCATACCTGTAGTAGGATTGGCATCTACATGTATAAGATGCAGCTCACTAGTGCACATTTATAACCCAATATATAACAATCTCGTGCCAAGCCCAACTTCCTACAATCCCAGCACAGATGTGCGTTAGATGCAGAATTCACTTGTGTCTCTCCATTCGTAGTTGTTCCTGAAATAACTGCAATGTTGCCCAACATAGCAACCCTATGACTTTGGGCACATGAACATTGAGTCAAGCTGCATTGTGTTTTAAAGGAAATCCAAACCATCTAGAAAATTTAAATAAAATTGCTCAGAGTGCTCTTATATAATCAGTTTGTACACTGCTAATAAAATGAACTTGAGACAACAGCAGAGTAACCTCGCAAGAGTTTTCTTTTTTCACTACCTTAATTTTCTACTGGCTGTTTCTGTTGATTGAAGTGAACAGCAGGCGGCACTGTTGTTTCAGATTTAGTATAGAAGCAATTAAAAAAAGTGATAACGTTTTGAAAACTGGAAATAAAATATTATGAAAGTAAATTGCAAAAGCGCTCTGACGAGCACGCTGAGCAATTTTAAATTAATTCGTTCGGAGAGTTTACATTTCCTTTAAATGAGTTTTTGGTATAAAGACGACAAAAAGTCTGTATCGGACACTTATAACAACCTCTTGTTTTATTTCTGAATGTCTCATGCTGGTGCAGGTGCTTAAGCTCATCATGAACACCAAACAGTTTCAAACACAACACTATTTAAGTCCACAAGTATCTATGTCTACAAGCAGGGGCGTAACTATAGAGTAAGCAGACCCTGCGGCAGCAGAGGATCCAGGAGGTATAGTGCCCCATGAGGCCCTAATGCAAATACAGTTTCAATAAATATTGGTAAAACAATTCAACCACTAAGCATGTTGGGGGCCTGACAAATAATTTGCTGTGGGGCCCAGTAATATCTAGTTACGCCACTGCGTGCAAGTTCTTAATGGGAAAGCATCCATAATCATCTTTAGTTGTGGTGTCTTGAGTAAAACATACAAAAAAGAAAGGGGATTGATCAATGCACCTTCCCTGGTTCCCTGCGCAGCTACGGACACCAATGCACGTTGTGCAGCTCCTTGTGCACGCACTGTGTGACTCCGTGCGTGCATGCGTGCCTTGCACACATGCATGCGCATCGCAGATGGGGGACAGGGGGTCGGAGGGGGGCCCTGGACAGCAGTCCCGGTGAGACCCGGGCCACCCAGTCGACCCTGTACTTAGCCCAGGAAGGCTCCCACAACCCCCATTTTTGCATTTGTGTGTTTGGGAAACCCAGACATTGCATGGTTACACTATTTATATAACATAGGGCTTGCAGCCCTTGTCTCTCTAACTGTTATTGAACTTCAGTAAAAGCAAAGCAATTATTTGAAGGAGAACTAAAGCTTAACTAAAGAAGCTAGAAAAGTTGTACGTTGTGTTTTGTGCTTCTGTACCAGCCCAATTCAACCACAGCCCTTTAGTAATAAAGATCTGTGTCTCCAAAGATGCCCCAGTAGCTCCCCATCTTCTTTTCTGCTGATTCACTGCACATGCTCTGTGCTGCTGTCACTTACTGAGCTTAGGGATCCACTCACAATATACAGTACACATGGAATATAAATGTCACAGTATAAGGCTGATTAGTAATTAATACAGATAATTACTACATGGCAGCACAGAAACCAGTGCACCTAGCATCAGAATTTAATAATCAGCCCTGTAGCATCAGCTTATATTATAGACAAACCTCATTTTCTGCTGGATAATTAGTGACGACCCCTAAGCTTCGCTTCTCAACAGCTGCTCAGAGCCCACTGAGCATGTGAGTGTCACAGACACTTTCCAAGATGGTGACCCCCTGTGACAAGTTTGAAGTCCTGGATCATTGCTGCTATTGACAAGCTGAAACTTTAGGCTGCTGCAATAAGTTCAGTATATAAAATATGGCATTTTTGACCATATTCATTTTTAAGGTTTAGTTCTCCTTTAACTAAGCAGTAATAGCATTTAATCAGCTGTGCAAGCTACTGTATACAGCATACATCTATCAGTATACAGCAGCAGTTCGTCTTAATGTATAATCACTGGGATCTGGGCACATTCTCTGGCAGATTTCTATTTTCTCCTTTTTCTACCCTGCAGTCTTGTCTCAGCGCAGAGGCAGGACAGGCTCTGTTGGCTGCATCTTTCAATGTCTCTAATTATAACCATAAAAAAAAATATTAAAAGGAGTTGAAAAAGACAATTCATATTTCTTTATTTTGAGCGGAACAAAAGTAGTGAGCAGAATTACTGTGACGCAACGACATACGCCGTGGTCCCAATTGTGTTGCTTCCATTTGCTTTTTATGACATAATCCCCTCCAGAAATAAGATTTAAAAATCAATAAAGTGCAATTGGATTTATGGATTCATCCAACTTCTCCTGAGATGTATAAGTCTGTGTAATGTGACTTCCATTCTAAAACAACAGTTTAGAACACAAGGATTTGGCGTCATCCAATGTGTTCAGCACTGTTAGTCTTCTGCCCTGCTCAGTTATTATTATATTTCCCATGCATCTCCCGGGGACTGTGATTGTGCATAATGATCAGACCTATGAGTGTTATCTGTATTTCCATATAGAAACTCATTTATGCAAGCATTATATACAACATCTCTACCAATGAATTTTCGAGAAGCACTCTGGGGGCGCTGCGAGAACGTTGCTGTAGTAAATTAACCATTGACTGAGACTTCCAGGTTACTGTATGTGGAGGCTTCCGCGACCAAGCCTAGAAATAGTTGCTGCTCAGTAAAACACTATTGGGGCTTTAGAGTCTGTTTTTTTTAAGAATTGTTACAATTGTCTAAATCTTTTCTCTCTAGTGATGGGTGAAAAATTCGCAAAACTCGAATCTTGATGCCCGTGTCAATTCTGACGTTCGTGTCAATTTTGATGCTGGTGTCAAAGTCAATGGGCACGCAACAGTTTTGACGTGAGTGACTTTTCCACCGCGAATCCAAAATTTTTTGACACCGCCATCACACCGCGGAAAGCGAAAATCCCTGCCGAATTAATTCACCCCTCACTATTCCTCTCCACATTTGCACTGATTCAGATAGGTGTTGAGTAGCAGTGTTGAACTGGGTCAACAGGGGCCCACCCAAAAACCTTAGACTGGGGCCCACCAAAAGACCTTAGATCAGGGGCTCACTCTCAGTACTATTATTCTTCCTCTCCTCGCTCAACCTCTATTCTCTTAGTCTCTTTTCTTTACATACTATAAACTATTATTCCATATATTTAGCCTCTTTATTCTCATAGAAATAGGCAATGACCATGACATAGGCCAAATGTTTTGCAGCATGAGGGCCCACTGACACCTGGGCACACCGGGAGTTTTCCTGGTATCCCGGTGGGCCAGTCCGACATTGTTGAGTAGTAATATCACTCTGTAGAACGTGAGAAGCAGCAGTTCCTCTTCACTGAAGCTTTGCACATACAATGTATGGCCTGCGTAGAGGTACATATGATGTAATCAGAATATATTATGCCAATAGTGTTATAGATATTCCAGTTGTCAAATCATGTTGTTGGGTAGGAATTTCCTTTGAGCAGGTTCTAGAACAGGTTCTGGCACTTAAAGGAGAAGGAAAACTACTGGGGCAGTTTATTGCCAATAGATTAGCCACAATAGTGCAATGCTATATTTATTCTGTAGAATGCTTTACCATACCTGTGTAAACAGTAGTAGAAGCTCTCTCTGTTTAGGATAGCAGCTGCCATATTAGATTGGTGTGACATCACTTCCTGCTCACTCATAGTTCTGGGCTCAGATTACAGCAAGGAAGGAGGTAGGAAGAGGGAGAAGGGAGGGAAGTGGGAGAGAGGAGCAAACTGAGCATGCTCAAGCCTGTGCCCTGGAGGTTTCAGCTGAAAGAAGGAAGTCTGTTACAGAAGCCCATGATGCAATAGAAGGAAAGAAATGCGGTATTTCTTTTGACAGAGGACTTTGAGGGTTTACTGGTGTGTTTATATAGACCTTTCTGATAAAGCTTACTTCATTTTAGACTTTTCTTCTCCTTTGAGAGGGGTTTTCTAAGGGGGGAGAGAAGGGGACGATTTTTTCTTTAACTGATGTAAAGAAGATAAGAGTGGATGATGCCATGGAGCCTGAGGTGTGTCACATCAGAGAGGTACCAAGGTGAGACTTTTAGTTAGGTATCTAGTGGTAGGTCAGGTCTGTGGAGCTCATTGTTGGTGGTGAGAGATAGTTGTAAGCCAGCTAGCTAAGCAGCTGGTTCACCAACTAGAATTAAATGGGTGGTTCAACTTCAGGTTAACTTTTAGTATGTTATAGAATGGTGAGTTCTAAACAACTTTTCAATTGGTCTTCATTTTTTCTATTTTAAGTTATTTGCCTTCTTCTTCTGAATCTTTCCAGTTTTAAATGGGTTTCATCATCCATCTAAAAAAACAAATGCTTTGTAAAGGTACACATTTATTGTTATTGCTACTTTTTTTTTTACTCGTCTTTCTATTCAGGCCTCTCCTATTCATATTCCACTCTCTTACTCAAATCAATACATGGTTGCTATGGTAATTAGGAGCCTAGCAACCAGATTGCTGAAATTGCAAACTGGAGAGCTGCTGAATAAAAAGCTAAATAACTAAAAAAAACCACAAATAATAAAAAATTAAAACCAATTGAAAATTTTCATAGAATATCCCTCTCTACATCATACTATAGTTATCGCAAAGGTGACACAACCCCTTTAAGATAGGGACCAGCAACCCAGGAGTCCTAATAGGTCAGGGACCCAGTTTATAGGGAGCTAGAACTAGGTAGGTCATATTGGCACATCGAGGGCACACTAATGAAAGCTGTCTCCTTCTCCAGATAAATGGAAGACATAGAGCCACCTGGCCTGAAGGAAAAGAGGCAGTAAGGTAGACATCAGGAGAGGGTCAAACAACCTTATATTCTTAACAACTGATGCCGGAGAAGCTGTGCTAGAGAGGCTAAATAGTGATGGGCGAATTTGTCCCATTTAGATTTGCCACGATACTGGCGAAAAGTTCGCGAAACAGGGGTTTTGACATCGGCGATGATTCGCCAGCGTCAAAATGGGCGCCGGCATCAAAGTTGAAGGGTGTTTACTGTCTTTTATTTTCCATTTATTGTCACCGGCATCTTAATGGAAAAAAAGCAGGGTTGTGGGTGCACTCCTAAGGCCATATAAAAACAGGAGACTTTTACTCCAAGTAATGCTGTTAAGGTAAACAAGTTAGGGACCACCGTATGGGGTTTACGTTGACGTGATATGGTGGCTTATCAACTTTATGATCATAACTTTGTAACAAAAAACCCTGTTTTTCTTTTCTTTTTTAAATGCATGCACTGGTATATTCATTGAATCATTTAGACAGGGGATTATTGTACTTAAATATGTTTTTATATGGCCTTAGGAGTGCACCCACAACCCTCCTTTTTTGTACTTCATTACTGTGATACCTGAATTACTGTGCAGCTGCAACAGGGACTATAGTAAGGCAAGATGGAATCAGTTAAGCTCTCTTTCAGGGCTCTATCACCCAATGAATACATTGATGCTTGACTCAATGTTTTCTCTCCCGTCAAATTCATTGGACTCAATGGGCATTTCCAACCTGCACCACTCTGGTTGTTGTTAAACTGCAATTGTGTGAAGAGCTCGACAGCTCAGTTCAGTACTGAGGGTATTAAGAGCTCAACAGCCATTCTTAGATCTTTTTTTTTTTCTCCTTCTCTCTACTTTATTTTTTTTATCTTTGGCAATCAGGAAAATTTTTAATAAAAACGGATCAGTATGTCTATGAAATCTGAGCGTGCCTCCTCATAATATCAGGCACATAGCATTTCCAAACAAGATAGCTGTGAAATCATAATAAACAGGTTAGGTTTCTAACCTTATATTATCTGAAATACATGATGTGAAAAGAAAATTGTGCTCTTACATGTCTTTTGGAACTTATTCCACAAGTCACTTGTTTAGCA
The DNA here is from genome assembly GCA_038501925.1 of Xenopus petersii. Classification (NCBI taxonomy): domain Eukaryota; kingdom Metazoa; phylum Chordata; class Amphibia; order Anura; family Pipidae; genus Xenopus; species Xenopus petersii. The sequence continues at coordinate 114,702,188 of CM076679.1, read as the reverse complement.
TTCCCATCAGCCCAGCACCATCTCCCAGATATCCTGCTGTTTGTACCTTATATTTGGCAGCCTCTTACACATATGTTCACAAATGGATTTTTATAGCACAGTGAGTATCAAGGGACAAATCAGCAATACTGGGATTATAGGCATGTGGGAAAAAAACAGCAGCAAATAGCACAATTATGACAGTCCAAGCCAAGGTCATGTATTGATAATAACTCTTTCTTTTGCCATGTTGCCTAACTATACCTACTTTCCCCCAGCCACAGTCCCTTCCAAGAGACAATTAGCCCACTGTTACTATAGGCACCATCTGCCTCTACTATACCTGCTATCCCACAGTCACAGTCCCTTCCAAGAGACAATTAGCCCACTGTTACTATAGGCACCATCTCTCTCTACTATACCTGCTATCCCACAGTCACACTCCCTTCCCAGAGACTATTATTTCACTGTTACTATAGGCACCATCTCTCCCTACTATACCTGCTATCCCACAGCCACAGTCTCTTCCCATAGGCTTTTATCTGCAGTGCTACAATAGGCACCATATTACACTGCTGAACCTGTTTTGGAAGGTAAAGGTTTTGCACAACTTTATTCTGGCAGTCTCCATAATGGATTGGACAGCTAAGAGGTTGATTTGCAGTTGGGAGGGGGAGCTGTTTCTCATTCCAAGTTAAAGTATTTCCCTGGTAGTTCAGTATTTGGCCATGGGTTGCAGGGTCCCTAGCATTAAAAGCTTAAACCCTGATGCCACACAATGTGAAGTAAGTGCAAGGAACGTTTTGTAGTAGCTCACTCTAGGAGTGAGAAGCAGGGTCAGGGAGTTAGTAAAGCAGCAAGAAGCTCCAACAAGGAGGCCAGGAAAGATTAGTACCCCGTGACTGGGTTGCCTGCAGTCAGGCTCAGTATTTGGACATCCCTGGAGCACACCACTGCGGGCACCTACTAGCACTGGGGATTAGTTTACCATTGTATTACCTCTGGCATGCTGTAAACTCTAAGCCTTCACTTGTGAGAATACCATCTTGGTGATGATCACTAATGAAGTGTCTGAAGCATAGATTACTGTGATTTATGATTGTACCATTTAACAGCACCCATAAAAAGATTGTGTAAAAGACTGAAATTAAAGAGCTATAATTTTGTTTTAAGAACCACTTGCACCCAACGTCATTGTGATATTGAGCTTTGTGCTTGTGATTTTAGAAGAGTTCTATGTAGTATGTGCTCTACTGGGAATTGCAGGGTGTTGTTACTTATCTGGCCAAGTTTGAATGTCAACATCAGCAGGAGCGTGTGTACCCCATCATCAAAAAGGTGTTATACCTGCAATTCCTCCACAATGCTTGCACCAAGACTTTTATCCACACAGCTACTATAGGAGTTATTGTGCTGCCTTCACAATTAAAAAATATGTTTTTGATGAACCACACCAGTACTGATCTGAGGGTGCAAATAAACAAGGGTTAAATAAATGAGGGTTAAAACAAGAATCTTCAGCCAGCTGCAAATGTTTTTTTTTTATAAAGCTTGACCTATCATCTCTGTTTACATGAAACTACATTGACTGGTCATATGACTTGTTCATGTCCTTTTGCTGGTGCTGCTCTGTGTATCTGTGACTCCTTTCTGCCCTGCTCCACTTGGCTGCTGCTGCTCCATTATAACGTTTTTTTTTCTGTTTTAAAAGTTGTATTGGGTTTTACGAAAACAAGCAAGATGTAAGATTGGTCCATTGAAGGACTATAACACAAACTTAAACAGCTTAGAGAGTTAGGTGTCCTAGAAGAATTTGATGATGGAGAATACACCTAAGCTGTTATTAGAGCTAAGTAAGAAAATGAAAGTAAAACAAAACATAATAACCTAATAATGCTCAGCTAATCTTGAAAGCTGAAAAGAAAGATATTATTAAGTATATGCCGGAACATGTACAGTAAGTGACTATAAACACATCACAAATGTAAATAAACATTTTGAAATGAGTTACAAACTGCAATTATAAATGTTGCAGTCCAAGTGAACGGAGTTTGTTAGTAGAGTCAAAAAAGTCCCAATATGACGACCAATTGTTAATAAAATCTTGTTTAAGGTGAGGATCAGCTGTCTTAATCCTTATCGCTTCTTGCCAGTATAAGTGATTTAAGAGGGACAAGATATCCTTTATTGAAGGTGTAGATACAGATAACCAGTTTAAAGGGCACCAATCATGACCAAAATCATTTACTAAGTAAATACACTATGTGAAAGTTCAAGAAATCCGATTTTTAAAACAGTTAGAATTGTTTGTATAATGTAAATGATCAGCTCACTATACCTTCTGCAAGATCTCCCCTATCTCCCCTGCAGTTCTAGCTGAGGCAGGCATCTTGGATTTCACTGGCTCCTCCTACCTATATCTTCCCAGCCAACTGTAGCTCTGAAATCTCGCACATGCTCAGTTCAAATTCCTTGTTTGCTTATCAACCCTTCTAAGCTATTTTCAAATCAGCCAAACCTGTGTGTTAGCTGCTGTACAGTAGTGCTGCCACCTGCTGGAAGTTAGCAGGTGGCAGCACTTCTAGTGGATACTTCTAGTAGAGGAGTTTACTAAAACAAGGCATTCTGGGTAGAATACTCAAAGCAGTGTTACAATCTGAGCATGCTCCTGAAATTTGCACATTAGAGTCTCTGTTAGAGTCTCAATATGGCCTCCCTCAGTGAAAGAACCCATTTGACAAAGTAAGGGATTTTTTTTAAAACCTGCAGTTTTTTCAAAAAACTATATATGTAGTTTGATTAAACGTGTTTAGCTTGTACTGGTCAGATTGTTAATATGTGTTTGATTTTGGCTGTGATAGGTGCCCTTTAAGAATGTTAGTTTTTTTAATAAATTGATTAAGGTTTTCTTTCTTTATGGAGGAAAGTGTTTCAACTAAAAGTGAAATGAGTGCACTCGGGTAGTGATAATGAAATGTAGAACGTAAGTAATGATTCATAGCACATCTTCACATGATAACATATTATTAGTGGTTCCGAAAAGGTAGATTGCAATATATCAATAGATGTTGAACTCGTGGCTTACAGATGGCAGCTGAGCAGAAACCTGCACACAGTTCCATTACACCAGCCTTCTGGGTACTTGCCACTATTTATATTTAAAAATACTTTTTCCTCATCTAGATATAAATGTATGTATTTGCTTTTAGTTTAGAACCCACATCAGCATTGAGGGGGGTAAAACTGCACCTGTTGGCACTCTGTGCTGGTTGGCATAAGGCAGCTGTGTACATGCAAACAGAAACATGGCGGCTTGCCTGTACTGCCATTTGTAATTGTAAAAATCTTGACATATAAACTTATAAGTGCCAACATAACCAACAGGGTACCAATGAAGTCCCCCAGTTCAATATGTGTTATGCAAGCTTACTTCTAGCAAATTCTTATTGTGTAAGGAATGCACAAGTGCAATGTGACGGTTGATGGTGCAGGTGTCTTATGTGCAGGCATAACTTATACACTGGGCAAATACAGGAATCCATCAGATTTGGGGTTGTTAGACTCAATAGTGATCCTGGAGGCAGTAGTAAGGCTCAATGCAGTTCTTAAAGTAAGAAGCTGCTAGTGCGGTTTCACCACTGTCCATGGTTCTGCTATTGCAAAGTTGTTACTAGTAGTTCTTTGAGATATCACAGTTCATGGTGCTGAATGTTACATTGGTTGTGCTATTGTGGATTGGTCACAGGCTACTTGTACTACAGGTATGAGACCTGTTATCCAGAATGCTCGGGAACTGGGCTTTCCAGATAGCAGATCTTTCTGTTATTTTGATCTACATACCTTAAGCCTACTAGAAATTCATATAAACATTAAAAAAACCCGTTAGACTGCTATTGCCTCCAAAAAGGATTAATGATATCTTAATTACGGAGAAAATGTAAATCGTTTTAGTAAATTTGGATTATTTGGATAAAATTGGGACTATTCTAAACCATTCCTGTAGTACTATCCATGGTGCTGCACTTGTATTGCTTTTGTGAATGTGGAGGCACTGTCCGGGGTGCTGAATTTGCTGTGGTTTTTCTATAGTGGAATTACAAGAGGCCTGTTTTTAGTTCTTGCCACTGTCCAAGGTCCTGCAATTGCTATAGTTGATTTTGAGAAGTTTCTAAAGGCCTCTCTGTAGTATTTACCTCTGTCCATGGTGCTGAATTTGCATTACCAAGCGCACCATGCAAATTAAAAGGTAAAGCAGCATGGTCTCTGGGGATCACAAATGGTTAAGGATTATGCCTAGGATTGTGCTTTGAATCCTAGAGAGAAAAAAGAGATGTATGCAATCAATTAGAAAATCACCAGAGAGCCATGACCTGGAAAAACGTTCTGAAATCACACAAAGAGCAAAAGTACGCTCCAAACACTGGGGCTTTATGTGACTAGAAAAGAAAGAGCGGCTCCCAGACTTTCAGATCATGTAACTGTGTCAGTGAAAAATGCAACGACAACAAGACGGCATTCTAGAAACCTTAGTGATAGAGCTGCACTTGGAGAGCAAGAATGTACTAAAAAAATGGCACTTTCCCATGCCTGTTGTGTCGGCATTGCAATAGCTGTGTCAAAGGTGATACAATATATCATCCTCATAAAGGAACTACAATTAAAATAAAAGGGTATCACACGTGTCTAACTATATAGTATATGCCATAAAATGTCCGTGTGGCTTGATGTATATTGGCCAGACATCAAGGCAAATCAAAGATAGAATTGGGGAGCACAAATCCGACATTAAGAGGAATGTGAGACAAAACCCGGTAGCAAGTCCTTTTGTAGATACAGGACAAGTGGCACATTTAAGATTTCAAATATGCAACACATTCCCAGACCGAGTGGTGATAGGGTAAAACAACCCTTAAAATGTGTGGCAGGATGGATAAGAAGGTTGGGAACCTTGACACCTGGAGGTTTAAACAAGGAGTATGAATTAAATCCCCTGTTATGATAATAATATCGTTTTGGCATCTGTACAATCATTTGTTTTTAAACTGATTTTATTAATGCCTTTGTTTGTTTTATTCCTTAGTGGCCATCATGAACAAGCTAATGCAAGTGGAGCTTAAGAAGCTTAAGTCAGCTCCCTTTTCTTGTTTAATATATAGTGATTTAATTGATTATGATATATGCAGAAACACTGATGTAACCCGCAGATGATGTGCTCTTAACGTTAACCAACCCACAGGTCTCCCTTCCTTCTCTACACAAATTACTAGATACTTATAGCACTCTCTCTGGCTATAAAATCAATGTAACTAAGACTAAAGCACTCCCTTTATTTATCCCTACTCCATCCTTGGAAGCATTACAGGCCACATTTAAGTACAATTGGAGGAGGGACTATATCACTTACTTAGGAATAAAGATCACACCTAAATATGGTGACCTTTTCAGGTACAACTTCCCACCTTTGATTCAGGAGACTAAATATAAACTTCAGAAAGTGACAGACTATTCCATATCCTGGATGGGCAGAATCGCCTCTCTAAAAATGTCTATCCTCCCAAAATACCTCTATCTCTCTTTCTAACTTTGCCTATCTCTCTCCCCTTGACGGTACTGAAGGAGATTCAGACACTGTTCCATGTCTTTATATGGGGGGAAAAGAGACATAGGATAAATCGGAAAACCTTAACAACCCCGATACAAATGGGTGGTATGGGGGCACCACAGCTTCAACGCTATTATGAAGCTGCCCAACTCCGTCAAGTTTTGGCATGGTCTCGATGGTCCTCTGATATTATATGGGCAAACATTGAAACACACCACTTTCATCCCTACCATCCTAATGCCTGGTTCTGGTCCAACTTGGGAAAGGCTAAGCCCAAAGTGCAGATGCTTAAGGCCACAGAGCATACACTTAGACTCTGGTGAAGGTTACGGTTCAAATATAAGCTAGCCTCAAACCCATCCTTACTACTCTTGCACTTGGGCAACCCTCAATTCCAGCCAGCATTAAATCCGCAATACGTCCAACAATGGATAAATGCCCCTTTTTTCACCCTGAGAGATTTGACCCAGCTGGCCAATGGCACTTTCCCAACGAGGGAAGTACTACGGGATAAGGCACCAGGCCTCTCACTCATGGTATGCATATTTTCAGCTAAGGCACTACTATACCCCATTGTTGGTGACAAGAGATGACCCACTTATTCCCTTTGAACGCCTGGCAGTCCGGGGGTTGCCCCAAAAAGGTTTAATCTCCTCCATTTATAAGTTATTAGTCAGTAGAGATGGCGCGAACTGTTCGCCGGCGAACTTGTTCGCACGAACATCGGGTGTTCGCGCTCGCCGGAAGTTCGCGAACGTCGCGCGACGTTCGCCATTTTGGGTTCGCCATTGTTGGCGCTTTTTTTTGCCCTCTCACCCCAGACCAGCAGGTACATGGCAGCCAATCAGGAAGCTCTCCCCTGGACCACTCCCCTTCCCTATAAAAACCGAAGCCCTGCAGCGTTTTTTTCACTCTGCCTGTGTGTGCTGAAGAGATAGTGTAGGGAGAGAGCTGCTGCCTGTTAGTGATTTCAGGGACAGTTGAAAGTTTGCTGGCTAGTAATCGTTTTGATACTGCTCTGTTATTGGAGGGACAGAAGTCTGCAGGGGTTTGAGGGACATTTAAGCTTAGGTAGCTTTGCTGGCTAGTAATCTACCTTCTACTGCAGTGCTCTGTATGTAGCTGCAGTGGGCAGCTGTCCTGCTTCTGATCTCATCTGCTGACTGCTGCAATAACAGTAGTCCTTGTAAGGACTGCTTTTATTTATTTTTTTGTTGTTTTACTACTACTACTACTACTACTACTACTATAAGAGCCCAGTGCTATTAGTCTAGCAGTGTTGGGGAGTGGGACTGGTGTGCTAATCTGCTGCTCCTAGTAGTTCAGCAGCACCAACTGTAATTTTTTTTTTTTAATATTCATTTTTTTTTTATTTTACTTTTTTTTATTTTACTACCGCTGTAGTAGTGTATAAATTGACCTTTTAGGCATTATTTGCCCTGTAGGCATTTTTTGCCCAGTGTGTTATTCAACCAACAGCCATCTAGCTGTGTGACCTTGTTCACATTCTGTCTAAATATCCATAATATTACCGTCTCCAGAAAAAACACCGGAGTGACTATTTTCAAGCAGCCATAATAAATTTTACGTAATCCGTATCCATCGCTGTAGTAGTGTATAAGTTGACCTTTTAGGCATTATTTGCCCTGTAGGCATTTTTTGCCCAGTGTGTTATTCAACCAACAGCCATCTAGCTGTGTGACCTTGTTCACATTCTGTCTAAATATCCATAATATTACCGTCTCCAGAAAAAACACCGGAGTGACTTTTTTCAAGCAGCCATAATAAATTTTACGTAATCCGTATCCATCGCTGTAGTAGTGTATAAGTTGACCTTTTAGGCATTATTTGCCCTGTAGGCATTTTTTGCCCAGTGTGTTATTCAACCAACAGCCATCTAGCTGTGTGACCTTGTTCACATTCTGTCTAAATATCCATAATATTACCGTCTCCAGAAAAAACACCGGAGTGACTTTTTTCAAGCAGCCATAATAAATTTTACGTAATCCGTATCCATCGCTGTAGTAGTGTATAAGTTGACCTTTTAGGCATTATTTGCCCTGTAGGCATTTTTTGCCCAGTGTGTTATTCAACCAACAGCCATCTAGCTGTGTGACCTTGTTCACATTCTGTCTAAATATCCATAATATTACCGTCTCCAGAAAAAACACCGGAGTGACTTTTTTCAAGCAGCCATAATATATTTTACGTAATCCGTATCCACCGCTGTAGTAGTGTATACGTTGATCTTGTGGGCATTATTTGCACAGTGTTTTCTTCAAACCGCCATCTAGCTGTGTGAGCTTGTTCACATTTTGTCTAAATATTGATAATATTATCGTCTCTAGAAAAACCACTTGAGTTACTTTTTTTCATCAGCATTCTTATATTTTACGTAATCCGTATCCACCGCTGTGTATACGTTGACCTTGTAGGCATTATTTGCACAGTGTTTTCTTCAAACCGCCATCTAGCTGTGTGAGCTTGTTCACATTTTGTCTAAATATTGATAATATTATCGTCTCTAGAAAAACCACTTGAGTTACTTTTTTTCAAGCAGCATTCTTATATTTTACGTAATCCGTATCCACCGCTGTGTATACGTTGACCTTGTAGGCATTATTTGCACAGTGTTTTCTTCAAACCGCCATCTAGTTGTGTGAGCTTGTTCACATTTTGTCTAAATATTGATAATATTATCGTCTCTAGAAAAACCACTTGAGTTACTTTTTTTCAAGCAGCATTCATATATTTTACGTAATCCGTATCCACCGCTGTGTATACGTTGACCTTGTAGGCATTATTTGCACAGTGTTTTCTTCAAACCACCATCTAGCTGTGTGAGCTTGTTCACATTTTGTCTAAATATTGATAATATTATCGTCTCTAGAAAAACCACTTGAGTTACTTTTTTTCAAGCAGCATTCTTATATTTTACGTAATCCGTATCCACCGCTGTGTATACGTTGACCTTGTAGGCATTATTTGCACAGTGTTTTCTTCAAACCGCCATCTAGCTGTGTGTATTATCGTTTCCAGAAAAACCAACTGAGTTTTTGTTGTTGTTGTTTTTTTAAAAATAATGCCAGGCAAAGGCAGGCCGCCACGCAGAGGCCGTGCTAGGGGCCGTGCTGCTATGCAATCCTGTGGCCCTAGCAAATTGCCCAGTTTTAAAAAGCCAATGACCCTGAACTCCCAAAATGCTGAAGAGGTAGTTGACTGGCTTACACAGCACACCCCATCCTCTACCGTTTCTAACTTTACCACAACATCCTCCTCATCCTCCACTGCTATGGCCACCCCACGTAACACTTCCTCCACCACCGGTGCCCCTTCTTCACTGGAGTCAGAGGAGTTATTTTCCCATGAGTTTCTTGAACTGAGTAATGCGCAACCATTATTGGCAGAAGAAGATGAAGGAGATGAGGACGTTACACCAGATTTAATTCTGGCAGAGAACACGACAGAGATGGACATAATGATGAGTGATGAGGAGGAGGTCCCCGCTGCTGCTTCCTTCTGTGATGTGTCAGAAGAAATTGATGCATCTGAGGAGAATGATGATGAGGAGATTGATGTTTTGTGGGTGCCTAGTAGAAGAGAGCAAGAGGAGGGTAGTTCAGATGGAGAGACGGAGAGTCAGAGAGGCAGTAGGAGAATAAGACTTAGAAGAAGCAGGGAGGACAGCCCGCAGGGATCAGTAGGGCAACAACATGTATCGGCACCTGTGTTCAGCCAGCCAACGCACCCGCCATTGCCGCCAATGCCGCCAACTTCTACTGTTACCGCCAGATCGCACACTTCCAAAAAGTCAGCAGTGTGGGATTTTTTTAATGTGTGTGCCTCTGACAAAAGCATTGTAATTTGCAATGAGTGCAGTCAGAAACTGAGCCTTGGTAAGCCCAACAGCCACATAGGTACAACTTCTATGCGAAGGCACATGAGCGGCAAGCACAAAGCACTTTGGGAGCAACACCTCAAAGGCAACAGGCAAACTAAAAGCCACACTCCTTCTGGTCCAGCATCTTACTGCTCTACCTCTGCTCTCCTTGACCCATCTGAACCACCCTCCACTCCGCCTTCCACCTTGACCACCTGTTCCCATTCCCAGTCATCTGCCACCAGCCAAGTTTCTGTGAAGGCCATGTTTGAGCGTAAGAAGCCAATGTCTGACTGTCACCCCCTTGCCCGGCGTCTGACAGCTGGCTTGTCTGCACTCTTAGCCCGCCAGCTTTTACCATACCAGCTGGTGGACTCTGAGGCCTTCCGCAAATTTGTAGCAATTGGGACACCGCAGTGGAAGGTACCCAGCCGCAATTTTTTTTCTAAAAAGGGAATACCACACCTGTACCAACATGTGCAGAGCCAAGTTACCGCATCTCTGTCACTTAGTGTTGGGCCAAAGGTCCATATGACTACTGACGCATGGTCCTCCAAGCATGGTCAGGGCAGGTATGTCACCTACACTGCCCACTGGGTGAACTTGGTAATGGCTGGGAATGGGAAGCAGGGAATGGGTAGCTCAACAACAACAACAACAGTGGAGTTGGTGTCACCGCCACGGATTGCACGCGGTTCTGCCACCACCTCTACTCCTCCATCGCTCTCTACCTCGTCTTCTTCCTCTTCTTCTTCTTACTCTGCTGCTGGGTCCTCCTTCTCCTCCTCCACACCTGTGCACCCCCAGCTCCCCCTAGGCTATTCGACGTGCCAGGTACGCCGTTGTCACGCTGTCTTGGGGATGACGTGCCTGGAAAGCAAAAACCATACCGGATCTGTACTCCTGTCATCTCTGCAGTCACAGGCCGATCGGTGGCTGACCCCACACCAACTGCAGATCAGAAAAGTGGTGTGTGACAATGGAAGCAATCTGTTGGCAGCGTTGAGACTGGGAAATTTAACACATGTGCCCTGCATGGCACATGTGTTAAATTTAATAGTCCAACGTTTTGTCTCCAAGTACCCAGGATTCCAGGACGTTCTCACCCAGTCCAGAAAGGTGTCGGCCCATTTCAGACGTTCCTACACAGCCATGGCACGCCTTGCTGACATTCAGCAGCGCTACAACATGCCAGTCAGGCGTTTGATTTCTGACAGCCAGACTCGCTGGAATTCAACGCTCCTTATGTTGGAACGTCTGCTGCAACAACAAAGGGCCGTCAACGAGTACCTTTTTGAACTGGGTGGTAGGACTGGATCTGCAGAGCTGGGGATTTTTTTCCCCCGTTACTGGGTGCTTATGCGCGATGCCTGCAGGCTCATGCGACCTTTTGAAGAGGTGACAAATATGGTCAGTCGCACCGAAGGCACCATCAGCGACCTAATACCCTTCGCTTTCTTCCTGGAGCGTGCCGTGCGACGAGTGACAGATGAGGCTGTAGACCAGCGTGACGAGGAGCTGGAAGCGCACGATTTATGGTCGGAATCACCAGAACGAACCCAGGCACCTGCTGCAACGCAGGGAGAGGTGCCAGAAGTGGAGTCAGAGGAGGAAGGTGGCTTTGTGGAGGAGGAGGACCAACAGGAGCAGGCTTCCCAGGGGGCTAGTGGTGACCTTTTGGGGACCCCTGGTCTTGTACGTGGCTGGGGGGAGGAGACCGTGGATGATGCAGTCCTTGATAATGAGGAAGCGGAGATTGATAGCTCTGCATCCAACCTTGTGAGAATGGGGTCTTTCATGCTGTCATGCCTGTTGAAGGACCCCCGTATCAAGAGGCTTAAGGAGAAGGACCTGTACTGGGTCGCAACGCTACTAGACCCTCGGTACAAGCATAAAGTGTCAGAAATGTTACCAACATACCACAAGTCCGAAAAGATGCGGCATTTACAAACCAGCCTGCAAAACATGTTGTACAATGCTTTTAAGGGTGATGTCACTTCAGGAACTCATCAACATTCCAGGGGCAGAGGTGCCAGTAATCCTGCCACGAGCACACCTGCAAGGACAAAGCCCTTTGGCCGGTCTGTAACATCAGACATGCAAATGTTTTTCTGTCCAAGGCAGCGCCACAACCCTTCTGGATCCACCCTCAAAGAACGCCTCGACCGGCAGGTAGCGGACTACCTGGCATTAACTGCAGATATCGACACTCTGAGGAGCGATGAACCCCTGGACTACTGGGTGCGCAGGCTTGATCTGTGGCCAGAGCTGTCACAATTTGCCATGAACCTCTTGTCTTGCCCAGCCTCAAGTGTGCTCTCAGAAAGGACCTTCAGTGCAGCAGGAGGGATTGTAACTGAGAAGAGAACTCGCCTAGGTCACAAAAGTGTCGATTACCTGACCTTTATTAAAATGAATGAGGGGTGGATCTCGGAGGGTTACTGCACGCCGGAAGACTTGTTCTGACTTCTATGCAGCTGTCCTTCTCTTCAAGCCTCATGACTCCACACACAGCTGTCCTTTAGCGTCCTCCTCCCTCCGCCACCGTTACAAACTAGGGTGCAAACCCTACTGGTTTAATTTTTTCTGGCCTCAGTGGCTGCAACCAAAAAAACTGGGCAAACAATGTCTACAAGGTCAACGTATGGCGAAAAATGACTATTTTCAGCATTTATATGGCATATTTTTTCTGGCAACTGTGCTTCAGTGGCTGCGTCCAAAAAAATGCATATTTTCTGCATTTATATGGCATAATTTTTCTGGCCTCTGTGCTTCAGTGGCTGCAACCAAAAAAATGCATATTTTCTGCATTTATATGGCATAATTTTTCTGGCCTCTGTGCTTCAGTGGCTGCAACCAAAAAAATGCATATTTTGTCCATTTATGTGGCATAATTTTTCTAGCCTCTGTGCTTCAGTGGCTGCAACCAAAAAAAATTATATTTTCAGCATTTATATGGCATAATTTTTCTGTCAACTGTGCTTCAGTGGCTGCGACCAAAAAAATGCATATTTTCTGCATTTATATGGCATAATTTTTCTGGCCTCTGTGCTTCAGTGGCTGCAACCAAAAAAATTTATATTTTCAGCATTTATATGGCATAATTTGTCTGGCAACTGTGCTTCAGTGGCTGCGACCAAAAAAATGACTATTTTCAGCATTTATATGGCATATTTTTTCTGGCCTCTGTGCTTCAGTGGCTGCGGCCAAAAAAACTGGGCAAACAATGCCTACAAGGTCAACGACGTGACCTTGTAGGCATTGTTTGCCCAGTTTTTTTGGCCGCAGCCAATGAAGCACAGAGGCCAGAAAAAATATGCCACATAAATGCTGAAAATAGTCATTTTTTGCCATACGTTGACTCAATGTATATGGCAAAAAATGACTATTTTCAGCATTTATATGGCATATTTTTTCTGGCAACTGTGCTTCAGTGGCTGCAACCAAAAAAACTGGGCAAACAATGTCTACAAGGTCAACGTATGGCGAAAAATGACTATTTTCAGCATTTATATGGCATATTTTTTCTGGCAACTGTGCTTCAGTGGCTGCGTCCAAAAAAACTGGGCAAGCAATGTCTACAAGGTCAACGTATGGCGAAAAATGACTATTTTCAGCATTTATATGGCATATTTTTTCTGGCAACTGTGCTTCAGTGGCTGCGTCCAAAAAAACTGGGCAAACAATGCCTACAAGGTCAATGTATGGCAGTTGTTTAAAGAGAACAGTAGATTACTAGCCAGCAAAGCTACCTAAGCTAAAATGTCCCTCAAATCCCTGCAGACTTCTGTCCCTCCAATACAGAGCAGTATCAAGCAGATTACTAGCCAGCAAACTTACTATCATCTGTCCCTGAAATCACTAACAGCTCTCCCCCTACACTATCTCTTCCAAGCACACACAGGCAGATTTTTCAGATAAATTTTTGCCCTTGATCCCCCTCTGGCATGCCACTGTCCAGGTCGTTGCACCCTTTAAACAACTTTAAAATCATTTTTCTGGCCAGAAATGTCTTTTTTAGATGTTAAAGTTCGCCTTCCCATTGAAGTCTATGGGGTTCGCGAACCGTTCGCGAACCGCTCGCATTTTTGCGCAAGTTCGCGAATATGAACTTTTTTTCCGACGTTCGCTACATCCCTATTAGTCAGCCCCTCCCTGGAAACAGGATCTAGACACAGCTATATGCAAAAATGGGATGACTGTGTAGGACGAAGGAGTGGGAGGCGATCTGGGATAACACCAAAAGAGGGATCACTTGTGTTAGGCAACAGGAAAATGTTTTTAAAATTTTAATGTTTTGGTATCACACACCAGTTCAGCTCAATAGGTTGTTCCCGGAAACTTCCTCTAGCTGCTGGAGAGATTGCGGGCACCGAGGGGATTTACCCCATATATTCTGGTTCTGCCCCCGGTTACTAACATTCAGGGATGAAATTATAACTCTGCTAAACCAGGTGACCCATCAAACTCTGGATAAATGCATTTTACATGTACTCTTGGGGAAACCGTACAAGCAGCTTTCTAAGCACATGCAAAAGCTGGCTAATCAGATACTTTCAGCTGCCCGTATCTCGATTGCTGCCAAATGGAAAACCTCTTCTATCCCCTCCCTCCGAGAAGTGCAACAAAGGGTTAATGGTATCAAATGGTATGAATACAATTTGGCAAGGATGCAAAACAGAATCCCCCTGTATCTCAAGGTCTGGTCTCCTTGGGAGATTTTCTCAGATTCCACCCAACTGTGATCCTTACTCACACATGGTATGGTAATACGATTAGCATTCAGTGAACTTAGGACCCCTTCCACCCCCCCTCTTTAGTTGAACTCTATCTGTCCTCCTCTCTTATGATGTTTGACTTTATATGCATGTTTCAATACTCATTGTTATATATACGATGTAACATGTGGAACATGGATCAGGCATGTATGCACTAGACCCCAACATGTTATTTGAAGCTCATATCATTTTTTCAGTGATCTGTGCCAGAATTGTATCAGACATGTTATTGCTGTATCTTTCTTTGATGAAAAATAAAATTTAAGTTACAAAAAAAAAAGAATGTAGGCAAAAAAATCCATTGTAATAGGGGGGAGTACAGAGCGCAGATCACTTGGAGAAGACAGCATATAAATACAGAAAATGCAGTAGGCTGATAAAAGAAAATATAAGTGCCATTGCTTCCTTTTAATAAACATTTCCACTTTTTAATTGATGCTGGCTAGTTTTCTGTTATAAAATTACACATTTGATACAATAGCTGATATTTTACCGTGTTTAGTTTTCTTAACATCTCTGCTGATTAAAATAAATGATTCACAATCCTGCAATGTGGGAAACAAAGGGGTTTCACATATAATCTGCAATCACCCCCGAATGCTCTGCTATAAACAAAAGGTCTTCATTTTTTAAAAGGGCTGAAATAGGAAGCAGGAAGGAGAGAGGAAAACTAGTCAAGTACATGTGGGATCAAGGTTCACATGCCCTGAGCCCTCGGCGTAGGCAGCAGAAAAGCCTGTAAATTAATGATGGCAGGCATATGAAATATGCATTTAGTCTACATGCCATAAATTGTCTGATCTATGCAAATTAAGGGTGCATCAAATCTAGGCATCAATTTTCTTTTTTTCTTTTTTTTTTTAGAGGATACTTGGCCAAATACAAAACCTATGGATTCAGTGCATCCCTAATGCATATTTTCAGCAACTTTTACCCCTAATGGCTATTTTAACACACGTTAGTACCATCAATAGCAAAGCTCGCTGCTGCACACCACTTAGCTAAACTCAAATGCAGGGGAGCAATGATTTTTATTCCTATAAACATTTAGGGACCATCAGGTGATAACTGATGAGAAGTGTGAATTGCAATATATAGGTAAAGTATCATTCTTTAGTAATATATATAATAATAAAATATATAATATATATATATATATATATATATATATATATATATATATATATATATATATATATATATATATATATATATATATAATATCTAAAATCAAAATTTGGAATAAAGCATTCCTGGGCCAGCACTTCCCTTGGTAAAACAAGTGTCTTTTTATTTCATTTCACACATCACAGTGCTCCAACGTTTCGGTCCCTCTTGGGACCTTTCTCAAGGATAGTGTACAGTGTGCAATAAAACTTTATATAGTGATCACAATACAAAATGGCGCCAAAGTGACCTCATAGGGTTTAACAATTCGTAATGTTTAAAGGGGACCCATCACCCAAAAAAATGATTCAAAATCCTATTTTATCACATTAGTCAAGCAAAATGAACTTTAATTACACTATATAAATTATTTGAATCTAGTTTCCTTCAATCTGGGAATTCATAATTATAGCAAGCAGGCAGGAGCCATTTTGTGGACAGTGTTATTAAGACAAGTCTTGTATCATCTCAGAATCTTGTTTGTGCACCAGAATAGGGGACCTGATGTCCATCCCCATGCCCTGGCTACACAATTAAACGGTGAAGAGAACGGGAGAATGTGGGGAGAGCAGTGACATCTATGAAGTGCTGAATGGAAAGTGAAAGTAATTGTCTGCCTAAGGCATAGAGGAGGGGATGGGAATATTTGATTGACAGCTGAGATTTTTAAATGAGCTTACAACAGCTATGAATGCTTTAATAAAAAATAGAAATTGGATTTCATGTTTAGTTTGAAAAGGACTTTTATTATACAGATTTTTGTGTCTGGGTGACAGGTCCACTTTAACAATGACTAAATGTTACCTGTTGGGCAAAAATATTACCTTAACCAAATGTGTGGGCTAATAGAGCCCTCACTCTGGTTGGGGGGTCACAGTCGTTTTTTTTTTTTTAAATTGCCCCAGTCAGCGCTAGGCCACCATCACAGGGAGGGAGCTCCTGGTGCGAGCGGCCATGTAGTACATAGTACATGCACATAATGCACTTCTAAAGTCACGTGCATGCGCATAATGGGCAAGTCATGGCATTCTTTCATTATTCACATGCTTGAGCCCCAACATGGCCGCTCGTAACAGGAGCTCCCTCCCTGTGGGGGTGGCCTAGCAATGGCAGGGGACAATTTAAAAAAAAAAAAAAAAAACTACTGTGACCCCCAACCAGAGTGCAGGCTCTTTGGTTGGGGATAATATTTTTGCCCAACAGGTGCCCTTTAAGAGGTTATATAGACACAGCAGGGATGATTGGGTTAATAGGGGTTTCACTATAACATGTTGTAGTTGCAGGCATCAGAAAGTAACTCATGCACAGTGACAAACAACGTGCACCTAGACAGATAAGATATGGACAACTGATTTCTGGTTATAAAATAATTTCATTTATTTTGCACAGTTGGTTGTTTTTTAAATTTGGGGACATTTCTATTGACAAACACTAATAGGTACAGTTGGCTGTTATTCTGTGATACTGCAAAGACTGAGGCTGCTGCAGTCAAAGTTTATTAAGTTTATTAAGGGGCAGTAACACAAACAAGTCCTTTGCATCTTTAGATTTATAGATGTAAATGATTATAGCCTTTTTTGTAAACCATCAACGTATCTATTAATATATCCAGCAATTGAACAAACCATATCTATCCATATAGAAAATGAGATGTCATCTATATATAAAAAACGTAGAGCAGGGTAACAGTGAAATAACAGTGAAAGTAACAGTGAAATATATTTAGATGTAAAGTATATAAAGTCCTGTCATTGTTTGATGTTACTATTAGGATTCTCTTCTATAGACCTGACCAAATGCCAGTTCCTAATTAATATATTAAAACTTCAGCCACCTCAAACAATAAAAATGTCAGATGGTGTGAACAAAAAATGTGTTTGCAATTGTGCAGTATAATTAAAGAGGCAATAAACATCTATGTTCATCATGAGCCAAGAATAGAACTTCAGCTCAAACTTTTCCAGCCTCTGCAGAAATAATTTCACTGCTTCTATACTTTTAGACACTAAGGGGCACATTTACCATGGGTCGAATATCGAGGGTTAATTAACCCTCGATATTCGACCATCGAAGTAAAATCCTTCGACTTCGAATATCGAAGTTGAAGGATTTACCACATTTCCTGCGATCGAACGATCGAAGGAAAAATCTTTCGATCAAACGATTAAAGCCTTCAAATCGAACGATTCGAAGGATTTTAATCCATCGATCAAATGATTTTCCTTCTATCCCAAATTGGCTAGAAAGCCTATGGGGACCTTCCCCATAGGCTAACATTGGTGCTCGGTAGGTTTTTAGTTTGATTCAAAGTCGTAGTCGAAGGTCGAAGTAGCCAATTCGATGGTCGAAGTAGCCAAAAAATACTTCAAAATTCGAAGCATTTTTTATTCTATCCCTTCACTCGAGCCAAGTAAATGTGCCCCGTAAGCTCTCCCCCATCTCCCTTCCTTTATAAACTGCGCTATTCTGTCCTGTTTTGTACTAAGTTTACGTCTAAAACTATAGGATAAATCCAACACAACAATATAATTTAAGTACCGTATATACTCGTGTATAAGCCGACCCGTGTATAAGCCGAGGTACATAATTTTACCTACAAAAACTGGGAAAACTTATTGACTCGCATATAAGCCTAGACACAACTACAGCCCTGTCTCCCAGCAGCGCACATTCTGCCAAAGCGACCCCCCAGCAATCAACCGGACTTCTTTGCAAAGCTGATGGTGACAGAGAATTGCCAAACGGATTACTGTGTGCATTGTCCCACTGTTCCACTACCATGTGCAGAGGGTGCTGTTTGATATTGCCATCACTGTTAATCTTTTGTATAACCAACAGATGGCGCTGTGTGATATTGCAGTCACTGTTAATCTTTCATATAACCAACAGAGGGTGCTGTGTGATATTGCAGTCCCGGTTATTCTTTTATACAACCAACAGATGGCACTGTGTGATATTGCAGTCCCTGTTATTCTTTCATACAACCAACAGATGGTGCTGTGTGATATTGCAGTCTCTGTTATTCTTTCATACAACCAACAGATGGCGCTGTGTGATATCACTGTTAATCTTTCATATAACCAACAGAGGGCGCTGTGTGATATTGCAGTCCCGGTTATTCTTTTATACAACCAACAGATGGCACTGTGTGATATTGCAGTCCCTGTTATTCTTTCATACAACCAACAGATGGTGCTGTGTGATATTGCAGTCTCTGTTATTCTTTCATACAACCAACAGATGGCACTGTGTTATATTGCAGTCCCTGTTATTCTTTCATACAACCAACAGATGGCACTGTGTGATATTGCAGTCACTGTTAATCTTTCATATAACCAACAGAGGGCATTGTGGGATATTGCAGTCTCTCCCCAAGTGTACTGTTGGTATAGGAATGATTAAAAGTGACTGCAATCTCAGCTACGCGGGTCGGGTACTGCTGACCCACGTATAAGCTGAGGTAGACTTTTTCAGCACATTTTGGATGCTGAAAAACTTGGAGGGTATATACGGTAAATATAAAATTTTAAACACTTTTGAAATTCACATTCATACATTTTTTCTAGTTTTTAAGATATTTGCAGTTTTTATATTGCTTATATAATGGTGTTAAAAGAACAATACCACCTGCGGTTTGTAAACATTTGGCAAAAAATTGAGTTGTGATGTTGCCTTGCATAGAACTGACCAGACTAGGGGCAGTTTTGAAAATTTGAATTTCGAGCTATTTTTGTGTACTTTGACTATTGAATAGGCCAAAATTTGATTTGAATTTTACATTTTTTTTAAATCGATTTTTTAGATGCCGAAATGTTGAATCTCGCTTTGAATCCATGGCAGACGAAAAAAAATGCCCATTACTGTATATATATATATATTTTATACACAATATCTGTGCCACGTGGTGTCTGTGTTATCAGTCAGCAATCAGTTTTCTTCACCATCTAGTTAAAAAAAAAAATCAGAGCTCAGATCTTCTTTGCATATGATCAATATTTGTAATTAGAGGTGTAAGTATGAAAAGGCAGATCAATACCAGGGCACGGCAGCTCTAGGAAACGACTAGTATCAATAATGGAAATATAAAATGTCACACAATTCTGGTGTGAAAGGGCAGATTAATAGGTCCTCGGGCTGCTTCACCCCTAATTTCGAATGTGCCATGTCTGCCGGACAAACAATGGAATGTAAAGCAGAGGAATTTGCTTACACGTGATTTCTGTTAAGAATCAGAGAGACTTCAGCTCATTATCCTGAATTTCATTTAATAATAAATCACCCCTGGACAATAGTTAAGGGGCGGTTTGTTTTGTCGAACTGTATCTGCACTAGCATGTCACCCTAAAACTGTGTTAGGAATCAGAGCGAGTCATTGTGATGGATCCACTCCTGGAAAACTAAATCTCCTGTGACTTTCCTATTGTTCTGCAAGAAGTGCCTTCCTATCAGTCAGTCAGACTTTGCAGATATCAGCACATGCAGAACAGGCTTCAGGGTAAATTAGCGAGGGCTACACACTTCCAGTAATTATGTTTCTGCAGTGTATGCTCTGTGGATATGAATATTTATTTAAACCACATCAAAGATTTTTATTTTTTGTAAGATACAGGCCAAGTCTGAATATGCAGCTTTAAAACTAGAACCTTTGCTGATCCCTCCCCAGGCTTTTGTCTTTGAGCAAAGCCCTCTTAGACCTTGAGCTAAAGATGGGAATGTAAGCCTTGCTGATAATATCAGAAAAACTTTAGTACTGTCTACAGTCCCATACACCGAGGGTCCTGAATGTAATACCCAACCCAAAAGAGAAAAGCTTGGGTGCCACAAGAAACAACAGAGAAATGGCATTTACAGTACCAGACCAGAATGAACTGCAAGAACCCAAAATAGCTTTAGAATAATGTAACACTGCAACATGGTGATATTGATACAACACTGGATTATTCCATATCTTAACTGCACTTTAAACAGTGTTCTCTCAACATCACCATCTTGCAGTGTTCCATTATTCTAGAGGTATTTTGGGTTATTTCATACAAATTCATGTCAGTCAACCTTACAGCAGTTTAAAGGAGAAGGAAAGGCTAAAATGAAGTAAGCTTTATCAGAAAGGTCTATATAAATACACCAGTAAACCCTCAAAGTAATGCTGCTCTGAGTTCTCTGTCAAAAGAAACACCACATTTATTTCCTTCTATTGTGTACACATGGGCTTATGTATCAGACTTCCTGTTTTCAGCATAAACCTCCAGGGCAGGCCTTGAGCATGCTCAGTTTGCTCCTCTCCCCCTCCCTCCTCCCATCCCTGCTGTAATCTGAACTCAGAGCTGTAAGTGAGCAGGGAGAGACTCAGGCAGGAAGTGATGTCACACCAAGCTCATATGGCAGCTTTTATCCTAAACAAACAGAGACAGAGTCTAGAGTTGTTTACTCAGGTATGGTAAAGCATTTTGCAGAATAAATATAGCATTCTAGCTTGTACTATTGTGGCTAATCTGTTGGTAATAAACTGTCTTGGAGCTTTCCTTCTCCTTTAAATCTACTGCTGCAGTCAAAGACAGAAGAGCACACAATGTATTGAATACACACTGAACATGTGAGACTCTCCGTGGCACAAGCAGCGCTCCATCCTACTTCTCTTGGAAATGGAAAATGTCAGGGCAGTCAAATAATAACCCACATGCCATAATATGTCCTGTAGGAAATGGCAGCCGATGGAAGGTGGCAGGTTTCTCAATGGGTGATGTGCTGTATAGAATGAGGATGCAGCAGATTATTATAAGAAAACCTGTAGGGCAGCACTGGAGGTTTGTACTGTGGAGGGCCGAACACTGATGAGCCTGAAGTGCACACCTATTCCAAATTGACTCAATCAACTATGCAATTTGTTATGTTTTGGTAGCCGAGGATGAGTAGAATATAACAGTGCTTTATTAGCAGGTCCATGCAGTCATCACACAACCGGACTTCTAACTTTATCCCTCTTAAGCAGTATAGAAAGTACTATGTATACACAGTATAACTCATGTGCACAGTGACACCTGCAGGCCATTTGTATAAACACCACACAATAATATATTCATGATATTATTAATGTGATGTCAGAGCCATCATCATTGGTTTACAAAATGCCCATCTGATAATGTGGAGTCAGTAAGGGGTAGTAAATGTAGGTTGTGTATCATGAACTGCCTGGAGGTTCATATATGCCACTGATACTCAGTAAAAGCTGGTGATACCAGGGAAGATCCCTATGTAGTAGCCTGTGATTCGAGCACACAGAATAACCAAGCTGGAGGTTGGGATGGACTCCTGGCTGAGTAGGAAGGAATTAGATTTCAGGGGTTGAAGATCACTTTCATCGTTCTCAAGTCTCTATAAATGTCCAGGAAGAAGAAGAAAGATTGCCAGCGCACGGTTTGCCTTTAAAAATGAGGTACCACACTTATGTAAGCTCACGTGCCACATCAAGGCCCCTCATTATACCTGAGTCCTACATTATCTGTGAGCAATCTAAATGTGTACTGAATTTAAAATCAAGTCCCCCAGCAACCAATGTGACTGAGCCCAAATGCCTAAGACTGGATAACCCCGATGCTGATTAATCGATGAGAATGTTGGTGACATATAAAAAGGAGATGATAGAAGCACTCCAAACCCATTTAAGTAAGTCAAAAGTCACAAGTGTAACATTCTTTTGTCAGATGCAAATATTTGTTTTCCATAGATGTGACTGCTATGTGCATAGAAACAGTTTATGCTGCTTTGTGGCAAAATGTAGTAAAGAATCCCTTCTGATCCTCTCTTAATGGCTCTAGCTACCCAGATTGACAGTAAATGCTAGATTACAGTTAAGCGATTTGGGTGCAAGTAATTATAGATGCCTTTTTTATCAAGTATTCATTTAACTCAATTCCATTAATGGTATATGGTTCATACACGTTTTATACCCAGAATGCATAACTGCATTTAAGCACAGTGAACTTCAGTTTCCCATTAGATTGACAAACCCCAAATCCCCAAAGTTCCCATATGCAGCTCATCTGTCTTGCATTGACTCAGTTACACGACATAGTTTTATATCATCTACAAACAGATATATCTTTCATTGCCTAGTTCTATGTCATTAACAAAGAGATTAAATAGAATCGCCCCCCAGACACAACCCTTCACCGCAACATTTACAATATTATTCCAGCTTGAGAAAAAAAACTGTTGATAGCTGCACTCTGCATGCAATCCTTCAACCAATTTTCTGTATATGCACATGTAATACTCCCTGGAACACCATGAACACAATTTATAGCAAGATATAACAGGCAATCAGAATATATTGCAGCATTTTTCAGTTTAGTTATGATTAGTAAACAAATATTACACGAAAGCTGGTAATACAATTGCTGGTGCCGGCTGCCAACTCTAACCTGGGATTTTAGCTTATTGGCCCATGTACGGAGTCTAAAACATGGCCTATCTGATTATTCTGGACAGATATCAAGGTTTACCATTATTTACTCCTTAATCTCTCAATTGTAATTTCCTTAATCTATCCTATTAACAGTGCATTACACCATTTAGGCAGGTGGCACACAGGGAGATTAGTCGCCCAACGATAAATCTTCACCACAGCGGGTGACTAATCTCCCCAAAATTCCTTCCCACCAGCAAAAATGTTAATAGCCAGTGGGAAGACATTCACGTCACTTAGTTTTCCGAAGTCGCCTGGTTTCCTTTCGAGGCAACTTCCGGCGACTTTGGAAAACCAAAGCGATGCAAATGCCATCCCACCGGTGATTCACATTCTTTTGGGATTTTGTTGTGAAGACTGGTCATTCGTTATGAGAGAAACTGCCCAGTTTCACTTAGTTGAAGAATTCGCCAAACTGCAGAAATTTCACATTGGAGTCAATAGGAGGTTGTTCTGACATTTTGATCACTTCAATTGCTATGGAGCCAATAGGCTTATACTTGCATTTAATCTTGGGCATTGGAGTCTGTGCATGTTTTCTCTTGATGGTTTTTCTTGTGCTAAATGTATTGGACTTGGGTAGTTTTATTAATTTTTCTTACACCAAATGCACTCGAATCAGTGGTGATTTTCTCTTATTCTTCTTGAGTTAAAGGCATTTCAGATAATAGGGCTTTTTCCTCATTTTTTTTAATAACACTGGAGTCCATGGCCATTTTCACTTATTCTTATTGCGACAATGGGGAGTTTTCCTCAATTTTTTTCTTGTGCCAAATTCATTGAAGCCATTGTGTCTCTTTTCACTCAAAACAAAGAACAAACAATTCTAGGCAGGCATGATCCAGCCTGGAACGCCACCTGAGGCATCGTTCGAAATGCCGCCACCCTTGGCGCTTACCTTAAAATCGGCAATAGGGGACCTGGGGGAGCCGCATGCTAGCGCAGTGGGCAAAATTTCGCTCTCTGTGCTAGAAAAGCTGAATTTCCGGTTTAAAAACTGGCTTTTTGCTGCCCCTGGTAACTTCTGGGTAGATGCCACCTGAGGCAAGGTACTCACCTTGCCTCATGGCAGAAATTCCCCTGATTCTAGAGCAGATTTGTAAAAATTGTCACCACTCATGAAAATGTGAATTTTGTAGCAGGTGAAAAATAATCTTACTCTCATGCTCATACTAGTCATGCAAAAATGACCTATCCATATGATAAATGGAATTATAATGTTAGCAGGTGTTTAAATCATCACTCATAACAGGGTTCCTTCAGGGTCGTTCCCTCATCTGTAGTGTGTAAGTAAATCATCCTGTACTGAGGCGTAACTACAAGGAAGCAGAACCTGCGGCTGTAGGGGGCCCAGGAGGTATAGGGGCCCCATGAGGCCCTAATTAATGAGTAATGTTAATATATATTGGTAAAACAGGACAACCTCTGGAGAGTTTGGGGGCCCCTCAAATTATTTTGCTGTGGGGCACAGTAACATCTAGTATGCCACTGATCCTGTAAGTAATGTTGTTATACTCTTTGTGGCCAAGCCTAACCTCCATGTAAGTCACTAAGCAAACAATAAATAGGTGCTTTTATAGTTTTGAGGACTAAAGAACAGTGAACTGAAGCACCTCAGAACTTGTACTCCTGCACCCAAAGAGGACACAGGGCAGAGGATATTTGGAGACAAGCAAGCATGACTGATAGGTCTAGAACAGACCAAGATCAAGGTTGGGATAGGCAGTTTTTAAGAGCAAGCGGCAAAGAAGAAGGCAACAGGCAAATGTAGGTCATGGTAGAGTCCTGAGCGGAACCAATTTCTAAGACCCGGACCCGTCCCGAACCCGTAACCCACAGCCTGATACCTGAAATGCAACCTGCATATTCACCCACTTTGATCCGCTACCCGACCCTGACCAGCAACTGCCTTATCTGCGACCGAACCCGAAACCCGCCGACCACCATCATACAGGAAGTGATGTTCCTGCAAACTGGCGTCATCCTGCAAAAGTGGCGTCATCAAAAGTGGCCGGGGACAGAAACACATTTTGTAAAACTTTAAAAGGAGTAAAATATAGACAACAGTACATAAGATAAGAAATTTAGATGAGACCCGCAACTTGACCTGCGACCCTCAGACCCGCGACCCACATCTATACCCGCACCTGAAAATACTCATTCTGCAGGGTGCCCACTTTTTTTTGCGGGTAACCCACGGGTACCTATGGGTACACGACCCTCTGCAGGACCCTAGGTCATGGTCAGGCTGGGGGAGAGTCCCAGAAGTCTTGCTGGGTCATGACAACAGGGACAAATCCTATAACCAACCACTGAGACTAAGCGTCCACCCAACATCCATTCAGAAATGGTACACAGCAGTGATAGCAAAACGTACTCTATTAATTGGTGTGCAATCGAATACACCCGCACAACTACCTAGGATGATAATTGCAGAGCAACAGGAACCCACTCACAAACTGACACCAGGATCATGGAAGGACCATGCAACACTAGATAGTGTTATATTGTCTGCTGTGAGGGATTTAAGTTGACCTGACCCAATGGATTATTCCAAATGGTGCAATTGGTCTCACAACAGGACAGCATTGATTCTGCAACACAAGAGAGAGCAATAAAAATAAGAAAGTAAGCTGTATGGCACATGCATTTCATAAATTGGCTTTAAAAAAGAAATTATGGCTCTGCTATATAATTTTGGTGCTGCGATTTCTAATAATCCCTTAATAAAAATTACCTTCATTCCTTTTCACTTCAGGAAGCTCAAGATAAAGCTGAAAGTGCAGCAGGAACTGGAAGCATTGCTATTTTGGGGAAAATACTGTGCAGAATTGGAGCAGTGCAATGTGTCACAGAGAAGGTGAAGATGTAAGTAAAAAATGATAGTGGTCAAGTCATTCAGGAGGAAGATTTGGTCTTTTAAACAACTGAAATCTGAAACCATTAATGTGTTTAAGCGCTGAAAGAATTCTGCTCACACAGGCAGCAGAGACTGAAACAGTAAGTACCCTGGGTATATGGATTTGATCTAGACTGGCACTGTGAGGGTACAGCATGTCTATTGAGTACTGGACTCCAGATACTTCGGGAGACAGGCCTGTCGATCCCATAAACATAGAGATGTTGGGAAGAAAAATTGTGCAGGAAAATTAAAGTACAACTATAGCAAAATTGGATACATCAAGCAAAAAGTTGAGGCTGGAGCCTTAATTTCTTAAGTGTAACAGAGAATGCAGTACAAATTGGTATGACATTGAGGCTGCAAGAGTATTGTAAGGATCTGGACACGTTTGTGCGTTTGTGATTAAACATATTTGAACAAGATGTTTAAATTGAAACCCATTAATGTAATTTCCGTATTTGTGACACCTCTTACAAAAGGTCCCTCTGACAGCCACATGTGTGATATTTCCATCTATCTGTACCTATAATGCGAAATCCATCTAGTACATAATATCAGTCTCAGCTTAATTTAAGTTTAATGACCTGCAGCCCCTACACACCCAGGTTTATGAGCCCTGACCATACTCTTTATTATCAATATATTGTGTAAAACCACTTCATACAGTGTCTCTCCTCCTGCTTGTTGTTGACCCTGTACAGATTGCTTTTCTCCCACTGTATTATACCCAAACGCTATTGATAAATTGTCAGACAAGGAGCTGTTTGCCAAGACTAAAGGGCACTTTACCTAACTGATTATTCTGGAGCTGTCGGCTGATTGACCGTGCTGATTACCATCATCTACAATTCTTGCTTCCCTTAATTGGAAAATGTGATACAGCTCTGTCCAGACTCTTGTCTTACTTGTCCAAGCCTTCTCTGCCTTTTATATCCATTGTATCTGACTGCTCTCCTTATTTATTTACCCTTTGTAACCAGCCTGAAAGATAAAAAGAAGATCTTTACATCCTTTCTTTAATGTAATATCTTCCCAATAATTGAGGTCACATTTGTAAAACTACATTGAGTCATTATTGATAGAAGTCCATGGATACATACCCACCAAATCCAGGCTGGTTGTAGTTTCAAGATTCCTGAGACTTGCGGTTACTAAGGTTCAAGTGGCTAGAAGCATGTATGGACATGGGAAACTGTATAGTTCAAATGAGTTCTTTGCACTTATTAACATAGTAAGTTATTTTGAAAAAAGACACACGTCCATCAAGCTCAGCCTTTTAAGTCTATATATATGTAACACGTTATTGGACTATCCAGGCCAACGGGGTTGATCACGAGCACGTAAACTAGAGCCTTGGTTACACTGGACTCTAACACTTAAGGCAGGGCTTTTGCAAAGTGGAAAAAATGAAGGTGAAGGAGTAGTGCAACTACAAGTCCCACAGGCTACTGTGCTTTAACCAATAAATAAATGGACGCCAGGAGGTTCTTGCAAATCAAACATAACAAAATAACTTTATTTGTCAGAGACAAATGATCCACAGGGTACTTGTACCAGTACCGGTACTTATACCAGTAAAGAGGCATTTGCAGAATATATAGGCACACAGCTCAGACAGTATATCAGAGGTAGATGCAGGTGCATTCCCTGAGGATGTAGTCAAGGCAGTACAACTTCCCTCTAGGCAAAAATACCACATGGTCTGTATCTTACCCAGTGGAGTGGTCAGGGAGGAGAACCTAAAGCCTGACACCCTTCACTGTAGGCAAATCTTACAGCCTGGGAAGCTACTCGCTGCTTGATGGAGCGCATAGCTGCTCTTTCTCTCTTCTCTCACTGTCTTACTCTCCTAGAAAGTCTATAATAATTATATTCCTGCCACTCACTAGCCTCATTCTTAAACACTAGAGGGTCAGGTCCCTCAAGGGCAAACTGGCTTTACTGGGCCTTTTTGTACTCAGGCTCCTTGGAAACATCCAGCTGGATCAGCAACCAGAAGCCAAAGAGGAAGATCCACCCCTTCTCTCCCACTATACCGGAGTGTGACAGGATGTGGTCACAACACCTCTTGGCCAATTATCTGGGATATGTAAATTACAACTAGCTACATGGACATCTGCCCAGCAACTTGGGGATCAGGAAGTGTAGGGATTTAATACCATAGGGGCACATTAACCCCATGGGTCCCTACATATAACTGCTAGTTGATCCAGAGGAAGGCAAAAAACATATTTGAAGCCTCTCAAATTTGCCTCAGAGGGGAATTTGCCTTGAAGATGGCTATTGGACCAATCCCTGGATCAACTTGTACTATGAGCTATCTTCCATAACCCTGTATTCCCACACTAGCTAAAAACCATCCAACCCCTTCTTAAAGCTATCTAATGTATCAGCCTGTACAACTGATTCAGGGAGAGAATTCCACATCTTCAAAGCTCTCACTGTATAAAACCTCTTCCAAATATTTAGGCAGAACCTCTTTTCTTCTAATCAGAATGGGTGACCTCCTGTCAGCTGGAAAGACCTACAGTTAAATAAAGCATTAGAGAGATTATTATATGATCCCCTTATGTATTTATACATAGTTATCATATCACCCCTTGTGTTTGTAAGTGAGAACTCCAGTCAGCTATTCAAACAGCCCTGCTTGCTCTGCCAGGAACCCAGCAATAATTCAGTACTGGACACATTACTACTCCAATATATAAGAGGGATATTGGGCAGGGTGACTGGGGTGGTGATGAGTGGCGGAGAGTATTTAGATATCACACTTAATTATACCATTTTCCCGCAGTGTATCTTTTCTAGCCCCACACTGTAACTGTTGTATATATTACTGTAACATTGTGCTGTTGTTTGGAGAGAAGGCAGGCACACTTGTGTTAGCCCAATCTCCCTCAGATCTGGCTGGACTGAGTTAAATGCCATCTCACCTATTAGCACCTGCCTGACAGATTGGATCTTGGGGGAAAATACCTAGATTTTCGCTGATCTGACGCCATCATTGCTAGCACTTTATCAACTTCGCTTTTCATGTTTGAGATAAGTTGGGATAAGTCTTTGTGCAGCTGGACTCTTATCAGTCATTCCCAGACAGCTCTCTGTTCCCTGCTCTCCTATGCACAGGTATGAGGTTATTGTCCTTATCACTGCATTCCTGTTCTTCCCTCTCACCTAACCACCTTGTGTGGCATATTTGACTTTGATCAATTTGTCAGGATATATCCAAAGCAGCAGCTCCCTCCCTCCATTCCTCGCCGCGGTAGATCTGCAGACGCCATCCAGAAAGCGTATGCAATCCTTTTCTTTTAATCTTGAGGGCATTAGATAAGAGCAAATTCAGCTCATGGCTCCAAGGCTTTTTATCATTCCATGTTTATGCAATTCTTAATTTAGTTCTCTGCAAAGTACATGTTAAATAGAAAGTGCACGCAAGTAGGGTGAAAGTTACATCATCTTATAAGGACACAAGTTATTGTATTTGCAGAACAACATTATAGAAAGTGATGTAAGGGAAAAAGTTTTAACTTAATTCTGATAAAGTCACCAGAAGTCAAACGTACTTTACAGCAGGGGATTGTTCTCAGGATCAGTTCTGCTGTTTCCCCCAAGACAAAGTTGGATCAATAATCTTTTATCTGAAGATCTCGGTAACATTTAGTGCTTTGCTTCGTAGAGTTGCCTGTGGTGGATTTAACAGCGACAGAGGAAGAGATAAGAAAGCACAATGGTTATGGGTCAAACGATCGGGGAAAATAGGAATACAGGTATGGGATCTGTTATCCAGAATGCTTGGGACCTGGGGTTTTCCAGATAATGGATCTTTCTGTAATTTGGAATCTCATACCTTAAATCAGGGCTGTGCAACTGGCGGCCCGCGGCCCCCCCTTATATGGCCCTCCACAGCAAAGTCTGCCTGCTGTATCTGTTTACCATATGTAAAATTTAATAGGTATCACTAGAGAGGTTAACTGGCCCCTGCATTGTTTAAACCTCAAATTCAGACTAATCCCCTGTATTGTTCACACCTGTGATCCCCCTGCATTGTTCACACTTGTGACACCTCTATTGGGGCACCAGCACTGTGTCACTGTATGTAGTACATATTACACTGGTCCTGATTCCTGTCTCCTGCTCTGTTCTGCCTTCCCTATGCTCCTGTGTGTGTCATACTTTGGTATTTGTTCTGGGGGTTTGTTAGCAATTGAACATTATTGTTAGTGGCCCCTAAGGTGTTTAATCATATGCTGGGGTACTGTATTATACACAGGGGAGGAGGAGGCATATGGATTTATGGGTATGTCTTATATGACTTAGCTTTTTTCACATATGAGTGACATCCTTGCCAGGGCAGGCACAAGGTAGTTTGGCTCCCTAGGCAAGAGCGTCAATCAGAGCCCCCTGTCCTGCATTACCATTTCCCTCCTTACCATGATGGTTTTTAAATAAAGAGAGCAAGAATGGGTAAAACATTTTTTCAATAATATTACTGCCCCCTGTACCAGTAAGCTCAGCAGCCATCCATAATACACTCCACCCATACCTGTACCAGCAAGCTCAGCAGCCATTCATTATACAGCCCTCCTGCAGCCATCATATTGCCCCCAATCTTTACCTGTGCCAGCAGCAGCCAAAAATAAATCTGATCACATCATATTGCCGTCAAGTATTTATGTACCTGTGCCCAGCAGCAACAGCAAACATATGGGCCCCAAATCTGTACCTGGCTGTGTCAGTAGGAAGCTTCACATAGAAAGAAAGTCTTCAGTTCAGTGAAACTGTGCAAGGCTGAGAGCAGCGAGAGCCACACCAAGCAGCCCCCCAGCTCTCTGCCTCTCTCTGTCACCCAACCACATCAGTGACGTCATTGACGCTTGTACGCACATCGTGCTGCACCGCACAGAAGGAGCTATTACTTGCCGGTAAGAGGGAGAAGGTGAAGGAGATGGATTCCACCCAACTGGGTGACCATGATTACCGAAACAAATTATTAAATAAACACTTGAAAAAATGAAAAAATTCAAAAGCAAAAAAAAAAAATCCCCTTACAAGTGTGACCCTCAATGATGGCGCCCTAGACAGCCGCCTACTCTGCCTACCCCTAGTTCCAGCCCTGATCCGTACAGTGAGCACCAACCATTTGGTTTTTTGGTGTGCTATTAATATGGACATGGTCTTATGGTAACATGGGTGTGGTTTAAAGTGGGTGTGGTCTAAAAACAGGGAGTGGCTAACACTGGCTTCCGTTATAGGCCCTTCACCAAGTAGATTGTAGATTGGCCCTCGGTACCATAGAAGTTGGACAGCACTGCCTTAAGTCATACCTTAATGTAAACATTAAATAAAGCCAATAGGCTGGTTTTGCTTCCAATAAGGATTCATTATATCTTAGTTGGGATCAAGTACAAGGTACTGTTTTACAGAGAAAAAGGAAATAATGTTTAAAAAATTGGATTATTTGGATGGGAGACTATCTTTCCGTAATTCAGAGCTTTCTGGATAACGGGTTTCCCGATAACGGATCCAATACCTGTACAGCCATTCCACGTGTGGCTCCTTGTGCACCTTAGGTATGACAGTGTATGGCCACGTTAATAAACATCAACTTTATGCACAATGCCCCCACAACATACTGGGGCGGACAATTGTTTTTGATATCACCGGCCACACTTGCCGACATGCCCTGATTAAGTTTTCCACATTGTGAAGCCTTGATTACTGGAAAGAAAGGTAATCTTAAAGGAAAACTATAAGCCCAGAATTAATAATTAAAGGGGTGGTTCTTAACTTTTATTATGTTGTGGAATGACTAATGCTAAATCATTTTTTTGATTGTCCATTATTCATTTTATGCAACTTTTAAATTCTTTGGCTTCTTCTTCTGACTCTTTCCAGCTTTCAAATAGGGGTCACTGACTCCATCTGAAGAACAAATGCGCTGCAAATGTATTGCTATTGTTACTTTTTATTACTCATCTTTCTATTCAAGCCCTCTGCTATTCATATTGTAGTTGGCTGTGGAAGATGGCTGTGTGGAACTCCGATGCCTGATTCTGCGCCGAGGGGTAAGTAAAAAGTTAGGGGCATTTCCCCGGGGGGGGGGGGTAGTTAATCTGGGGGGAGGAGGGAGGGCAGTCTACGTGGGGTGGGGGTAGGTTTTTTTTTTGCTAAAGGGTTGAATTCTCCTTTGAGGCAGCATAACTGGCATCTGTACTCTTGCATACTGTTAGATTATGGCAGGTTGGTTGTTGTAGCTATGTTTTAATATGTGGCAACCCAGACTAGCCACTCTAGTACCCCTGCTTGCTTATCGTTGGACTGTTCCTGCTCACCTTTCAGGAACTTCATTTTTTGGAGGGGTCATTGTGGCTTATGCAGCTGCCTTTTCTGCCTCCCCCTATTTCTGTCCCTATCCAAAGTGCTGAAACCGGTGGTATAAGGGGTCATACTCTACTGTTCATAGTAGCATAATAGTTGTTGATATTTCATTCTTCCATTATATAACAAACATGAACGATGGGTGAGAGAATGAACATTATTTTAGTGTGTTGCTCTGGGGCAGTACAGACAACACATGGGGATGGATTTTCTTCTCTGCACTTCTGGGCCCACACAGTATGTGCTTAATTCATTTTTCATTATTTTATTTCTACAGACTTTTTTTCTCTCTCTCAAACATGGCTTTCCTGCCTATTTCCATTTGCTTCTTTTCTGCAAATTATTGAGCAGATAGACTTCAGAGTTCAGTGAGTTTGGTCGCTCTGGAACAAAAAGACATGGAAATTGTAACTCTCAATCTAACGTAGAAATGAAATACTAACGCTCTTGTTGGAAATACTCATAAACAAGGTGCACAGAGAGAGACGCTCAATCCCATAGTAAGGAGAACCTTTCCCGTCTCTGTTTGTTTGTCTGTAGCAGAAGAATTATTAACTCTGTAGTGGGGTGGATATTTTTAAGGAGTTTAGTTGGCAAATATAGAAATAAAGAGAGCGGTGCTATATAAATAAAGACTTAGGACTACTTTTTAGGATATTTTTATGGTATATGATTCACTTATTTTGTCCTGTGGCACCAGGGTTGTATGAGCAGAGAGACTCGTCCATCAGAGCAGCTCTCCGGGAGACAGACTTACTCCAGTTGGGCACAAGGATAGAAACAACACAAAGACTTACAATAGGATAAGGAAAGGGAAAGATGGATGAATCTGGAGAGAAAACTCAAGTCTCAGAAAAGACGAGTTAAATGATTAATTCCAGCAATCCCCATGTAGGTGTTAATTATGCAAACAACTTTATTTTCATCCACATTACATCCCCATGTGCCCTATGTAGACTCTTCTTTTCTTTGTATCATGCTTTATGCAGTCTTATTGTCTAGTAAGGCCATTTTTTTCTCTAATCACAGACTAAACCAAGGGCCTTTTGAATGTTCCAATGTTCCTGAAAAAGCATTGGATTGTAATTATTTTATTACCTATAGCACATAGCAGAGTTTCTTTTTTCAGATGGAAACCAGGTTAGGTTTGCAGATGGTGAGATTACATTTTTTAAAGGGCCAATACCATATTTTTGTTTTGTATAATAATTTAATTTGCACCTTCCCAATTCCACCATTTTGTTGGTTTTGCTTCCAGCTGTAGCCTAAGCTTCTGTGGTGACCAGCCTTATGTAAACCCTCAAAGTAATTGCTGTTTTAGTTTGCTCTTCTGAGTACTTTTTGCAGTTCAAATAATTGTATTCTAATGTTCAACATACTATATATTTTTTTCTTATAAAAATGATCAATGCACCAGAGGCCTCCCCTTTAGACTAGAGGAACAGAACATTCATCTGATGCCATGTAAGGGGATCTTCACAGTCAGGACAGTGAGGTTGTGGAATGCACTGCCGGGTGATGTTGTGATGCTGATTCAGTTAATGCCTTTAAGAATGGCTTGGATGATTTTTTGGACAGACATAATATCTAAAAGCTACTAAAAGCTACAATTAGTATAGATATTGATATATATATAGTTTATATGAGTGTATGGAGGGTCGGTGTGAGTGTAGGTAAGTGCACTGGGTTTCATTTGGAGAAGTTGAACCTGATTTTTCAACCCAACTTAACTATGTAACTATGTATTATACTGTATTGGCAGTGTAACGGAAATAACTTGAAAGCTAGAAAAAAATGTCAGTTGCAAAAGATCAGAAGATCAGAGCAATTTTACATTTGTCTTAAAACATAAACTGTTAAAGTCTAACTGCCCTGCTACTCCCATGTAAGCTGGCATGAATATGACGCAATGCACATTTTCAACACTTCTTGGTTCTATGACTTCATGGGGTTTGATCTGCGTTACCTTGACAAACATGTGTACAAGTGGCTCTCCATTAGTATTTCCTTGGAGTTAACTACCTATATAAGTGTGATGCCTGTCTCACATACATGAATATAACAGAGCCTTAATTTGTAAGTTGGGAGGTAATTTGAGCAGCCACTATGTTTTTTTTCTATGCATGTCTTCAGTAAATAATCATCTCAGGAGATACAACTAATATGCGAGAGCGAAAAAACTATATATCTGCCAATTTTGTTGACCCCTCTATGTGAGAGGGACCAAGATGGCGGTTTTAGCTTAGTCCCCTCTAAAAACACATCTGGTAATTTATTATACAAATTAGATTCAGGTAATTAAATGATTGCGCTTTACTGTCTTTGATAGGGATGTAGCGAACTGTTCTGCTGCGAAATAGTTCGCGCGAACTTCGACCGTTCGCGTCCGCCGAATGTTCGCGAACGTTCGCATTTTGAGTTCGCGTTCGATTCGAATACAAATCGTTCGACCATTCGACCATTCGAATTCCTTCGACCGCTAAATATCGAACGATTTCCATTCGTTCGAACGATTGTAAGCATTCGATCGAATGAAAAGCATTCGATCGAATGGCTACGATCGTTCGATTCGAATGAAAATCCTTCGATCGAATGATTAAAATCCTTCGATCGTTCGAATCGAACGATTTTAGCGGGTGTTCGAAGTTCGCGAACTGTCCGCAAACGTTCGCATTTTTTGCCGGTGTTCGCGAACGGCGTTCGCAAACACCAAATCAGCAGTTCGCTACATCCCTAGTCTTTGATACCAATGTCCAGTTTGTAACAAAATCCTTCCTTGTACAGTTACAAAGTGCAATGGCTTTACATGGCTTTAGGTTAGGTCTGTAATCTGCCTTTGTACAAGTTGCTATTCCTTTCTCGTTCATAAATCAATCTCCCTCGAGAAAAACACTAGGGCTGAGCACATGCACTTATCCTTGCTGGACACTAATTAAATTGTACACAAAGATAGATGTCTATTAATAATTCATCAGAGCCACATGCAGCCACCAGATGGGTTCAAAATGTGCCTACATTTACAAATGGCTGGGTATCACACGGGGGTATGGGCTGTTAATTTAATCTTAGAATTTAATGGTAAATAGGATAGCTGGGGGTAGTATCTTTAATGATATAACAGATCCATATTAAACATGATTTTTCCATTGCTTCTCCTTTTTATTCTCCTTTTTTATGACTTACTTTAAATCTATCCAGATTGTCCAGAGTCCGACTGCAAAGATCATGAACAAAACTAAGGGGGAGATTTACTTCCTCTAGTGTTGCCCTCGACGCACCATGCCGCACTTCACCAGGCGTAGATTCGTCAAGGCTGCGCAAATTCACGAAGATCCGAAGTTGCACACAGGTTACCGAACGCTTGCAAAGTTGCTCAAGCGATAGTATGATCAGCCGTTCGAAGTTACGCTAGCGAAGGCTAATTTGCATACGGCGCCAAATTTAAAAGTAAATGGACGTGTATGCTGCAGCGCACATTACACTACACAATCCCAGGGAAAGTTAATAAAAGAATATAGGGGTGTTCTAATGCCCTAAAAGTGTGCCCACAGTATAGTTAAGGTGCCATATGTTATAAAATGTAGAGGGGAAGGAGGGCAACCGAAAAAAAAAAATTCGATCTTTTTCAACCCGATAAAAAGTAAAACACACCAGCGTTTTTTTTTGGGGACTTTTCAACTTTTTCAAACTCCTATCTACTCTATTGCACTTCACCTGGTCTAGCCTGGCAAAGTCAACTCTGGCGAAAGAGGTAACGTTCATAAAATAAAAAATAAATAATTGTAATTTCGCACCTTCGCCAGAGTGCAACTTCGCCAGGCGGCTTGTGAAGTTGCAGTACTCTATCTAATTCACTGGCGAATTTTCACTGTTAGTAAATTGGCAAAGTGCCAAAATGACGTCATGCTGGAGAATTTTTGCCAGAGTTCACTTTGTTGTTTAGTAAATTTGCCCCTAAGGATGTTCTACAATCCACAATCGTTTTAAATATCAACAAAGTTGAAGTATAAGAATAAATTGACCATTAAAAGATACATATACATGAGCTATTTTTGTATTCAAAGTATACATTTTTCTCCATTTTCTTTCCCAAAGGGGTTTTTAATAGATTTCCTGGTATAATGGCCTCTGGCAAAGGACATATTGGCTCTAGAATAATATGTATACCGTATATACCCGAGTATTTTTCAGCATCCAAAATGTGCTGAAAAAATCTACCTCGGCTTATACGCAGGTCAGCGGTTCCCCCGACCGGAATAGCTGAGATTGCAGTCACTTTTAATCATTCCTATACCAACAGTTCACTTGGGGAGAGACTGCAATATCCCACAATGCCCTCTGTTGGTTATATGAAAGAATAACAGTGCGCCCTCTGTTGGTTATATGAAAGATTAACAGTGACTGCAATATCACACAGCGCCATCTGTTGGTTGTATGAAAGAATAACAGGGACTGCAATATCACACAGCGCCATCTGTTGGTTGTATGAAAGAATAACAGTGACTGCAATATCACACAGCGCCCTCTGTTGGTTGTATGAAAGATTAACAGTGACTGCAATATCACACAGCGCCATCTGTTGGTTGTATGAAAGAATAGCAGTGACTGCAATATCACACAGCGCCCTCTGTTGGTTGTATGAAAGATTAACAGTGACTGCAATATCACACAGCGCCATCTGTTGGTTGTATGAAAGAATAACAGTGACTGCAATATCACACAGCGCCCTCTGTTGGTTGTATGAAAGATTAACAGTGACTGCAATATCACACAGCGCCATCTGTTGGTTGTATGAAAGAATAACAGTGACTGCAATATCACACAGCGCCCTCTGTTGGTTGTATGAAAGATTAACAGTGACTGCAATACCACACAGTGCCCTCTGTTGGTTATATGAAAGAATAACAGTGACTGCAATATCACACAGCGCCCTCTGTTGGTTATACAAAAGATTAACAGTGATGGCAATATCAAACAGCACCCTTTGCACATGGTAGTGGGACAGTGGGACAATGCACACAGTAATCCGTTTGGCAATTCTCTGTCACCATCAGCTTTGCAAAGAAGTCCGGTTGATCGCTGGGGGGGTCGCTTTGGCAGAATGTGCGCTGCTGGGAGACAGGGCTGTAGTTGTGTCTAGGCTTATACGCGAGTCAATAAGTTTTCCCAGTTTTTGTAGGTAAAATTAGGTATCTCGGCTTATACACGGGTCGGCTTATACACGAGTATATACGGTAGTTAGGGTTGGACTGGCCTACTAGAGTAGCAGAGAATGCTCATCAGATTTACAAGAGTTTGTATGTTCTCTTTGTGATTGTTTGGCTTTCCTCTAGTTCTCTGGTTTCCTCTGGCACTTCAAAAATATACAGGCAGGTCAATTGGCTTCTGATGAAACTGACATAGTTAATGTAAAAACACTGAGGTTTAGGCATTTCTCATGCAGTTTCCTCTATGTATTTTGACACCTAACTGGTCCTTTAGTATAGACAGGCAGCTATGTCTCCCTTTCTGGGTCAAGTGGGATTTATTCTAAGTTATGGTTTGCCCACTAGGCGGCAGTATATGAAACTATAAAAAAGTTTAAAGGGCTACTGTCATGGGAAAAAACATTTTTTTTCAAAATGAATCAGTTAATAGTGCTGCACCAGCAGAAGTCTGCACTGAAATCCAATTCTCAAAAGAGCAAACAGATTTTTTTATATTTAATTTTGAAATCTGACATGGGGCTAGACATTTTGTCAATTTCCCAGCTGCCCCTGGTCATGTGACTTGTGCTCTGATAAACTTCAATCACTCTTTACTGCTGTACTGCAATTTGGAGTGATATCACCCCCTCCCTTTCCCCCCAGCAGCCAAACAAAAGAACAATGGAACGTAACCAGATAACAGCTCTCTAACACAAGATAACAGCTGCCTGGTAGATCGAAGAACAACACTCAATAGTAAAAACCCATGTCCCACTGAGACACATTCATTTACATTGAGAAGGAAAAACAGCAGCCTGCCAGAAAGCATTTCTCTCCTAAAGTGCAGGCACAAGTCACATGACTTGGGGCAGCTGGGAAATTGACAAAATGTCTAGCCCCATGTCAGATATCAAAATTGAATATAAAAAAATCTGTTTGCTCTTTTGAGAAATGGATTTCAGTGCAGAATTCTGCTGGAGCAGCACTATTAACTGATGCGTTTCGGAAAAAAACATGTTTTCTGATGACAGGATCCCTTTAAGCACCGTGTGCTCAGGGTCTTTCCTAGGACCTCTCTGTGAGGTTGTTACAAGCCCAGGGTTACAGGAGAGGGTTTGAGCCCAAGTTAGGGAAAGTTTATTTAGTGCGAGAAGTTTATTTAATAGTTGCTCTAGGAGCAAAAGATAGTGCCAGATTATTTTAGTGAGCAGCTTTCTGGCTCCAACAAGTAGAGTAGTTGGGGTTAGCACCCTTGCGGTGATCAAGACGCCAGACAGGGACATGAGTGGGTGAACTCAGGTGCAGGGAAAGTGCCAAGGAGCAACATAATCCGTGAGATCTCTAGTGCTTGGGAAAATCACCAAAGACAGGCTTTTTTTTTAAGGTTTTCTATTGATTGCTTTGAATGTACTAGAAGATACTATTACCTGAAAGCTGTGATCAAGATACCTGTCACTGTTCAATAAAGAAGTTTTTTGTTTGAAGCAATTAAACTGGACTGCTTTTACTCTCATCCTGATTGATCTATGCACCAGAAGACACATTGGATCCACCTGAGAGTAAGGTGTTTCAAGTGACACACAAACACTGCTGGCAGTTGCCCATAGCCTCAGGGTGCCTGGGATACACTGGCAGCAAGTCACACTATTTCCAATCACAACATGTGCTACATTTGTGTGTGATAGGGATCCTAGATTGTAAGCTCCACTAGGGCTTACTCTGTAAAGCACTGCCATATAAAGAATAATGATACTAATCATCCATAGATGTACTGAGGGCCTATATATAAACATTATACCTCTTGTTAAAATGGAAATGGAATGTAGCAGGGAGGCAGAACATACTTACATTACATTCTTTACTACTTCTCATACTGACATACAATATTTGTGTTGAAGTATATTTCTTTCTTTATTTAAAGGGGTTATTCACCTTCCAACACTTTTCAGTTCATTGGTTTCAGATTAATGAGAAATAAAGAATTTTCCCAATTACTTTCTATTTCCGATTTGTGTTTTTCTAATATTGAAATGAAAAGTTTTGTTTTTCACCTTCTTGTGTCTTTCTAAAGCAGCTCGGTGGGGGGGGGGGTGTCACAAATTCTGCAACTTTCTGATTTTTGGCCCTGCTGAACAGAATCCCTGAGTTTCATTTAACTTCCAATATGAGTTACAATAGTTGCTCATGTCCCAAAGATGCTGCTGGGAAATGTAAAGTAGCAGAATGTAACAGTTCAGCATCTGCGCCTGGGTCACTGAGCTGCTTACTGGAGCTGCCTAACTTGCTAAAACCTGGACTATATTAACATTAGGATTACGGTCGGACTGGGAGACTTGGGGGCCACCGGGGCTACTGCCCCAGGGCCCCCCTCCGGGCGTCACTGCCGCTCCAGAGTGCTGCAGGGGGCTAGTGCGCGTGGTGCCGTGTTTGTGCGCATGCGCCTGGTGCTGCGTTTGTGCGCATGCACAGATACTCTATTCTGCCGTGACCCCGAACAAAGTGGGGTCGTGCCGCCCCACTAAGTAGCGGATCTGGGCCGGCGGGGCCCATAAGAGCCCGGGGCCCACCGGGTTTTTTCCCGGTGTTCCGCCGGCCCAGTCAGACACTGATTAGGATGAACACAAGCTGTAGAATGAGACCTCTGGACCTCTAGAGGCACATGCAGCACAGACATATGATGGAGTTAGAAAGAAGATGGCAGTGGTCAAGCTTTGGGAGGCAGGGAAGGAGACCGTAAATGACATGCACCATCCCTCTCACCTCTAGGATAGTCAAAGGTTACAGTATGATGACGGTTTGAGGGTTTCATAGTAAAACACTACATAGTCACAGATAGGGGCAATGCTTGTCAGTTGGGGTTCCATGTCCTATTGCTATTGTAATCTACAGCAAGCTAGATAAGCAAGAATA
This sequence comes from Xenopus petersii, assembly GCA_038501925.1. Classification (NCBI taxonomy): domain Eukaryota; kingdom Metazoa; phylum Chordata; class Amphibia; order Anura; family Pipidae; genus Xenopus; species Xenopus petersii. The sequence goes on along the minus strand of CM076679.1, from coordinate 114,661,941 downwards.
GTTTTTTGTTTTCACTTGCCCAAATTTTATAATGTCGGATCATTTAAGTTGATTCCCAGATAATTTCTACAACATTGTGCGGTAAAAAGATAGGGACCATTACTTTACAGGGGTGTGGGGACTGATTTCTAGATACTGCCACACCCCCATATATAATATAAGGCACTAAGTTTGCCCAGAAGCAGAAGCTCATGGCAACCAATAAGACTACCTGCTAATTGGTTGTTATGGGTTAATGCCCCTGGGCAAACTTAGTGGCTTTTATTACATAACCCTATGAGTGGCTATAACAGATCATTTTATGAGTTTATATGTGTTTGGCATTTTTAATAGCATGCATATAAGAAAAAAACATGAACTGTTTTTATGGGGCCCTGTTTTGTTTGTAGTCATTATTTTCTCCAATATAAACAGGGCGAGGATTAAATTACCTATGTGTAAGGAAATAGAGCCAGGCACTCGCAGGTTAACTGCAAAATGTTTTAATCGCGCAACATGTTTCGGGCACAGCCCTTTTTCAAGTGTTAACGTTTAAATGACCTACTCCTTATATATTTCTTTATAATATTGGTTCCTGAACTGGGTGTAGTGAGCAAAGCAGTAGGTTTGGGGGGGAGTTGCCATTTCTGGAAAACTCTTGCCCAAAATGACATTTCTATCTATATACTTGCAGGCAGGGCCGCCATCAGGGGGGGACAGGGGGGAGAGTTGTAGGGGGCCCCAAGGGTAAGGGGGGCCTGGCCACGCCGCACTTACTTGATTAGCCGGGCCCCCCATCTTTCTGAGAGCTGCTGACTTTGGGAAGGCATGGACATGTAAGGGACCCTGCCCACCAATTTTCTTATAATGTGGGGGTCCATGGCCACCGATTTTTTTTTTACTCATGTGGGTTCTAGCCACCAATATTTTGTAATGGGGGGCCCTGGCCACAAATGTTTTTTTTTTATGGGGGGCCCTGACCACCAATATCTTTTTATTTTTTATTAACAAATGGGAACCCTAGCCACCAATAATTTTTTTTACTGTGTGGAGGGTGGCGGACCTGTGGGGTGGGTGGATCTGTAGGTGTGGCTTGCGGTGGGCGCAGCCCAGGGGGCCTAAGAAATTTTGTCATATGGGGCCCTGTGATTTCTGATGGTGGTCCTGCTTGCAGGAATATATGTTCTCCCAAGATGCAGTCGATGTTGACATAATTTACTGGAAGTTGCAGCAAGGCTTGGGGAGGGGGGCTTCAGAATAGAAAACGGGCAACAATGAAGTGGAAGATACAATGAACAAATACACATTTAGGGGCAGATTTACCAAGGGTCGAATATCGAGGGTTAATTAACCCTCGATATTCGACTAGGAATTGAAATCCTTCGACTTCGAATATTGAAGTCGAAGGATTTAACGCAGAAAATTCGATCGAACGATCAAAGGATTATTCATTCGATTGAACGATTAAATCCTTCGAATCGAACGATTCAAAGGATTTTAATCCAATGATCGAAGGAATATCCTTCGATCAAAAAAACTTAGGCAAGCCTATGGGGACCTTCCCCATAGGCTAACATTGACTTCGGTAGCTTTTATCTGCCGAACTAGGGGGTCGAAGTTTTTTTTAAAGAGACAGTACTTCGACTATCGAATGGTCGAATAGTCGAACGATTTTTAGTTCGAATCCTTCGATTCGAAGTCGTAGTCATAGGTCGAAGTAGCCCATTCGATGGTCGAAGTAGCCCAAAAAACACTTTGAAATTCGAAGTTTTTTTAATTCGAATCCTTCACTCGAGCTTCATGAATCGGCCCCTTAGTGTATCACGGCAGTCAGTGCACAACATTTCAGGGCTACTGGTCACTTTCTATATACATGTGTAGAGCTTGGGAAAAGTATTTATATTTCTTTAGAGATAAATAAATGTTTTTATTAACAGTTGTTGCTAAGTAACTTGTAGAGTTTGATTTTAGAGCATAGATTGAATTTATGAACCATCTGTATTGTAAATTGTTATCAGTCAGTTTTGGGTAGAGTAGGTGCCAGCAGACAGACGGTTTTACATATACTAAACTTGATGAACCGAGGGTTATGTACTTATATTGAATACATGAAGCACAGAGCAAAACGTTTGTTCCTCTGCTGTCCAGTTTTCCCAGCATGCTTGTCTCTGCACAATCCATTTTATATGTTGGATTAGTGAGAATGCAGTTTGGCTTTGCAGTCCTGAATGTCTTTCTTTCAACCTTCATATATTAATAAGATTGTGTAAGCTAAGACTCATACTAATGCTTTATATTCTTTAATAACTATGCCATTCTTTAACTTTCTATATGTACTCTACTATATCTAGTATTGACTAACCCAAGTCCCAAAGCAACCCTGATTGGTAGGATGAACTGGAACACAGACATCAGGTTGATTTGGGTTGGAATATGAACCTTTTAATTAATTTCATCCCTGTACCGTATGTTTCTACTGAGAAACTGTTTTTAGTAAGTGATGGGTGAATTTATTCAGCGCAAATTCATGGCGAATTTCTGCATTTTGCCACCGGTGAATACATTTGCGAATTTGGCGTCTACATTTTCACCTGTTTTGCGAAATTTGTGGTGAAGTGAAACGGGACATTAATGATCCAACTTAAAGGGCACCTGTTGGCAATTTTTAAAGCGACTAAAAAACTACCGTTACCCCCAACTAGAGTGCAGGCTCTATTAGCATGCACCGTTAGTTGTGGATAATATATTTGGCCAACAGTTGCCCTTTAAGTGTTTTTCATAAAGACTCAAGCTAGAGTGCAGGGAATAAAAAAGATAATCAAAATCTTTTATTGATACATTCTCTGACAATATCACAGGGCAATTTGGGGAGGGTGTCTCACGAGGTTGGCACGTAAGCAGAAAATACTCATTACAAACAGTAGAAAACATACATGCTTTTTTTGTCACATCTGAATCCACGGAGTGGCCCTCGGAGACTGGGCACAGACAGATCATCGAAGGCAGGCTTACGTAAATGTTGGCCACCATGCCTCCAGACCTGTCAGCAAGACTCCCGTCATGGGCAAATGAAGTAAAACCAAACACAAACAGTAGAATCTTCCGACAGTAAAAAGAAATGATGCAAGGAAAGAACATGCATTCTGAGACAGGAAACCCCAAGGTCATCAGGCAATCACATACCAGAACCTGCCAGCCGATCACGCTCAGGAGTAGTCTGAGTCGCGCACACACAGTTTTTGGTCTTTATAAAACCTTGTTTTTCTTAAGAAGGAAAAAATTAAAAAAAAAATAAACAGAGGGAACAGAGAGATATAGAGGGAAAACATCTCGGGCTGAATGAATTGCAACCAGAAGAATGAAGGAACAATAGAAAAATGTGCTTCAAAGTGAATGTTGGGCGAGAGAAGTGCTGTTGGCTGGAGAGAAAAGGGACCTATGGGAATGGACTCCCCAAGGATAGAAAAAAAATGGAACATGGAGTAGGAAAGGAGATATTTGTTGTATGCTGAATGTTCATCAGAAACTGTACAGTAAGGTCTGAGTCTGGTGGTCCCGGGAGATGCGGAAGAGCCCTGTTAACTTCCACTCAAGACTTTCTTCACCCAGGGCTCGGCGCTCATCCCTTTGTCCCGGCTTCCGACAGTCAAGCCGGGAACAGTTCAGATGGCTTGGATGAAGCAGCTGTTCCAGCCCTCAAGGGCAGTGCACCATCATGTCCCAAAAGCTCCTCTCCTCCCATGATTGGCCGCTGTAGGAGAGGCACATGGTAGAGAGGGAGCAAGCTGCACCACACAACGCAGGAGTGAAAATGTTGCCGCTCCTTTCATCTTGAATGAGGAGGCAGTCTATATCACCAGGTTGTTATAGCTGACATAATTTTTCTTGGTTGCTGGACCTGAAACAGGAAGAGAAGACACAATTAGTGATTTTTAATTGTATATACATATTTTCAGCTTTATTCTGAACTGCTGTTTAAATATTGGATGTAAAATGACATTTTCCCCATCATTCCAGTATAATTGTGGCCCAATGCATGAAAAGAGATGCAGTCAGCTTTATATTGATGCCTAATATTTCCAAGTTAGTCCTAGCATTTCAGTGTGGGGAATGGATCACTTCCCTTTTCCATGGTACTGACTGCCTTTCTGCTATAAACTTCTGGATGTTACCCAAAACTAAATCTCTTTAAAATAGAATTCATGGTATTTCCTCCATCTTTCCCTGCCCCTCAGGTCTCACTCACAGTCAATAACATCACCTGTCAATCAGCCAAACAGGCTCACTGTCTAGGAATGATCTTAGACTCCTATGTGTCTTTTACACTGCACATCCAGACACTTGCCAAATCCAGCTGCTTTTATTGGCACAGCGTTTCTCGAATTAATATGACCTCACCTCAGCTTAGATACAACTAAAATACTTATTCAGTCTCCTATTATTTCCCTCCTTGACTTCTGCAACTTATTCCTTGCAGAAAATAGCATTTCACAACTCCAATCTGTTAAACGTTGCTGCTCCACATCAGCTGCTCCCATGTGCACATCCTTTCACTGGCTCTCAATCTCCTCTCAAAATGTATGTATTTATTTATTTTTCTTTACTCTAATGTAATTTTTATTTTGTTCAGATTTATTTTCATGATCTTTTGTTTTTATCTTTATTGCTCTTGGGTTGTCCATGAAGATCATCATTTGTTATTCTATCTTTGTGCTTCTGCATTAAAAATTTTGGAATTTTGTTTATGTACTGCTTCATTATTGATTTGTTTATGAAAAAATAATAAACATGTTGTAAAGTGAAATTGAATTCAAATACTAACACTCACATGCTAGGCCCTTAACAATGAAGTCCCTCCTATATCTCAGATATAATTTCAAAATACACTCCTTTACACGACCTATATTCTACTTCATATTGATCTTCACTTCTCATCTCATCTCATCACTTCATTACCGAGAGCAAAACTTCTCTTGGTCTTCTGCCTGTCTCTGGAACTCTCTGTTGCAAAGACACACTAAACACCCACCTGTTTAAGAAAACGTATTCAATTTATCTTGATTGACCAGACAATAACTTATGCAAAATCACCAATGGGCCGATTCACCAAGGGTCGAATATCGAGGGTTAATTAACCCTCGATATTCGACTGGGAATTAAAATCCTTCGACTTCGAATATCGAAGTCAAAGGATTTTTGCGCAAATAGTTCGATCGAACGATCGAAGGATTATTCCTTCGATCGAACGATTGAATCCTTCAAATCGAACGATTCGAAGAATTTAAATTCAGCGATCGAAGGAATATCCTTCGATCAAAAAAACTTAGGAAAGCCTATGGGGACCTTCCCCATAGGCTAACATTGAGTTCGGTAGGTTTTAGATGGGGGTCGAAGTTTTTTCTTAAAGAGACAGTACTTCAACTATCGAATGGTCGAATGGTCGAACGATTTTTAGTTTGAATCCTTCGATTCGAAGTCGTAGTCGAAGGTGGAAGTAGCCCATTCGATGGTCGAAGTAGCCCAAAAAACACTTTGAAATTCGAAGTTTTTTTACTTCGAATCCTTCACTCAAAGTTAGTGAATCGGCCCCTAATGTTTCCATATTCAGTATGTTTCAAATGTACCCTTACCCTATACATTGTAAATAGGCTTGGGTGTATTTGACCCATTTCGGCAAAAATGTTGCCAACACCCATTTAAGTCTTTGGGCGTCAAAAACTTTTTTGTCGCGCCACAAATTTTTCTTTGTGACGCGCAACGCCATACAAGTCTATGGGCATCATTTCGAAAAAAGGCGAAAAAAATCGACCATCTCCAATTGTAAACTCTTGTGAGTAGGGCCCTCTGATTTTATTTTTATTCTGAAACCCTTTTTTGTTAAAATGTTTTTCGACCCTGTTTATTATAAATGAATGTAAAGCACTGTGTAACTTGCTGGTGTTATTTAAATAAATGATGGGAATTGGACTATTGGCTGGAGGAAAGCTGATTTCTTCAACACTGCATTCACTGCTGGTTCTGAATACTTGGGGCAGATTTATCAAGGGTGGAAGTGAAAATTTGAATTTAAAAATTTGAATTTAAAAATATGAATTTAAAAATTAGGTTTTTGAGCTATTTTTAGTGAACTTCGACTATCGAATAGTCCAAAATTCGATTTGAATTTGAAAAAAAAATGAAATTTATCATGCACTGTCTCTTTAAAACTTCGATTTCTACCATTCACCATCTAAAACCTGCCAAATTGCTGTTTCAGCCTATGGGGGACCTCCTAGAGTCATTTGGTGGACTTTGAAAAATCGTTTTTTGGGGCAAATACTTTGATTCGAATTCGATTGAATGCGGCAAAACTTCTATACGAACGATACGAATACAGCCTATTCACCCGAAATTAAAAAGTTAGATTTTTCTTTTTAATAGATTTCGATCTGTCTTTTTTTATTTGAATTTTGAGTTGATGGGAGTTTAAAAAAAACTCCCATCACCTCAAAATTCGACCCTAGATAAATCTGCCCCTTAGAGTAGCGCTGCAAAAGGCAAAACTACATTTTGAGGTTTCAGAATGTCTTTACTCTGGGTTCAGCAACCCCATCAACAGGAAAACATTGAATTCATTGTTTAAATTGCTCTTGCAATTTTGTTTTCTTCAGCCCTGCTACATAATCCCAGTAAAAGACACTTGTTATAGTGCAGTTACTCTACAGCGTGGGACTTTCTGGCAGACAATCATTGTGGAAACAGATATAGAGGCTAAGTTACAAAACATTAAGGGATTGCTTGTTTTCAATGTGAAGCAACACAGACGAGCCATTTATCTAAACCAAAATCCTCAGTCAGCAGAAAAAAAAGTGTTTCCAGTAAATAAAAGATACAGAAATGCAAGACAGTTATTGTTGTTATATTGTAAGGATTGCAGTTTTAAAAAGCCGTGGTACCCACACAAGCTCACATCCAAATGTTATTCTTGTGTATAGGCAGCTATGTATAGTTACAAGTAATCTAAAAGCAACATTTGCCAACGATATATATAGTATACCATGTGAAGCCGACAGTTACTCCCATGATGTCTTCTGTAATGTTCCATTCCTTCTCATCTCTAGGTTAGACACACACACTCCCTAATCAATACAGGGCCTCCTTTATATAAAGTATGGCTGCTGTGTTGGGTGCATAAATGACTGCTAAAGATGCAAGAACTACACATGTGGTTAAATGGAGAGGTGTCCCTAGAGCTCAAACTAAAAATATTAATATTGTCCTTATAGCCTTATGTTCAACGTCTTCCAATGACCTACTGTATAGAAGCCACAGTTGTAGTGATATTTTGGGGGTTATTTACTAAACTCTAAATGCCAAAAACTCAAAAAAGTGTGTTTTTTTACTATAAAATCCGATTTTTTTTTTAAAAAAAAACCCTAATTTTTCAGGATTTATTGTACCTTGAGGATGGAAAAAGTCCAAATGCGGCATCCCACAGCTGCCGAGGTTGCATATACAGTAAGTCAATGGGAGTAGTCCCAAAGATATTTTGATCTGCGCTGGGTTTTGTGGTTTTAGGGCAAAAATCAGAAAAATTAGAACTATTTTTCCCCCCCCCCATTTTCTGTTTTTTTTTTCCCCCAAACAAAATTTTCAGGAAAGTGTATTAATAAATAAGGAGAAAAAAAACTGTGCTGATTTGGTCGGAGTTCTTTTCAGAAAATATTGAGATAAATTTGGACTTTGATAAATGGGCTTCTAAAGGGGTTATTTGTTAAACTCTGAATGCCAAAAACCTGAAAAAATTTTGTTTTTTTACTATAAAATCAGAATTTTTAGTGGAAAAAAAACAATTTTTTAGGGATCTATTATACCCTGAGGATGGAAAAAGTCAGAATCTGAAAATCCGGCATCTTAGACCTGCTGAGGTTGCATATGGGAGAAGTCCCAAAGATACAGTATCTTGATCTGCGCTGGTTTTCCTGCAATAAAGATTTCACTTTTTTTGTCAAAAATCCTAAAAATTCATACGATTCGTTTTTTTTCACAATTTTCTGGGGTTTTTCCAACAAACAAAATTTTCAGGAAAGTGTATTAATAAATAAGGAGAAAAATCCCATGTGGATTTGGTCGGAGTTACTATTAAGAAAATATTGAGATAAATTCGGACTTATAAATGGGCCTCCCAGTGTCCAGAAAAAAATCCCATTGGATTCGAAATGCACTCAAACTCCAGGGTTCCAACAATACCATTGCTACAATCACCCCCTCACCCAGATAACCATCCCCTGCATTAAAGCAATTTCAGTTCTAATGTAGGTTTTTAAATAATGTATATGAGATGTAAAGAGTTGGTAAGTTTGGTGAGGAGAAGCTTGGTGGAAGTCAGTTGGATAGAAGAGAGTAGATTTAGGTGACCAGTAGTGAGAGGATGACAATTGAAGTCAACCATGAAAAACTCTGAGCCCTATGCCAGCTGGATATTTGTGCCCCTATGGCACCGAAATGTAGTATTATTTTCCAAACATCCAGAAATAATGAAACCAAGGACAATAATTCCATCTGCGCCATACTAATGGCAACTTGGAATGAGAGTTGAAATAACTGTTACGTTCACTTGGGATAAAACACTTCTTAATTCCCACCTTCCTGTGGCTTAATGAACCCAGTCTGTGCTAGAACTTATGCCAGGTAGAACTTTGACTGTCTGCACTTTCTGCTTCAGAGTTGCTCTTTTTTACATTCCCAGGCAGTGTTAGGGCTTAAGCAACCTAAAGAGGGACCCATCAGCTCTTTTAGTTTAGTCCAAGACCTGGCTCCTGGCTTAAAATAAGAAGGAGCAAGTCCTATGTATAAGATGTGTAAAAAAAAAAAAAAATCACTGTCCTCGCCCTGGGAAAATACAATGGATTGTGGGACAGTTCCTAGTGGAGATAATGATAATGGGCCAATGTGTTTTCCTAAATGGACTTACCCTTTTGGTAAAAAGGTTTCTCTGTTATTCTTTATCATATCTTGTTCTTTTTCCTTTTCCAGGCTGAGCCGGGGACAAGAAAAGGGAAGGAATCCTCCCCTCACTGAGATACATAATTCACTTCAGGGGAAACCAACAAAATGTCAGGTTCACTTTCCAGAACCAAAAATATAATATAATGCACTCAGCACAATTCTCTAGCCCACATGTAGCTGTTCTGCTACAGTTCTCCTATTCTGATGCCCTTTCAAAAGACTTCCAAGTGCATACATCCTACTGATGACATTTTATTAAGTTGTAGAAAGGCTGTTATTAAAGCTCTTCATCTTCACCGGTGTGTATGCTGTTATAACTGTAATCTAATTTGCATGGAATTATTTTAAGTATATATAATGAATCTAACTGAATTATATTTGTAACCCCCTACCAAGCTATCCTAGATGCAGCTATTGATCTTCTCTTGCTGTGTATAAGGACCCTGAAGTGTGTTGAGTATGCAAATGCCTGTTTGCTGGGTAGTGTCTAGTGTGAGTTAAAAATAGTACTCGCAAAGGCTTATTTGTTATTGGTATCTGATGTACTAATACTGTAGGTTGCAATACACTAAGAGCTTGCACCTACTTATAGCTGCACTGTGCACAGACCTGCAGAGGTTGTATATACAGTAAGTCAATTGGAGAGGTTCCTATCCTTTTTGAAAGTTCCTGTGGTCTGCGCTGGAATTAGCCTGAAAAGTCGACTATTTTGGACTTTTCAGCCAAAAATCCGAAAAAAACGTGCAATTCTGAAAAAAACTCGATATGATACAATTTTTCGTATTCGATGAATTCATGCTTTTTTAATAATAAATAAGGTCAAATTGTGGATTCTAGTTTGGTCTGACTTTTCTAATTTAAATACTCAGAAAAAATGTGATTTTGACAAATAACACCCTAAGGGGGTTATTTATCAAGGTCTGAATACCCGAACCTCGAATAATTTATGGTTTTCAGAGGAAAAAAAAAATGAAGAATTTTTCGTGGTTTATTCCAATGGTCTGAAAACTCAGAATCCGAAACCCTGGCATCTAAAAGCTCTTGAGGTCCTGTATAAGTCAATGGGGAAGGATCCAGTGTCCTCGCAGATGTCCGTACCGATATCCGATGAGTTTGTGGTTTCTTCGCAAAAAACTAAAAATTTTTCGTTTAGATTTTGGCGTTTTTTCACAGAAAGCACGAACAATTCTGAGTTTGAAGTTTGCCTGATCGTATTTTTTCAGGCTTTTTTCTTCATAAATAAGGTCCATTCGGGCAATCAGAGTTGCTCGGATTTCTAACTTAGAAATAAAATTCTGACCTTGATAAATAAGTGTAGGGGTCAGGATTTGCCGTTCACCTGCAGGAACTCTTATTTCAACATCATGATAATGGAAGGATTTGCATGGGTATGCATGTTAAGGCCCACACCCCTAAGATGTCACTACAACTTGCTGCAAAGGGAAACATTTGTTATAAAGCATATATGCCACACCACCCTCCCAAAAGGAAAATAATGAATCCATGGATCTTTAGACACCTTGGTGTTCTGGTTACAACCTATGAATTGGCTTGGAGAATCTCTACTAACTTGCTTCAGTCGGGTATGAAGACCTCAGATGCACATTCCAGGCAATGCCAAGGTTCCTACAGTGGGTTGTGTCCATAGTTGCAAGAAGAATTGAGGCAATAGAAGTACACGCCAAAGCAGTTTTGATGGCATGTGCTGGAAGTGACGCAATCCTCACTTTGTTAGTTGCAAATTGCACCTGATTTTCCACAATGCACATGTACAACAGCATTTGTATTAATGCCTCGCATTCAATAGTGGCAACCACATTGACACTGGAATCCCGGGGAAAACACTGCATTGTGGGAAAAACATGACGAAAATTGCACTGTGTATACTGCATTGTGCCTGTAAGTGGGCTTTATAATGTTTTATAATGTCTTATTGATTGTAGAGTATGTTATAAGAGGGTTATGGTAATACAGGTATGGGACCTGTTATCCAGAATGCTCAGGACCTGAGGTTTTCGTAAAGATCTTTCCGTAACTTACCTTAAGTCTGCTAAAAATCATGTTAACCTTAAATATACTGAATAGTAGTGTTGGGGTGAAACACATTGAAGTCAATGGGCATCTAAATTCTTATAAAGAGCATCAAGTTTGACGCCCACAATTTTTATACGTGCTCATTTTGTCCAAATGCATTAAAGTCAATGGATGTCCAAATTATTTTGACGCAAGCGAATTTTCTCTGCAGTCAACATCAGGGTGCAAAGGATTATAAATAATATGCCCAGCATTCTTGCATCTATAGAAAAAAAGTTGTACCTTATTACCCCAAAATGAACATTCTGACGGAGCATCTTGCGTTTAAGCCGTTAACAAGGAGAACCTGTTTTCTATCCCTAGTACAGACAGTGATCAATTGTATCAATAAAGACAAATGCTGCAAAGAAGGGGGTGGAGAGCACCAGGTCAGCTATGAAGCAACTAGATAAGGCTGATTCAGTGGACCAATACTGATATATTATGGGTTACTCTATATTTATTTCACGTAAAACATTTACTTAAATCCAAAAACAATATGGTGCTATTAAAAATGATTTTTCTTTCAATGCCATTAGGGAGGCACTGTAGCAAATGTGAGGGAATGGGACAGGGAAGAACATTAAATGCAATTATTCTAGAGTCCTGAACACTGCAGGGCCATAATGTGCAACCATGATCAGGTCCATCGTACTCCCGCATAATTCTCTTTGAAGGGCTCACAATTCTCTTCACCTCCACGACTGTTGTTTGCCAAGAATCCATCCATTTCTCCTGTTTTATTGAGACAGTGCTTGAGCATACGTGCCAGTATTATAAAGGAAGGAGTAGTATCAATCAGATGAGACCAGCACTCGTTGACAATTATGGACTGTTTGTGTTGTTGAAGGGGTTGATCACATTCCAAACAGTTTGTTCCCCAGAAATAAAGACTTTTTTCCAATTACTTTTCATTATTAATTTTTTTACTGTTTTTCCAAAATCTAAGTTTAAAGTTTAATTTTCCTTTCTCCGGTGTTTGAGTCTGGCAGCTCAGTAATTCAGGTGCAGATTCTGAACTGTTACAATTTTGCAACATTTAGTTGATACATTTCTCAGCATCTCTGGAGTATTTGCAACTATTGTATCAATTCTAACAGCTGCCTGTAGTGATGGGCGAATTTATTCGGCAGGCACAAATTCACGGGCGGCGAATAAATTTGCGAAACCACAGCGAAAATTTGCCGGCATCAAAAAAAAAATGGATGCCAGCATTAAAAATGGACGCCGGCGTCAAAAAAGAGACGCTGGCCCCGTTTCTCAAATTTTTTGCCATTTCGGAAGATTCGCTAATTTTTCGGCAAAGTGAAACGCCCAAAATTCACCCATCACTAGCTGCCTGTAATGAAACTCAGGGATTCTGCTCAGCAGGAACAAAGATAAGAAACGTATCAACAAATTTATCAATTTAGAACAGGTTACAGGGTCGGCGACCCCCCCTCCCAGAGCTGCTTTAGAAGGTGAAAAAAGACACTTTACACTTCAATATTAGAAAAACAGTGACACATACAGTAGAAAACTGAAAGTAATTGGAAAAAGTCGTTATTTCTGGTGATCTAACTGAAAACAACTAGTTGTTTGAAGGTGAGCCACCCCTTTAACTTGTATGTGATAGTGGTCTCATTCTGTTTGCATGAATAACATTGCAAAGGTACACGTCTGGCAGGAGAATATTAGAGACAGCCCCTTGTCTGATATATAACACAAGAGTCAGCCAAAGTTTCATTTATCTTTTAAAAACAAGGGAAAAGTTACTCTTTCCGATGGAGATGTTATCCATTCTTTGTGCCCTTATGTTAGGGCTTAAGGGTAGAGACACACTTGGAGATTCGGATAGATTAAGTCGCCCAGCTTCTTCTTCGGGTGAAGTTTTCACGTGAGGCAACTTCGGAAACGAAGCACTCCGTGTGCCATCCCGCTGGAGATTTAGATTCTAGCCGGCAGGAAGGCAGCTAGTAGAGATTAGTCGCCCGAAGAAGAGGCAATTTGTTGCCAGGTGACTTATGTTCCCGAATCTCCACGTCACGTGTGTCTCTGCCCTTAGTTAACAGGACTGCTTATGGAAGTGAGCTGATTCAGTAGTGTACATGTGATTGGTTGAATTCTCATATTCTATAGAATACAGTAAGTATTTTTTGATATTCCCACACTTGAAAATCAAGATGATGCTTGATCCATAAACCTGCACCATCTATCTATCGTCGCTTAGTCCAAGGTTCCCTACAGCCTCTGTTAAACTCTAATATTCTAAGTGGAAGGACTACAAGCATGGTGGTTTAGGACCATGAGTGGAACCTATTCTAAACTTAATGGGGCAAATTTACTAAAGGGTGAATTTTCATACACTTCATCAGGCACAAACACTACACTAATTAACTAAAATGCAAAGTTGAGTCTCTGCAGCCAAACACTGGTGAAGTTTTACTAGCGTAAATTCGTCATCTTGAGCATTTCCTAATGAACTTCCGCTAGTGTTTGTTTCTGCCTAGCAAAAATTCGTTAGAAACACTTATGCTTAGGTCAATTTGAAAAGAGTGGGTACATATAGGTCGTATACAGTATATGTGCAAAGTGAAGTGACCACTAATTAAAAATGTTCAAGGAAGCAAAATAAAAACTAGAGAGATCCTCTAATGCCCTAGACATGAGCCAACCCTTAAAGAAATGTGGCATGCCCCTCAAATGGATAAAAAAAAAGGTCAACCAAAATGTTTTAGTAGTTGCAACTTTTAAAGACAATCCCATATTAAAACGTGAAAAAAACGCCAGTGTTTTAAATAATTTTTATGATTCTTCGGCATACAGGATATGATGTCACTGACATAAGATTGAGGAGGAAGAATCTTCATCTGATCAGTTTGCCAGGTCTAAAGTGTCCATGTTCTTTAAAATTCACACTTTAGTGAATTTGCGGAGTAACGATCGCTCGCCTGAGCGAAACTTGGCCTGGCGATAGGGCACGAAACTTTGTTAGCTATGGTCTCTATCGCTAGTGAATTATCCTCTACGCCTGTTAGATATGCAATATGGATATCCAGCAGAAACTTTAGACCCCCAACAGGAAGAAGACTGAGGTTTAACATGCTTGGTGTAACAAGATGAGAATCATCTCACTACATTGTGCACTTGCTTCATTCCTTATCCCCCTGATCTTTTATTTTGATTTATGGCTCCTATTATCCATTCTAGGCAGATGTGTCCTATATCAACCGTGACAAAACACTGCTTGTAAGGACCAATACAAGCAAAGAAAAACCCGAATTAACATCCGTGAAAAATGTTCATGCCTGTCCTGGATATTAATAGAATGTGGCTGTAAAAGGTCACAGCACTTGCTCCTGTCCATGGAATCATCTCTATAACACACCGCTAGAGCCCAATAACGTGAGTGACAAATCCAGACAGCGAGATTATCCCCTTGGATGCTCAAGTATGGCCAGTTCGTAGGAGTGCCAAAACACTCAGGGCTCTCATTGCAAAACCTTGGCAAGCTTGATATAACAGTTTTATAACAGTTTTCCCGACAAGGGTGGCAATGAGTTAAATACAAGGAGAGCTGCTGCATCATCCCAACAATATTCAGTATATCTTCTCACAGCTAATCAGCAGATTTCACCATATTTTTAATTCATTTCATACTGAATCCTAAGTTATTTATGGGATAGCAGGAGCTAGCAGGATTAAGGTTAATTGCCAGAGTGAGGTCTAATCTTTGTACTTTGGCCAAGCCAATGTCCCTTGTCCCTCATACAAGGCAGCTGTTCCTCTTTATATAAAGAAGCAAAAGACTTATAAAAACATATTTGTTCCTATAAAATGAGACCTCGGAGTGCCTTAATAAAGTAGCACATCTGGCACACAAAACTGCAACAATTTCAGTAGTAATTGTGACAAGTTGGGGATTTTTGCAGAGAATAAGCTGTCTAATTCCAGGCAGTGCTATTCTGTGGCTACTAAAGCAAATAAAGTTTTATCTAACCAGGGACCTATAAAGAAGCAACATTATGTTTTCATCCCTTGAGTCAATACCCCTTATTATGCAAGGTAGAACGTTATATGCTTTAGTAGCCACAGAATAGCACTGCCTGGAATTAGACAAAAAAAGAAGCTTGAGAGGGGACATTATAAACAGATAGTGGGGACCTTTTTTTCCACAAAATGGATCACCGTACCAGACGCCATCCCTTTGGACTAGTGGAAAAGAACTTTCATTTGACGCAACGTAGGTGGTTCTTCACAGTGAGGACAGTGAGGTTGGGGAATACCCTGATGCAATGTTGTTGTGATGGCTGATTCTGTTAATGCCCTTAGAGGGACTTGTGAGTTTGTGTATGTATGGATGCTGCTTTTTATTTGGAGAGGTTGAACTTGATGGACTTTGGTCTTTTTTCAACCCAACATTAACTATGCAACTAAGTTGCTGGCTATAATGTAGCATACATATACGAGAACTGTAACTCTTTTGCTATCAGAGGTATAGGCACAGTAGCCCATAGGCATTCTGTGAGCTCCATAGCAAAATCTTTTTAGGGCCCTTTCATCTATAAAATCTTCAGTTAGATAGTCTATAGCAGTGATCCCCAACCAGTGGCTCACAAGCAAAAAAAACAGGTGTATTGCCAAGCAGAGCATCCTGTAGGCTGCCAATTCCTATAGGGGATACCCTATTTAGGGACTTTTTTCATGCTTGTTACATAGTTACATAGTTAAATCGGGTTGAAAAAAGACAAAGTCCATCAAGTCCAACCCCTCCAAATGAAAACCCAGCATCCATACACACACCCCTCCCTACTTTTACATAAATTATATATACCCATATCTATACTAACTATAGAGTTTAGTATCACAATAGCCTCTGATATTCTGTCTGTCCAAACACATCCAAGCCATTCTTATAGTCATTAACTGAATCAGCATCACAACATCACCCGGCAGTGTATTCCACAACCTCACTGTCCTGACTGTGAAGAACCCCCTACGTTGCTTCAAATGAAAGTTCTTCTAGTCTGAAGGGGAGGCCTCTGGTACGGTGATCCTCTTTATGAGTAAAAAGGCCCCCTGCTATTTGTCTATAATGTCCTCTAATGTACTTGTAAAGTGTAATCATGTCCCCTCGCAAGCGCCTTTTTTCCAGAGAAAACAACCCCAACCTTGACAGTCTCCCCTCATAATTTAAGTCGTCCACACCTCTAACCAGTTTAGTTGCACTTAGTCTCTGCACTCTCTCCAGCTCATTAATATCCCACTTAAGGAGTCCAAAACTGCACTGAATACTCCAGATGAGGCCTCACCAGGGACCTATAAAGAGGCATAATTATGTTTTCATCCCTTGAGTTAATGCCCTTAACTGTGGTATTCCCTAATTTTTTTACATTTGAATGTGGCTCAAAAAAAAGGTGGGTACCCTAGTCTAGACTAAAATCACTCCTCCTGGCCCCATCAGTTACTTGGTTTGCTATACTCCAGCTGTGAGGAACACTCACCCTGGTGGTCTAGTGGGCCTGCGGGGACGTCTGCCGCGTTGATCTTCCTTCCTGCTTCGCTGGTTTCTCTATGTTGTGAACGGTGCGCACTTCCATGTTTTATGTGCATTTGACACTGGCGTCATGACGTCATTGCGCAAAGGCGCCAAATTCAAATAGTATTTAAAGGGACCTTGTAATCGTATTGATTGTCCGTTGTTAGGTTCATCCTTGTGAGTTCCTGGAGCTATTTATGTGAATTCCCGATTTTCTGGTTACTATTTTGACCCCTGCCTGCCTCACTACTCTCATTTCTGTGATCCTGACCCTTGCCTGTTATCCGACTATTCTGACCCATGCCTGTCTACCGTTCTGATTGATTTTCCAGTTTTGACCCTTGCCTGTCCGACTTGGCTTGAATTCTGCCCGCACTGACCCGGCCTGTTTGTCTACGCTCTACGTTTTTCCCTTAAACTGTGATCTTCTGCACAAAAGACTTTGTTTAACGATCGTGCCCCTCTGCTCGTCCAGAACCCTCGCTTGGCTCCTCTCTTATTAAGACCTGGCGACATCCAATTAGCCGAGGGCTCCTCCAGTGGTGAAAGGCGGCTGTTAAAGGCAGAAGCAAGAGCCGATGACAGGGAGCCTAGAATTGGTTCTGGATTCTGGGTGCAGATCGTGCCACCAGCATAGGAAACTTTCATCTCTACCCTACAGAGAGGGCAGGGTTAATGCAGTCAGTAGGGTATCCAAAGTAAGTAAAGAGCAGGGAGCTATAAAACAGTTTTAAGTGCGCAGACAGCTAAAGATATAAATCCAGCCTTTCAGCCCTTGCTCTGCATGGAGAAGGATTTGAAGGCAACGCTACCAATTTATCATGCAATGCTCAGAGCAGAATTTAAAAACGGAAAATGTTGAGGACACTTAGGAAAGAATAAACATGCATTTAATTGCAGTGGAAGTTGTAATGACTGTTATGGTCAACCCCATGCTGAAGTTCTGAGGGTCCTGGATCAATATGCATCTCCCACCATACATTAATGTCATGAATACTAGTATTCCGAAAGTGCCAGAGATGCTCGGATATACTGGGCCCCTTAATTGCAAGGTTTGTATGGATTCATTAAGGAAACCCTGCATTACTATGCAGCACCGCAGTATTGAATTGTTCTTTCTTTTTTTACTCCTTTTTATAGATCTCAAACTCAGCCCTGGAGGGAATGCTGGCATTGTTATTTAGGGAATGCGGCTGGTAATATGCTACTTTTTTATTGTCCAGCATCTATAGAATGTTCTTGTAGCCGACAATGTAGAAAAATATCAGGAGACAGAAGGGTCGGGGATGTCTTTGATGATTGAGCCTGCTGAGACTTAACAAACACCCTTGAATATAAGATGTGACCTAGATGTGTTTTAACCTACAATACCTGCTATCTCACAGCCACACTCCCTTCCCAGAAACTATTATCCCTATTGCTACCATAGGCAAAGTCTCTTCCTACTATACCTGCAATCCCACAGCCACAGTCCCTTCCCAGAGACTATTACCGTATATACTTGTGTATAAGCCGACCCGTGTATAAGCCGAGGTACCTAATTTACCTAAGAAAACTGGAAAAATGTATTGACTCGTGTATAAGCCTACCTGTTACTGTCTGTGACTGACTGTGCCGCCCAGATTTCATGTTTGCTTCCCTCTGCCACTTCCCCCCCCATCTGTCGCTCTCCCCACCCCGGCCCTCACGTCTGCTGCTCTTCCCTCTGTCCTTCCCTCTGTCCTTCCCTCTCCTTCCCTCTGTCCTTCCCTCTGTCCCAGTAAAACGTGACCCGGCAGCAGGACTGCCTGTGACTGCCTGTGTCGCCGCCCGGAGCAGGTCCAGGAGCTCCGGGCGGCGCGTCCTTCCCTGCCGGCGTTCGCTTTCAAAATGGCGGCGCCCATGGCCGCCACGTGGGTAGCGGCGCCGGCCGCTACCCACGTGGCGGCCATGGGCGCCGCCATTTTGAAAGCGAACGCCGGCAGGGAAGGACGCGCCGCCCGGAGCTCCTGGACCTGCTCCGGGCGGCGACACAGGCAGTCACAGGCAGTCCTGCTGGGGCCGCGGAAGGAGGTATGACCCGCGTATAAGCCGAGTTTGAGTTTTTCAGCACATTTTGGGTGCTGAAAAACTCGGCTTATACGCGAGTATATACGGTATACCACTGTTACTATAGGCACCATCTCTCCCTACTATACCTGCTATCCCACAGTCACACTCCCTTCCCAGAGACTATTATACCACTGTTACTATAGGCACCATCTCTCCCTACTATACCTGCTATCCCACAGTCACACTCCCTTCCCAGAGACTATTATCCCACTGTTACTATAGGCACCATCTCTCCCTACTATACCTGCTATCCCACAGTCACACTCCCTTCCCAGAGACTATTATCCCCACTGTTACTATAGGCACCATCTCTCACTACTATACCTGCTATCCCATAGCCCCTCCCCAGAAACTATTATTCCATTGCTACTATAGGCATACTATAACTACTATCCCACTGTTACTTTAGGCACCATCTCTCCCTACTATACCTTTTATCCCACAGCCACAGTCTCTTCCCAGATACTATTATTCCACTGTTACTATAGGCACCATCTCTCCCTACTATACCTGCTATCCCAGAGTTACAGTCCCTTCCCAGAGACTATTATCCCACTGTTACTATAGGCACCATCTTTCCCTACTATAACTGCTATCCCACAGTCACACTCCCTTCCCAGAGACTATTATCTCAATGTTACTATAGGCACCATCTCTCTCTACTATACCTGTTATCCCACAGCCACAGTCCCTTCCCAGAGACTATTATCCCACTGTTATTGTAGACACCATCTCTCCCTACTATACCTGCTATCCACAGCCACAGTCCCTTCCCAGAGACTATTATCCCACTGCTACTATAGGCACTATCTCTCCCTACTATACTTGCTATCCCACAGTCATATTCCCTTCCCAGAGACTATTATCCCACTGCTACTATAGACACCATCTCTCCCTCATCTCTGATGAAGTGCCCAGCTATGGGGCATGAAACGCATTAGAATTGAACACCCTCCACTGTAATCCCTTTTTTATGTGCGAATAAAAGCCGAAGTTTGATGACAATTGTGCTGGATTCCTGATTTCTTGGTTAGCGCCTGACAGCGATTTGTGGTTTTTGGATATTTCCCAAGCCTGTCTGAATAAAAACAGATGGGAGGTGGTAATGGCCTTATTTCTTCTCAACAGGATGGGTTTGTGGCTGAAATGTGTTGGTAGATACTTGTGTTCCTAAGCTTCTGTTCTGGCCAGCAGCTGGAGAGACACAGGAATTGACAGGACCATCGCTCAGAGAATGGATGGTGACACTAAGCTGTTTCAAGAAAGGCATTTCCAGGCTGCTGGAGGCTTGCACTCATAAATGTTTGTTAAAAGGAATTATCTAGCAAGAGATAAAAGAAGCAGCAAGTGGGTCTCTGTGTTAAGCAGGTCCCCAAATAATTCCTTGTGGGATTTGGGAGCAATGTGGGTTAGTAATTTTAGAAATTACAGGAAACTAAAGGAAAAGAATGCTGTAGTATAATCCCACGCCAAATTTTAATCCTGTACTTAATGGCTATTCATAGAGGCAAGAAAAAAAAGGAGTAGAGGCTAATAAATACATCTCTGATTCAGTGCTGTTACTAGTTACAGTTTAACATTCTCTCTTTATGCTTTAGCAAGATTGTTTGTATTCTACATTATAAGGTACATTGTTCTATATTTATTATTGATAAAACTGAAAGAAAATGCTTGGAGTTGCCTGGGGTGCAGATGTCTGAGCAAGCACAAGGAGAGTAAAGTATGAGATGGATGAGGTGGAGCAGAGTTTAAAGAGCGATGAAAAAAATTTCTGTGCGTGGGCTCAGTACACTGCAAAGAGCTGATGTTGGTATTTCCATTACAGCAGCCTGTGCCCTCATAGATACTGACCCACTGAACTCTGCCCATCCCCTCTAATGGTTACAGGACACTCTGACACCATCTTGCTGGTACCAGAGGCATGTAAAGAGTTCTGCTTAATGTGCATTTGGGAGGGCATCAAGCCTTTGTACATGAATTGTGTATAGCCTATTGCCCTTCAAGAGGCACAGCAGTACAGGTTAAAAATGAATAAGAATAGATGAATGCTCAAGAAAGAAAACACAAAGTGTAAAAGTTTGAAGTGCTGAAGAGATAAATGGACCCTTGACATCAAGTAGAGGGCACAAAATGGTGAATTATAAAGGATGGTATTGAGTAATGGTGAGAACATGGGCATGCAGAATAATGCCAATAATGCCAATGCCAATAAGACTGGAGTCCTTCCTCTGGTGTTTCCCAAATAAAGAGAAGCTCACTGATTGTGTTGAGTAAAAAAAAGCTTGGGTTCTGCTGCTGTCTGTAAACAGAATGGGGCATGCCTATGCCTGAACCATAATGGGCACCATAAAGCAATATTTCACAAGAGATCACTAGCACCCATGGGATTGATGGTGCATGCTGAGCTCTCCACCATGTTCCAGTACGACGTGCAGACCCCAGTGTTGGATGCAATAAAACCTGCCGTAGGGAGCATCATGTACAAAGTGCTCCAACAACATGAAGCTTGGCATGACTTTCTAAGGCCTTAGTTCTGCTGCTAAAAGATTTGTAATTATAGCGAAAATAAATATTTAATAGAAGCGTCATCATACTCTGAGAGATGTTCAATATACAATCAATTAAAAATACATCTGTTAGGAAAGGGACACCCTTAAAAATGTATTAGATCTTTCAATCAAAATCTGACACCCAACTCCTGCTTAAAGTGAAAATAAAGTACAACAGATGCTGAGAGGGAGATAGTGGAGATAAATGTTAATTATTTTAGAAACGGTAACGAATTTTTAATTGGTTATATTTAGAATGTTTCTTATTTCAGTGTGATGAAGCTTATATTCAATTTCCATTTTCGCAGTAGTTCCCCTTCAAGGATTTTGAGTGGGAAGATCTGGTGTTGAATATTTGAAGTGCTTAAGAAAGCCAGAAAATCTTTAGGACATTTGTGTCTAGGACTGAACAATGACAAAAATGGGGTTGACTTGGAAGGTCTATGTTTCCTCACAGATCCAGATGCAGTACATACAGCTAATTCTTTTGTTTGATTCTGGCCAGATAAGCTGTAATACTTTTGAATTTTCCTAAACAAGCCAGAAATCTAGCTTTGTATGAAACGTGTTTGTATATCATTCACTTATTGCTTTCTCACGTGTCTCCCTTGATCAGTGATTGGGGAAGCAGGAGAGACACTCAGGCAATGTATGAGACTGTGCTGTTCCTCCACCCTGACAGCTCATCAGAGAACTCAAGAGGGCTGAAAGTCAAAACCCAAGTTAAAGGGATCCTGTCATCGGAAAACATGTTTTTTTCAAAACGCATCAGTTAATAGTGCTACTCCAGCAGAATTCTGCACTGAAATCCATTTCTCAAAAGAGCAAACAGATTTTTTTATATTCAATTTTGAAATCTGACATAGGGCTAGACATTTTGTCAATTTCCCAGCTGCCCCTGGTCATGTGACTTGTGCCTGCACTTTAGGCGAGAAATGCTTTCTGGCAGGCTGCTGTTCTCAATCTCCTTCTCAATGTAACTGAATGTTTCTCAGTGAGACATGGGTTTTTACTATTGAGTGTTGTTCTTAGATCTACCAGGCAGCTGTTATCTTGTGTAAAGGTGGCCATAGACACACAGATCCGATCGTACAAATCGAGGATTCGTAAGATTTTCGGATTGTGTGTGGCGTGTGACGACATCTTTCGCCCGGCGGAGATCGGTCGTTTGGTCGATCGTTCAGGTTTGATTTTGACCCGACCGATCCCGCCGGAGCTCATGGCACATCGTAATCTGATCATTCGGCCATACGGCTGAACAATCAGATTACCCCCGATATAGCCATGCCTGTTAATGGCATATCGGGGAAAGATCCGCTCGTTTGGCAACATCGCCAAACGAGCGGATCTTTGCATCTATGGCCACCTTTAGGGAGCTGTTATATGGTTACCTTCCCATTGTTCTTTTGTTTGGCTGCTGGGGGGGGGGGGGAAGGGAGGGGGTGATATCACTCCAACTTTCAGTACAGCAGTAAAAAGTGATTTAAGTTTATCAGAGCACAAGTCACATGACCAGGGGCAGCTGGGAAATTGACAAAATGTCTAGCCCCATATCAGAATTCAAAATTGAATATTAAAAAATCTGTTTGCTCTTTTGAGAAATGGATTTCAGTGCAGAATTCTGCTGGAGCAGCACTATTAACTGATTCATTTTGAAAGAAAAAAAAAATTCCCATGACAGTATCTTCCTTTCAGAAGATTTTCTTTTTCCTTTGGGTCCTAAGGAACAGTTGGGGCTGAGTATGCTCCACTGTACAGTAAAAAAGTTAATAAGAAAAGGGCGTTGAGGTAAAGTGCCCAGACGCAAAACCATTGCCTGACAAGTGGGAAGCAGAGAGTCACAGAGAGTTAGCAGCTGGGGGGGAAACGTTCCGGCAACTTTATTTGAGAAATGTTGTGCAGACGCATGGGTTGTGTTCTAATTGAGATTGCCTTCATCAGTATGCAATATACCACTCCCTCCCTTTAGGCATCTAGTTGAAGAATCAACTACATTTGTTTGACACGTCTTCCCGCAGTAAATCCATGCTGTCTTGGATCTTGACATTCATTTGACTTAAGATATGCAACGACTGTTTTCTTCAACTGTGTCTCCATTGATTTCCTCTCTATAGATGTCAGGCTTCCAAGCCTATAATTTCCCAACTCGTCTATGCTGCTTTTTTTTATGAAGTGGTACTTCATGTGCGTTTCTTCCATCGTCGGAGCTGCTCCCGTCTACAGGGACTAGTTAAAAAAGGCTGTTAATCTGCATCACGCACAATCACATCAATGGTTTCAAATTATACCGTCAAATTCTAGTTATGAGGGTCTAGTAAATAGATTTAGTTCCCGCCCCCTAAGTGTAGTTAATAATCATGTAAAAACTGTCAAATTGTCTGCCTGCAAGTGTTATGGAATAAAACTCCCAATAATATTCTTTAGTTGGAACGTGATATAGTATAGAGCAGTGTGATCGTCAAAATAAAGATATTTAGGGTAGCTGCAGTGTCTACAAGGTGCAGAGTGCAGTATTGACGTGCACAGGGCAGCCCTGCCCTTACCACTTGCCATAGGATAAGTGCCCTGCACTTAATAATTGACCCACAATATCCAGGGAAACTTTATTACTTGACATTTACACCATACTAGGATTGTCAGAGGAAAGATATTCAAAATGGACACACAATCACTACCTAGACAACTAAACCTCCATCATACTTCTGTGGAAAGTCTGAGCAGTAGGTAAGGGGGGCAGAAGAGACTCTCTAGTAAGGGTAGAAGAAAATAACTCCCTATGTTATTCGTGGACTATAGGGGTTATTTACTATGTGCAAGGTATCTGATCTCTGGAGTGGAAAGACTTATATGGGTCCCACATATACAGTGCTGCATGAGTTTGGCAGGCAGAAAGTATGGGATGGACCTATGTCTGCCAACACTGTGCTCTACATAAGAAATAAGAAATCCATTGGGAGGTGCAAAACACAGGCAAACCCCAGACAGAAATGCTCTTGAAAAAGCACTGGGGTCACAGTTTTGCACTTACACTACAGTCTGGGGGCTTTGTAAGGGGTCCCTTGTGTTTCTTACATTTGTTTTTCTCACCTTATGGCTGAAACAATTAAGAATTGCACTAATATTATGCATAATATGCCTCAGCTACTACGATATACTGTATGTGATAGTCTCCTGGGTCAGGGAATCACTTCCCAGCTCTCTCTTTGAAATACGAAACAGCCAGCAACCAGGGAAGTGATCGGAAAAAAAAACACACTCATCCTCTTCAATGTTTGCAAACGCGCTCAGAGATAATACTAAAGGTCAGCATGTTGGAAGTCAACAGAGTTGTCCTTACAGTCAAAACGTATAACTCAGATGTCAAATATTTCCATGTCATTAGGGAGGTAATGAAATGATCCAGTGCTGACAATTTCCATGTTATCAAGAGTTGCCATCTCAGCCCAATACAATGGACACACATCAAATTTGAATCCCGCTTGACCATTTAGCAGTTCTGTTTCGTTAAAGGAACAGTAACACCAGGAAAATGAAAGTGTATCAAACTAGTTACAAAATAGTGTAGTATTGACCTGCAGTGGTAAAAGTGATGTGTTTGCTTCAGAAACTTTACCATAGTTTATGTAAAAAAGCTGCTGTGTAACCACGGGGGGCAGCCATTGAAAGCTGGAGAAAAGGCACAGGTCACATAGCAGATAACAGATAAACCCTGTGGAATACAATGGTGATTTATTTGTTATCTGCTGTGTATACTGTGCCTTTTTTTTCATGGCTTCACAGCGGCTTTGTTTATATAAACTATAGTAGTGTTTCTGAAGCAAAAGTGGAACTTTTACCAGTGCAGGGCAATACTATGTTATATTCAAATTACTTTGATACACTTTCATTTTTTGGTGTTAGTGTTCCTTTAATGGTTTGTAGGAAGCATTCAATGGAAAAAGACAACGATACATTCCCAGAAAAACCTTGACTACGGGTCTCAGTCAGCCTCCAACAGGTCGACCACATTAGCCCAGCCATTGAAAGATATTTGCATTATTATCTGTTGCATTCAGTGACTACATTATTATAAGCCCCATAATTACAATCACAATGTGTAATAGGACTCAGGAGAGGTTTGTTACACATACTGTATGTGTTTGCTGTAATAAAACATAAAGACCTACATCATAAGGGAGACATCAGTGTAAAACTGCTCAGACACACTAATTAATCAGTCTGGGCCCCTCCCACCTTTATCATATTCACACAGTACAATTCATTCAGTGAGGAATATAATGATAACTTTTCAATTGTTGCCAAAGCTAACCTGACATGTAGCTAATAAATACATTTCTAATGGGTATCCAGTGTTGACAGTTGTATACAGCAGGGCTGACTTATCTTTTCTTTTCAATTATGTTTATTGGCATTTTTAATAAACAAAAAGAATAAAAGCAGGACATTTTTGCTCATCAAGACATTTGTAGATTTTGCAATAAAAGAAATATTACATAACAATTCATTTTGAACAAAGCACCAAAGATTGACCTTAACAATATTCATCAAGAAAAATCAAAAATCAAAATAAAATAAGATAAGTTAAAATAAGATCCTCCTCTCTACCAACCAGACAAACCAATATTTATTAAAATAATATGCTAAATTATCACATCATGAGTTAATCCCGGAACTGCAATGGATATAAGAAAAGAATCTTCATCAGACTTATACAGAAACTTATCTATATAAGCTTTATCATCAGACTCCAAAATTTGAAAATATGGAGACCATAGCTTAAGAAAATGTTCCCGTACTTATACTACCATACCTAAAGCCAATGGCCTCATCTATACATAAAGGGGTTGACTTATCAATGGTGATGGGGGTCCAGGTGCACAAGCCCCAGACCTTCAGATTCAGGGAGGTGATAGATGCAATAATATATTCGTAGTGGACTGGCACAAACCGGACCTAACTCCATTACTTGATGCAGTTAAAAGTATATTTTATTTAGCAAAAAAACATCTCAAATGATAAAGCCTTACGCATTTCGTGCTTTATGGGCAATTAATCATAGGCTAAAGATATTCTGAATGCAAAGTGATATTTAAATGAAAATGAACCAATCAAATTCAAGCTTAGGACAGCCAATCACAGAAGTTGATGTAAATAAAGTTAGACTATACATAGAGGTACAAGCTCTGACAGTATAAAAATTATATTTGAGAGACATTTTCTGTGTAATTAAATTGTAAACAATATAATGAATTTTAAGGTGACAAATCTACTGTTATAAACATTTGTTATTGAACAAAACAAGAAACATTATAGTCAACATCATAGTCAAAATTCAAGATTTCTAGAAATGAATCTCGACTATAATGTTTCTTGTTTTGTTAAATTACAAATGTTTATACCACTGGATTTGTCATCTTAACATTCATTATCTTGTTTACAATTTAATTACACAGAACATATCTCTCAAATGTAATCTCTATGTATAATCTTGGATAGTCTAACTTTATTTACATCAACTTCTGTGATTGGCTGTCCTAAGCTTGAATTTGATTGGCTTTGTTTTCATTTACATATCAGTGTGCATTCAGCACTTTAGCCTATGATTAAGTGCAAAAGGGGGGTTGTGGGAGCACTCCTAAGGCTAAGTAAAAATGTATTAAAGTATAATCGAAGTGCTACTGACTTGGCCAAATTAATCATAATGATTAAGTGCCCATAAGGCAAGAAATGCGTAAGGCTATATCATTTGAGATGCTAAATATACTTTTGACTGCATCATGTAATGGAGTGAGGTTGGTTTGTGCCAGTTCACTATGAATATCTATCTGCTTCCACTAGTCCGAATATAAATAAAATTGTATTAAAGAGATTTTCGTATGAGTTCCCTGCCAACTAGATATCACTAAAGCACAAAGAGTTTTCTATCTGTGGTTGAAGCTGGCATGAAGTGTTTCAAGCTCTTAAGACTCCCAAGGCCCCACCTAGGTGTGTGCCTGTATATTTCTTAATATCATATATATGTAACCTTGTAAATAGATAATAGAACCATGACCAACTGATGGAGGTCAAAGAAGAGCTTCATGCCATAAAGGTCTTCAAACCACTGCCCTAAATGCTGCTGGCAGACAACACAAAATGATATGTAGAAACACTGATATGACAATGTGACATTCAATTATGTAATTCCATCGATATCAGACCTGGTACCAGGATCTTTCAATCTATACCATCCTTACCCTGCCCAAACTAGGAAGCTATAACTACGAAGCTAGATAACGTTGGACCATTGGAATACACCAGTGCAAACCAACACAAGAACAGAGAGAACAAGCTTAGAAAAGATGGTGTCTATGTTAAAATCAAAGCAACGTCCACAGTCATACCTGGAAAGAATGCTAAGCACTGTACCAGAGGGATTGCTGAGTTACTCAGCACTGGAGGTTGTGAATCAGCAACACTTGTAGAGGCACTGGTTAGACATGGGCAAGATGCACCATCACCAATTATTTTTGTTCTCTATGTAAATTTCACTCTTCATTATCTCCTGACACATCACACCTTCCTCCTTCATTCTTCACCTACAGACGTCACAGCTATTTTTATTCTAGTTTCCTTGGCTTCAATATCTAGGCACTTTTCCCTCTTAAAATGCTATCCAACATCTTTAGGAGACTTGGAAAAAAGAATTTCTGCACAATGAAAGGCTGCAGACTTCTGTAGATCGTACAAACTGTATTCCCAGGTATGTGCCTTGGAGCTCATTATTCAGAGACTGCAAGCATGCAGGGCTTGATTCGATAGAAAACAAGACAACAAATCCAGGCGTATTATTATTCTGGAGTGAGCACATAAAAAGGCACTAGAATTTATTTTATTGTATTTATTATTTTTTTCTTTATAAAATATCAGGCCCATAACTGTATTCAGCGTTAGTTTAGTTTTTTTTTCTCTTTTACTGTTCTGTTATCCACAGGGTTGAATGAATAATAAAGGATTAGAGTGTTATTTCTCTTCTTCATTAATTTATTTTCTTGCAGTTATAAAGCCCCAACTCCAACTCCATCCATACTGATTAGCAGCTAACGGGCCTAATTATAACTGCCCCTGCTGCATCACAACTACAGATGATAGAGGGTCCCAGCATGAATTAGGGTAAGGTTGATATTTGCAGAAGAACTCTTATTCAGCGGGTCCAAACTATGCACCCTGAAGGATTATAAATATGAAACAAGAGGCAGAACTCAGCTCATGCAGACTCAGTGGTATTTTATATCCCCTCCAGTGCTCCCCAACTTGAAGGGTCAACCACATGAAAACCATATCTCCTGAATGCAGTCCTGGCAAACCCTTCATGAGATCTAACGCCATTACAGGAGGACTTCTAACTATATAGTGAACCAACAAGGTGTGGGGGAGATGGGATTGAAAGACCTGAGAGCCTCTTCTCTAATGTGACAATATACATTAGTATATTAGTAGAAGAAGGTCAATAAAAAAACCTTTAAAGTCCCTTTTCTGATGTTGTATTTGGTAACTATGTTTGTGTCACCCATGCTTCAGTGAGGAAATAAGCATTGTCAATTGACATGTCTAGATCCCTCAGGCATGAAAGGAGCTGAACATGCAGGACTGATAAGGGCATAGGAACATAGTGCTATTGTGTTGTTGAAATTATGTTCTCATGCTCTTAAAACTGAGGGTTGGTGGGGATATCATGATGTTATGATGGCCTCTTAAGACTGAATGTGCCATGATGAGCATGGAATGATGTTTCCATCCATCATAGTGGAGAGAAGATGTTGCTCCTGGTGCCAAAATGTTATTATTGTGAGGTTCCTGCTGTGTTTCACTATAGTGGAAAGAAGATGTTCCTGCTGTCAAAATGTTATTATTGTGAAGTTCCTGCTGTGTTTCAGTTGTCAATGGAATGATGTTACCATAGTCTAGAAAGACTTTAGTGCCTTAGTAGCAATGGAATGAAGTTCCCATTGTCTCCTAAGACTGAGGAGAGCCATGGTGGGGATGGGATGATGTCCCGATGGCCGCTTAAGACTGAAGGTGCCATGGTGAGGATGGAATGATGTTCCCATGGTGATTCGCCCCGGGCAAATAATTTAGAGAAACTGCCAAAAAAATTTGCCGGCATTTTTTCCAGCAAATGCGGTGGTTCGCACATTTTTCGCCGTTTCTGGAAATTCCCATATTTGTTTGCAACCAATGTAGGCCTGGAGGTCTTATGATTATAACTGGGAAGAACAACACATTGTTGTGAACCCTTAATAAGAAATAACACTCTTCCAAATTCATTGAATAACAAAACCTGGTTCTAGCTTTTGTTCAGCAAGTGCTGAAATAACAGGACTGAGTGTCTTTTTATAACACATTTATTCTGTCTTCCATCAGCAAACACAAACTGTATAGACGCTAATGAGCAAATTGCATAACCGCTCTTGCAGTATTGCCATCTCAGGGGAGCAGAAAAGAGCCAAATGCAACCACTCCCGCCCGTGAGTAACAATTACCCATCCCCATTAGCAGTGATTTATTCTCACGGATTTCTTTCCGACTGCCACTAGGAATCACTATCTGGCAGCTAAATCCTATACTCTCTATAGCAATCAGTTGTGTATCTTGTTTAGAGTGGCGTATTGTGAGAATCCAGTTCATTTTAATCCAGTTGAACTATACTAATCCTGAGCACTCTAGTGTAGCTACTTGTATCCTGTACAATCTGGATGGTGGCAAATTACAAAAGAGGATTTTAGTTCAAGGTGTTTGGCTTTAACTTGGCATAAGTGCCTAATGCCAGAACTTTCTGTACTTTGCATGTAGATATAAATAACACATAAATCGACTCAAGTGAGATCACCTGTACTGTAGTGCAAATTGCTTAAACTAATAGAAAGTGTCGTGTTTTTTTTTAATCCATAATGCAGCATATGTTCCCAAGCACAGAACGTGATTCAACTGGCAGAGTCTTTTTAACTGCAGATGCTAACTGGTGTACATGATGGTAAAATTAGTACAATTGCGTTTATTTTGAGCTGGGTCAGTGTGCATCGAATTTGCAGCGACCGTGGTACTGGAAACGGAGTTAAGCAAGCCATAGTTGTGCAGATATGATCGTTAGGGATGCAACAAATCCACTATCCACTATTAATGAACTGAATCCGAATCCTAATTTGCATATGCAAATTAAGGGTGGGAAGGGGGAAAAATGAAAATCCTTGTTTTGTGACAAAATGTCATACAATTTCCCTCCCTATTCGGATTCGGTTTGGCCCGGCAGAAGGATTCGCCCAAATCCAAATCCTGCTGAAAAAGCACAAATCCTGACCGAATCCCAAACCGAATCATGGATTCAGTGCATCCCTCATGATCATACAAATCTTCGTTTTGTAGGATTTTCGGATTGTGTGTGGCTTGTCCCAACATTTTCTGTGCCATTGTGATCAGTCATTCAGTTGATCAGACAGGTTCGAAAAATTCTGACGGCTACCAATAATATCTCTGCGTTTATTGCAGATCTGACGATATCTTTGGGAGACTGTCACCAGCTTTTGTCAGACATAACTTTTGTACAATTCCTATCAGGGTCAGAACATCATCTGATTTGTTATTTTACTACTTTATTTAAATGGCTAGTGGCAGGTTGGGAGACGTCTGATCATTTGTCCAACATTGCAGGTATATCTGCACGTCTATGGTCAGCTTTAGCCTTTGTGTAGATGCAACACGTAAAGGGACCCCCTTTGAGACAGGTGTTATTACCTGGGTTCCCTTCCATCCATGCAGCCTATACTTTGCACTTTGTTTTGACACTGGAGTAGAAGGCTCAAGGAAAAGCACAGGGTACTTTGTAAATATATACAAAATTGCTATTGCCACTGGGTTTTGCTTTCATAAATGAAGCCTTATCACCACCATAGAACTAGCCAGGGAATCAGCTACTTGCTGGAGGTGGAGGCAGTCATGTGACTCAGAGTGGGAATTATGAATGTTGCCTGCATAGAACTAGCTGAATCGAAAAAATGGAAAAAAGAGAGAGCAAAAAATGACTTTGAGAAGGAGAGAGCACATGGAGTTGGGGAGAGCTCCCAGATTTAAGTAGGACGGCATTGACTAAAATGATCTAAACTTAAAGGAATAGTTCAGTGTGAAAATAAAAACTGTATAAATAGATAGGCTGTGCAAAATAAAAAATGTTTCTAATATAGTTAGTTAGCAAAAATGTAATATATAAAGGCTGGAGTGAACAGATGTCTAATAAAACAGCCAGAATCCAACTTCCTGCTTTTCAGCTCTATAACTCTGAGTTAGTCAGCGACTTGAAGGGGGGCCACATGGTACATTTCTGTTCAGTGAGTTTGTAATTGATCCTCAGCATTCAGCTCAGATTCAAAAGCAACAGATATGACCCATGTGCCCCCCCTCAAGTCTCTGATTGGTTACTGTCTGGTAACCAGGGCAACCAGTCAGTGTAAACCAAGAGAGCTGAAAAGCAGGAAGTAGTGCTCTGACTGACTTGTTATACATGAAATCACTCCAGCCTTTATACATTACATTTTTGTCTAACTAACTATATTAGAAACATTTTTTATATTGCACAGCCTATCTATTTACCCAGTTTTTATTTTTACACTGAACAATTCCTTTAATAGCAACCCTAGTAAATGAAAATATTAATAAATAAAAAAAAAGCTGCCAGCCCCTACATGATACCCTGAATATTTACAAAGAATGTACTGCAGTGGCTGAACTTTGTTGGCAAGATAAAGTGAAGCAGGTGGTCCATTTCTTGAGCCTAGACGCTTTGCCAAAACTCTAATGCCCATCACTTTCCTGTCTAAAACAATTTCCCAAGCTAGCCTATCTAACAGACAAAAACCTTGCAGTTGTATTGGCTCCAAAGAAACTGGAACTCAACATGTTGCCTTTCTCTCATGTAACAAATTCCCATTGATGAATGTTTCAGGCATATCACCCGCCTCTGATGGAAGATGCCCAGCCTGAATGGAGCCGCTCACCTGCAGTGATTTTGCACAGACAGATCGGCTATTGCAACTGTAGGCGTGAAGCCGATCAAACACAAATACCAGCTATATAAGTGAGAGTAGGAAAGCATAATATTAATAAATGATGTGTGTTTTCTGTGACCAGAGACTCTTAGAATGCTTCAGTGTAAATAAAAAATGAGTTGTTTCCATGGCTACCTCCTGTGCTTGATACAAGAAATCTATCTCCAAGGGATAAGAGGGGAAATAGCGAAGGGTGAATTTGTCCCATTTTGCCAAAAAATTTGCGAATTTACAGTGCAATTCGAGAAATGGCGAAAAATTTGAGAAAAGCAATGAAATCAATGGACGTAAAAATAATTTTTATATGCATGCCTATTTTGTCCAAATGCATTAAAGTCAATGGGCGTCCGAATAATTTTGACAAGCGCCCAAATTTTTTTGACGCAGCAGATTTTTTGCCGGTGAATTTTCACTACCCTTTTGCTAACTTATTCACTGGTGGCGAAATGTGGAAATTCGCTGCAAATTCCACCAGGCAAATTTATTGACCCATCACTAGAAGGGGAACCAGGGGTGTTTCTGTCATGACGCAAGGTGAGTACCTTGTCTCAGACGGCATTTCCCCATAGAAGTTACCAGGGGAGGCAAAGAGTGGCGATTTTAAGGTAAGTGCGACGGGCAGGGGGCGGCATTTTTAACGCTGCCTCAAGTAGCGTTACAGGCTGGAGAGCGCCTGAGTGGTACTTAGTCTTTGCCCATTGCAGCATGGAGCCCACAAAGCTCTGAGAATTGGTGAAGTGACTTCCAGGTCTGGCAAAGTCTGGGGCTTTACTTGGCATTGTGTTGATTTACAAGATCTATTTGATGCTTTCTCTTTTGGAAAGTGTTTTCATGCTGTGCAATGCAGTGACTAGTAACAATTGGTATGGTATACTGAACTGGCACATCATGTTGACATACAGAATTGATGTTCACGCAGGATGATGCTGTTTATATGCTGTCCCAGACATTTTCCCAGAATTCAGGATATCACCAAAATGTTGGCTAGCCCTATAGCTTGCATGTAACTGCAACACACGATGTCTACTTTGTTTGTGTGCAGCTGGGCCTTGCCCAGTTGGCATAAAGCCCCTCTCTTGTATAAATGTCCGTGGTGGACCCAAGCATGGACCTAAGCTTAAATGAGCAATAAAGGACAGTGCATTAGCATGTTCTAAGGGGGCACCCTTGGAAAATCTTATCCATGAGCTGCCCCCAATGTCAACTATTCAGGAGATAATCAATTTCCAGTAAGATTACCCCTGCATCTTCCAAAGCCCAGCGACTGCTTCACCTGCCACTGCTCACACAACTTACAGTACATATTGCCTCCATATTGATACCAATATTATTCAAATGCTGTAACCTGCCCCAGACTGCCCTTTCTTTATGAAGGGAACAGTACATTTAATGGCATCATGCGACTGGGTATGTGGGTTCCTCAACAACAGGCTGCTCCAGGTTTCACAGAAATCATGCATACTAGTGTACAACATTTATGTGTATCCCTTGCTCAAGATTGCACAGGATTCACACAACATACCCTGCTCCAGTCTGCACACAATTCATACACTTCATGCTACTCCAGTGCATACAGGCTTCACAAACAGTACCAGCTCCAGAGTGCACAGAATTCAGACATAGAACCCTACTTATAAATGCATAGGATTCATTCGTTTGTGCCATGCTTCAGAGAACACGGAACCATCACGCTTACCTTTGATTTTAAAACATTTAAACACAGCACACCCAGATTCAGAGTGCATAGGAATCACACTTAGTACACTGCTGCACAGTAGCTGCAAAGGCTCTAAAGGGAAAGTATAGCTCACCAAGAATGCTCTATGAGACACGGAGCCAATGTGGAGAATAACAGGGGCTGTGTTCACTGAGACTGGAAAATACATTAAAGGGCATGTAAAGGAAAAAAAAAATAAAATCCTATTTTTCCTATCTTTAATGAAAAAGAAACCTATCTCCAATATACTTTAATTAAAAAATGTGTATTGTTTTTATAAGAAACCTCTGTATGCAGTCAAATTCTCCCTTCATTTACTGCTCTGGATAGGAATTGTCAGATGGACCCTAACTACTGAGCAGGAAAACAATCATACTTATGAACAGCAGGGGAAGCCCCTGTCTTACTTCCCAGCCATGCAGAACTCAAGCAGCTTTGTTTATGATGATCCCTAAGCAGCCCAGACCACACTGAGCATGTGCACAGTCTTGGTCTTGCAAAGATGTTTAACAAAGTTACAAGATGGTGACCCCCTGTAGCCAACTTTGAAAGCATAAACTACTTGTTTGATTAGGCTTGTGGTGCAGTAAGTTCATGTTTATATTTAGTATACAAAATACAACATTTCTAGCCTTATTCTATTTTAGACTTTACATGCTCTTTAATGGCAATGGGACTGAGCAGTTGGTGTGGGTTGTGAGTTGTATGTCCAGGAAGTAGGAAGTGAGTGGGTGCAGCTGAGAGAGCTGAGGAGAAAAGTTAAAATATTTGTCATTTTCTTGCGGTACGTTGCCATAATAATGCCTGATACACTCAAAAACAGGTCTTGGTGTTATTCAGATGCCCATTTCATGCCAGTGGACAAGTGTGTTGTGTGAACTGAAAAGTTCCTTTATGTGGGAATCCACTATTTTGGTTTCGGCCAAACCCCCTGAATCCTTCGAGAAACATTTGGCCAAATACCAAACGGAATTCTAATTTGCATATCCATATTAGGGGTTGAAAGGGGAAAAATGTTTAACTTCCTTGTTTTGGGACAAAAAGTCACTCAATTTCCCTTCCGTCCCTAATTTGCATATGCAAACTAGGATTCACTTCGGCCAGGCAGAAGGATTCTGCCGAATCCGAGTCCTGCTGAAAAAGACAGAATCCTGGCCAAATCCTGAACCGAATCCTGGATTCCGCGCATCCCTAAATAAAACACAGGCAAAAACCTGCATGAAACCACTCTGGGTGCAGTTGATCTTTCTTTGAAAAATATATGGTTTCTTCTGCCTTTTGAGACAATTCCCACAACACCCTGATCCATAGCATAATGGAATGCATAGAAATCAATGGTTTGAGTATTGTGGAGACACGTCAGAGACCAAGTTTTTATTTGAACTCGCTTTTTTATATGGAGGCAACAGAGCATAATATAAACCGCTATTGAGCAAATGTCAGTATAATGCAGCCTGGAACTCTGGACCATTATAGAGAGCAGCATATTTATTTTCAGGATGGATGAGTAGAAAAGTAATGTTGGATCATGATGGATGAAGTGAATACCGTGTCCATAAATGTGTAACAGAGTAAATGAGAGCAATTTTACACCAAAGAGCTCCCATGGCCCTTTCAGGCAGCGGTTTATTAGCAGATAGTTAGAGAAAATCAATGTCATGTTCAAAGTCTAACTCAGCATCTCCTATACAAGGGTAGTCTCTC
This sequence comes from Xenopus petersii, assembly GCA_038501925.1. NCBI lineage: Eukaryota > Metazoa > Chordata > Amphibia > Anura > Pipidae > Xenopus > Xenopus petersii. The sequence continues at coordinate 114,626,244 of CM076679.1, read as the reverse complement.
ATGCCAGCCACATTAGGGACGGAACCTGCTGACCTCACAAGATGCCGCTTCCTTCCTCCCCATCCTGTGGGGACAACTCGCTCATACTGTCATGTATCACAGGGCATTGGGGAGTATGACAGTTTCAGTAAGAAACCGCCTATCCCTGTGGGAGGACGGGTCACTTTGCATTATATCTCCATTAAAAGAATTGCAGACGGGTTAATCTAATGCACGCTTTGCTCTGCTTCTCTGGCTCGGCCCGGCCATTGGAGCATAAATAAATATCAGGGAATAGGGGCGTCCAATGAGATCTCTGAATGCAGGCTGCCCAGTAGAGTGGGTTACAGATGCAGTCTTTGAGATAACTCATTACACAGCATGCACACAGAATTATGCAAATTTCCATTGGGGCTTAAATGAAAATTTAATGTAGAGTTTTCATCCAATTTTAGCAAAACTGCACTTTTCTCTCATTAGAGGAACTCTCCCTCACAGCTAGGCTATTTCCTGAGCCTGTATTAAGGCAGACAATCACACAGACAACTAAACACACACACAACAATTATAGATGATATGACACAGCCCAAAATAAGTCATTATTTTTTACTTAGTATTAAAAGTATATGTCTCGAATTCCCAGGTTATTCCCATCTGGAAGCCAGGATAGACTTTCATCCCAGCAAGTGTTTATTCATACATTAGAATCAGTGAACGTCAACGCTAAAGGCATTTCAGGTGATTGGCGGGGCATTAAAATGTTCCCTGATGAGGTAGTGCAAGGGGATCCGACGATGCTCATCCCTACTGAGCTCTCTTCGTCTATGCAAAGAGCTACTGTATATAGAACTTGGACTGATTTTTCTTATGGTACATTGGAAGGCAGATTATAATCTAGAGCTTAACTGTTCCAGCAAACAACTGGCATCCCCACTGGAAGTGTAAACCCTTAAATTTCATGAAGAATCGCTCAGAATGCCCTTTTGAGAAATTTACCATCAGCGAGTAGTTTACATTACTGTTTAATAGTTTTCAAGATATTAGCCATTTTACAATGCTAATATTATGAAGCTGGAACAGAAATGCCATCTGCTAGGTAATTCTTCTGATGGGCCTGACAGTCAGGAGAAGTAAAGGAAAGATTAGAATAGAGCCCTTTCATGGTTCTCTACATGGTTCTCTACCTTCAACTCTACCATCAACCCCTCTAAGGGTAAGGACACACTGGACGATTTGTCGCCAACATTTTTAAAAAGCAAATCGTGGCGACATATCGCTCGTTTTGTCTCTGAACAAAAACAAATGAAAGACGCCAGCTCCTGTGCCCACAGCGCGTTTGTGAATCGCCTGTAGCTCCAAACTGCACCGAGACCCTTTTCCGAGCGATTTATCAGAAATAGCATGTACTTAGAAAAGCACTGAAATCTCCCAGACACGCACACACATACAGATAAGTAGCAGCAATTGTATTCAAATTACAATGCGAACGCAATGACGCAAGAACGCAAAGACACCAGGTTACAGCGGGAAGCACAAACCGTTTCCGGTTTGGGTGGAGCACGTACCGCACAGAGTAATGGGATACAAATCGCTCTGTGCCAATAGTCGCTGTGAATCGTCTGTTCAAAAAAGACGATCGTCTTGTCGCCGCAATTTACTTTTATAAAACGTTGGCGACAAATCGTCCAGTGTGTCCTTACCCTAACAAGAGTCAGGCTATGGGTTTTTGAACTACTCGCTGATGGTAAAGTGGTATCAGTATGTGTGTTGCGGGGGAGGGGAGGTATGTGTGACCACGGCATCTGCTGCACAAAAATCCCCTTTCCCAAGCCACAGGTGGGGTGGTCATTGCTGTGTGTGCTGGGCCTCTTTGAAGATTTTTTTTGTGGACGGGGGAAGATACTGCTAGTTATGTCGCTGCATATGGGGTCAACTATGACTAAAATGTAAAACTGGGGACACTAAGCTTGGTACTGAGGACATGTGGCAGTACGTGTGGATTGTGATGCACATTTGGGGAACTATAATACATGCACTGGAGGAACACTTGACAAACAAAGTTAATTCAAGGACTGGTTAAATTAAACCAGAGTGGGAAACAAAGTAAGGTAATTGTTTTCACCTTTGATGCAAATTAGAGATGGCTTTGTCTGGACTAAGGAAAAGTTAAGTTGAACGAAAAGGTTGTGATGTATATATTTTTTTTTAAAGGACAGCTTGAGTTTTAAGGTGTAACAATTTGTTTTGCCCCCCCCCCCCCTCCCATTGACTTGAGCTGTTTACTTCCTACCTTGGGCAGGTACTTTTAACAAGCACACTGGCCTGGGGCAGTGTTCCCTAGTCCACAATTAATCTAGTTGCTCATCCCCTACCTGGGGTTGGTGCTCTGCTTCTTTAACAAGCACACAGACCAGGGATAGTTTTCAGTAGTCATTCCCCAGCTTCCCAAATTATGTTTTTTTTCTGAAGAGATCTGTATTAAGCATGTATCATACTGAAGATATGAAGACTGGGAAGCTGTGGAAGATGGCACTGGCTAAAAACTACCAGACTAGTGCACTTTTTAAATAACAGGCCTAGAGTTAAGTTGGCCACAGACGCAATGATCCAATCATACGAATCAACGTACAATCAGACTTTCCCATCTCCCGACCTGCCACTTACCATAAAGATCAAAGTCTTACCATTCAGAAGTAGTATGAACAGATCAGCCGATGTTCTGCCCCTGACAGCATTCGTACGATAGTTATGTCCGACAAAAGCTGGTGACAGTCTCCCTCTGAAAATCGTACGATCGGCAATACACGCAGAGATATTACCCGCAGCCGACTGAAATTTTCTAACCTGTCCGATTGACCAAACAACCGATCTCCGCCGGACGAAAAATGTTGGGACTCTCCACACACGGTCTGAAAATCGTATCTTTGTGTCTATGGCCATCTTAAGAAGTAATCCGTAGTCACTGGGCTGTGTCAACAAAAATGAGTGACTCTAGCTTTCTTTGTCCTTTATCTTATCTACTATGCAACTGTCTGAGGAAAATGACTGACCTCATTATTAAGCACAGAGGAAATAAGGAGGTTTACTAACTGCAGGGTGAATTAATGGTTAAACATTTCTGGTTGATATAGGTAAACCCTTGTAATTTTAATCTGTATTTATATAGTAGAATTTCAGGGTTTTTTTAACTTCACACTAAAGGCCTAGATTTAGGGGGTTATACTGTATATCAAAGTCCGAATTTATCTCAATATTTTCTGCTACAAACTCCGATCAAATCCGCTCAGGTTTTTTGCACTTATTTATTATTATATTTGCCGAAAATTTGCTTTGCAGGAAAAAATATGACTTCCACAAATTTTTTGGACTTTTTCATCTGGTTTTCACGATTTTTTCATAATTTTCACACGAAAACTCTTAAAACTTCAAGGTATTGCCCGAGACCCAGCGCACATCAAAAAATCATTGGGACTTCTCCCATTGACTTATATGCAACCTCGACAGGTCTGCCGGATTTTCAGATAAAGACTTCTCCATCCTCGGGGTTTAATAAATTCCGAAAAATTTATGATTTTTTAAAAAGTCTGATTTTATATGAAAAAAAACACACATTTTTCGTGATTTTTGCATTTGGAGTTTAGTAAATAACCTCCTTAGGGGCAAATTCACTAAGATTCGTAGCTGTGCCAGGCATAACTTTGCTGCACTTCACCGCACTTCGCCAGGCGTAGTTTCGGCAGCGCTCCGCAAATTCACTAAAATCCGAAGTTGCGCTCAGGGGTAGCGTAAGGTTGCGAAGTTGCGCTAGCGTTGATTCTCTAAGCGAAGCGAAGTTACGCTAGCGATGGTTAATTTGCATACGGTGCCAAATTCAAATTTCAATGGAGGAATACGTACAATCACTACAAATGCCTGGGAAACCTTCAAAGCATCAAATAAAAATTTTTTTTGCCCTACACATGTGCCCACTGTATAGTTAAGTTGCCATGAGTCAGGAAATGTAGGGGGGAAGGGAACCCCAAAAAAATTTTCGATCTTTTTCAGCCTATCTCCCATAATATAGAAAAAACGCCAGTGTTTTTTGGGACTTTTTTTGAAGCAATCCCTATCTACTCTATTGCGCTTAGCCTGGTCTGAGGTGGCGAAGGAAGTCTAGCGTAAAAGGTAGCGTTCAGTACAATGCGCGCGTTAGTGAATTTGCGTAGTTACGTCCGCTGCGCATATTCGCCAGGCATAAGGGTGCGAAGTAAACTAGCGAATTTACGCCAGCGTTCGTTAGTGAATTTGCGAAGTAACGAGAATGACCAACGCTAGCGAATTGACGCTAGCGCTTAGTGAATTTGCGCTTAGGTGCTTCTGTGCATAGTGAATTTGCCCCTTAGTGTCTAACGTATGTAATTTCACAAAACAATGTTTAGATGACTATCATTGTAGTTTGCAGCAAAACAGAAAAAATTATTGTAAAACACTTGTTTAAAGAATTCTCTTTTTCTTACAGTAAACAGAAAAATGTATTGTAAATCACTAAAGTTTAAAGAATTCTCTTTTTCTTTCACTAAAATCTACCAGTCGCCTGTACCCACCATGCACTCTTCTGCCAGCTTTACCCTCTTGTGGCTTTAGATGTGACTGTGTCCCACAAGGTGCGAGGAAGAGGACGGGCACCTAAACTTCACAGGAGCAGGAACAAGAGTGTAATGATTTTATCTGTTGTAAAGAGGAGGCCCCAACACTCTAAAGAGTGTTATTAAAGCCATCATCTGCTCGGTTTGATGAGAATTTTACTCCCAAAGGAGGAAGCGCAACAGCAGAAGCAGCAGAAAGTGGGAACAAATCGGCCTATTTAAAAACTAGGACAGACAACGATGGAACCAAGACTGGAATGACCTCATGCCTCCTATTTATAGCTATAAATTCTTCTGTTAACACTTTGTTGGCTCATTTCCCCTCATGTTTTCTTACTGTGCCGGCACGGTGAGCTGTAGGTACTGATGGTGTGTGTCTACTATGTTCCCTCCACGTGCTGCTTCTTTGTAGAGCTCATTGTGTAATTTACTCATAGTGCCTAAGCAATTTATAGCCTATCATGAATCTGCAGAGCTCAGATAACTCTCTATCTATAGACAAGATCACCATAACAATATAACCTCAGCCTGTTTGTATTAGCTATTCCTCTCTCCCTGTTCTCAGCCTCAGGCTGCTCAGTCTGAAAGCTTGGACCGGTTTGGCATCCAATTTGCTGCAGAAGATCATTCTGCTTCCCACCAACCATGCTTCTCATGTAACGTGAAACTATCCTGCCAACCGAAAGTGGGACATGCTTGAAATTACTGTGCATGTCTGCATGAACTTACAATATGAAGCTGAATAAAGCACATTTTAGTAGCAAAGCAATTGCCTCTTATTTTCTTATGGACTAAGATAATTTGCAGATCTCTTTTTAAATAGAACATGAGGTAAAGGAGCCATTAAAATGTGCTGCAATACAGGAAAGAAGGCATGTGCATGTATTGAAGCTTCCATGCTAAAGTAATACAACCTTCTGCCCTATTCTCTTCACAGATCCATGGCTGCACTCTGCAGTGTGCAGTCCCCTGAGCACAAAGCTGGAGACTCTGATAGGTGGTGTATCACTGTTAATTTTATCTGCAGCCTATCAATCACCCACCAACCCAGGATGCAGGGGAACTTACAGCACATTCATGGGAAGCTGGAAATTGCAAAAGGACATGGGAATGCCTAGATAACAGGTGGGGAAAGAGGCATTAAATGAACACAGGTTGCCTAATTGTCCCTTGCTGAGTTATTGCAGAGTCTTTGCATTGCTTACGCACTAAATAGTAGGACTACTATATTTACTCCATTTGAAACAAAATTGTTTTTAACTATAGTTTCATTGGTGGTACTGGTACTGTTCCGGAACTGCAGAGGAAAAGAGGCCAACAACAAGTACAGGTGAGAAGGAGTACTGCAAATAAATGCCTTTTAATCAAGAGGGAAGAGCTTCACAACAAATCTTGATTGGAGACCTGATAGGACTTTAAGCTTGTACTTTGTAGGATGCAGATTACATATTTTCAATAGGGTTGACATTCTCTTTCTGTTCGAAAAGACTATCTCTGCAGAAATTCTTCTTAAGGTGAGATTGGCCTTTAAATTAGGAAAATATCTGATAGTCTGGGTCACTGACCCCAGGAGCCAATAAGAAATATTGACTGTGAGGCTTTAGTTGTTTTATTTTTTGCTCATCTTTCTTTTCAGGGTCTTTCCAGTTCTTATTCCATGAATGCTTCCTATCTGCTGTTTTTCTGTTAGGGTAATGACCAATTTCCTTATGAATCCCTACTGTTTTGTGGTATTAGATTTCCTTCCTGTATATGTGTTCCAGTGTTGATTAAGGTAGGTAAGCCACTTGGACTTGGGTCGCATCATCAGTAGATGTAGATAAAAGTACACAGGATATATTACATTATTTTGTGCAAATGTTGTTAGATATTTTGTTATATTGATTGGCAATGTCCAACTGGAAGGCCATAGGTTTGACATGCCTAACTGATCTTCTGATGAACCTTCCTATATTGTCAAAGTTTCCTGTTCATGTAACGCTTGCTAATTTGTTGCTGCTTTAACATCAGCATGTTCTTCAGGTCATGTCTTATTTCATTTGAATAATGCTGAACATAAGTCAACAATGAAGCACAAGGCACCAATGGCTCACATGAAGGACAAAGGAAATACTAAAAAGTTGATGTTCACGTAGGAACGTTTGAGAAGAGCAAACAACTTGGAAAAGAACAGCATTGTCTGTATTTTATGTGATGTGTCAGCTCTTTGTCAGCACAGACGTGAAGAACCGCTGCACCAGACATACATCATCTTCTCAGAAACAGCAGTCCACAATGTTCTCAGACAAGCTCAATGGTGCACACAATATGGTAAAGGGGAAGCTATCTTTCAATCTTCAGTCATTGATTTTTACGCTTCTTTGTGTCTTCCCTTCCTTAAATTGCTACATTCCATTTAAAATTGGTATCTGCAGTAATTTGCCCTATTTTTTGGTGACTTGTCAGAAGAAAAAATAAACAAAACATGCACCTCCTTATCAATGACCACCGGGGCTGTTGAAAGCATAGAGACAACAATTAAACATCTCTGCACAACACTGTACTTCTTCTTCTGGCATCTTTAAAGCCAAAAGATATAAGTACACATGGTTGTTTCAAGGACTAACATATGGATGAAGGGCTGAATTAACTGATGGGAGCAAAACTGGTTGGTCATACCATAAATTGAAACATTCCTGATAGCCTTGGTAGGACACCCTGAAACTTTTTACATTTATTAAGGTTCTATTACAAAAAAATTACACTTTTTGACCAGATATTTTACCATTGTTTATTCTTTTTTATAAACATCCCAAAATATTGGTTGTTCACTTTTCCCACTTTCCCCGATCCTTGCTAAACTACTCTCGCGGGAAAACATGTTTATTTTTTCAAAACGCATCAATTAATAGTGATGGGCGAATTTGCACCGTTTCGCCCATCACTATCAATTAATAGCGCTGCTCCAACAGAATTCTACACTGAAATCCATTTTTAAAAGAGCAAACAGATTGTTTAATATTTAATTATAAAATCTGGAATGGGGCTAGACATATTGTCAGTTTCCCAGGTGCCCTCAGGTCATGTGACTGTGCTCTGATAGAATTCAGTCACTCTTTACTGCTGCACTGCAAGTTGGAACAATATCACCCCCCTCCCTTCCCTCCCTAGCAGCCTATCAACAGAACAATGTGCAGCTAACCAGATAAGCAGCTCCCTGACACCTCTGCTGAAGGATTTCTTTGCATTGCTAAAGGTGCTCACTAGCTTAACCTATTTGTATACATGATAATAGTACAGCCTAGGTCGTGATTAAAAGCAATGGGAAGGGGAGAAACAATAGCTGTCTCAAAGCAGTTCCATCCTGGCTCCTTCTCAAAACTCAGAATCAGGCACAAAGCACTGAGATGGCTGCCTCCACACCAATATTACAGCTAATCAAAATGCATTTGTTGGTTCAAGAATAACATTTTAAATAGCAGAGTAAATTATTTGCAAAGTAAAGAGTGTAATTTAGAAATATAAAGTAAACCATAAGAATCATGATATAATCCCTTTAAATTGGGCTATTCAATAGGCCACGCACATTGTCTAAAAATGCTGTTCATACTCACTGTTTGGATTCACATTCTCACATAGCTCTGTCTTGGCTTCTCCATTGGGTCGGTCACTGGGCTTGTGTGACAAGCGCGTTGACATTGTGGCTGCTGTTACCACAGCCTTGAAACTACGCTTACGTTTCTGGACATTGAGCTCTGGGTGGAAGATGATGATATAAACCTTAGGCATGTAGAGCATCCCCAAAGCCACCGAGGCACTAAGATTCATGGAGATGGTGAGGGTGGTGGTCTGGATGTAGAGCTGCAATAAAGAATTCATTCAAATAGGGTTATGAAGAGATAACTATTCATCTGAGACTGAGGTTTCCAAAAAAAACATTATTGGCAACAATGACATCTGAACATTTTCAAGGCAACTATTGATACAGCAACTGGGAAATATGCATCTGGTACACACAGCCACACCCTCTGCCCATTGTTGTGCCAGATGCACATACTCACAGCAGTTCTAGCTATACTTCATGCAGAGGAAAACCAGGTTGACTGTCAACAAAAAAAAGGCTTAGGCAGCAGCAAATGTGTTTTCTTTTAACTTCTAGTAACTTCAATTTTTAATATTGAATCTGAAATTTCATTTTGCAAGAGTGGGTGAGTGTAAATATGAAGCTTTTTGCATTAAGTGATTAATACATAGACAAATATATCACACCAGAGGCAAGAAAAGCTCACTTAGATGTGGTAATTCTCCAAATCACACCACTTTGCATATAATAAAATCCCTACAGACTCCGGAAACACGGAAATAAATGTGATCTAGCTATTATAAAAGTGCGAACATTTTACATTCATAAATGTGTAAAAACATTTCCCTTTCACGCCTTCGTTTATAGAGTTCTGACTGTCAGATGTTTTAAGTCAAAGGCACAATGAGGTGCCAGTTTGTTAGTTTGCTTCTTGTGGTATTGTCAACTTCCAAGCCCTAGGCGCCACATGGGATGCAGCCAGGATAGATGGCGCCACCACTCTAAGAATGAGAGTAATCTTGTTCAGATAAAACAAAGGAACAATGGCCCAATGAGAAAGGCTAGGGACTTGTAAATTTGCACCCTCAGTTGAGTCTTTACCACACTACTCCAGTACACCAAAATGGCAAACCTTACATTAATGCTTTTCACACATTTATGACCTGACCGGGAAGCTTGACCACTGGCAGCATCAATTATTGTCCATGTTCCACCCTTCATTTTATCTCCAAACCTTGCCACCAATCCACACCCGTTCAGCAATAACTGAATAGACACAGCCAAATTTGGGCTGAAAAGGCTGCAGCATAATTTATTAACTTCACAAACCAAAATTAATTATTAATAGTGATGGGCGAATTTGGGTCATTTCGCTTTGCCGAAAAATTTGAGAATTTCCAGCGAAATTTGCGAAATGGCTAAAAATTCCTACTAGTTAACCTGCAAAGAAAAGCCCAACCCCACACTAGGGTTGCCACCTTTTCTGGAAAAAAATACCGTCCTTAGTATTTATTTATCCTTTTTCCCTATTAATAACATTGGGATCAACCACCATTTTTACCGGCCAGGCAGGTAAAGTACCAGACAGGTGGCAACCTTACCCCTCACCTCTATTGTTGCAACTTTGATAATACATCTACTTAACTGAACCTCTTGCTCCCTTCTGTTAGGATGGGGCAGTAGGGACTTTTTAAACCAAAATGTGCCACTTCTCCCCAAAAGTCCCTTGTTTAAGTCGCCCAGCTCCACTGCTTGGCCAATCACCTACCAACTTAATATTACCATGTCCTGATAGAACAGACCCTGTCATGGCTCACTATGCTCCATAGATCCTCTGCAAACTCAATGGGGCTTCTTTCCATGCAGTATCAGTTCCTTTAATTTATATAATCATAGCCTGTGCAATAACACCAGTTATGTGTATTAATGTGTACTGTATATTGGAAATAGTTCACACACTATATAGTAGGACAAATGCCTGGGGGCCAACAGTTGTAAAATATGTCATTTATGAAATCTGAATATGATGAGTAACAGAAAGCTGCTAACAGTGCATAGAAAACAAAATGGAAATATTTACAAAGAGAACATGTTGGAATTACACCATTCCTTTAATTTAAGGTACGTGAATTCCGTTTGCCACTTTATGCCTTTTCTCTCAAGGTCCAGGTTCTTCTTATTACTGTCCAAATAGCAATATACTCTATTTTACCCTACTTGGTAATAAATACAGTGCTCAGTATTTCAATGCAACCTTATGTTGAAATGAAAATATGTTGAAATTAAACCCTACTTATTAAAAGTATACATTTCCCTTTAATGAAGCTACACAGCATCTGCTCCCACACTTGCCTCATTTCTAAGGTATATGGATGCTCCCCTTACTGCCCTTGTATGAATAGCAATATAAATCCGTAGTCATTAAAGTGGACCTGTCACCCAGACACAAAAATCTGTATAATCAAAGTCCTTTTCAAACTAAACATGAAATCCATTTTCTATTTTTTATTAAAGCATTCATAGCTGTTGTAAGCTCATTTAAAAATCTCAGCTGTCAATCAAATATTGTCTGCCCCTCCTCTATGCCAGTGGCATAGAGGCGGGGCAGACAATTACTTTCACTTTCCATTCAGCACTTCCTAGATGTCACTGCTCTCCACACATTCCCCCATTCTCTTTACCATTTAATTGTGTAACCAGGGCATCGGGATGGACATCGGGTCCCCCATTCTGGTGCACAAACAAGATTCTGAGATGATACAAGACTTGTCTTAATAACAGTGTCCACAAATTGGCTCCTGCCTGCTTGCTATAATTTTGAAATCTCAGACTGAAGGAAGCAAGATTCAAATAATTTGTATAGTGTAATTAAAGTACATTTTGCTTGGGGGGGCGGAGTTAAGATGGCGACCTGAGCACACGCATTCTAAAGGAGCTCCCTGCTTAAGAGGCCCATCCGGCATTAATCCTGAGCCTTTAAGGTTTTGAACTTGCTTATAAAACTCTACTAAGTCCAGACAACAATCTCCCTACAAGATGGGCAAGTATGGCGCAAGAAACTCAAACGCACGCCTTGACCGCTTCTTACAACCTGCGCAGCAGGCCACTGGTCCGAGCTCTGAACCTGAGCAGGCCGCCAACGCTGCGTCTGATGACGCAGATAAGGCCCCGGGTGAGCCAACTGAACCCTCAAACAAGGAGATACTGGGCGCAATACAGGCCGCACATGCCAGCACTACTGCGCAACTAGACACCATTACAATTGATATTTCGCTCCTGCGACAAGACATGCAGAAGTTGCGGGAGCGCACTACGGAGGTGGAGCAGCGCGTCTCCCGACTGGAGGACACCGCAAGGCCTCTTCCAAGCGACTTAGCCCGAGTCAAGAAGCAACTTGCCGAAATGACAGACAAGGCTGATGACATCGAAAACAGGCTGAGGCGAAATAATGTGAGGTTGGTGGGGCTCCCAGAAGGGGTGGAGGGCAGGGCCCCCGAAAAATTTATGGAAGATTGGCTTAAATCTACGTTTGGGCCTGAACCCTTCTCATCACTCCTGGCTATAGAGCGGGCGCACAGAATACCCACAAGGCCACTACCCCCAGGTGCCCCACCGCGCCCTTTTATTATGAGATTTCTCAACTATAGAGACCGCGATGCCACCCTAGCAGCAGCAAGGGCGAAGGGAGGCCTCACGCATAACGGCTCACAGCTCTCCTTCTTTCCCGACTACTCCATAGCAATACAGAGGCAAAGAGCAACATTTCTGGGGGTCAAACGACGTTTACGTGCTGCGGGGGTAGTATACTCCATGATGTTCCCAGCTAAACTGCGCATTGTAGCAGATAATTCTACCCACTTCTTTGCTACACCGGTGGAAGCAGATCGTTGGCTGGATGGCAGAGGGAACAGGAGAACCCCTCCTCGCAGCCCGGCCAGGGCACAAGATGGAGATGCCTGAGGTGGTAAGACCTAATACGCCACTCTACACCCTTCTACTCTTTTCACAGGATAATACCTCCTGAGCGAGACTGTTGCACCCTCAGCTGTATACATAGCACTGGGATATTCTCTGCGGGTAGCCCAGAACAGTTACTAAAACCTAGGGTCATGAAGCCAGCTCTAGGGCCCCAGTTACTAGGCCCATATGACTATATCCCAAGTTGCTCTACGTCTCCTTGTATCAGCAACTCACCCAGGACAGTGATAACTCTGGGTGTGCAAAACCTTCTCATCCTAATATGCCTCTACTTTGGACGATTCCAAGTCTGGTTTTTTTTGTTTTTTTTTGTTTTTTTTTTCCCTGTATAGGATAGCAGGGAGCTATCTTTAACAAAGGCTAGGACTGTCTCAGGTGACTACTACCCTTCCCCGTTAAAAATTTAATGGTTTATTTTCATATGTTAAGGGTAAAGGTCTACCCAAGTTTGGGGGGTAGACAGGGCAAGCGAGGTCCCAAATTGAACCTGACCATCGCTAACTACTTTTGTTGTAATACAAGTCTGCATCTCTTTTGTTTTCTCTCCATGCAATATATCAATGCGTCCAGATACCTTGTTTTAAGTATGGAATGTTTAATGGTAATGTGGTCATGGGTGCCATCCCGTAGCTCACTAACTAACTTATTTCCATCATGGCCCCTCCAACGATAATTTCCTGGAATGTCAGGGGACTCAACTCAAAATTTAAGAGGGCAACACTCTTTGATTATATTAAGAAATTCAACCCCTCTGTTTTATTCCTCCAAGAGACACACCTGGTGGGACAGAAAGTGCTGGCACTTAAAAAGAGGTGGGTGGCCCATACCTACCATGCAACTTACTCAGTCTACTCCAGGGGTGTCTCTATACTAATCAGGAAAAACTGCCCATTTGAATTGATATCTCTTCGGTCTGACTTTTATGGTAGATATATAATTTTACACTGTAAACTGTTCTATCAAGAAATGTTACTAGTCAATGTGTATATGCCTCCTCCTTTCTCTGTCTCACTAATGACACATATATTCTCTGTTTTAACCTCATTCCCACTGCTTCCCCTCTGCTTACTGGGTGATTTCAACGCCACGCTAGATGCTAAAAAAGATAGACTAGGACATGTCACAGAACACTCCACAATACTAAGTGACTGGGTGGGAAATATGGGCCTCTTGGAGATGTGGAGGTGGAAGCACCCAGAAACACTGCAATTCTCCTGCCACTCCGCCACTCATAAAACTTTCTCACGTATTGACTTAGCCCTGGGTAACTTAGGATTTGCACAATATATCCAATCGATAGAATACCTACAGAGAGCCTTCTCAGACCACTCTCCACTAGCAATCACACTTAGGGATACTGCTGGGAAAGTCCAAAACTGTTGGCGACTCAGTCCTCTATGGTTATCCAACTCCCAAGTATTAGAGCAGAGCCAGCAAGAATACCAACAATACTGGGATAGCAATATGGGATCAGCGTCTAGAAATACCCTATGGGATGCGTCAAAGGCTGTGGCCAGGGGAACATTAATGCATGCCATCTCAGTGGCGAGACATAATGCTAAGAGTAAGGCTGAAGATGCACTTAACGCGGTTACTCAGGCTGAAACGGACTATGTAGCTGACCCCACAGAGGAGAAATATCAGGTAGTTAACCAGTGCCAGCAAATGCTGGAACTAACTCAAACAACCCTAACACGTAAAAAACTACTCTACTCCACTCACAGGGTATTCGAGCAGTCGGACAAAGCTGGAAAGTTACTCGCTTTTCTATCCAAGCCTGACCACTCCCCCACGGCAATCCCTAGGATCCTAGATCCCTCAGGAGGGATGGTCACAGACCCTGAGGCTATAGCTGAAATAATGAGTGGATACTACTCCAAGTTGTATACTACTCGATCCACAACCAACCCTCATCAGCTAAATCAATATCTCTCCCTAATTGACTTTCCCAGGCTTACACAACAAGAAACGGCCTATCTAGATAATCCAATCACCAGGCAAGAGGTCCAGGAGGCTATAATGGGGTTACCATCTGGGAAAACACCAGGTCCCGATGGACTACCCCCCATTTGGTATAAAGTTCAAGGGGAAACATTAATAGATAACCTGCACCAAACACTAATTGAGGCCATAGAGCGGGACTCCCTGCCTCCTACCTTCTATTCTGCCCTAATAGTGCTTATACTGAAGGAAGGCAAAACACCTGAAAACTGGGATTCATATCGCCCTATCTCACTGATAAACACGGACACAAAAATTTTTGCAAAAATCCTTGCTACTAGGCTGGCAAAAGTAATTACTGCCGTCATCCATCCAGACCAGTCAGGCTTTATGCCCCAAAAATCTACAGCTATAAATCTAAGAAGATTACACTCCCACCTCCAGATTGATCATGACAACAAGGGCTCTAGAATAGTTGTGTCCATTGACTCAGCCAAGGCGTTTGATTCCATAGAGTGGCAATACCTGTGGGCAGTTATGAGTAGATTCGGATTCGGGCCAAATTTCATAAAATGGATCCAACTGTTGTACAAGGCCCCCACTGCCCAAATTAGAGTGAATAACATCAACTCTAAATCCTTCTCTCTCTCCCGTGGTACGAGGCAGGGATGCCCCCTCTCGCCCCTCCTATTTGCCATAGCAATTGAGCCTCTAGCTCTCAAGATTCGGCAATCTGTAGAAATACAGGGCCTGCGCCTGGGACCCCTAGAAGACAAGCTAGCTCTCTATGCTGATGATCTGCTTCTATTCTTAGCAGACCCTACTCACTCTCTAGACCATACCCTACAAGTGCTGGATGACTTCAGTGACTTCTCAGGACTGGCCATAAACAGAGAGAAATCAGTGATCATGCCAATAGATTGTCTACCAAATCAAGGAGACACAATTAAAGGTCTGAAATGTGTCTCACAATTTAAATACCTAGGTGTCACGATCAACAAAGATACAACCTTATATACAACTAACAATCTAGAGCCAATTCTGACTCTCCTCCAAAAAGCTCTGTTAACTTGGGCAAAGCTGCCGTTGACGCTATGGGGAAGGGTTAACATCTATAAAATGATATATTTGCCGAAACTGCTATATGTGCTACTGAACTCACCCTCTCAGATTTCACCCCTCTTCTTCAAGAAGGTCACATCATTACTAATCCCATTTCTGTGGGCTAATAAACCACCCAGAATGTCCTGGATTGCCTTAACTGCTCCCATAGACAGGGGGGGTCTGGGGCTCCCACATCTGTTTCTTTACTATATAGCAGGCCAACTCTACCATATCCACTCCTGGTTTCACCCTGAAGAAGACGATCCCAATAGCAGAGTGTTGGGCACGTTGCTAGGTTCGCTAGAAGCGCTTCGTAATGTCCCCTATAGAAACCTGCGGGACTATGACCCACTGCCAACCACAGTCACTACCCCACATCATGCATGGAAACTGGCATGTAAAATTTCGCATAAGACTATGCCCCTTAAGTCTCCCCACCTGCCTCTTTGGAGGAATACCTACCTTCCCCAACTCCAAGAGATGCAAGACCTTCACTACTGGCCCCAGTTACGTATCAGATTCCTCAGGGACCTACTAGTCGACTCTAAATTCCCCACTCTGGATCAGCTTAAACAAAACACAGGCCAACATAACATACAATGGTTTAGATACTTCCAACTCAGGGGTGCATTTCGTGCACAATTCTCCTCCTTACAAATTACTTACGACTCCCCCAGGTTTGAAGAGACCCTATGGGAGGCGAATAAGCAAAAACTGGTATCTAGGCTATATAGGTCACTAATAGTCTGCTTCCAAGCCCTCTTTGACAAGGCTCAATGGAAATGGCAAGAAATACTACCATCGTTAGACCCAGATGACTGGGTAGAATCTGCAGAAGGCCTCTATGATTTTCTGATCGCAACTAGAGATCGGCTCATCCAGTTTAAATTTATTCACCAATTATACATCACCCCAGTGAAACTTAAAAAAATTGGTAGATCCCCGGATGCAAAATGCCCTAAGTGTCAACAGCCTGACGCTACTTTTTATCACATGGTTTGTGAATGCCCCCTTGTCTCACGATTCTGGGCTAAAATTGTGAAGCACTTATGTGACCATTTGGCATTCCCGGGCACAACTACGCCAGAGGTGTGTCTACTGGGCATAGTTGAGGGTCTACTCCCTCAAGCTAAATCCAGAATATGTGTTAAAACAATTCTATTCTATGCTAAGAAAGCGCTGATAATGAAATGGTTGTCCCCGCATCCACCCACAATACAACATTGCTTCCAGTGTCGGACTGGCCCACCGGGATACCGGGAAAAGTCCCGGTGGGCCCCAGTCCTTGTGGGCCCTCACGACCACACTTTGTCTCTGTCAGTGCTTTGTGAGCCGCGCTCCGGTTTTTGCGCTTGGCTTGCATTGTGCGCTATCCCACAGCTATGGGCCCCCGGGCCCCCCCAGCCCGCACTACTCCACCTGATAACGCTGTTGGGCCAGTGACATGCTGTACGCATGTTTTAGCTGTGCTGATGATATCTCTGGCCGGCGTCCTTCGTGTGGGGGAATCAGAGAGAGGCTGAATGGAACAGCTGACAACCATAACTTCCGCCTGACAGGTTCCTGCACTGCACTCGCTTCAGGTCCTGTAAAAGTTTGTTAACGGCAGTGGCGGCCGGCGGGGAAAGAATGAGAACTGTTCCTTCACAAAACAAATATTAGAGAGGAGGGAGTGGGGAAAGCAAGACGCAAATTAGATATTTCTAAGCGATCGTCAGTCTGCCCTTGGTGCCCTGTAATAGGAAACTTTACTGCAGCTGAGACAGTGTTAAGTTGTCAGAGATCTGTAAATTCCAACATTCTTATCCAGGCCACAGTTTAACTCTGCATTTCACGGACCACACAATCTCTGATGTAGTGATGTTTTCTATCACAGGGCAGCGGGCAGGCTGTCAATCACTCAGGAATATATGTGTTCTGCTTTCTCTCCCGCCCTCCCCTCGACAAAATCTTCTTATTGTGAAGAAATAGTTCTGCTCTCTCCTCTCCACTCTGCGCTAATAGACTCCCTGTCTGCAAAATAGACTACCACAATATAGGGGAGAGGAAGGCTGAAAAGGAATATGAAAAGAATACAGGTGGAGAAGAGAATTGGGGAATGGGAGGAGGGGAAAATAGTAAAAAGTTATGCATCATGTCATAAGGAAAGAATAAACCAGAAAAAAACAAAAGGGGCAAGGAGATATCATTGGTAAAGAGAAAAGGAACAGATATTAAACAGAAGGGGTTTTACAAAAAGGGAGAGGAAAATCAAACTAGAGGGCTAGTGGAGGAGAGAGAAGCAGAATGAAGTAAAATGATAATCACAGGAAGAGGCAAGAGAGGAAAATATGAAAGTACAAGAGCAGGAATACCGGAAAAAGAAAAATGCAAATGGATAGTGAGAAGAAGAGAAAATAATAATAGAAGACTGGGACAATAAAAGCGAGTATGTGAGTAAAGTGTTGTGCATTATACTTACAGTTATACTGTTTTTGGTCTTGGGCCTCTGCTGCAGTTTGTGTTGGACCTGCAAATGTCCTGCCTTGTGTTTTGTTAATTTATACACGGAGCTCTGTGTTTATCCTATTTTGTTTTCTGGGGGATTGATACATAAGGGTAAGGTCACACTGGGCGATTTGGGGAGATTTAGTCGCTTGGTGTCTAATCGCCTCGTCTTTGTGGCGACCAATCTCCCCAAAAGCCTTACCTCATCCTTGCACTGGCTAAAATGAAAAATTGCTTGTGGCATGGCACATGCGTCACTTCGTATTCCTAAGTCGCGGCGACTTCGGAATACGAAGTTGAACAAACAATTTTAATTTAATATTCTTTTTTTAATAAAAATTTTATTTTGACATTTATTTGGGGGCGCTATTTTGTATTGGGTGGGCCCTTGAAGTTAGGTTTCCTGGTGGGCCCCAGGCACCCCAGTCCGACACTGATTGCTTCTCTCTTATTAGCAAAAACCTGGTTAATATAAAGCTGACTTATGAAAGTAGAGGATGTCCCGATAAGTTTGAGAAAATTTGGACCCCATGGTTAGAGGCACACCCAGAACATGAGCCACAGATTCCCCACTTACATACCCAAGTAAAACTCTCCACATAGGTACTAAGACGTGTACTGTATAAATACACTGTTGTTAAAGATGTAAGGAAAGAAAACTAATGCAGACTGTATTGTATGATTGACTGTAACTTTATTGTTTGTTGTTCTTATTTCAACTCCTCCCCCCTCCCCAACCCCTTTTCCCCTCTAAAACGAATAAAGCATTCTTTCAAAAAAAAAGTACATTTTGCTTGACTAATGTGATAAAATAGGATTTTGAATAATTTTTTTGGGTGACGGGTCCCCTTTAATAGTGATGGGCGAATTTGCAGCGATTTCCCACGATTCGTCGATGGCGAATAAATTTGCGAAACTACCATGAAAATTTGCTGGCATCCAAAAAAAATGGATGCCGCATTTTGGTCAAAAATGAGACGACGCCATCAAAAATGAGACGCTACGCTGATTCGCAAATTTTTCACCGTTTCGCAAATTTAGTGGGAAATTTGCTCATTTTTTACCGAAATGCGACAAATTCGCCCATCACTCATTAATATTTCATTTGGGGCATTAAACTGGGCATACATCAGCGCTTGCAAACAACGGTTTAGGGTTGATTACTGGTGGAACCACAAACTACAAAGGACATTGAAGGAATAAGGCAAAGTGACCGAAGTTGTAGGGAAAAGTAGCACATCATGGAATGGTCACACAGAATCGTTCAATCTTTGTAAGTCTTTGCGAGGAGTCGATGACATGAAATCAATCAAGTCATTACAATCCAGGTACAGGGATGGAGTTCATTGTCTAGACATGGCAGAAATGTTACTGGATGGAGAGATAGACACATGCTCAGCTCCTTTATCACTTGGGCTCTGGAAGAATCAAATAGTTGCAGGGGAAGATGTTATAAAACTCATTTTGTGATTTTGCTCAACATTGTTTTGCTTGGGCATTTATGATTATGGGTGGCAATCTTTCATGTCCAGCACTTGATCAACTGAAAACTGGGCAATCTTTTCTTTTCGAACTTGCAGCAATTTTTTTTCAAAGGATACAATTATTATCATCATGGCAGATCTGCAGATCTTTTCAAGAAGACGTATGATGAAATTGGAAAAAATAGTACACAAAACTCCCCCAAAAATACCATATAATAATACCTTAAGGGCTCTTTTAAACCAGCAGATGCAGTGTGCAAAGTGCACTTTTCGGCACAAGTTGTAATGTTTTTTATACAAAAACATATCTGCCAGCCCAGCTAATATAATAAAATATGCACAATTTTGCCTGCACCTTGGGGCAAATTCACTAAGCGCCGAAGCGCCTAACGCTAGCGTCAATTCGCTAGCGTTGGTCATTTTCGTTACTTCGCAAATTCACTAACAAACGCTGGTGTAAATTCGCTAGTGTTACTTCGCACCCTTACGCCTGGCGAATTTGCGCAACGGACGTAACTACACAAATTCACTAACGCGTGCATTGTACTGAACGCTACCTTTTACGCTAGACTTCCTTCGCCACCACAGACCAGGCGAATCGCAATAGAGTAGATAGGAATTGCTTCAAAAAAGGTTCAAATTTTTTCTACGTCCCAAAAAACGCCGGCGTTTATTCTATTTTATGGGTGATAGGCTGAAAAAGATCGAAAACATTTTTGGGGCTCCCCTCCTTCCCCCCTACATTTCCTAACTCATGGCAACTTAACTATACAGTGGGCACATGTGTAGGGCAAAAAAAAAATTTTATTTGATGTTTTGAAGGTTTCCCAGGCATTTGTAGTGCTGCTACATATTCCTCCATTGAAATTTGAATTTGGCGGCGTATGCAAATTAACCATCACTAGCGTAACTTTGCTTTGCTTAGCGAATCAACGCTAGCGCAACTTTGCAACCTTTCGCAACCCCGCTACTTCGGATTTTAGTGAATTTGCGGAGCGCTGGCGAAACTACGCCTGGCGAAGTGTGGTGAAGTGCGGCGAAATTACGCCTGGCGCAACTACGAATCTTAGTGAATTTGCCCCTTTGAGTTTTGCTAAATTTGGTGTCTAGATGTTGTCATTTCCAGCACTCAGTGAAAAAAAGACACCAGCATCCAATTCTTTGGGCACCTTGGAGGTGGTGGTAGCTCCAGGGTTCCTGCAGCAGCTTTTGTCTATAGATTTACTTGCACAAAATTCTTAGGAGGTGGTGGGATGAAAGCAGTGATACTGAGAGCAACTGTAGAGAAGTTTATGGAATATGGAATGGAACATTTTTATGCAATGACTGCAGCTAACTTTGCATGACTACAACTGTGCTTAGTGGTTGTAGATGAACCCTATAATCTGCATCTTCCTGCCACAATATCAGTGGATTTCAGCCAATTGTGGGGAGAATCAAGGGTGGTTTCCTGTCACTGAACTGTTAGAGAGGCCAACAAGTTGCATGATGAGCAGGGAATCAACTAGACAAGGAAACAAGTAATGAAGTCAACTCATTCTCTAAAAACATATTATATTCAATTACATTTACATTATCATGTGTTTAAAGTATAACCTGTTGAGGTTAAATAAATAGATTCTAGGTCTAAAAGTAGATGCCTCTCTTGTATGTACTGTACATGGCTTGTGATCATATTGTTGCATAAGCATAGAGAAACATGAGGGACAACAGGGCAGTCATTTTATAGATTTCCCCTGTGCTGGAGGTTCAATATTGCCAAAATCCATGATTTTACTTCAGATCAAGATGTAAGAGGTCAACTAATCGCTGCTTCCCGGTAGCTCTCCTACAGTGATATGAAAGCCATTGCCTTGAGCTGAAGTTAAAAGAAATACATGCTTAAAGGCACAGTAACACTAAAAAATTAAAGCCTTTCAATGAAATGAAAATATAATGCATTGTTGTGCTGCACTGGTAAAAGTGATGTGTTTGCTTCAGAAACTCAGTTTATATAAACAAGCTGCTGTGTAGTCATGGGGGCAGCCATTCAAAGCTGAAAAAGGAGAAAAGGCACAGGATACACAGCAGATAACAGATAAGCTCTGTAGTATAAAATGAGATTCTTCAGAGCTTATATGTTATCTACTGTGTACCCTGTGATGAATGTCAGTCCCCATGGCTACACAGCAGCTTGATTATATCAACTATAGTAGTGTTTCTGAAGCAAACACACCAGTTTTACCAGTGAAGGGCAACACTACATTATATTGCTATTCTTTGAACTCACTTTAATTTTTTGGGGTTACTGTTACTTTATGCTCCTCTTAACTTCTTTCTCCCTTAATAATCATCAAGGATTGGTTTTATTTCAGTGCTGTTCTGACATTTGGAAACACTTATAAGAAGAAGAAAGTTTTGGTTCATTTAGGCTTTAACCTCCTCCCTCCAGTATAAAATGTAGCTGGATAATGGCATTTAAATATCTAAGGGATTTCAAGTAGTCTTTCTATACACAAAAAAGTACAGGAAAGACAACCAAGAAAGTATCACCATGAGCAAAGTTGAAGAAAAATTCAGGAGATTGGTAGCTGTTGGAAGAACTGGATGCTGTGATTTGTAATTCTATAACAGCTGGAGTGACTCCTGTTCTTATCTTAGCGGAACTGCCTCTAGGAGATCTAATGGGTCATCAAAGCCGCAATACAAATAGCAGCAGTTGCAGGTAGGAATGGTTGTAGGAGATTATGGATGTAGGAGAGTAAAATTGGCCTTACATGTAATGTAATGTAATTCTCGGTACATGTATTCTGGCTGGACAATACCAACTGATGTCTATATACCATAGTTCAGTGATCACGAACCATTAGCTAACGAGCAACATGTTGCTCACCAACCCCTTGGATGTTGCTCCCAGTGGCCTGAAAGCAGGTGCTTATTTTTGAATTCCAGGCTTGGAGGTAAGTTTTAGTTGCATAAAAACCAAATGTACTGCCAAACAGAGTCTCCTGTAGGCTGCCAGTCAACATAGTAGCCAACGGGAACCCTTATCTGACACCCCAAGGATTTTTTTCATTCTTGTGTTGCTCTACTACTCTTTTTACTATTGAATGTGGCTTAACAAAAGTGGTAAAAAAAGGTTGGGAACCACTGCCATAGATATTGGACTGTTCTTCAATCAGACTGGTGTGGAAATTTCATCAAGGTGTCTCTGTGGATTAAGAAGTGCAGAGGTTGGGTCACAACTAAGGGTAGGCATAAGAGGCAGGTCCCAAGAGTGCAACTGGATGAATGTAAGTGGCCCATGGGTACGCACATGGGGGGGCTGAGGTGGTAAGTGGGGGGGGGGATCTAGGATAGCAAGTGGAAGGGGGCTGTTGAGGCAAAAGACAAGATGTAGACTTCAGTACCTCTTGATCTGTCTCAGTGAAGGGGAGCCGCAGTGGAACAATAGGAAGGCGTCCATACCATGTATAGTCCCTCGTATCACATGAATACAGAATGCCCCATGTATGACCACTTTAACTCATTATATCATTGTTTTTCAATCTGTAGTGCCAGTCTCTGCAACCACCAGCAACCCAGGGCTGGGATTTAAAACGTCAAGCACATCTGAAGAGCTATTGGTCCAACAATTCATATTGATATTAATAATGAGGAACATTACTATAGACAGCCTTGAATGTACGGGTTGCCAATCAGAAACAAATCGAAAGCCAGAGCTGCATTAACAATGCAGGTGCACCGTGTGATTGAAATATGGCTTAGAAACAGACAGCATTGTCACAAATGCTGAAGGATAATACATCTAGCCTTGTTACTGGATAAAAGGATTAGAATGTATACTGGGTGTTTGAGAAGATTCATTAAACTTTTGTACAATTGTTTTACCTTATCCTTTTGAAGGACCTCTGAGACATGGAAATGCTGAAGGCCTTTTATTCGGTGATGCATTTGTCACATTATGTTAAAAAAAAAATAATTCTGTTTTGGTATAAAAAAAAAAAAAAAAAACTTAGATCTTCTTGCAAATATCGCCTTGAAAGAAACCAAAGGAAAACAGAACATGAACTTTCTTGGGGTGGATTAGAAGGAATAGAGCGGTGTGCATAAAGTTTCTACTTCTCATCATAAACACAAAATAGCACAGTAAAAAAGGCAAGATGCCTATCAGTGGTTCTACATAAATATATGGGTAAAGGAAGAGAGGGTTATAAATACCTGCCTATAAAAGCAGAGTTGCTGCCGGTAACAGCACGGCGAGGAAACCGATATAAAACACAGGCCGTATGATAGTGAAGATGCAATGCTATTTACAGTAAATGGCTTTTATTTACACAATTAATCACACCTTTGTAAAAGCTGTTGTGGCTACTTTATATACTGCTCTCATGTTACAGCTAGGACAGTATGATAGTTCTGGGCACAGACTGGAGGACTCTTTGGTCTGGTTTGGGTGCATATCTGCAAACTCAATTAATGCGCTACAATAAGCAACCTTATTCAGGGTGGTGTGGGTGCACATCTCTGTACAAAACTAGTTGTATGTGGATACAATAAAAAGCAGTGTTTTCACTCTATCTAAAAAAATAACGGCAGGGCCAACATGACCCAATACTTCAGGAAAGCAGGGGCTTCATTGTGCACATGCCTAGAACTAGGGGCAAAGCACAGTCTATGCAAGGAGAATTTTTATTGGAAATAGGTAGGTAATTATACCCTTGGGCTTAATGATGGGATGACAGTTTGGGCCCCAGGAGGCAGAACCATAAACGGTATAATTAGTAAGGAGGCGTAATAACCTCTTAGACATCAGGGATTCCCTGGGATGTGATACACATGTAGGACTTGCTTTTCAGAATGCTTGGGATGTGGTGTTTTCCGGACAACGGATCTTTCCGTCTTTTCAATATTCCTACTTTACGTCTAATAGAAATTCATGTAAACATTTTACATGAACCCAATAGGCTGGAATTGCTTCCAATAAGGATTCATTATATCTTAGTTTGGATCAAGTACAAGGTACTGTTTTATTATTACAGAGAAAAAGGAAATCATTTTTAACATTTTGGAATATCTGGATAAAATGGAGTCTATGGGAGATGACTTTCTGTAATTCGTAGCCTTCTGGATAACGGGGTTTCAAATAATGGATCCCATACCTGTACTGGCATGCATTCATGGCTCTGAATTCATAATTTAAAGGCCACTGACAACAATGTTCATTGTAATTTTATTGGTAAAATTCCTGCTGTCAAACTGCACATGGTAGGTGCCCCTTACTGATCTGTTCCTGTACTGATCCATGTCTGTCTGGCCTAGCCTGAACTCTGCTAGCCCTGAACTGTTACCTGAAAATTAGATTTTGTTCTGCGTTAACCCTTAAAGGAGAAGGAAAGTCCGAATCACTGGAGGGGCCAAATGTTAAACAGCCCCCAGTTATTGTAATCAATGTGCCGATTCACTTCTCACCTAACTGG
The DNA here is from genome assembly GCA_038501925.1 of Xenopus petersii. NCBI lineage: Eukaryota > Metazoa > Chordata > Amphibia > Anura > Pipidae > Xenopus > Xenopus petersii. The sequence continues at coordinate 114,601,625 of CM076679.1, read as the reverse complement.
ATTTTCAAGTCTGCCAGATATTAAGTAATTCAGGCAGGGTCATTGGTGAACCCCCTTCAGTTTAGCCTGAAGCTTTTATCGGCCTGTGTATTGCCATCTTTACTATGCTGAGCATATTCTCTCACTGCTATGCCTTCTGTTCTTCCAATACATATGGCAACTGAACTGCCACTGGGTGTAAGTTTTGGCATTATGATAACTCCACTCTCAGCTGGATGTTACTTCCATTCATAAACCACTGGCACTGAGGTAAAGCACACTTATTACATACTGTATGTCACTTAAAGGAGAACTAAACCCTAAAAATGAATTTGCCATATTTTATACAATGACCTTATTGCACCAGCCTAAAGTTTCAGCTTGTCAATAGCAGCAATGATCCAGGACTTCAGACTTGTCACAGGGGGTCACCATCTTGGAAAGTGTCTGTGACACTCACATGCTCAGTGGGCTCCGAGCAGCTGTTGAGAAGCTAAGCTTAGGGGTCGTCACTAATTATCCAGCAAAAAATGAGGTTGGCCTGTAATATAAGCTGATGCTACAGGGCTGATTATTACATTCTGATGCTAAGTGCACTGGTTTCTGTGCTGTCATGTAGTAATTATCTGTATTAATTACTAATCAGCCTTATATTGTGACATTTCTATTCTATGTGTACTGTATATTGTGAGTGGGTCCCTAAGCTCAGTAAGTGACAGCAGCACAGAGCATGTGCAGTGAATCAGCAGAAAAGAAGATGGAGAGCTACTGGGGCATCTTTGGAGACACAGATCTTTACTACTAAAGGGCTGTGGTTGCCTTGGGCTGGTACAGAAGCCCAAAACATAATGTACAACATTTCTAGCTACTTCTGCTTTAGTTGTCCTTTAAGTATGAGGGGCTGAGCTGGATTGCTGGGGGTTGAGTGCAATCTACGCCACATAGCTATAGTATATGAAGATTACACAAATACACATCCATCAAGTTCAACATTTTGTCCAAAGGAAACCTGCCTAAATTGGGAACCCCCTGTTAGTATTATCACTTACAAAATAAAGTTTTGAATGTCCAGATCACATATAATCAGTACACAGAAGTCAATGGGACTGGTCCTTCTAACCCAGAAGCCTCTCCATCCAAGCAATGTTGGCCTTATCCTATATCTAAGTGCACAGTACAGAGGAAACTGGGAAGCACCAGAGCAATGTTGATAATTATTATTTGTATTGTAATTCCAGTCCCTTTTCTCTTGCTAATAATGTGTTGCTGAATAGTGATGGGTGAATAAATTCGCCAGGCGCGAATTTGCGACGAATTTCATTGCCGGCGAATAAATAGAATTGTCACGCCCATAAACATTGTCGCGCGTCAAAAAATTGTTCGAATGCCCATGGTCTTTAATGCATTTGTCGCGGGCATCGGAATTCACGAGCGTCAAAATAATCTTGACGCCCATTGACTTCAATGTGTTTCGTTAAATTTTCGCCCGAAGCAAAATGGGACAAATTCGCCCATCACTATTGCTGAATCATAAGCAGCTTGTGTCTCCAAAATCCATATCCACTGTATAAACACATACCTTGCTCTCCCCACACTGGGACTGTGCTGCTGCAGGTACAGACTTGCTATGTAAATTGTGCAATGGAGCATGCAGCTTGGCTAAGTAATAAAACTGCCCAGGGGACCAGTGGGAAACAAATGACAGCAGTTAGCAGCAGCCACAGCAATGAGACTGAATGAAGTTTCCATGGGGATGACAAGACATCTTTGCAGCCTCTCCAGACCTAAGAAGTCCCATCCTGACACATTGCAGTTATATGGGGACGAGACAGCCAGATTGTCACGCAGCTGCTGTATAGAACTGCCCATAGCAGGGATTCTGCTGCATATGGGTCAAGTTCATTGCTTTTCCATTGTGTGAAAGGAACGCAGTCATTATTCAGTAATGCTATTTACACAGTACTCTCTGTTCCATGGTAGGGTAATGTGTAAATGTAAAAAAGAGGCTGTTCAGGCAAATCAAAAGTGTCCTATACAGATCAGTCCCAATTTCTGAACACCAGGCTGCGTGGCTGGCTTGGAATCATACAGTGGTGCACCCAAAACTGGCATCTTTCATTGATAATACAACGTGCCTTAGGACCATGTTTCATTTCTACTCCTGTGTACTAGGTGTCACAGTTGGCTTTATAGATTGGACTTGTTATAAATGCATTTGACACTGATAACTTGTATCGCAAATACCAGCAGCAGTTCTTCGAGAGGCTGAGATGATTAAAGGTGACATTCCATTAAACAATTAAGCAGAACATGGCAGGTGATTTTAGATATTCTCGCTGAAATTCCCAAGCATGTTCTCTTGGCCTGGTGCCGATGTTATGCTTTTAGGTAACTGTGTGAAGTTTAGGTAACTGGGTGAAGATTCTCTGTCTGTTCCAAACTGGCTGGAAACCTAACTATTTTACTTACAGCTGTGTGAGTGTCTGGATTCATTGTCTCCTGTGTATATTGGTGACAAGAGAATCCCGACTTCCAAGCCTTTTCAATTCCTGGAACGAATTTTGCTTATACAGGTGTGGGACCTATTATCCAGAATGATCTGGGCCTGGGTGTTTCTGGATAATTGATCTTTCTGTAAGTTGCATGTTTGTTAGTCTACTAGAAAATCATGTAAAAATTAAATAAATACAATAGGCTGGTTTTGCTTCCAATAAGGATTGATTGTATCTTAGTTTGTACATGCTACTGTTTCATTCTTACAGAGAAAAAAGAAATTATTTTTTTAAATTTGGATTATTTGGATAAAATGGAGTCTATGGGAGACTGCTTTATGTAATTTGGAGCTTTCTGGATAGTGGGTTTCCAGATAACGGATCCCATACCTGTACATCTAAAGAGGATAGACCTGTCTGTGCATTAAAAATAAATGTCCCCATATTCATTCTCTGGCATCCCCAAAAAAGGATGAAGCATAGGAGAGTGATGTTGGGAATAAAGACTAGTGCATAGCACTGATGTACATTGAAATCTCTATACACACAAACACAGAATTTAGCAAATGAAGGTAACATAGTAAGTAAGGTTGAAAAAAGATACATGTCCATTGGTAAGGTAAGGCATTAAACTATTTCAAACATAATGGACATAGCTGCCAAATTCTGTTCTCGTTCAACCACAATTGGAATACTATAGGTTATATAAAGAAAAATAGTGCCAGCGTAATGTCTACTTCAACTGAACAGGCCCTAAACTTGTTATTAAAGAGTTTGGTCAACTTATAGCTCCATGAGACCCCCCCCCCCCATTGTTCCAGCAATACTCTCTATTTGTGATTTGAAATAGATTAATAAAGTTGGCTGACTTTTAGATGTAATACTATGCGTTAGAAGGGACATAGTAGAGTTAAGCTGCTAAGCTTTGGTGGCCCTCAACGACTCCCCATCGACCCTATTGACTCTGTCTACTCAGATCAAGTCCATGTAAATATGGAGTTTGAATGTTAAATTGCCATAGATGGACTCTGCCGGGCTCATTTATATCTAGTTCTCTCTTTGGTGTTTTCCAGATAACATAACCTGTGAAATGAGAATATAACTGAGTAGTCAAGTGAGTGTGGATAAGATAAAAAGAAATTGGACACAAATGACAATTGTCAGCATGTCCCACTCACAAGGCCAGAGATTCCTTTACAGTCATGGTAAGCTGGCTCCCAGGTTTTGGTCTGGAACTACAATGTGCTACTGGTGTCAGAAACTATTAGGGCATTCCAACAAATAAAAGGAAAATCTGTAAAATTAATGCAAATAATGGTATGGGAACAACAAGAATCTGAATTCTTCATAAGGAGAATAGATATATCTCATATGATATGCCATACTTCACAGTGTGATTCATATGATGTTGTCTCTCTGATAATAGGAATTAAGGACTGCTTGTGGTTTATTTAAGAATTGAACACACAACACTGGCGCATCATGCAGTATTTGCTGTGAATGGGGCATTATGCCTGTAGGTGTCAATAAATATAACCTGGGTATGTTTTCCTGGCCATAGCATCTCATACCTCCCTACGTTCAGTCATCCATAGCAATCTGTTCTAAACTCAAATCTGGCCTGGTTTAATGCTTTGCTTGTCCTTCAGGATTTGTTCTTTATAAATTAGACATAAGGCAAAACCAGACCAACAACAATGAACAAAAGGCCCCCTGTAATTGCTCTCAGATCTTGAATAATTTGCCCACAAATCATATTCTGTCTAATGACTTTGCCCTTTATGCCATTCTAATGAACTCCATCTGTATTAGACCCAAAATATCTTTAATCCCAGTGGTACACCTTGGATTGGAATGATGGAAAGCGCAGGGCCGGATCATTTTATGGGGTGCCCCTAGGCCAGGCTATGTCTGCATGATCCCCTGCTCCCCCAAGTGCATGCACACTTTCTACCTCATCGGCTGTCAAGTATGTGGCCTTCCTACTAATCCAGGCCTGGAAAAATGTATTAGTTATCAGAGTTTTTAGTGCATTGAGTTTTTTTCCTTTTCAGCATTATTTTTATAACCTGAAATTTAGGCATGCTTTATTGCTCCACCACAACCTCCAGGGCCATCTTCATAGGGGGTGTGTACAGTAGTTCTGCTATATATGGGGGCAGTATTGACATGGTATTTTTTTTTTTATAGCACAGTGGAGGACAGCAGAAGGAACAGCCCCATGAGAACCTCTATTTACTATGTAAGTTCAGATTTTTCTGCTCACATGGGCACCCAGGGATGGTGTCACCTTCCTCTTTTAAAAAATATAATTGCATGTTTCCATTCCAACAAAGTTGCAGCATATTTCAGCTCTGGTGTAAATGAGAAAGTGGATATAGATTCAGGCACATACACCCTTCATAGATATCATTGAAGCTTAAGAGTTCATAACAACAACTGGATCTGGTTTTGCATGTGAGCAGTTATTCCAATCTCATAGCGCTTAAGGGTGGCACTAAAAGTATGGCACAGTGCTTAAAAGTCCTTTACCAAAAGAAATACAAAATATGTTTAAAGCAATGCAGTAGCCTAGTAATAGCTATAGTAAACGGACTAATAAATTATACAAGTTTGTTTAAAATATTGGTTGGAGGAGTGAAAGCTAAGTGCATAACTTTTACGTGTGCAGTCAAAATGATCGATAATTATGACGGGCAGATAGATAGATCTTCCACGCCAAATGAATATGGATATATCAACTGATTAATGGACCAATTATTAGATCCTTTGGAAAAAAAAAAAAAGATCAATGTAACATAAAGCATTTATGAGCGAAGATAACGGAGTATTCCAAAAGGATATGGAAGAGCAAAGCATTAAACCTTAACGGCCAGACTGCGGACTAAGCAATTTATCTCTGGTGTGTCTGGCAGATACACAAAGTACAACACAGAATATATTTATATGTTTATTCTCGCCAAAATACACAGATAGTGTTTCCCGGATCTTTTCCAACTGTCTTTTCGTGTTTTGAGGTTAAATATTAATACATCTTTTCATCTCAAATAGCAACCTAACTGGGTTTCAGACTGGACTTCCGTTGCCATCTAGGCAAACATATAAGCATTTCTTCAAGTTTTGACATGTCTCAGATTCACCCAGGTCAGAAAGCTACAGTTAGATACCCCATGATACCCAGTCCACATTCCGGAAATCCTGCTACTTGTGGCATCTGGGAATTGGGTCCATTGAGTTGACACAGGCATCTCTTGTGCAGCAGTCTTGCAGCTATAATAATTTGCTGTCTCAGGCCTGGGCCTCTGTGGCCTTACTATAAATCTTGGACTAGGTATGTGCATCATGTGACATACAGCTGGAATCTGGTTTTAGGGTAGGGCGGAGAGAGGACTTTCCCTAAGCCATAGGATACCTAGAGAAAACTGCATCTAAAAGTACAAAGGGCATATTCTATATGTATCAAGGATTAGATACTTTCAGCTTACACTTTAAAAGTCATTGGTCATTAAGGCAGGGCATAGCTGACCAGGCGCCCTAGGCAACAGGTTGGCTAGAACCGCCCCCCCACGAGGAGGGCAACAAAAAGGGGAAACGTAAAGGGAGGGACAGAGGAGAGGGGAGTCGAGGGACAGAGGAGAGGGGAGGGGAGGGACTAAGGAGAGGGGAGGGACAGAGAGGTCAATGACAGAGGTAGCCAAGAACTGCAAATGGGAGCAAATCCGAACTAGCGTAGGAAGAAGAATCTTGAACAGGCACCTGCCAGTGCCCCCACATCATTGCCCACTAGGCAGGCGCCTCTCTGCCTACCCCTAGTTCTGGCCCTGTTGGTCACCCTGACTTGTTTTACCCTACCAGGGGTGGGGGCTAATAGAGGATTAAGGAGGAAACAATATTTTTTTTTTTATCTAAAAAAAATAGCCCCCACTAGTGCAAGGTTAACTGCACTGGGAGGGCTGCCATGTTGTATAGCATGCATGCACATTATGAGAGAGTCCCAGATGCTGACGTCCCATGTGTGCTCACAATGAGTGAGTTGCAGCACTTGCTCATTATGCACATGCGTGTGCCTCCACACGACCACCCACACGTGGAGCTCCCTCCTAGTGTAAATGGTGTAGTGCTGGCGTGGCCCATACTTCTGGTGAGGGTTAAAAAAAATTAGGGTGACTGGAGCCTTTCAGCTGTGGCTGAATCACATGTCCAGTAGATGCATGGGAGTCAAGGTTCAGCAACAGCTGATGGACTTCAGATTGGACATGTCTGATTCTCCTTCCCCTCCCTCCCAAGGCCCAACAGACACCCCTTTTCCGTAGGTAGGGTTGCTACTTGGCTGGAATTTTACTTTTGAAATGATGTTGGATGCCAATATTATTAACAGAGAAGAAAGATACCTGTAAGACTGGCCGTGCCACACACAAGGTCGATATAATGACATGAACAATTATTACTTTTTATTAATAAATGAACATTCTATTTAGGGAGTTTTAAGGCACTTTCCTATTTTGATTGTTAAATTATTTGACATAATGAACCAACATTTACATATGGGTTTTTGTTTCTTGACTGCATTCTGTTGGAAATGTCCATATAGATGTAGCACAGGGCCCAAGGGAGTGTCCCACAAGCTTTTTCGTGCAACTGAAATATTTTGCAAGATGTCACAATGGATAAATGATGACAGACTACAAAATGACTCTTGAATCACAAACACTTCTACATGTGCCTCAAGTTGTGGTGCAAAGTGCAAAACCAGGATTCCTGAAAGTGGGAGTGGGGGGAAATATGGCACCTCCTATAGGCTGAAACTATCTCAGTAGCACTACGAAGGGCACATTGGTGGGTGGGTATGTGAGCATGATAGAAGGTGATATGGAAAATTGGGAAATAGATATTACATTTAAAGAAATGAAAATGGCTCATCCATATGACCATACCAGTTCTTTATATTCCATTGATTCTAAATACTTTGAAGCAGAAGTGCTGGAGTTTTATTGTAGCATGTTTGCAACCAGCCTTGTGAAGTTCAACATAAACCTGGCATGAACAGACCAATAAAAGTTGCTATATTATTGGACAGTGTATGGGCCTCGGGAGGGCCAACCAGAAAATTGGCCTTGTATGTATCATGCACCGGTGAATACTCCTTTGTGGGACTGCATGGCGTGTTGATCATTTTCTCATTCTCAGGGTCTCAACAAAAGAGATATGTTGCACTGGTCATGAAGTTCATTTCATTGCTGGAATATTAAAGCTGTGTACGTTGTCCAACAATGGTCTTGAGATCCAATATTCTGAGATTCATTGGCAAGGTTGATAAACAAGTGGATCTCTGCCCAATTTGGCTTCTCTTGTACTGGACCAATTGATACCAATGTATCTTGATGTCTGGTTGTGTCAACTGCAATGTGACTGGGCATCCTCACAGAGTTCCAAAGATACAAGGTAAAAAACTGAAGCTCATAAACTTCTGCAGAGTTAACCCAAAAAAGAAAAATACAGCATTTATTAAAAGTCTGTAGGTCAAGTTTTTGGGGGAGTATCACATTTGGAACGTGTTGGGCAAAGCCTGAAGGCCAGTTACAGTGAGAATTGAGTGCATTTGCTGTCCTAGATTTTCCTGGAAGATCAGTCTGGTATTCTTGGAACGACAGCAAAATCACTGATATGAAAATAACTTAATTTATCTTGCTGTGAGAGGCAGAACCAGATGGTGTTAGTGGTGGTAATATTTTGAGTGATAAACTCAAAAAACAACTTTCCCCTAACTCTTGTGCTTCTGATAAGTTAGTCATTGTGGTTCACTCTGAGCTGGGTGATTGTGTTTGTATCCTTAGGTCCAATAGAGCCTGCCAGATGAGGTTGATGAATTGAACATGCTGAATTAGTGATTCATCCAGATGCAAACATTAGCAAAGCTAATACCTGTGGGTGGGAGTAGAACACCGTATGGAATAAATGTGTATGCTTTAAATGTGTTATTCTGTATATCAGATCCATCCTGAAGCAAGTGACATCCAGGTTCAAGATTATCTTTATGACCCAAGGCACTGCTTCTAGCTAGCTATGGATTGTACTGTAGCTTTTAAATTCTCTCTATTTGAGGATTGTCCATTCCTGATGCTTATTTGTATTTCAGAGGGAAGATTGCCGAATGTTACCGCTGGCAGAGAAAGAAAACCACTAATATTCAAGAACTGTATAGTTTCCTTTTCAGGCATACCAGGATGGAGTAAACTAATGCATCTAAGAGCAGGCTGTTGTTGGTGGTTGGGGAAGCAGGAGACAAAATATACTGTTTTGAGACTTAATTATTTACAATCAGCACCCATTGACACCCCAAAGAGCTTGCTTGGGGACTTAAGGTGGCCATAGATGCACAGATAATATCGTACAAAACAAATTTTCGTACGATATTCGGTGCATGTTTGGTGGAAAATGAGCCGACCGAAAAAGGCAGAAGACTTGAATATCGGTCGGGTTGTCGATTGGGCTGGACAGAAAGTTTTGATCGGGTGCCTTTGAAACCCAAACATCGCCCATTGTTAGTGCTGAATCGTCAGATACAGGTAGAATTCTATTGTTTCTACCTGTATATCTACCTGTATATCTGTCGATTCAGCTCTACACGTGTGTATTGAAATGAATGATCTTTCTTGGAAAGATCTTTTCCAAGAAAGATTGTAATTGTTACGTCTATGGCCACCTTAAATAGCCGTTAAATTGCAAGTTTTGATTGGGCCTGGAGATGCCAAATAAAGACAAAACATTTGATAGTGTGCTGATGAGATTAAAAGGGCACATATGCTGGCTATGATTCATGCTTGCTTATACTAATAACTTAATAAATAGAAGACGACATATAAAAACTTATTCCACTTGTTTCACGTTAATGGAGTAAAATGAAAAGAGACAATCTGTTTCTCTTTGTACTTAGTGCTGTTCAAGAAGCAGCCACATATAAGACTCTTTATTAGTGTATAAAATAAGTCAAGGCTGCCTATGGCAAGTCTGTCTTCAAAGCTCTTACAGTTGCATGGTGGAGGGGGTTCAAGTCCAAGGTTAAGGCTCCAGTCTCAAAGCATATTGCTGCCCTATGCCCTATTCAGCTCCTTGGACGAAATCCCACTTTTTCTGTATTAACTAAATTACTTGAAGGCTCCCATCCCTGTGCTTCTCTATGTAATACAATAAGAACCTGATGGTAACCATAGAAACTGCTAGATTCCTATACTAGGAAGAAGTAAAGCTGCCAGATAGATATAGGCCCAAGCAAAAAAGCATTGATAGCACTATAGGCAGTATTGCTCGGTTCTTTTAAAACACCCTGTTAATCTCACATGGTTCCCTTAAAAAATAAACATATGTGTGCATAATAATGTGTATACGTGTGTGTGTGTGTGTGTGTGTGTGTGTGTATATATATAAATAATGATAATAAGGGAAAGGCATTTAGCACCTAGATGTCTGAATTTGAGGACAATTCTTCTCATTTCTTTGTATTGCCAATACACTTCCTCAAGATGCAGCTAATGGGCTGTAAAACATCAAGCATCCAACACAGAGCTCCTTTCAGAACTGAAAAGCTTCCAAAAGAGATAGCAAGGATTGTTGAAAGAATAAAGAGGATTGACAGACCTGCAGCTCTTCAGGTTTAGCAGCACACTTCATAATCATAGTTTTATAGGATATGTCAGTGGCCTTCCACCATAGCATAACTCATCAAGACTGAATGCCAACCACCCTACCAAAGCCAGAAGATTGGAGGGGCTACATCTCTTATTAGTGGAAGCTAAGTGTAACTACAGGACTACTTACTGCTGAACTGTAAGCAATTAGTTTTCAGGTGATGCAGACATATCTCATCTCCTGATCACGTCCAGCCTGTCTCTCCATTCACAAAGCAAACTCCGGAATTTGTCAAAGTTGCAGCTGAGAATTCAGAGTGAGAAAGTCGATGTGCAGTTTGTCAAGATCTCATCTTCCTATTTTGTCTGATGAACATTTTGCATGTCACAGCAAGCACTGATGTTTAATAAAGGCAATTAAATCTCCGAGGCAGGAAGGCGGGCCTCGTTTTTAGCAGTGGCACAGATCTGTGAAGCAATCTAGCCTGCCACTCAGCAGAGGGGGTGAATAAAAAGCTTGTTACAGCAGCAGTAGCAGAACTGAAAACTGAGGACTTTTCAGCACATGAATACAACATGAGGATTTCAGTTCTGACCCCAGTTACAACAAGCCAGATATATATGGACACTACTAATGGCTTTACACACTGACTGTCCAGCTTGTGGTGCAGAAAGATAATCTATAAATCCTGGTGTTGGGCAGTACTAACAAATGTGACCTTTAAATATTTTTATGAGATATTCAGTAAATCTCATCTCATATTATTTTAACAAAACTCTGCTTTTTTCCCTTTGTATACCCCACATTATCTTTTCCCTCTGGTTTCCTTCACTACCCCTTCATATTACTCTCATCTTGTTCTCGTCACTCTTGACTTGACTCTTGACTTGACTCTTGACTTGACTCTTGACTTGACTCTTGACTTTTCTCTACCGGCTGCCTTTCTATTTTGCTCTTTCTCCCTTTATTTGCTAAAAGTCCACCAGAGGTGCTACTATTGTGGAAATTCAGGAAGCAGAGGTCACTTGAGGTAAAAGACAAAGATGTATTTGACACAAGCTCCGTGGATTCTGAACTCACAAAGTCAGAACCTGGAACAAAGAGATCACAGGCTTTTTTATAAACTTGTAAACATGGAGAGACATATGTGTGAGATATTGGTCCACAGCACAGAAAAATAAAGAACTGCTCATATAACCAAGCCAGGTGCCTCTGCCCTGAAGGCCAAGGTACTAGTAACCAAGGATAGCTTGAGAACAGAATCCATTCAAGTCAGGAATCATCATAGAAAGAATTTTACTGTTTCTCACTACTCATCGTTTAATCTTAATACTATGTAAACTAGCGGCACAGTTTAAGATCCAGCTCCCTTGCATGCTGATTGGTTGGACCAGGAGGTTTAAAGTTCGCCATATGGTTTAACCAATTGCTGCACATCTGAACTGGGTTTTGAACTTCAGTAGATAGCATAAGATAGCTTAGCACTTAGGGGCATATTTATAAACATTGGAGACAAACATCACCAGTGATCTTGCTCATAGCAACCAATTAGATCTTTCACTATTGTTTTCTAACTTGTCGGTGACTGTTCAAATCAAATTGCCTGGGGCCCTTGTTATGGTAATCGGGTACCAATAACTAATAAGGCCATCTGGGTCCTACAAAATCGGGGTTCGCCGGCATATTTTTAATTGTCCCATTGAGCCAATCCGACTCTGAATGTGGAACATTGTTGGTGGGATTTGCTTCCTTGCATATGCAAGAGATTGGGCAATAAAGTTGCATGAGCAGGCCTATCTCCCATTGGCAGTTTAATTTATTCTATGGGTGTTCAATTTGGTTACAGACTGTGCTTAGTGGAGGCCAGCCCTTTGTTCTTTGTTTTCCATCTCAACAACCCTTGTTTTGTACATGAGTAGGGCCTTACCAAAACTGTTGCCACAAAGTAGTAAACATAAAATTGTCAAAAAAAAATAATAATTGAATACTGTAGCAGGACCAATGAGGGGTGTGACCTTAAGAGCCAATTCCAATAATTAAAAGTGGTGTGCATATAGTAAATTATTATAGGCTGCTTTAATTTAATTTGTTAGGAATCATTTTGTAAAACAAAACAAATATGGTATCTCTTTGTATTAAAAGATATACCTCTAGTTTGGAAAAGGGTCAGAAGAAAGCTCACTCAACCTCCTCTAGCTTCTGAAATACTAGAAGCTAAAGGAAATTGCATAGCTTAAGGCAATGGTTTTCAAAGGGTGACTTTTTACACTTCTATAACCTTATCATAAACCAACTATGACCAAATGCTGGATAACTCAAAGGCATCTGAAAAGTTCTGGAACAATAGACAAATATTTCTAGGCTTAGCTGTAACTGTACCTTTTCATTTATATCAGGAGGACAGGGATAAAGATTATTCATAGTTTTCTCTCTGTGCATATTTGCCTTTATACATTTGAGTGGGAGTTGTAACACTGCTCAACACATACAATCTCCAGAGATACTGGAAGAATATAATTTATTAGCCAAACACTGCCTTAACTGCTCTGCTGATGTCTATTCAGAATAGCTCAAGCATAGTCAACTCCTACATATATATATATATATATATATATATATATATATATATATATATATATATATATATATATATATATATATATATATATATATATATATATATATATGTGTAAATGTGATCATGCAAGGAAGGAATATTTTGCAGTCAAATTATTTGATGTGTCAAGACAGAGGAGCGCTTATGAAAATTATGTCGGTATTCACCCAACAATGAAATGTTGCAGCAAAAAAGAGGGACTGCTATAAAAAGTCAGGGGCAGGTATATACAAATGCATAACGGTGCTGAAAACTACACATGTATTAACTGTCCCCTGCAAACATCTCAACAAGAATAATGATTCTGTTTCATGATACTTGTATAAATCATTATTCCCTGTTAGGACTGGAGAGGGGTGGTTAATCAAATAATATAATATAATATAAATTGTTTATAAATCTGTGTGCAGACTGTTGGCTTCACAGAGAAGATATTTATATTACAATACGTTATTTCTAAATCACCAGGATGATAATGGCAAACTCATTAAGATACTGTGCAAAAAACAATATAATGACTCATTTATGAAGGGCTAGGCTCAAGTGTAGGAGCCCTTATACCTCACGCATGAAATCTGTGGAGACCACAGCACTAACAGACACGAGAGACCTCTGTATTTAACACCTGCTGCCATAAGCAAGCAGTAAACGCCCAGCTCCCTAAAACTTTTTGTCTTGCATAACCTAGATGCAACTGCATGCCCATGTTCCATTCCACCTCCAAATAAATTAAACAACTGTAGAATTGTGGAGGATATAAATATGTTCAAGCCCCGTTTTATGGAAAGGCCAGGATGGCAGGACTGTAGGGGTGGCATGCCAACTGTTCCACACTGGCACTGGGGACCGGCAGACAGAAGATCTCAACACCTTTTTGACTCTTCCACCCTCCCAATTCCCTCTACTGACAACTGTTATTGCTAGTGATGCTCTTCAGGTACAAGAGGTAGGGTGGTTGGGGAGAGTTTTAAAGCTGCATACTGTAGGAGGAGGTGAAAGTAGAGGTGGTAGAAGCAGGAGCTCTGGCCTAGGGGCACTCGTATTTCAAATCCAGCCCTGAATGTACTTTTACTGGCTAGAACACAAAGGCAACACAATCACTTTAGAATGGCCCCATCTGATGCCCTTTCTAAAAAGAAGCAGGCTATAGACACCATGGGAAGACTTGGCATCTTGTAAGTTGAAGTGGGTACAAACTCCCATGACTTCATTGCTCGTTTTACTACAATATGGTATTAATGAACACAGAGCTCAGTGCTCCCTGGTGGCAAGTGAGTACCAGGCTACAGCATATTCCAGAGACTGCTTTAGCCAACACTCCACCATCTGTGAAAGTGAAAGAGGGGGAGGAAAGAGGGACTTTGCAACTTGGGCAGGGGGGGTGGAGGGGCTTTGCATCTGGTGTGGGGGCCCAAGTCCCACCAGGGTTGCTGCCTCAGTGTCCACCTGCTGATTGGCTATTTGGTAGCCCCTATTTGAAATGGCAGCCTAGAGGAGGTTATAATTTTTATTCAACCAAAACTTATTTATATTTATAGAATTTGATTGCAGCTACAAAAAATATTCTTTATTAATTATTCTTTAAGTCTTTTGATATCTTAATTCTCAGGGGTGAAAGCTTTGCAGAAGAATTCCAATATGGCATACAATTAACTCATTTAACACCTGAATGAGATGAGATGAGTGTCTGTAAAATACAGGGATGCCTCTGCATCTTTAACAGGACCAACCCGTCCCTGTAAGCTTGTGCTTTAACTTCTGCAATAAAATGTATTATCCAGAATTAGTTATTGTGCTTCTTCCCTACACATAAGCTGACATGCATGATGTAGTTTTACTAAATACCATGTCCACTACAGTATACAGGTCACTATGGGGCAAATTTACTAAGATTCGTAGTTGCGCCAGGCGTAACTTCGCCGCACTTCACCACACTTCGCCGCACTTCGCCAGGCATAGTTTCGCCATCGATCCGCAAATTCACTAAAATCCGAAGTTGCGCACAGGGGTAGCAGAAGGTTGCGAAGTTGCGCTAACGTTGGTTAATTTGCATACAGCGCCAAATTCAAATTTCAATGGAGGTATATGTAGCAGCACTACAGATGCCTGGGAAACCTTCAAAACATCAAATAAAATGTTTTTTTGCCCACAAATGTGCCCACTGTATAGTTAAGGTGCCATGAGTTAGGAAATGTAGGGGGGAAGGAGGGGAGCCCCAAAAAAGTTTTCGATCTCTTTCAGCCTATCACCCATAATATAGAAAAAACGCCAGTGTTTTTTGGGACTTAGAAAAAATGTGAACTTTTTTTTGAAGCAATCCCTATCTACTCTATTGCGCTTCGCCTGGTCTGAGGTGGCGAAGGAAGTCTAGCGTAAAAGGTAGCATTCAGTACACTGCGCGCGTTAGTGAATTTGCGTAGTTACGTCCGTAGCGAAAATTCACCAGGCGTAAGGATGCAAAGTAACACTAGCAAATTTACGCCAGCGTTCGTTAGTGAATTTGCGAAGTAACGAAAATGCCCAACGCTAGCGAATTGACGCTAGCGTTAGGCGCTTCGGCGCTTAGTGAATTTGTCCCTATGTCTTCATAATGACTGCCTTAGGCTAATGATAAATACAAACAGGTTGGGAATAAGGTTTAGACAGACAATATGCCTAGGGTACAGATAAGGTACAATAGTGAATGAGCACACACCAGCCCACCAGAATATGAAGAGGAACATGGAGATACAGTATTTTACTGAATGGTGGTTAAACTGTACAGCATGATGGAAATTATAACATGTACTATTGGATGGAGCATTCACAAGGATTTGTGTGACCCACAGACTGCTCAGATTTTACTGACCCATCAGAGATCGAGGGAACCATCAGTTTTCTGGTACAGAAGCAAGGCAAAAAAAAATCTTTGGATACTATTGATATTAAAATGAGTAGGCCGGAACTATGGGCAGGCAGCAGTGAAACAGTTGTGGGGTGCAAGAACCCTGTTATCTTCTCTAATGCCAACCCTCCACATCTAGAAGCATAGATGGACCAGTATGTGGGGGTGCTAGCTGCTGATTGGTCCCTGTCCTACAGTGCATAGTCTGGGAATACAGGGAGTAGGAAGTGGAAAAGAAGGGAGGGATTAATCGGGGTTTTGCGAAATATTCAATAAATCAGCCTGAAACACTATATTTTTCAAGCACAATTCTTCTATATCTAAATGAGTATAACTCACTGGTACATTCTTATTTTTTAAACAAAATGTCTCCTTTAAGGTAGATTGGCAAATCTGCTTGTTTCCATTATGCAAAATCATATATTTGGGTTTACAACCCTTTAACAAACCTTTGAATCCCAAAATAGACATTTATACTTAGTAATTCTCTATTAGGATGAAATATGCTAATTAGAAATTACGTAGACTAATGTTCAACAAATAAAAACAATAATTTGCATATTAATTAGGCTCCTACTATATGATGTATTTTATATTTAGTTCTTTCATTGAATCTCTGGAGTCAGCTTCATCTGATGGGAACTAAACTCCTGCTGTGACTTTAGTAAAGTAGCTGTGCAATTAGGAGCCCAGATGACAGCATGGTACTTTATAAATCAAAAGGCTAATTATAGATTGTGTGTGCTCATCCTAACACATCTGGCTTTGTCGGAGGGAATGTGCCAAGATTCCCTGCAGTCTACCTCTTAATTCAACAAGGACACAACCACTCAAGCACTAGTAAGTTTTAATGTTGTCGCTAAAGCTCTTGTTATTTACAGTATGAAAGAAAAATACATAGTTTATATGCATGATATGATAAAGACGCTAAGATGCACCATGATCTTAGCCATATAGAGTTTGCAAGTCAACTACCTAGAGTTGGGATATCCTGGTAACTGCCCTGGATTCTACACAGCTATGAGTCCTGCAAATAAGCAGCTGTAGGTATGAAACATGTGGCAAAGGTCAGTAAAGTAGAGCAAGTTTACTTATTGACTTTGCAAGTACAGACTATAGCAGGTATAGTAGGGAGAGATGATGCCTAAAGTAGCAGTGGGATAATAGTCTCTGGGAAGGGACTGTGACTGTGGGATAGCAGGTATAGTAGCGAGAGATGGTGCTTATAGTAACAGTGGGATAATAGTCTCTGGGAAAGGAGTGTGACTGTGGGATAGCAGATATAGTAGGGAGAGATGGTGCCTATAGTAACAGTGGGATAATAGTCTCTGGGAAGGGACTGTGACTGTGGGATAGCAGGTATAGTAGGGAGAGATGGTGTCTATAGTAGCAGTGGGATAACAGTCTCTGGGAAAGGAGTGTGACTGTGGGATAGCAGGTATAGTAGGGAGAGATGATGCCTAAAGTAGCAGTGGGATAATAGTCTCTGGGAAGGGACTGTGACTGTGGGATAGCAGGTATAGTAGGGAGAGATGGTGCCTATAGTAACAGTGGGATAATAGTCTCTGGGAAGGGACTGTGACTGTGGGATAGCAGGTATCGTAGGGAGAGATGGTGCCTATAGTAGCAGTGGGATAACAGTCTCTGGGAAAGGAGTGTGACTGTGGGATAGCAGGTATAGTAGGGAGAGATGGTGTCTATAGTAACAATGGGATAATAGTATCTGGGAAGGGAGTGTGACTGTGGGATAGCAGGTATAGTAGGGAGAGATGGTGTCTATAGTAGCAATGGGATAATAGTCTCTGGGAAGGGGTTGTGGCTGTGGGATAGCAGGTATAGTAGATAACATGGTATGTTTAGCAGCAATGATTATAAGATAACTCATACATCTGTTTCATTGATATACCCTAACGGTGAGATCTAGAACATTACAGTAAATGTAAATGAAATAACTGAGAAAAATGATTACAAGTCTTTTTTTCTTTTAGATCAGACTAGCTCAGTTATGAAAATTCTAATTACGGGACAGATTTTTCAAGTAGGAACTAATGTTTCACATTGTGGCAATGATATGTTTTCACAGCAGTCTTGGTATATAGCTTTCATTAATCAATTTAATACATGGTTTTTCTCAAATACATACAAATAGATCTCTAGGCAGCTGAGTAATTTAGGAACCCTTGGGAATGAACTGCAGTACTGGCAGGAAACTATAACTACTAGATTCTAAATCCCATCTACAGAAACAACAGAAATGGTTAATACGGTTATCATATTGTGAAAGATGAGTGATCACTTACAATAATTCAGGACCCCATACTGTGGCTCTCTAGCTGTTGAACAGCAACTAACAGCATCTGCTGGCAGTTTCTGGCCATGATGCCATATGCAAGACAATCCTCATGATTTCTTTCAGTTGAGGCCAAATTAAGGTGCAAGTACAAGTGCTCAATGCAACAATGCATGGGTGAATATTCTTTAAGACTTTGGTAGGAGATTTTAAATGGTAACCCATAACATAATTCCTCATTAGCACCTCTTATTTGGGTAAATTCCATAACCTGACTTTGGTAAGAGTAAGAAAAACATTACTACATTGATGGAATCCTCTTTCCTTTAGCTGAAGGGTCCCCAGCCTTTTTTTATCTGTGAGTCACATTCAAATATAAAAAGAGTTGATGAGCAACACAAGTTGAAAAAAGTTCCTGGGGTGTTAAGAAAGGGCTGTGATTGGCTATTTCAATGTCTCTATGTGGACTGGCAGCTTACAGGAGGCTCTGTTTGGACCTGGTTCCAGTATATGCAACCAAAATTTGCTTCCAAGTCTGGAATTCAAAAATAAGCAGCTGATTTGAGACCACTGGGAGCAACATCTAAGGGGTTGGGGATCAACATGTTGTCCACGAGCCACTGGTTGGGGTTCACTGCTTTATCCCATAGATGTATTCTTGTCACTGCGTATCAAGCATTAATATCGGCAGTGGAAGGGTGATACAACTATGTGAGAAGGCTGCAGGTCCATTGGTTTGTTTCAGAAATGAATGGGTCCTGGTTCTGTCACATAGAAAGCATCAAGGGCTAGTTATGTTATAGTAGTTATAGTGATCCCACCCTGTCATGTTACTGCAAATAGAAATCCAGCCATAGTAATGTTTCGGTAGACAGCAATTTAGCCCTCTGAAGTTGTCACCATAGCTAGCAATCTAGCCTCAGTAGTTATACTGTGTATAGCTTTTTACTGCCGGTGGTGTCACCCCACTTAGAAACACTGGCAGTTAAAAGCAAGGCAATTTCTTAAGATTATACGTATTTTTAGAGCCGCACAGTATTTTTTTTAAACAAAAAAATCATTTATATCATACTTTATATCATACACTTTAAACAGCAAGAAAGTGTGTCACTAGATTGGACAAGAAGATGGGATTTTGCTGTCGGAATGCAAGTCAAGCTGTCAATGCAGCATTTGTATTAAACAAGAACTAGATCAGCAGTGCCGCTATGTAAATGTGAGGTGATCGAGAAGCTGCCTGCCGCTCACCAGGTAATTAGGAATGTGGGGCAGGACTCTGCTCTGGGCACTTTCTTTTCAAAGCTGTTAATTAACTAAAGTACATATCCACATTAAAGGATTATTACAGCAAATGTGCAAACATGCAGTTATGGGGAGCGGCGATGTGATGAATATTAAGTAACTGGGAACAGAAAAGATGGACTGGGAACCCTGGAAGCACAAAAGCAGATGCAGGTTGGTGTGGGGTCATTAAAGGAACCTCTTGGAGGCACAGAACTGCGGCTCTTTCAGTCGCTGTGGATTTCGGCTTTCCAATCATAATTAACTTTGCACTGCCAGAAGGGCCAGGAATCCATTTGAACATAACGGAGAAGTGTAATTTGTAAAGATAACACTTGCCAGTCAGTAAAAGCTCTCTCTCTCTCGCCTCCTAATAGAATTCGTTTTTTTTAGAACTGAATTCTCTTTAAACTCACTAACAAGGGTAACTTCTCACATAGTTACTTTTCATTGCTTAGTAAATTCCTCCCTGAATGTGTGCAGATATGATCTAGAAGCTGAAAGATAAAGCTTGTGGGGCTGACTCTCTTACCGATGTCAGGTACCACTTGTTGAAAAGATACAGACAGATTATATGGACTGGCTTTTGGAATTACTGTACATTATGTCAGAAGAATGACTGGTTTGCAGAAGGGTTTCATTAGTGTGTTTATACACAAATGGTCTGTAGATGTCCCTGTGCTCAGGACTTATATTGTGCATAATTCCTATACAGCTTGTGGTGTTAGAGTTGCTTACTATTGTGTAATGGCTGCATTAAACTGCTAATAAAGCACTGTTATACTCTACTCATCCTCGGCTACTCAAAACATAACAGGAACATCTCATATATCTTCCTTTTCTCTGAGAAGACATCAAATACAACCCATGTGCAGCAGCCTCAGAGTCTTCCTATATAGTTACACCCCTGGTTCCTGGTGACACTGACTTTAGGTTGAATAGCCTTGGAACTGGGCTTGGATTTTGGTCGACTTTAGTAAAGTAAATACTTTTTCTATCCACACACAACAAAGGTTTTGCCAAAAACTGCAACATGGGCACAGGACATCCTCGTGCTAGGGAAAAGATAATCCAAGCAGTGCAACTTGAAAAATATGGATGTGAAAGTAAAAAGATGTATGGTAATCAAGTAAAGCAAAGACTGGTGAACAACATAAGTCTATCATATTGTGATATCATAGAGGAGTGATCACTTACAATAATCCAGGACTCCCATACTGTGGCCACTAGCTGTTGAACAAAAACTATCAGCATCTACTGGCAGTTTCTAGCCTTGATGCCATTTGCAAGACAATCCTCATGATTTGTTTCAGTTGAGGGCAAATTAAGATGCAAGTACAATTGCTCAATGCAGCAATGCATGGATGAATATTCTTTAAGCCTTTGGTTGGAGATTCTCAATTGTAACCCAAAGGATTTGTCATTAGCACCTGTCCTTGGAGTAAAGAAACCATTCCTACATTGATCGATTCCTCTTTTTTACCAGCCTTTTTTAACCGTGAGTCACATTCAAATATAAAAAAAGTTAAAACACAAGCATGAAAAAAGTTATTGAGTTGTCAAATAAGGGCCATGATTGGCTATTGGAAGGTCCCTCTGTGGACTTACAGCCTACAGGAGCCTCTGTTTGGCAATATACCTGGTTATAGTATATGCAACAAAAAGTTGCCTTCAAGCCAGCAATTTAAAATGAAACACCTACTTTAAGGCCACTGGAAGCAACATTCAATGGGTTGGTGAGCAACATGTTGCTCATGAGTCACTGGTTGAAACAAAGTGACCCACCAATCCCGACCAATATCAATGTACTAAGGGAATTGGGCAAATTTGGAAATGACATCAACACTGTGTTGGCCAGTTCATGGTGCATTGGTAAAAAGATGGCTCAGCTGTTGAAGCAGGTGATCATACTGTATGTGACCCTTCGTATGGTCTCTGTCCTTTGGCTGGTGGACCAACAGGGAGGGAAGCAGCTAGAAAACATTTTCAGCCCATTTATGGGTTCTGTATTGGGTGGAGGAGTTGTGATCACTGACATTTCCAGATTCTAACACATAAACTAGAGCAGGAACATCAAAGTCTCAATCATCTAAGTGTGTATGTTACAACAGCAGCATCTCCAAAAGATCTGTCAGTTGTTGAAACCATTTGGTTTTTCAGGTCCCATGGTAGAGGAAAAGGCAAATGTGCTACACAGAGTATTAAATTAGGGTGGTTGCAGAACGTGACAATTAACGTTATTGTCTCTGGAAATGAAATGCTACCCAGTCCCTCGTCAAAGCAAAGATCTTGTGGCCAAGCCCCCCTCCTATATTAACACGGCATATAAGCACAGCAGGTAACACAGGGCACCACAGAGAGAAACTCACTGCAGGTAAGTGAACTGATTAGGTAACACATCATCACGGCTAAATATTAAAACATGTTATTAATGGAGCTAGAGAAATGTGAGATTAGATTTTGTGCCCTTCAGCAAATGGATGAATAAAGTAATTGCTATTTGCTCTCCTCCTGCAAGTTTCCAGCAGAGAAGTGATGGGATATTTTGTACCAGTTCTGCTTTATGTCGTTTTTATTCAGTGAAGGAGATATCCTTGCAGATCTGCTTAGGGGACACCAATTCATGACCTTTTCCCTCAAAGTAACAGCAGATGATTTTTATTCCAAACTAGGAACAAAGGTGGTCATAGACACACTGATAATATCATATAAAACTAATTTTCGTATGATATTCAGTGCGTGTATGGTGGGAGACAATATGATATTCAGTGCGTGTATGGCTAAAAATCCATCTTGTTGTGGGGGGGGGGTTACTGACCCCAAAATCAAACAACAGATTGACTGTGATGCTTTAGTTTTATTAAGAAAAAAGAAGAATACGGAACCTCTTAATTAATAAGTGATTAAATAGATAGTTATATGCCGAGGTTTGACAGTTGTCAGAATGGATAATTGTAAAAAACTGAAAAAGATAAAGAACCCCGCATATAACCTTTTATTCGTAGTAATCCCTAAATTCAGTTGTATTACCTTATCCTATAAATAAATTACCTATTAGGGCGTGTATCACTTCCTTATCGTAACAAACATATATTTAAATAAATAGGGATGGGTGAATTTTTTCGTCTTGTTTCGCCGCAAAAATGACGCCCATAGACTTGTATGTCGTTATGCGTCAAAAAAAAAAAAAAGACGTGCGAAACGAAATGGGTCAAATTCGCCCATCCCTATAAATAAATGAAACAGCTAAAGAGTCAATTAATTTAAAATGTGTGCTAATCAATAAATAAAGTAAGATCCAATAAATTAGTTAAAAAAGTTAATGCTCCAAGCATTTAATAATGGATGTATACTTTATCACTCCAATTTATCACAATTAATTATTATGGTTCCAAAGTTTCCATGATAATGCCTTAAAGGAAAGCTATAACCTCAAATATGAATATCAGTAAATACCGCCCTTCTACATCTTTTACCTTTAGCCACCTTTAAAAAATTCACTGGGGGTCATTTATCGACACTGGGCAAATTTGTCCATGGGTAGTAACCCATGGCAACCAATCAAATTGCTGCATTCGTTGTTCTACTTGCAGCTGACTTCAAAAAGCTAATCACTGATTGGTAGTTATAGGTAATTGCCCATGGGCAAATTTGCCCAGTGTTGATAAATGAGTCCCACTGTGTACCCTCAGATATCACCTGACCAGAAATACCGCAGGTATTCATTGGCTCATATGACCTAACATGTATGTGTGCCCTTGTGTTTGTGTGCACCGTGATTCATATGATTCCAGGGCATAGCCCTTAGTACTTAAAGAGGCAATATTCCATTTATGATTACCCAATGGCACGTACTACTCAAAAATTATATTATTATGAAAATGGTTTATTTACATGAAGCAGGGTTTTACATATGAGCTGTTTCATGCAATATATTTTTATAGAGACCTACATTGTTCTGGGGTATAGTTTTCCTTTAACTCCTCATTGGCGCTAAGGTCTAGGATTTGCTAGCACGACAGCAGAATGCTCCTATATGAAGGTAGATAGCATCTCAGCAATAAAACATGTCAGGACTGTTGGATTCCAAGAGGAAGAATGGAGACATTACACAAGTGTAAAAAAATATATACTCCACTATTAAAGGACACAAGAGAATTTTGTAGAACTTTGCTTTTAGCAAAAAAAAAAATAAAACACAGAAAACACTATGCTATATAAAAACCATGGTCAATCAGAGGTCAATGGGAACTTTCTAGTGCTGGGTGAATCTGACCCGTTTTGCTTTTGTTTATCCCTAAAGCTGTCCTTATCAAATTGTCCTTATCAAATTGTAAAATGTTTAGTTACTTCGAGGTTTTAGAGTTTTTCTAAATTATTTTTCAAGCTTTTTCTATTTTTGAGTTTATTGTGGTAGAAAAATCCTATGAAAACCTAAGGAAAACTCACAAAATAGTCACACATTGTTCCATTAGTTTTTGACAAAGCTAATGTTTTTACAAACTGGGAAAATAAGAGACCATTCCCATTGACATTCATTAAACCTCGTCAAATTTTACGCCCCAAGTTTTATCTGACAACGTTTCCTTTTTTTTATTTTCTTTAATACATAAAAGACTATTCATGGTTACGCAGAATATTCTCAAGTATATTTGTGTTCACAAACCCCCAAACTCAATTATTTTTTATAAATCAGCCCCTTAGTGTTATGTCCACTGATGTAACCCACTAATACGTCTGTTTGGAAAAAGAGTCTAGTTGCTATTTCAGTATTTTATTTTCATATGATGTTTTGTGAGGACATGCATAAAGCTGGATGCTTTGAGAAACAAAGGACAGCAATATCTTGAACAGGGATAGGCGAATTTGACCCGTTTCGTCAAAAATTCGCCGCTGGCGAAATGTCGCAGACGCCCATTAAAGTCTATGGGCGTCAAAAAAAATTTGTCGCACAGCGAAAATTATTTTGTTGCGCGTCTTTTTTTTTGACGCACCTCTCCATACAAGTCTATGGGCGTCATTTTTTCGGCGAAACAAGGCGAAAAAATTCGCCCATCCCTAATCTTGAATACTCATATCTTTGAAAGGACACAACCCCTAAGCATTCTTTGCATTAACTCACACAGCTCCCAGTTTTAGAAGATGTCATCTCGAACATTTCCAAGCATTTTGAATAGGTTCAAACCCTCCTCCTCCTCTTTCATAGTCTGGCAAAAATCAATATAACTCTGCTAGAGCTTTCAAGCGATGGGGTGGCAAGGAGCCAACCAAAAATGTTTTTTTATTTACTCATGCTGACATAACAAGATACAGCACTTATTCACAGTAAAGTGAAAAGCTTAGATGAGACAAACAGCTATAAAGTATTATTAAAGGGCAGCTGAAGTGTGTTGTCATAGTTGTTTCTTTTGGTTAGAGCTGTTGCAAACCAGACACAATCAGCACATTTATGGTCTATTCACTTGCCTCCAAATTCCTCCAGATCATTCCAGAGTTGCCTGTTTTTAAGGGGCACAATATAAAGGATTTTACAGATAAATATGGACAGCCCAAACCATGATTTCCAGGGGCTGCTTACCACCCGAATGGTTCTAGAGTAGGGGTTCCCAAACGTTTTTTTACCTGTGAGTAACTTTCAGAAAGTTGTGGATCAACACAAGCAAGAAAAAAGTTCCCGGGGAAGTGCCAAATAAGTGCTGTGATTGGCTATTTGGTAGCCCCTATGTGGAGGGAGGTTCTGTTTGGCAGTACATTTGGTTTTTTATGCAACTAAAACTTGCCTCCAAGCTTGAATTTAAAAGCAAGAGCTTACTTTGAGGCCACTGGGAGCAACATCCACTAATTTCATGAGCAACATGTTGTTTGCAAACCAGTGGTTAGGGATCACTGTTCTAGAGAAGTATTTTGATCAGCAATGATCTTTAGATTTTTGAGCCAAACCTTCCATGCATGAGCCATTCAGCCTTACATTTAAAATGAGTTGTATTAAGCACAGCCAACGAATATTGACTCCAAATGTCCCCTTACTTAACCTTCAGACTGAGTTTCTATAAGTATCAGCAATAGGTATTATCTCAGTAGCAGGCCTTCAAGCTGAACAACTACAGCTAAAACCTTTGTCCAGAGGGTCCAGGTTTTGAACCTCTGGTCTACTCTACACCAATGTATTTTCTTTAAGTATATATTTCCCTAACTAACCCTGGCCCTAACCAAAGGGATAGGGGTTTTCTCTAGAGCCTTGTACAAGACCAAATTCTAACACTCAAGCTTACTTATCAGGAGGGCCTTTATTCCCATGTTCTTCAATGGGCTTTGCCAGGGCCTTTGATGTTTAAAGCACTGGCATTAATTCTAATCTAACTCTATTGTCCAGTGTTTTTCATATAATGTTATATAGAAAGCTGCAGAGTTCTTAATATGTGTTTTTTTTTCCAAAAATGTTCAATGTAACACTAAGTACGCTACTTTATATAAATGCACCATAGACCAGTAAAGCAAAGGCTATTACAGTGGATATAGTGGACAACACAAGGCCAGCCAATAAATAGCAATAAGATCAAATTGTCTTCAAATGAAGAACAGTATTTCTTGTGGTATACTCTATCATTCAGCATTCTATTACAAGTTAATGGCTGCAAATAATGGTGATGGTGCTGAAGCCAACAATTGTCTTTTACAGTTTTGGTTAATAACTTATACAATTTGATTGAGCCTGTGTTGGCATCTGCTCACTTGCTGTCTAAGTAACCCATACCATATTCAATTTGTTTGGGCACCTTATCTTACAGTGACTGATTTTAGCCTAGTGAGCTGTCTCATGGAATCATTTTTCAATAGCCCAACTGCAGGAAACTGTAAGGCCATTCATCATAGTGCTGGTGCTATTCAGACAGCAGGACATTTATCTGTATACATAAAAGTAAGCAAATCTAGGAACATTCTGCAGTGTTATCAATAGGGAATTACTGCACCCTAAATAGAGAGAGACAGCAGGTGGCCTCCGAGCATTTAACTGATCTAACTGTCTGAGGTTTCAGGACTCAAAGCCAAAAGCGAGGCCAGCTCTCGTCATTAAACACCGATCACTGTTCAAGAGCTAATGGTCCATTTAATAATGTCATTATGGTGACACTGTCTCTCCCTAAATTTTTCAGAACCAGACGGGAGGACATAATGAGGAGACGGAAGGGGACTTCATCTTCAATAACAAACCTTGACTGCAAGAAAAAGATTTTCATACAAACCAAATAAAAATTGCACTTAATTATACCTATTATACCTGGGTACACGTTGTAAATCTGTTTACAATTACAAGTGCACCATCCATGTATATAGCTTTGTCCATTAAAAAATGTCGTACAAAGCTGTGTTGAAACCTTTGCAGGTTCATGCCAGGTATTTTTTTTCTACTTCTTTAAAAACTTATTTTAAATCCAATATCTATATCTAAGTGGCGCCCAGTTGGCATATATTTTATATTTTATTCCTAAAATGCTACTATTCGCTACAGTGCTGTACAACAAGGGTTCAAGACCTGGGCGGTGCTCAAAGTTTGAGTATGTGGAAGTGCTGTATAGAAGATTGGCTATACTGTATACTAGATGGAAGTGGAGTTGGAAGTCTCACAGAAAGTTATTTTACAGCTTCTTGGGTCCACACCACTTGAGGTCAACCATTTGTTGTTTGTCTTAGCTCACAAACAGATTACAGATAAAGACATCCACCCTGCTATACTTCTTGGAGAATCCATGATAAATAAACAGTAGTTGAGTTCCCCAAATAAGGGGTTGGGGTTAGTCCCATAGTTTAGTAACTTCTGTAACAATGTTTAGCTGGATGTGAATGGATAAGAACAACTGGATTATCTTAATATGTGGTCCTAAGTGCCCAAGCAGACAAAATGTGAGAGGTCTCATGGAGCTGTGAAGAAGTTCAATTGGTGGGTGGAGGTTCAATTGAGGTTCAATTGGTGGGAAAATGTTGAAGGTATTTTTGAGTTTAGAAGGTGAATGAAGTAGAGAAACTACAAAGGGATATACAGTTTATACACCAGACAATGTATTTATTATCCGCAGGCCTAAGTGTTCTCATAACCTTATTGGAGACGCCATAAATATATGCCCTAAATATATTCCAGGGATGGGACATATGTGGATTTCTCGCAAAACCAATGAATGCATTCACACGCTTGTAGATGGAAAAATGTGTATAATTCCATGTATTCTGCTGAATTGTCAGGTTGAAAGAACCTTAATATTCCTACTTAAGTGGTCCTAGTACAATACAGTATGTTTTCTAGCACAGTTTGATGGTATAATTTCTCTTTTACAGGCTATGAGAAAACCCATGATGAGCTCCATTCACAACATCATTGAACTGTTTGTACTCCAAACAATAAGAGATTGCCTCCAAACTGCCTTATAAGCTTGGATTTGAAAATATTCAGGCAAATAAAGGAAAAAAAGTCTATAGTGGCCCAAAAGACTCAATGGCACCTGTAATATGCAATGTCATACAGTATATTTATTATTTACTTCTATGGCACTGCAAACAAAGCACTAGCATAGTGAGGCAAAGGAAACCACCATTTAGAGTTTATTAAAATATTGGATTTTATTGAATAGGAAAGTGCTTAAAATGAAACCTTATTATGTATTTGCGGGGCATTTTAGGACATCTTGAGTTATGTTTGCAAACTTTTATCTAATTGGCTTCAACCATGTAGGAGTTAATCACCTGCAGTAGCATATAGAATTGCCTGGGAGGGATGAAAACATACAGGCTCTTACACACGGGCAGTTTTTCCTGCGCTTCCTTCGTTCAGCCATAAGGGAGCGCAATAGTAGACACACTCTATTATTGTGAAGAGGGCGGTACTCACACAGATGCATGTATGCACCGAATGCAGATGAAATGCAACGTGCTGCATCCCACTTTGCCGCTTACATGCGTCTGTGTGAGTGCAGCCCCTTTACAATAATTGAGTGCGTCTACTCTTGCACTCCCCTGCGGCTGAACGGAAGAAAGCGCCCATGTGTAAGAGCCCTTAGGACAGTCTGTAAAAGCATCATGGACTAACCAATTAATGTGTTTGTATTCCCCCACCCTTTGTACGTTTTCCCAAACATATTGCTTCATTCTGTGGAATTGCAAGGGACATAACGCAATAAAAAAATAGACTGATATTTCCTTGCATTGGCTTAATAACAGTCATTTCAATATATCCTGCTGAAAACAGGCTTTAGATTAGAGTCCTTTTAAGTGAGCGGTCAGGAGTTGAATGACTAAAGTAAAAGAATCATTTATTTTTCTGATTACAGCGGTGCTGCTGGTCTGGTCGGGTGAGCAGATTATACTCATGATTGGAGGATCTGTACGGAATGGGAAAAGTCATGCAGAACAGCTGTGATGGACATTTCTGGGCAGCTGCTCATTTACTTCATTGGTTCCATTTATCTTATTAACCTTTTTTAGGCTCAGTCCTGTGATGCATTCAAAAAACACCTATGCATATAGTCATCTCACCCAACTCCCACTCCCTAGCACTCTCTGTTGTGAGCTGGTTGGTAGAGGATGATAGATGTTGTAGAGCAGCGGTTCTGAAGTGGAGAACAATGAAGCAGAAAGTAGAACTTGATAATGAAGGCCAATCTGGATGAGTCTGTAGTCATTAGGCCATGATGCATAGCTGGTGGCACTCTTGTTTTAGATTTAGTATATTAGCTGTTTAAAACTGCTAGTATCTTAAAAACCTCTTAAAAAACATTGGTTTAGATTTTATAGTTGCCCTTTAACCTTAACAGCTATAATCTATACCTCATGGGTTGTAATACCAAGCCTCTCCTGTCCATATTTATAGTTCACTTTATTGGGGGCACAGTGAAAGTAACATGCCATTAATCAGTTGCTGCCAAACTCTAGCTGTCAGCTGTTGGCTGTCAGCAATTGTGGTTGGATATAGTACAGCAACAGCTGGAGAGTCACAGGTAGTGATGGGCGAATTTATTCGACAGGCGCGAATTTGCGGCGAATTTGCGCGATTCGTTGCCAGCGAATAAATTCGTATCAAAAAATCGGGCGCCGGCGTCAAAAACGAGACGCCGGTGCCGTTTCGCGAATTTTTCACCGTTTCGCGAATTTCGCTCGAATTTTGCACATTTATCGGTGAAACGGCGCAAATTCGCCCATCACTAGTCACAGGCTAAAAGGCCCCAGATGTAAATTGCATAAGTAACAAGCACACCTTTCATTTTCTATCTGTGCCAAGTAACTAATATTAGGCAGCATGACAATTGTGATAAGGGGGATTTTTATTAAGAATCAGGCTGTTAATCCTTTATGTGCCAGGTAATGAAGAATATATGGATCGGGCACAAAGTGCCAGCCTCCTAGTGCTGTGGAGTCTGTCTAAGAGTTCTGATTTGATTGCTATATGATAATTCCTATAATTAAGGTAAACAAAAGAACATCCACAGCAATTACATATTGTGGACTCTCCACTGTGCCTTGTGGTCCATCTGAAAACAGTATAACATAGATTTAAGATGTTTTTTTAAATGGTTATAAAGAGTTCTATTTGCTTGAATCTGTGGAAATGCAAATCAAAGCCCCTGTAAAGGGCTACCACCTAGTGGCATTTTATAGACCCCAGGCTGCCACCTGACTAGTATTTTACTTTGTATTTAGTCCAAACAGTAAAACTTATGCCTGAAGCCAATGATAATAGAATAAACAATTCATAGAGATGAAGGTGGGATCTTTCCTTTCAGAATAAAGTGGCCACCATCATTTAACCCCAACATGTGTAAGCCTCCATATCAGTTTGGACCACATGAGCATACAGTCCTGGGCTCCCCCTAAATCCTATTTCTACTGCTGATTGTAAACCCCCAACCATTGTGTACAAAGTTCTGGACACCCACCCTCAGACTTTTTGGTTAACATAACACAAGGTTCTTGGATATATGGCCACATCACTATGTCGTTTAACTTTAGAACCCCCTTGGGTTAAAATGGTGCAAGGTTCTTTGGCCATAATAACATGTTGTATAACTTAAGCGGGAACAACAAACCACTATAATTAAAAGCATGTTCCCCACTCTTATTAAAGGGATCTAGTAACTGTGGATCAACATTTTGGGGTTGAGCATGGTGAACTCTTGTTCCACAGTCACTTAGTGACTATAAAAATGGTAATAAACAGCCATAACAGCGATAACTTTCAGACATATAACAGCAATATATCATTATTGCTGTTAAAAAAGTCTATCCATAATCCTTCATCAACATCTTCCTGTTTCTTATAGTGATCTAGACCAGTCTGGAGTTGTACAAACCCAATTAGATACAATTTCCCAGTTTTCAGCCTGTGTCTCTCGTCCACTAATTTCACCAATGTTCATTTTGTCTAAAGCGGATGCCAAGATTTTTTTCTCCTAATCAAAATGATTTAGTTGCAAAAAGTCTTCCATTTCTCTGACAACATGGCCTCATTCATCACGCTGACAGGATTCAATTGAAACAGATGCAACAATGAGACTAATGGCTCAACTGATTCTTATTGATCTGGTTCCATTTTGTCTAATTAATAGTCTACTGACTATCTGCTAAGGACTGTTCTATAGTGCGATACATGCAAGTGGATGTCTTCTTTATCTATCAAGGCTTTCTGTGGCATGTTCAAAGACAGCTTTGGTGCATAATTTATAGCTACAAAGAAGGCTGATTAATTAATGGAAGAGTAGGTGGGTGATAACATGAAGCTGTCTGCCAGGGAATTTGGGTAGACAAACAGCCGTTTGCTCGATACACTTCATATTTTGAAAAGCAATTAGCCACATAAATCCCTTTTGGACATTGGAGTCCTGTGACGTCCCTCCAATCCACATCTTAATGTATTAGATATAAATGTATTAGAAAATAAGTCATTCTGTCAACGCTATTTTCTTGCCACTCCAGGTAGCTAATGTAGTTGGAGATGAACAATTCAAATGCTGCCTTTTATATACTTAAGCATCTTGTGCTCTCAGCATCAGAATGTGCTAACTTCTACTCCTGGCACCGCCATTAACATCAGTGTCAGCGAAATGAATAGGAGATAAGAAACAGATCATGCAGATTTCTCACATTCCGATTCAGGTGCAAATGGATCGAGGACTGAATTACTGTCACTCCATGTGACCATAATAGAAGTCGCAGTGGTAAACGGTTTGATGTTCATTTCTCAAATACTTTGCACATAATAGGAGCCTTTTCCTAGAGTTCTGTAAAACCATGTACTGATGATCTGGGCTTTGCCATCAGGATCATTATATATTAATGCAACCCGCATGCTTTGAAGAAGACCTTGGAGGGCATGTGTTATAAAAGAATGGATTTCATTTTATCAAATGGGGCATATAATTTGGTTTAAAACTAAATAACTTATTTTATAAATCTACAGTGTTAGGACTGGTGCCATGCTTCCCCATGTGGAGTCAATTCTAATGTAAAGGCTCTGGATGCATAATTTATAAGGCCGATGGCATATAGGACATACTAAATGCTCAAATGAACACTTTCTGATCAAATCTATTTCATTAAATGACAGACTCAATGGGGCACAACTGAAAAATGCCCATGGATAATACTGTGTGCCATAGGCTTATGCCAGGGTCACATAGAATGTACAGTACACCAAAATCCAACAGGCCAATGGGCCTGGCAAAGACCATTAAAGTGTGGTGTGGACACAGGACACCTTGCAGGAGAATCAACCAACATGTAATAAAGGTGAGCTACAGCCTATTTATAATTGAAAGACCATTGAAGTGTATGGTTAGAAGCTGGTGCAAGTCTAGTAAACTTGAAAAGTAGTTAGCAGTGCCAGCTTCTAGGCAACTTTACTAGACTGGTATTTACATGAGATTTTATTCACAGTTTTGTAGCCAGTTTGTACATAACAATGTGTATGAATGACAAATACGGACATATCATTAGTAAGCAGGTAAGTACTTTATGTGCTATTGGTAATTACTTATGTATTACATTATAGGAGTCTTATTTGCAAACAGCAGCCAATGTGTGAAATTCCTTAACTGGTCTTTTTTTCTTTAGAAGACGTTTTCTTTCTCCAGGATTCCAGAACACACTGCTAGATGTAAGTGATACGGGTTAAAAATGTCTACCCCAGTGTAAGTGTCATACAAATGCAAGCGGCCTCCCTATGGACATTTTTGGCATTTTCGAAAGGGATCTTTACAAAGAAAGTTTACAATGATTTAAGCAGTTAAGCAGTGAAAGAAATGTAAACTCACAAAAGTAGACATAGGGTTCACATGCAGAAGCCTCAGTCCTTCATCAAAGGGGGGGGGATATACTTTGTAGAATGAGTAGGTTTAGCATTGAAACTGGAACCAACCAGAACAATTAGAAAGCAGAAAAAAAATATTTACAAAAATCTTGCCCTGTTGGCACAAAACATAACATGGAAGACTTCAGTTTTTATATTTTTATATTTTTTATTCAGTTTTGTGCCAAGTATCAATTTTCATATTTTTACTTTCTACATTTTTGTGACTTTTTTTAGGTGGTTCCTGTTTCAATACTAAACCTACTTATTCTACAGAGTATGGATGAAAATCCCTTTTAAAATAACCTACAGTACATAGCAAAAAAGTAGCCAGCCTAGACCATGAAGGAAGGTGTGAATGTGAAGCATATACAGACATTTCTTACCTTTTCTGCTGACTGTGAGGTTCCAAAAAATATTGGGATGAAAGCCAGCCAAACTATACAGGTAGTATACATAGTAAAGCCTATAGGCTTAGCTTCATTGAAGTTCTCTGGTACTCCCCTTGTTTTGATAGCATACACAGTGCATGTCACCATAAGTAGGATGCTGTATCCCAAGGAGCATATGATTTGTAGATCCGTAATGTCACACTTCAGGACCCCTCTGGCCTGGTCCGGCATCACTGTGTGCTGCCCATAGTCTACGATGATACTAGGAGGGGTAACTCCAAACCAAATGAATACTCCTAATAGCTGGACAGATATTAAACTGGAAGTGATGGCCAGCTGTGAGGTGGGGCTGATAAGCCGGGGGGCTGTCACTGACATTTTACCTTGTTCGAAAATCCTGTAGATCCTGTTGGTTTTGGTTAGAAGAGCTGCATAGCTGATGCACATGCCCAACCCCAAGAATAAGCGTCTGAAGGAACACACAGCCACATCAGGCTTGGCAATCATAAGGAAGGTGATTATATAGCAAAGGAAGATTCCTGTTAACAGGACATAGCTTAGCTCTCTGCCTGAAGCTCTGACAATGGGGGTGTCATTATACCGTATAAATGTTGCCATCACAAAGATTGTGGCAATGATTCCAAGCATAGCTAAGAAGACAGGAATTACAGCCCAGGGGGAATGCCACTCCAGCTTGATAATGGGTATGGGGTCACAACCTGTACGGTTTTTGTTGGGTCGCATATTGTAGTCACAGAGGTTACAGGTGAATTCATCCTGCAAGTACTTATAACCATCACACAACTCACAGTTCCAACAACAAGGCATGCCTTTAACCATCTTCTTCCTCTCACCCATCATGCATGGTGAGCTGCAGACTGAGGGTGGAATCTCTCGTTGTCCTTTAGCCCATTGCATGTCTTCGATCTATGAAAAAGAAATGTATTCTGGTCAGGGTAAGGTAATGACTGCATTTGCTTTGGCCCTTTTTGAAATAAAATCAAAGCTAAAAAAATGAAATAATGTGTAAAAATATATATGTACATATGTATTCAATGTATACATCAGGGAAGTCAATCTCTCAGGCTTTCAACTGTTTTTACACTGTAAATTGCAAGCAAACTAAAGACTAATTTGTGAAGAATTCTGGGACTCGAAGGTTGGAAATTAATGATTCTTATATTCCCTTCTCAAACTGGAGCCCCATTTTTCATGCATTTCTAGGGGCCTCCAACATAAACCGTCTAAAAGATATCATGGAGAAGGGGCCACGGATGAATGAATTAATGAACAATTGAAGACCAGCAAGCTTAAAATCCTAGAATGATCCTAAACTGATCCATTTGACCAATTAATCTGTCATGGTCTAAGAAATGGCTTTACATACAGTATATATATATAAATGATACTCCACTCTGTAACACACAACAAGATATAAGTGTCAGTGGTTATATAATGGTTGAATTGGTTATAATGGTTTATATATTATATTTCTAAGCTTGAATGCCCCATGCATAGTCTTCAGTCACATAGGCTTCCAGTTACCAGCAAGCTTCCCAGTAATGCTCCATCCCAAATAGTTATATTATTGCCATCACAAAGCTGCCTATTGGTCCTCACTACACTTCTTCATACAGAAAGTATAGGGTAAGTGATCGGACCCATAGTAACCAGAAGACAGCAAGCCGGACATCCTTAATTCATTTACATTTTCCGACGGGGAATCCTACTCTTCCCTAATTCTGGCTGTAGGTATGATGTTGGAAGGTGGAGTTCCAGATTCTTCAGATGCCTCTTACTCTAGAACAAGGCTGTCCAACTGGTGGCCCGCTGGCGGCCCGCCATCTAGAATGTTCTACTTCTTGCTTGATGCATGAGAGTCAGAGCCTGACAATTACTGTCCTCTCGGTCAACAGTGGGGCTAATTTGCTAAGATGATCAATTGTACCAGAGCAGTTGTCCATAGCAACCTAACAAAATCTTCCTTTCATATAATGTTTAGTAGATTGATCAAAACTAACTGTTGATTGGTAGCTATTGGCAATACAATGGTGCAGTTTAGGACCTTGCAAACAGCAATGTGCCAGTGACTCTGACAATGAGATCTGACCTACCCTTGAGCCTATGTCATAGATTGCTAAAAAATGAACTGGTCACTACACAATGTGAGTGATTTGCTAATGACTGGGGGTGGTATGAACTCCTACAGTACACCACTCCATTATCTCCACCCATAATCCATTATGAGCTGAGCAAGAATAATGACTTCTAAACTGCTGGTCAATAATGAAAAAAGTGCAGGACAGACATGTATCAAAGACAAATAAACCCATTCAGAGAAGGCCACTTTAACTTGATGAATGGTGGTCAAGTCTATAGACAATCTCACAATGCCATGCGGATTTAAGGTACAAGTTTAATGAGCAGCAACAGAATACCAACAGCCATGAATTCTCACCCACCAGCAAGACACAATGCACAATGCACATTTAGACAATCTCACACATACAAAGGCATATATATATATATATATATATACACACACACACTTAAGGTCAACTTACTGGAACTGACAACCAGCTAATGGCAGAATTCCAAACACTCAACCACAGCAGTGTTCCATTTACAAAACTGTTACTAGGCGGAACATCTCAAACACATTTTATGTGTTATCCAACACATGGGTGGTTTGCATGCATCTCTCTGCTTAGCTACTGGTATACAACAATGATAATTTGATTTATACACTTTTTTTAGAGGTTGAGATTTTCAGATTTGAGCAACTGAGCACATTATCAGCTCTGTGTCTATAGATTTCGGTTACTTGACCCATTGACGAAAACTACCTGATTAAAACATTCTCTACAGCAGAGAATCATTTATCTTTGGGTTCCTGGGGAATGCAGATCTAATCCAGTCTTTGTTTAGGTTCTTCGCTCTCCACAACATTCTATTCGTCAAATGCTACAAGCTCAGCTTTCTGGTCTGCTCTTCTTATCACCCGTCCCTGATTAAACCTGACAAACGTTCCCCAGTGCGGTGCTAATGAAGTTTCATAGCACTTTCTGCCTATGTAGCTTCATACTGATAAAGAGCCTTTGCTCCTAGTTCTTTAGGGAAACGAGGGACCTTGTGCACAATGCAAGTGAAAGAATCTAAGCAGCATCTTTCTGCTTCTGATGAGCCTTGTAATAGGAGTGTATCCTTTGTATGATATATTTTTATTATGGAATCCTGTCAGGCATCCATTATATTAGCACAACCTTCTGTACGGCCTGAACTAGACATCAGCTCTGGGAGTGAGCCCACATGCAAACACAAGCCAGGCTATGGTCTTACTTCTCCCATTATTTATATGAAATATAAACCTGTCGGAGTCCTTCATTTCCTTAATAAGGAATTTAATATTGAATAAGATAATCACAGTTGCAAATGTACTGTATAGGAATTCTGGCAGCAAATCAGGTCAATTAAGTGGATTTATTACTGAAAGGTAAAATGATTGAAGCAAGTCACTTTTTCCCTTCTATAAATCAGGTGCCGTTTTTGTTGTTCATACATTTATGACATTTTGTTGTATGAACACAAAAGAGCATGGGAAAAAATAGCTGTTTTTGGAATGACAGGATCTCACTGTTATATTGATTAGTGCCAAAATGCAATCAGAGCACCCTAATATCTAGAGAGGTCTTAAGGGGGGAATTTTACTTACCTCGGCAACTCCGCCAGCGTTGCCTTCACCTCAGTTTGCTGCTCTTTGCCAGGCGTAGATTCTACAGGGCTGCGGAAATTCACGAAGATCCGAAATTGCGTCCAGGGAGCCGAAAGGTAGCGAAGTTGTGCTAGCGTAAATTCATTAGGCAAAGCGAAGTAGCGCTAATGAAGGCTAATTTGCATATGGCTGCAAATTTAAAATTGAATGGACGTGTATGCTGCAGCGCATACATAACACTACACAAGCCCAGGGAAAGTGAATAAAAGTATATAGAGCTGTTCTACTGCCCTACACATGTGCCCACAGTATAGTTTAAGGTGCCATATGTTATCAAATGTAGGGGGAAGGTGGGCACCCTAAAAAAAAATTTTTAATCTTTTTCAGCCTATCACCCAAAAAAGTTTTTGGGACTTTTTGGTAACATTCAGAAAAAAAAACCATCTTAGTAAAGTTGCGTAGTTTTGTCCCCTTCGCCAGAGTGCAACTTCACCAGGCTTTAGGGTGCGAAGTTGCGCTACTCTATCTAATTCACTGGCGAATTTACGCCAGGACCACTCACTGGCGGAACTGCCGGGGGAGCAGGGGGTGTGAGCGGGCCAGGTCCCGCACCCACTCAGGGCCCCCCGGCAGCTCATGCGCCACGAAAATCACGTATGGAGGGGGTGGGGGGCCCGGCTGTGCGTCCCGTACCAGGGCCTGCCCCCCTCTAGTTACGTTACTAGGGCCACTGTTAGTAAATAGGCGAAGTGGCAAAATGGCGTCATACTTTACATGGACATGGAGCTCCAAGGTTAGTTCTAAAACATAATAGTGGAAAACATTATTTCCTAAAACACTTGTTTCAATAACATCACAGCTCCAGTTCCAGTGTCAGACTGGCCCACCGGGATACCAGGAAAAAAACAGGTGGGTCCAGGTGTCAGTGGGCCCTCTTGTTTGTAACAATTAGGCCTATTTCATGGTCATTCGATAATCCTTTATGGGAAAAAAGAGGAAGAATGGAGTATATAGTAAGTAGATATAAAAGACTAAGAGAATAAAGAGGTTAAGTGAGGAGAAGAGGAATAATATTTTTGAAAGTGGGCCCATGGTCTAAGGTTGTCTAGTGGGCAACTGGCATCCCAGTCCCACACTGTCCAATTCTAACTAATTTAGAACATTGCAAAACATTACACTGAAGAGGCCCTAAATTAGGAAATTGACACTTTTTGCACCACCAAATTTTTCCAGAGAACACTCAGCATCCATTGAGATCACAAGTAATGAGGTTGCATCACAACATTTGAAACAGGTTAATTCTGTTCCTGAAATGGCCGTACTGTCAGATACATTAAATAGCTTCAAGAAAAGGCTGGATACATTTTTCGTTAGCAAGAGAGAAATCACACGGTTACTGAAATGGACACTTAGCAGAAGTCCAGGGACTGGTCAAATTATCCTTTTGGATAGCTTTGGATAATGTTTTTAGTCTTTTGTTAGGTCAGCTAGAAGATAGGCAGAATTATTGGGGCAAAAGGTTGAGTTTGATTAACCGAGTTTTCGTAAAATCCATATATAAACCCATATGTACAGTACATGTCGATGACCAATACTGAGGACCAAATTATTAATTGGGAATAATGAACTATTAGAACATAGGTATTTGATGCCAATGTCCCCACCCCCCAATGTTTAGGGGACTAAAAGATCTTGCTGTAATGACCACTGATAAGATACTTGTCAACTTGTGACCAGTAATATAGTCAGAGAACAATATGGATTTGCCTGGATTTATACATTCAACCTCTTTGTACTGTAGTTATTCTCTGCCTGTGCCATTTATGTTCAAACACAAACAAAATCATGATAGATATAAGAAAGCAAACTTAGCCCCTTCCCCCCCAGAGGTCCCCAGAGAGCCATTATGTAGCTCAAACAGCAAAATGTTAACCCATTTCCCCAGATGTCCCTGGACTACATTTCAGAGGCTATAAAATATGAATTTTATATTCAGGTCAGGTAGAGAAGTACTAAGCAAAGTCTGTCCTGCTCATCTGCAGGTTACTCTGGCTTTTTCCATGGTTCTTTCACAATATCCGCTCGCGCAATACAAATCAGTGCCCAGCAGATGTCTCTGGCATGAAAATGGTTTGTGCGGACACGCTGCTGTTGTTTATATGGGATGCAGGGCTGGATTTATGGGGTTCGAGATCGGCTTAATGCACATGTTTGTAAAGCCATATTGATAATTATACATTCTATAAATCTCCCAAGTTAGCTGTGGAAGGCTGTCTGCGATAAACTGCAGGCTGCTGTTAGTGAGGAAATAAAAGGGCCGGAGAGGATATGGAGAACGGACACATTAACCATTAGATAGCAATTTCTGCAGCCCAGGTTGAAAAATAAAATAAATATTTTAATGTTAAAGTAGTGATGGGCGAATAAATTCACAGACACGATTTTCATGTTTTGCCGAGAGTGAATTCATTGTGGTTGACAATTCGCAGGCGAAAAATGAGCTGCATCAAAATTCATTTGCATTTCACAAAATTTTCGTTGTTTTGCGAATTTCACAGTAAATTCACACATTTTCCGGCAAAACGAAACTGCACAGATTTGCCCATTACTATTTATAAGGCCTCCTGTTAATATCCATAGAAAGTGCTTTCTAAACCATATCCTGAATAAAAAGATGACGAAATAAGAAAACATAGATATCATCACTATAATTAAGGATAATTACAAAAATGAGGGACATCTTAGAGCAGTGATCCCCAACCAGTAGCTCATGAGCAACATGTTGCTCTCCAACCCCTTGGATGTTGCTCTCATTATTATTAAATTCCAGGCTTGGAAGCAAATTTTAATTGCATAAAAACTAAATATAATGCCAAGCAGAGCTTCCTGTAGGCTGCCAGTCCACATAGGGGCTGCCAAATAGCCAATCACAGCCCTTATTTGGCACCCCAATGGACTTTTTCATGCTTGTGTTGCTCCCTAACTCTTTTTACATTTGAATGTGGCTCACGGGTAAAAAAAGGGTTTGGGACCCTTGTCTTAGAGCATGCCACCAACTTACCCAGCCTCATCTCAATCTGTCCCTTTCTTACGATTCTGTAAATGAAAACAGTCCCACTTAAATAGGGACAATTTGAAGGTTTGGTTTTCATGAATATTTAAAATCCTGTCTCTCTCTAGCTGCCTGTTACTGGAATGTCCTCCTCTTCCAGCATCTTCTTCTTTCTTTCTTGGAACATGGTGCCCATTCCAGATGTATTGTATAACAACTGTTAAACTAAGCTGAGTTCAGTGCCTTAAAATGGGGTCATGGATTGAAATTCTCTAAATCTAAACACTGATATGTGATGGCATATTAACATTTTTCTTTAGATTGCAAGAAATAGAAAATATTATGTCTCAATATCAGATGCTTTTGACTGGTCACTCCACCAGGCCCAAGTCCAGCAGATATCAGCAAGGCATAAGAACAGCCAGAGAGTTCCATACATGGCACCCCTGCGCACCACAGTTAGGTGAGTGTGCATTTTCCAATTTCCTCCATAAAGAGCTTTAAAACATACACAAACTGCATAACCTAATCAATTCAGATTTCTAAACCAAGGCTTAACTCTTATTTGAAATGTATTCCAAGTACAAGGAACCTGATATCCCCTCTATCCGAGTTTCCTAAGCTGCAAATATATCACACAGGCAAGAACGCAAGAGAAACAAATAAAATACAAGGTTATGTGCTTTGATCAGCAGAAGCGGAAAGATAGCATATCTCCATGCCAGATGCGCAAAAAAGTGCCTACTGACAGGACTTTGAAAGAATTTCAGTATCACAGTGTGCCAAGTTGAGGAGAAAGAGAGAAAGTCCTCCAGTATCATAATCATAATGATGCTAACTGGCAGTCATAAATTGCATATTCACATTGGCAAGAAAATGGTGTTACTAGGTCTTTACTAGAGTTTTATTGTTTCAGATAACGTTTTCTGACATGGAAGCTTTGGTGTTTGATACCTCAACCATTAACACATCTTGACCTTTTACTGACTACTCATCAGATAAGCCTTATTTCCAGAGCAAAATACGCCCACTCTTCTTCAGCCACACAACATTGTAACTATGGTGCTTATAGTAGCAGTGGGGATAATAGTCTCTGGGAAGGGAGTGTGACTGTGGGATAGCAGGTATAGTAGGGAGAGATGGTGTCTATAGTAACAGTGGGATAATAGTCTCTGGGAAGGGAGTGTGACTGTGGGATAGCAGGTATAGTAGGGAGAGATGGTGCCTATAGTAACAGTGGATAATAGTCTCTGGGAAGGGAGTGTGACTGTGGGATATCAGGTATAGTAGGGAGAGATGGTGTGTATATAGTAGCATGTGGAAAATAGTAGTTGCTTTAATGTAAAAAAAAACACCCATAGACATAAATGTAGAATTAAAAAATGTTGCACGGTTTGAAAATAAGAAAAATGTAGCACAGCAAACATCCCATTGACTTCAATGCATTCGGTGAATTTTTCTCCCACTTTGGTAAATTTTTTTCCAGTTACAGGAACTTTCAGTGAAGCAGAATGGGTCAGATTCGCCCACCCGTAGTAGTTGTTGAAAACTTATGTGAACGGGGCTCTGGATTTGTAACATTGCAATATAAGCTTTCCTGGGATCTGATCTCTACTCTATTTCACTATAAGTTTACCGTTTGCAACTGATGCTCTCAGATAGGATTGATGCATCTCACTAATGTTTC
Source organism: Xenopus petersii (assembly GCA_038501925.1). NCBI lineage: Eukaryota > Metazoa > Chordata > Amphibia > Anura > Pipidae > Xenopus > Xenopus petersii. The sequence continues at coordinate 114,560,283 of CM076679.1, read as the reverse complement.
TTTTCAATAGAGATACTTATTTTATCAAGTAATGATTCTGTAAATTAACCAGACATTTTACAGTCTTTAATCATCTTTCAGAAAAGGGTGAGGTTTTTAGAAGTTCAGAAAACTAGTACTGAAGTAACTAAGAGGCAGATGCAAGAAAGGTGACAAGACCATCTGAGACCATTTGATTTGAGACGTATTCAATCAGTCCCCCTTTCTTTTTAACTCAGTGATGGACAATCAGTAACCTTCTAGATGTTGTTGAAGCTCCAGCTCAAACCCAACGGCCCTGGGTAGCTGAAAGGCCCATTATAAAGCTGATTTTCTTAAGTGCTAAAAACAAACATGTGAACTCCCTTGCTTAAGATAATTTTACCTAGAAATACATTAACTATAAAGCACACCTTGCCGATTCATTTATATACTGCATGAAAAAAGTCTACTTGGTCTTACTGACACTGTTTTCAAGTGAGCTTTAGAAAATACATACTTGTGGCTTTGGCCAGAAGCACTCGAAAATAAAAGTACTCTTACAATAATATCATTAGAGATGATGGAGATGAAGTAACCATTACGTATATGGAAGATTTAACTTACTTTCTATTTAAAGAGAGCAGACAGGATCATTAGTTGTGGTCACAGCTAATAAATGTAGCTAATAGGGCTGCACAGACTGCCAAGTGTTTACTTTTACTGTAAATGGGATCAATGAGCAATCAGGATTGAGATTCCGTATTATATTATGTAGAGCACTTTATGCCTGTATTGGCAATAATTCTGACAGACATGTCATGTCCTCACCTGTGGTCAAACATTTTTAAATGGGTTAGATATACTGTAGAATCCTATAAAAATATATTAATAAGTAGAGATGGTGCCTATAGTAGCAGTGGCATAACAGTCTCTGGGAGGGGAGTGTGACTGTGGGATAGCAGGTATAGTAGGGAGAGATGGTGCCTATAGTAACAGTGGATAATAGTCTCTGGGAAGGGAGTGTGACTGTGAGATAGCAGGTATAGTAGGGAGAGATGTTGCCTACAGTAGCAGTGGGGATAATAGTCTCAGGGAAGGGACTGTGGATTTGATATAGCAGGTACTGTATAGTAGCGAGAGATGGTGCCTATAGTAGCAGTGGGATAATAGTCTCTGGGAAGGGAGTGTGACTGTGGGATAGCAGGTATAGTAGGAAGAGATGGTGCCTATAGTAACAGTAGGATAATAGTCTCTGGGAAGGGAGTGTGGCTGTGGGATAGCAGGTATAGTAGGGAGAGATGGTGCCTATAGTAACAGTGGGATAATAGTCTCTGGGAAGGGACTGTGGGATAGCAGGTATAGTAGGGAGAGATGGTGCCTATAGTAACAGTGGGATAATAGTCTCTGGGAAGGGACTGTGGGATAGCAGGTATAGTAGGGTGAGATGGTGCCTATAGTAACAGTGGGATAATAGTCTCTGGGAAGGGACTGTGGGATAGCAGGTATAGTAGGGAGAGATTGTGCCTATAGTAACTGTGGGATAATAGTCTCTCTCTGGGAAGGGAGTGTGACTGTGGGATAGCAGGTATAGTAGGGAGAGATGGTGCCTATAGTAACAGTGGGATAATAGTCTCTGGGAAGGGAGTGTAACTGTGGGATAGCAGGTATAGTAGGGAGAGAATTTTATTAAATAAATTAAACAATAACAATAAACATACAATTACATTATCATCAGATCAAAAGCAAGCAATTAATCAATTATACATCAAATTAGAAAATGAACATTCCTCCAAAGCATCATGTTTCCCACAGATTTCTCGGTTTCCTTTGTTTTAATGAAAAGCAGTTCATTCACAATAACTTTTGCAACATGTTCTGCAGGATCCTTTGTCTGTCCAAGAGTCCATTTGCATCTCATGTGCCAGAGATGATACCTTATCACCATTAAAATTATATACAAGGTTTCCCTTTCCACACCATTCTCCCTCCCTGCACCCACCACTCCATAAGCAAATTCAGAATAACTAAGGTCTTTTAGCATTTCAAGATGTAACATTCTCGCCAGCAGACTTCTTACAGCTTTTGATGTATGACACACAATCAGAAAATGCTCCTGTGATTCCTCCTTCCTACAACCCCACGGACAGTCTCTATTAACAACACTCCGGTACTTAAGGTTCCCCCTCACAAATAACTTCCCATGAAAGGACAGCCAAGCATTATCCCAAAATTTTCTTGGAATTCTCCTACTGTTCAGGTACCCTAAGCTTTCCTCCATTACACTATTTATGCAGTCCTGCAATATTGGGGGGGTGCAGAAGAAAAAATCCAAAACCCTTAAATAAATACTCTTCCTAGAAAAAGAAAACAGTTCTTGCTTCTCAATATTCCATTTCCTCAAAAGCCTTACTGCCTGGCTCAGAAATGATGGGATGCTGCCTCCTCTCACTCGAACCTCCTTCACCCTGTCTCCAAGCAGCCAGTCCTTGATTAGCGGCGATACCCAGTCCTCGACACTGATTTCCCACAGCAATTTCTTTTCTTGTGTCAAATTCTTAAAATTATATTTCAGGAAAATGACACAAAAAAAACCCACTGGGCATAACATGCCCAACCCACCTTTTTTTCTCTGCAGGAAGGTCACACCCCTTTTTATTGGATTGATCCTGCTCCCCCATAACATCTGGAAGAACAGGCTCTGGATCCTGACATACAGAGCCTCTGGCAATAAGAAGATATAGGAAACAAAGAGAAACAGAGGAATGAGATAAGCCTTGATAATGTCGATCCTTTCCCTATAGGTCAGTTTCCATGCCTTCCATCTCTGAACCTTTGCAATGCCAACATCCAATTTTTCTTCCCAATTTACCTGAGCATTGTCACCTCTCCCAAATTTGATACCCAGAATTCTAACCTGCTCTGGGGCTACGGGAAAATTCTCAAGGACAAAACTTGATCTCCCTTCTAAAATCCAAAGAGCTTCTGATTTTCCATGGTTGATTAGTGACCCAGATGCTTCAGAGTAACTGTTGATGTGTTCCAATACTAATGACTCCTCCTCTGGACAAGATAGAACCAAAGTCACATCATCCGCATAGGCTACTGACTTAAAAGACTGACCCATGGGAAACGGAACACCCTCCAAACCACAACTCTGCAAACCCCTTAAAAAGGGATCCAGAGCAAAGGTGTAAAGGAGTGGGCTAAGAGGGCATCCCTGTCTCACACCAGCCTGTACTTCAAAGTCTTCACCCTGCCAACCATTGATTAAAGGGAAGCTCTTCGCCCCACCATACAAAACTCTCAACCATTCAATAAACTGACCCGGGATGTGGTAATTTTGCAAAGTAGCCCATAGGTATTCGTGATCGACTCTATCAAAGGCTTTGGCCTGATCTAGTGACAGAAAGTACCTTCCCCATTTATTCTGTTTACACCTTTCCAAAGTCTCCCTGAGAAGTAGAAGTGCACCATAAATGTTGCGTCCCTCCACTGAACAGAACTGAGAAGATGATAAAAGAAAATCAGCAAACTTTCCCAACCGTGCAGAAAGAATCCTTGCAAGAAGCTTCCTATCGCAATTAAGAAGTGCAATAGGCCTCCAGTTCTCAATGTGTTGCGAATCCTTCCCCTTTGACAACAGAACTAAAGAGGAGTGCTGCATGGAAGAAGGAAGGCTCCCTCTCGTTAAACTTTCATTAAACACCTCCACCAAGATTGGTGCCAACTTCACCTTAAATGTCTTATAGAACTCCGCTGTTAAACCATCTGGCCCAGGAGCCCTCTTCTTCTGCTGTTTGTCAACAGCTTGCAAAACCTCCTCCTCTGTTATTTCCATCACCAAAGGGGAGAAGTTCAAATCCTCAGTGTTAGGGCCTGGGTTTGCCTCTAGGAAAGCTTGCATCTTTGCCCTATCCAAAGCTCTTTTTCTGAAAAGTTCAGCATAGTATGATCCTATAACTCCCAGAATCCCCTCTTTACTGTTCTGTAACTGACCCTGGGAGTCATACAGACCCTCCACCGACTTTCTCTTCACTGTCTCCTTACAATTTTGATAGGGATCCGGAGAGTTAGACACCCCATAATCCCTTTCCAAAACCAAGGACTTATAGCGGCTATACTGCTGCTGTCTTAACAGATACTTCAGCCGGTTCACTTTTTCCCCCACCTCCCCTTCCGAAACACAGACCTCAAGCTTCCTTCTCAAGGACCAGCATTTTTTTTTTCTTTCCCTCCCTTTCTTAAAAGAGACAGACTTGAAGAACGCTCTAAAAGAATCCTTGGCAGCATCCCACCATTCCGACAGTGAGTCAAAAAAATCTATCTTTGTGACTTCCCTCTGCAATAAACTGTCAAATGACTTCCCCACCTCTGTATCCTCTAGAGAGCCTGCCCCCAGTCTCCACAGCCCCCTCCCAAATCTGGGTTTCCCTACAGAACCATAACAAAATGATAGGGCCATATGATCAGAAAATTCTACTATTGTTTCTTTAACGTTAGAAAAAATGTCCCCTTTCTTAACAAAAACAAAATCAATCCTACTGCTTCTCCCACCACAATAATAGGTGTGCCTACCCTCCCTCCCATGGGCTGTAGCAATGTCTATAAGACCTGCCTCTTCCACCAGATTCTTCAGAAACAGGCTCTCATATTTTTTATACCTTCCTGTTCTATCCACTTGTCTCAGAACCTGATTAAAGTCCCCAGCAAGAATCACAGGAACAGAAGTGTATAAGAACTGCTTGATTTCAGTTAATAATTTTCTCCTCTCTGAAGTGAGCTGGGGCCCATATACATTTATCAGCCTCACCAGCACCCCATCAATCTGCACATCGAGCATTAAGCATCTTCCAAGCTGTATATCTACTACCTTTTTTACCTCAATTTTCCTGCACCCTTTAAAAAGGATACCCACCCCTCCAGCAGGTTCAGTAGCCACTGACCAAAAAGAAAGTCCAATTTTCCAATCCCTTTTAGCCTCCCTTATCTCTTGGACAGATGTCAGTCTTGTCTCTTGCAGAAATATAATGTCTGCAGCTACTGACTCGAGAAAATTAAAAGCCATAAAACGAGTCTTTCTGTTCTTAATGCTGCAAACATTCATGGTTAGAAAATATGTATCAAAAGCCATCTTTATGTTTTTTGTTTATAGACCTTTCTGAAACTTTCCCAGCTGATCTTTTTACCTGAATTTTTACACCTGTCTCCTGATTTGCCTTCCCTCCTTCCTCCTCCAACTCACCCTCCTCCAGTGACTCCCACTCTGTCTCCTGAGATTCAAAAGCCTCTTCCCTTTTACTCTTCTTCCTCTTAAAGATTATATCAGAAGAGAGACTTTTCCTTTTCTCATGTGTTTCCTCTTCCCCTATTCTCTCCAATTCTGCCTCTTCTTCCTCTGCCAAATCTCCCCATGATTTCCCTCCTGGCAAAATAAACCTATTTTCAGTTGTGATGGTAATTTCACCTGGGCTCTTATTTTCCTTAACCTTCTTCTTCTTTGAGATATTGCCCACAACTTTCCAATCTTCCCCTCCAGCCCCCTTCTTTTTGGATGTCAGTAACTTTACCTTTTTATTCCCCTTGTCACTCTTCCTTTCATCTTTCTCTGCCTCCTTCCCTCTCACCTCTGTTTGGTGCCCTCTAGCTGTTTCTCTTACCCCTTCTGTTCTCTCCTCCCACCTTGTCTCAGTCTGTGGCAGGTTCTCCCCTGGCATTGGGGTGCTCATCTCCTGAGCCAAATTGGGACAAGCTCGCTGAATGTTGCGCCAGGCTTCGGGGCATGATCTATAAGCATGGCCTGACTTCATGCACAGGTTACATTTTATTGCTTGGGCACATTCTTTGCTCGGGTGCCCAGTCTCTCCACACAAAGCACATTTCTGTACACTACATTTCATGGCATAATGCCTGTTGGACCCACATTTATAGCATAGTCTGGGCTGACCCACATAGAAGCAGACACCCCTTGTTTTTCCAATGAAAAAATAATTTGGGAGATGACTCTGAACATTGTGCTCTACATACAGTTTAACTTGGACTTTATAGCCCCCCGTCCAGAAACCCTCCTCATCAAACAGTCGCACCAGGGGGGATAAGACTGGCACTGGCGCCTGAGCCATATGAGGACGTCCTGCTCATGTACCGTCTCATTCTTCATCATTATAGTCACAACTTTAGTTTCAGGTTTGGAGACAGGTATTACCCTAAACCCCTCCCACTCCTTGGCCTCTTTCTTCAGATGATACCTCCTCCAGAATTCCTCTAACCCTTGGGATAATTTAAAACTAACATCAAATTCAATATCTGTGACACTTGTCAGAGCATAAATATCTTGTGGGGTGAAATCCAACAACTGTTTAATTATGTTTCTGGCAACAAACCTGCGCCCCGGGAAATCCTCTCTCTCATTCACCCACTTAATTTTAACTACATTTATTCTCTTATCAATCTGATCATCAGAGTCATCATCCCTCTCATGTGCGAACAACCTCCTCCCTTCCCAAACATTACCTCCAGCAGCCCTCTCACTCCCACCTTGCACATTGCTCTCCCCAGCAGAATAAACACCATTTTTTCCATCCCCTCCCCCACTCACTTGTATTGCATCAACCACATGCACCTCAGCTGCAACTTGCTCCACATTGCCCCCAGCACTCACCGCATTCATTGCACTCACTCCCCCTCCCCCCTCAGCCAAAGCAGCCTCATCACTCACATGCATTGCATTAATTGCATCCACCTGCACTTCACTGCTCCCAGCACTCACAGCAGTTGCATACACATTATCAGTATTGTTTAAGTTGGTATTAACAAGACTACTTTGAGTTATATCTGCATCACTGCTATATTCTGCAGCATTTGAACTCTTTGTTTCTTTAAGCAGTTCAGCAACTTTAAGCAGTCTCTCAGCAGTCACTTTGCCTTCCTGCATCTCCTTAAACCTCGGTTTCCATAAAGCTCCTTCCATGGCTCAATAACATTCAGAATGTCTTTAATGTAAGTCTCTGTCTCCTCCAATTCCTTATTTAGGAAAGTCAACTTCTGAATAAACTGGTCTTTTCTCTCTCCTTTCAGCAACTTCAGTTCTTTTATCAGTTTATCAATGTCTCTATTTAAACGGTTTTGTTTCTCCTCCAAACTCCTCAGCTCCTTCAATGCATTGATAATTGTATCATATTGTATCACAGTCTCGGTCACTTTGTGTACATTACCTTCACTTGTTTCTGCCTTCCCCATGGGGGCCATTACCTGCTCAGTCTCCTGGCCACACAGCTTCCATGCTCCTCACTGGCAGTAGCTATTTCCAGGTCACTCAGGGCACTTTCTGCAACCTCCAGGGCCACATGGCTCCTAGGCTTCTCACTGTCAGCAGCCATCTTGTACCCATCACCCTCTGTTCTCTTCTCCTGGCTTGCCTCTGTTGTAGCTCCGCAGCTCCCTGCAGTCACTCCAACACCAGAATCCAGTTCCACAGAGTCAGAGTCACTCTCCATGCCGCTTTGGGAACAGCTTTTAAATGTCTTTTTCTTTCCTTTGATGGAGCAGGAAACCTTGCCCTTTGCCGCACGCTCCACGGTCATCTCCATGCCAGTACCAGCAGCCCTCCTGCTGCTGCCCAAACGGGTCTTCACTGTGCGGCTTGTAGGCATAATAACTTTCTTCCCCATGAATTGGGAAAAGGCAGCAAATTAAGCAAAGGATTCCACAAACTAACCCCCAGACCCAGCCGGGCCTGGGAAAAAGTCACAACTCCACAGAGCTCTCACAGCACCTCCACTCAGTAGCAGTATCAATTAGAAAATGACCTCTGGGAAGGGAGTGTGACTGTGGGATAGTAGGTATAGTAGGAAGAGATCGTGCCTATAGTAACAGTGGGATAATATTCTCTAGGACGGGACTATAACTTTGGGATAGCAGGTATAGTAGGGAGAGATGGTGCCTATAGTAGCAGTGGGATAATAGTCTCTGGGAAGGGACTGTGACTGTGGGATAGCAGGTATAGTAGGGAGAGATGTTGCCTATAGTAACAGTGGGATAATAGTCTCTGGGAAGGGAGTGTGACTGTGGGATAGCAGGTATAGTAGGGAGAGATGTTGCCTACAGTAGCAGTGGGGATAATAGTCTCAGGGAAGGGACTGTGGATTTGGGATAGCAGGTACTGTATAGTAGTGAGAGATGGTGCCGATAGTAGCAGTGGGATAATAGTCTCTGGGAAGGGACTGTGGCTGTGGGATTGCATAGCAGGTATAGTAGAGAGAGATGGTGCCTATAGTAACAGTGTGATAGTCTCTGGGAAGGGACTGTGGGATAACAGGTATAGTAGGGAGAGATGGTGCCTATAGTAGGAGTGAGGATAATATGTCAATGTGGCAACAATATAGTTAATTATGTTCACTCCACTTTTGATCCTTCAGTTGTTAAAGTACAACTTCCGGCCTCTATAGCCAAAAACGCTATACCAAATCATCTGAAGAGATTATTAGAACCATTAGAACCCATTCTTTTTCCCTCTTCTGACATTTGCTGTTATGCAGCTAAATATTTTTACTAGGAATGTGATACATGAATGCAGGCCATGTTAATGCCCATTTGTTTAAAAAGGCAGAAGCAGAAGCTGACAACGAATACAGAATAGGGATAGGAAAAGTTACAAGGGGCATAGTTATACGGTTTTGCTGCCAGCTCCAGTGCAGGTTGTTTTGCTTTTTATATAAAACAGAAGCCACCAAAGACTTATTCAATAAGTGTCTCGGAATTGTCTAGATTAAAGATAATTGCAATCACATATAATTACACGAGTACTTAATTATCATGTGAAAATCATTTAATTACAAATGGCGGATTGAGGTGAAGGACGATTACAAATTCCTGCTGATGCTGAAGAGCGTGTCATTTCACTGCAACCAACATTTCAGTCTCTAATCTCTGGCTTTTACATTCGCAGGGTTCATCTGCACTAATATACGGAGAGAGTCGGAGAAGCTGTTACTGCAACTTTATAACCTAGGTACAAACCTTTATATATTAGTAAGTAGGGGCAGTTTATAACAGGAAAGTAAATAGTCTATTTAGAAAAAAGAAAAAACACAAGTTCCAATTAAAGTTTGAGTCTGTGGTCCCAGCAGATCTCGATCAGCATAAAAACTTATCAAACAATCAATTGATGGGGTGCTGCCACTTCAAAAGAACCGGATGGTCAAGCCAGGAGTGATCTAAAAATAGATAATAATACTCCCTTCTTGTAAAATCGTCATAAACAATTTGTTAATTGTAGATAAAATGCACTTACAATATTTGCAGGCATCAATAGCCTATGACAACACAATTGGAGGATTCGATTTCCATCCATGTATTTTCCAAAGACTATATAAATATAATGGATCTTGACATAAATATTTCTAGAGGCAGAAAAGTCGATCCGCTATCCAGCAGTGATATCAGAGTCACACAGTGGATTCCGCATAAATAGTGCTCCAATTACCATCAGGTGAAATTTGCCCACTAGTAAAATGGCTTCTGTTGCCTCAATTTGGCAAATGTGCATGTGCCAGAAATTACAACCAATCAGGCTGATTTCCAAATGTTGAAATTAAAGCTTCATAAAACTCCAACCCTCTATTGGAGCACTATTTACACGGAATCCACTGTGTGACTCTGATATCACTGCTGGATGTTAGAGCGACTTTTCTGCCTCTAGAAATATTTATGTCAAGATCCATTATATTAACTCATATTATATTCATATTTTTAATATTAACTTATATTAATTAATATTTTTTAACCGTGAAGAAATCACCTTGGGGCAAATTCACTAAGATGCGCCAGGCGCAACTTCGCCGCACTTCGCCACAATTCGCCACACTTTGCCAGGTGTATTTTCGCCAGCGCTCCGCAAATTCACTAAAATCCGAAGTTGCGCACAGGGGTAGCGTAAGTTTTCGAAGTTGCGCTAGCGTTTATTCGCCAAACGAAGTGAAGTTTCGCTAGCGATGGTTAATTTGCATACGGCACCAAATTCAAATTTCAATGGAGGAACAAGTATCACCACTTCAAATGCCTAGAAAACCTTCAAATCAGCAAATAAAAATTTTATTTTGCCCTACACATGTGCCCACTGTCTAGGTAAGTTGCCATGAGTCAGGAAATGTAGGGGGAAGGAGGGGAGCCCCAAAAATTTTTTCGATCTTTTTCAGCCTATCACCCATCATGCAGAAAACACGCCAGCGTTTTTTGGGACTTAGAAAAAATTTTGACTTTTTTTGAAACAATCCCTATCTACTCTATTGCGCTTCGCCAGGTCTGAGGTGGCGAAGGAAGTCTAGCGTAAAAGGTAGCGTTCAGTACACTGCGCAAGTTAGTGAATTTGCATAGTTACGTCGCTAGCGAAAATTCGCCTGGCGTAAGGGTGCGAAGTAACACTAGCGAAATTACGCCAGCGTTCGTTAGTGAATTTGCGCAGTAGCGAAAAATGCCAAACGCTAGCGAATTAACGGTTGCGTTCGGCGCTTCGGCGCTTAGTGAATTTGCACCCTTGAGTGATGAAATGCATTGATATTGGGGATTGAATCTTTGGAAAGCACATTGATGGAAATCGAATCTTCCAATTGTGTTGTGATACGTAGTGATGGGCGAATTTCTCCCGTTTCACCAAAAAATTAGCGAATTTCCAAAATTTGTAAAACCAAAAATTGACACCCACATCACGGACACGTATCCGAAAAGTCGCTTATGTCAATTTTGACCCTGGTGTTAAATTCAATGGGAGTCCAAATAGTGTTGAAGCACAGCGAATTTGACGTGCGTGACTTTATGGAATTCAAGACTCCACGAAATTCGCGAAACAGCAAAAAATTCATGAAAAATTAGTGAAACTCAAAAATTGACGCCCACATAAATTTTGGACTTGCGTCTGAAAAATCATCATGTCAATTTTGATGCCAGTGTTAAAGTCATTTGGCGTCCGAATAGTGTTGACATGTGGCAATTTTGACGTGAGTGACTTTATGGAATTCAGGACTCCGCAAAATTAGCGAAACGGCCAAAAATTCACGAAACTCGAAAATTGACACTGCGTAAATTTTGGACGTGCGTTTGAAAAGACATGAAGTGGAACAATATTAGTTCTAACAGAGCAACTGCAACCCACTGCTTATAATCTGCTAGCCAGAGGGCCGCTATGCAGTTTGGAATGAAATAACCACCTGATAATATTTGGCACTAATGTGTTTCTACAGGAATTCACTAGCACGAACAGCCTTCTAATGTGGCAATGTAATAAAGTTATTGGCGGAACGAAAATTTGCTAAATGAAGAAAAAGTCAATTTCTCTGTGAAATATTGTTTGTTCGACACTTACGCATTGCAAATTGTAATATCTCTAAGTGTTTTGAGATCTCTTTGAAGTTGGCTTAAAATTCATTTTTAAAACTATGGCTTTTTCATTTCATGTTTTATTATATAAACTGCACATCAGGGAGTGTGAAACTGACAATAAAAATTCCTGTGTAATTATGTCAGCGCCAATGAATTGAGGGGTCAGTGGTAGATGTGCCTCTTAAGGTAGCCGTACAGGTTACAATTATGATTTTTTCCTGCGACCAATGGGCATTCATTTTCACTACAAACATTAGAGTTGAATAATCAGCTATGCAGGTAGAAATAATAGAATTCTGCCTCTATCTGACGAATGAACAGTAACCCTTGCTGGATATTTGGGTGTCTTTAAAGGGCCAATAAAATGTTTCTGTCTTTGCTGATTGACCAATATATAAGGCTTTTGCTAATATTGTTGTCTTGTCTCCCACCATACACTCACCGTACTATAATATCTGTGCGTGTATGGCCACCTTTAGGGCGCACCTATATACAGTATCAGTTGTGCCACTACTATATTGGGTTAGAGGCTGGAACATGTGTCAGATTGAAATCCATTGCAATATGTAGACAGAGCCATAATTCCAACAATATTTAAAGTTCACTTAAGATCTTGGCCTAATTGACCTTCAAGCTAGGTTTCTAAGCAGCTTCTGCCTGGACTGACAGGACACCAGTAAAATAATCCAATAGGCCCAGGCCCATGTGGGCACCGTTGTCCCAGCCCCCCCCCCCACACCAATCGCAGCTGGAAGCAGGAATGAAGTTAAAGGTATGTGCAGTGGTGGAATTGAGTTTAAAGCTTGGAGGAGCTAGCAGCTGGGGTAAGGGGCCCCTGAGATAACAGTAGGGTTGCCACCTTTCCGGTTTTGATCAGGGCAGCCCAGTTTTTGGAAGGTTTGTCCAGGTCAAAACGTCCTCCCCTGTTTTGAAATAAGGAAATCCAGATAGAAGTCACAAACCTGTCCCTGTCATCATGGCCCCACCTCCCTGCATCACCCTGTGGCTTCACCAACCATGTCCCCATGACTCCACGACCCACCCCTTGACCTAGGTGGCTGCCCCAGTGGGCCCTGGACACGCCAGTCCATCACTGTTTCTAGATCTATTTTGGAAAACATTCATATCTTTGGAGGCTTTCCCTACAAATCATTTTTTGAGTAACCATCACACTAGCCCCCACCAGAGATAGTTCAATGCCCCCCAAGAGGTTTGGGAACAACCATTGTACAGAGATATGATTAAACATAAAGACAAAGCTCTATGCTAAGTACAATAAAGAAAGTAAACTTCACGAGACAATGGCAACACAGTCAGTGGTGGGACATTTCCAACTTCCAACCACAGCAACTATCTACAAAAAGGGCAGAGACACACGCTCAGATTCGGGGAGATTGTGTCGCCCGCCAATAAATAGGCTCTTCTTTGCGGCGACTTATCTCCCTGAACTGTCTCCTGCTGGTTAGAATGTAAATCACCGGCGGGATGGCACTTGGAGCGCTTCGTTTTCCGAATGTCGCCCAAAGTTTCCTCGTGAGGCAACTTCGGGTGACTTCGGAAAACGAAGCACACAATTGCCATCTTGCCAGCGATTTACAATACAGATTAGTCATCTCAAAGAAGAGGAGATTTATCACTGTGCGACTAATCTCCCTGAATATGAGCTTGTGTCTCTGCCCTAAAGCATTTGAAATAAGGAAGCACAGCAGAATGCAGCCAAACAACCTTTCATGCAGAATGACCATATGCAGTCACTGTTTAGTGCTGCTTGTTCTCCTTTTCCAATATGAAAAACAATTGGGAGTGTAAAAGGCTTGTTATTTAAGATTATGTCCTCACTTATCCACAGTTGAAAGATAATAATTTGGGGAAACCGTTTTCAGGGCAGTGTTAATAGCGTTTATATATATTTTCACTCATTTTATTATAAATGATAAAGCCAAACCTCCATTAAGTTCCCAGGAACCTGAAGTGAATGTTGAAGAAGGGACAGCATTTGTCACTGCCAGGTTGTCTCTTGAATTACAAGATATTACCTTACTTAGATGCAGGCCTCTGTCTTTCAAGTTGTGGATAATGTGTTTTTGGTGAGTGCTGCTGTCAAGACTGAGTAATAAAAGGAAATATAAGCCGCAAACATGGAACTTTAAGAGGCAGAAAAATGTAATTGCGCTCCCCCATCACCCAGGCAGCCTCTCAGACTTTAAACATTGTGTTTAATGAAAGGATTGATGACAAAAGGAGCAGAAGTAAATGTCTGGCAGAGAACTCTTGGGGGCCTCTGGCAATGTGCTTGCTGACTCCAAATGATTTATCTACATGTGTTCTAGTAAACAGGTGACCTTGCAGGTTGGAAAGCCAGCATGAGTGGCAGCAGCTAGTGCGCAGGTAGCAGATCCACTTGGGTTCCATCAATAAAAAGAAAACCATATATGTAAGCTATTCTCTGGCAAAGCTATGTCTATAGCATCTGCTTTGTCGCACAGCATGCTAAATAGGCTTAAGCTACATTGCAAACCTCATCCATATTATAACCTACTAACAAGTCAGTCTGCTGATTGGCTGATTGTAGGTTTATTAGTTCGTGACATTGTGACTAATATAAACTACATGTCTCAGCTGAACTCTATACTGACTCCATTATAAATAAGAAAGATACATTCAGATGGAGCACCTTCCCATTGTTCTTCTGCTGCTGGGGGGGGGAGAAGGGAGGGGGAGAAGGGAGGGGGTAATAACACTACAACTTGCAGTGCAGCAGTACTAAGGGTGGATGAAGTTTATCAGAGCACAAGTCACATGACTGAGGGCACCAGGGAAACTGACAATATGTCTAGACCCATGTCAGATTTAAAAAATAAATATAATTTTTATTTTTCTCTTTTGAAATAAACCATGCATCACACATATGTATCTATTGAGGAAATACACGGTGGAGTACATAATTGTTTCCCTCCTGCAAACCTCCAGTTAACTAGTTCAGGTGCTAAAGTGAATAGTAAATTAAAACACAACTTTTATTAGTCTCACTTAAAAGATCACGCTACAAAGACACATCATTGGGGATCCTCCTCAATGAAGCTGGACCATGTCCATAAAAATACATACAACTTAAAAACATATAGGATGGAGAAATAGTGCACTGATATCCAATCGGCCACTATCACTACAAATATTGTCAGTAATGGGGTGTATATAGATTATTCCCCTGCTCTTATCTATATATATAAACAGATAATGAGACACCCAGTATTAATTCTGGTGGTTGGTAATTTGTTCTAGAAAGCCACAACAAGATGGCATTCCCTCTTAACCAAAGAGCAATGTGTATTTTAGTAACCAAATGTTGGGTGAGGGTGCGAAGTAACACTAGCGAAACGATGCCAGCGTTCGTTAGTGAATTTGCGCAGTAACGAAAATGCCAAATGCTAGCGAAGTAACGCTAGCGTTCGGCACTTCGGTGCTTAGTGAATTTGCCCCTTTGACACTTCGCCATCTTAAACCTGCTGAATTGCTGTTTAGCCTATGGGGGACCTCCTATAACCAATATGAGCCGTTGGCTAAGTTTTGATAAGTCAAAGGTTTTTTTGTGAAATCGTACGATTAAATCGTACGAATCGAACAATTCGAAAGATTTCATTGTGCAGTCGAATGATTTTAATGAAAAAACCTTCGACTTTGACTATAGTACTAAACCCACTCGATGGTCGAATTTTGAAGTTTTTTCACTTCGATATTCGACCCTTGATAAATCTGCCCCTAAGACTTAGTGGAGGCAAAACCATCCTGTTGGGTTTATTCAATGTTTAAATGAGTAGACTTTTTAGTAGATCTAAAGAATGAAGTCCAAATCATGGAAAGATCCCTCATCTGGAAAATCTCAAGCATTCCAGATAACAGGTCTCATTCCTGCAGTTCCACCAACTGCCATTGTGTCCAATGTAACTCTTCTGCAGATTTGCAGGCAAGCACGGACATTGTCCGTTGTCTCTGTGGAACCTACTGCCACTCTGAATGTGGTGGTGTTTCCAGAGATACGGCAAGCTTGTGTCGAAAGAATTACGTAGCCATGCATAGGGTAGGTACAGCCAGCTTGCACTGATTCCAGCCTCATGGAACAGTTGGTTAGATATTCTGAACCCTTATCGGTGAGTGGGAAGCTAAATCAAATTATCCAACAACAACAACCAATGTGCAAGTGGTTTTCATCAGACTAGTGCAAGTCAAACTAATGAAAACAAATGTCTGGGTGCAAAGGTTTACTGGTTCAATTTAGCAGCTATAGAAATAAATGAGCAGCACTTTCATTCACTGACCTATTTTTTTTTTTCCATTCAAAATAAATTCCACTTAACCAATAAAAGGTGAGTAATGCATGACAGAGAAGCCTTAACATTATTTGTGCATGAAAGCAGACTGAGCACAGAGCAACCCCTATTACCCAGCTGGATGCTCAGCGTGACTCACATTGAGCTGCAATTCATCCGTCCATTGTCCAATCAATCTGTATCCTTGCATGCTGCCATTTGTAGTCTGATACTGAAAGATGTCATATCGTCCCAGAGCATCCCCGTTTTTGTTAAACATGACTGGGGTCCCGGCACTACCTGTGTAAGAAAAAAAAAACAGCGAGTTAATGCAGAGCTTCATGAATGGCAAGTGAATCATTTATCAAGTATACACATGATTTTACACTGGAACCATGCTAGCAGTAAATACCGTCTTTTGTGTTCAGAGGTTGCAGGTTGCTTAAACTCATTTTAATATATGTAATATATGTATATCCAGAATGCTTTGACCCTGGGGGTTTTCTGGATAAAGGGTATTTCTGTTATTTGTATCCCCATAGCTTAGGTCTACTAAAAAAATATTTAAACATTAAATAAACCCTATAGGATTGTTTTGCTTCCAATAAGGATTAATTATATCTTTGTTAAGATCATGTACAAGGTACTGTTCTATTATCACAGAGAAAAATGATATAGGCTATTACATTTTGAATGATTTGATTAAAATTGAGCCTATGGGAGAAGGCCTTCCTGGTTTCTGGATAACGGATTTTCGAATAATGGATCCTATACTTGTAGCAGTTAGGTCCTGGAATAGCCAACAGGATATAAGAATTAACAGCAAGTTTTAACAAAACTATCCTTAAAGGGATACTGTCATGGGAAAAAAAAATTTCAAAATGAATCAGTTAATAGTGCTGCTCCAGCAGAATTCTGCACTGAAATCCATTTCTCAAAAGAGCAAACAGATTTTTTTATATTCAATTTTGAAATCTGACATGGGGCTAGACATATTGCCAGTTTCCCAACTGCCCCAAGTCATGTGACTTGTGCTCTGATAAACTTCAATCACTGCTGTACTGCAAGTTGGAGTGATATCACCCCATCCCTTCCCCCCCAGCAGCCAAACAAAAGAACAATGGGAAGGTAACCAGACAGCAGCTCCCTAACACAAGATAACAGCTGCCTGGTAGATCTAAGAACAGCACTCAATAGTAAAAACCCATGTCCCACTGAGACACATTCAGTTACATTGAGAAGGAAAAACAGCAGCCTGCCAGAAAGCATTTCTCTCCTAAAGTGCAGGCACAAGTCACATGACCTGGGGCAGCTGGGAAATTGACAAAATGTCTAGCCCCATGTCAGATTTCAAAATTGAATATAAAAAAATCGGTTTGCTGTTTTGAGAAATGGATTTCAGTGCAGATTTCTGCTGGAGCAGCCCTATTAACTGATTCATTTTGAAAAAAATTTTTTTCCCATGACAGTATCCCTTTAAAGGAGAACTCTAACCCCTATTTATAAAAAAACATACCCAGTACTCTCCAGAGTCCCTCTTCCCTGCTCCCCCCCCCGGATAGATGTTAACACCTATAAGTGCTCCTAATCCTTTACTCGCCTATAGGTGCAGAGGAAGAGCAATGGAGCTTATGGACATCATATTCTGGCTCTTCGGATTTCTTTGGGAAGTTATCGCTGTATTGGCGATTGCGCAGTTGGAGCAGTCTTCCAGTTCGTAGCAATTGTGCATGCACCAAAAGTAACGGAAATTGCCGAAGGGAAGAGGACCTGAAGAATACAGAAGAGCCGGAAGATGGCACCCATGAGCTCCGCTGTGCTTGCAATAAGCAAGTAAAATTTTAGAGGCACTTATAGGCAATTATAGGTGTTATCACCTATGTGGCGGGGGGAGCAGGGAGGAAGGACTATGTAGGGTACAGGGTTTTATTAGTGGGGGGGTTGAGTTCTCCTTTAATGCTGCCCCAACACAAGCCCTTGAGAAGGTGGGGGATCTATAAATTTGAAACACTTCCAATTATATATTAAAGTCTCTATATGTTAGAAGAAAATAGCCCTAGTGAGGTTTCCCCTTTGCCTAATTCAATAAGTGATTATTTTCTTTAAAAGAAAAGGTAGCCAATATTTTCCTACCCTTCCCCAGCCTACCCCACGAGAATCAGAATAGCACCCAGCACTCGCTGGAGATGAGAAAAGCAGACATCACACACACATATACCAAGGAGAATAATGATGAGCTGAAGCCAGTTACTTACCGTGAGAGGATTGGAGTCCTCAGAAACGACTATAATCCTAAATACATTTGTATGCAAAAGCAGACTCAGCTAGATCCTCTTCTTAAAGACTGTTGTAATAAGCAAGAGCAAAAATTTCTACATTTGGAGCTAAATTGCTAAATAATTAGTGCTCTTTTGCCTGACACAGGACACATGAAACCTTGTCCATATTACAGCGAGAAGAATGTTGTGTGCCTCCAGCTCACAATACCGGCCAAATTACCAAAATGAGCTCAATTAGACTTTGTAGCAAATGCAGAGACTTATTAAAGAAATCATGGGATAACCCTTCTTTGCCTCTGAGAATTATAAACTGAAGTGAAATTTTACAAGTAAAAGATGGCAATGCAAAGAACAATGGCTAAGAAACAGCAAATAACAATTGTTTAACTCCTTACGAATCAATAAAGTCTTCACTGTATTGTGTATTTTAAGTTCTTTCCTAAAAGAAAAGTTAAAAGCCTAATAATTAGGGATGTAGCGAACATCGGAAAAAAAGTTCGTGAACATATTCGCGAACTTGCGCAAAAATGCGAGCGGTTCGCGAACGGTTCGCGAACCCCATAGACTTCAATGGGAAGGCGAATTTTAACATCTAAAAAAGACATTTCTGGCCAGAAAAATGATTTTAAAGTTGTTTAAAGGGTGCAACGACCTGGACAGTGGCATGCCAGAGGGGGATCAAGGGCAAAAATGTATCTGAAAAATCTGCCTGTGTGTGCTTGGAAGAGATAGTGTAGGGGGAGAGCTGTTAGTGATTTCAGGGACAGATGATAGTAAGTTTGCTGGCTAGTAATCTGCTTGATACTGCTCTGTATTGGAACAAAAAAATAAATAAAAGCAGTCCTTACAAGGACTACTGTTATTGCAGCAGTCAGCAGATGAGATCAGAAGCAGGACAGCTGCCCACTGCAGCTACATACAGAGCACTGCAGTAGAAGGTAGATTACTAGCCAGCAAAGCTACCTAAGCTTAAATGTCCCTCAAACCCCTGCAGACTTCTGTCCCTCCAATAACAGAGCAGTATCAACACGATTACTAGCCAGCAAACTTTCAACTGTCCCTGAAATCACTAACAGGCAGCAGCTCTCTCCCTACACTATCTCTTCAGCACACACAGGCAGAGTGAAAAAAAGCTGCAGGGCTTCGGTTTTTATAGGGAAGGGGAGTGGTCCAGGGGAGAGCTTCCTGATTGGCTGCCATGTACCTGCTGGTCTGGGGTGAGAGGGCAAAAAAAAGCGCCAACAATGGCGAACCCAAAATGGCGAACGTCGCGCGACGTTCGCGAACTTCCGGCGAGCGCGAACACCCGATGTTCGCGCGAACAAGTTCGCCGGCGAACAGTTCGCGCCATCTCTACTAATAATGAGTGTGGCTAGAAATGACGCATTTTATATACTGGACTTACTAGTCTCACAAGGTCAGCAGCCCTTTAACAGTAATAATCCATGCCTAAGCTTTAACCATCTTGGATCCTATTAGGCCATCTCTTGAGTGTCAGTGGCACTGCACATGCTCAGTGTACTCTGGGCTGCTGCTGAGAAGCTGTTTAGAGGTTTTCAGAAATCATGAAGCAGAAAAACAGGATTGTGTGTCATAGAAGCTGATGCTACAGGGATGACTATTCAATTCTAATGCTGAATGTGTTGTTTTCTAAGATGCCATGTAATGTGAATCTAGAATAATTCATTACTAATTAATTTTTCCTTATATAAAATATAATGTATATTGTGAGTCAGACCCTCAGATCAAGTAATTTACACCAGCCCAAAACATGTACTGTGAATCAGCAGAAAAGAAGATGGGGAGCCACCACTGAAGGTCTATAGTGGCCTAAAAAATACCCAAAAAATACATTGTGTAGTATGTCTAGCTTACTTCTTTGTTAAGCTTTAGTTCTCCTTTATTTAAAAGGTCTTTAGTGGGAATCTTTTAGATGATAGCATTTTTCTACTGCCCATGTGGACCATCTACTATAATCCCTTTGGGACTCCATGTTCCATTTAGAGACTGTCGTGGTTGGTGATGTGATCAGTGGCGAATAAGAGTTCAAATTGGAATAGTATAATAAACATTTTCAAGGCTGAAATCTGCAATATCACCAGAATTATTTTTTAAAAACAAGAGGCATAGCTGACTGATGATGACATCTTGACATGAACGAGGCTCGTACACCTACCATTGAAGCTGACATTGCGGATGTATTTAAGAAGTTTCTTTCCCCCTGCATGTTCCATCTCTGGGCAAATTCCAGTAGAACCTGGACACAAGTCTTTGTTCATGTTGTGCAAAGCATGAGCCATGGCATACACTGCATCCACTACAAACTGGACTCTTCCATCCTGTTCATAGGGTGAATCCTGTCCAATGCGTTCCTGGCCTGTACACAAAGAAAACGAGTAATAATGTGTGAATTTGGCTTTGCCAAAAAAAAACCCCACAAATTTTGACGCCTGCTTAAATTCTGACACACGAATCAATTTTGTCAATGGGCATCTGAATAATGTTAATGTGCGACGGTTTTGACGCAAGCGACTTTTCCGACGCTGTTAATTTTCACTGTAGTTTCGTGAATTTATTCGCCATGGGTAAAACGATAAAATTTGCTGTGAATTTGTGTCTGGTGAAATTATTCGCCTTTCACTAAACATTAGCAAAGTACCTACCAGAGGATAGTAAAATTAAAATGAATGGAATGAGCTTTATGGTTCATTTTAGACCATAATCCTAAGAGAAGTATATGGAGAAATAATGAATGTACTGAAAATATTCAATAAAAAAAGAAAGTTGTTCTTAGTGGGACCAGTAAGTGAATAAAATGTGGCAAAGACAACATAAATAGGGATGTAGCGATCTGTTTGCCAGCGAACTTGTTCGCGCGAACTTCGACCGTTCGCGTCCACCGAATGTTTGCGACGTTCGCCAATTTGGGTTCGCGTTCGATTTGTTCGACCATTTGACCATTCGAATTCCTTCGACCGCTAAAAATCGAACGATTTCCATTCGTTCGAACGATTGTAAGCATTCGATCAAATGAAAAGCATTCGATCGAATGGTTTCGATCGTTCGATTCGAATGAAAATCCTTCGATCGAACGAAAATCCTTCGATCGAAAGATTAAAATCCTTCGATCGTTCGAATCGAACGATTTTAGCGGGTGTTCGAAGTTCGCGAACTGTCCGCGAACGTTCGCATTTTTTGCCGGTGTTCGCGAACGGCGTTCGCGAACATCAAATCGGCAGTTCGCTGCATCCCTAAACATAAATGATACTTTACATAGTGCTGGCATATTATATATCATTCATATCTGTCTCTGCACCAGTGGAGCCTACAATCTCCATTACTCCACTATAATTCACACATATAGTGGATTATTTTATCACAAGGCAATGTTTTGGAGTGTGGGGGGAAACCTGAGTACCCAGAGGAACCACATAAGAACAGTCAAGAAATACACACTCCTTGCACTCCTGGATGGAATGAAAACAAGGACCACAGCGCTGCAAGTAGTAATGCTACTATTGTGCCACCATGCAACATTGCAATATTTGATATCACATAGTATTCTTTACAGATGCTATTAAAATGTAAGATAATCTACTGTATATTTAGGATCTCCTGATAATCTTTAGTTCTATTTCCTTCTTGCAAAACCATGTGGTGGTAGATCTGATGTTGACCTCTAATATTTACATTAGAGTCATATGCATTTTATTCTCTTTTGTTCAACATTTGTTGGGTTAACAAGCAATTTATTGAATTACCATTCTGCAACCTTATATAACAACCTATCAACCCAAGGGACCCAGCCTTGATTTGTACTTCAATTTCACTGTGGTGTAGGACTGAAGCAGATGTTCCTGGAGCTAGCACAATAGTATCTTCCTACCTTCCCAAAGCATTCTTTTAAGTACCCCCTATCCCACTCGACACAAAATAAGTGGTAAATGATGGTAAACTACCTTCCAATTAAATGCAGGTGCCAGGGTCTTTATTACATTTTATATCCCTGGGCCTATTGTCCATAGTTTGAAAAAGAGAATATCAGTTATCCTATCTTCTAATAAGAGTAAGGTTTGCTTTTAAAGTCTTCTATTCATCAACACATAATGGGAGGCTGGACTTTGCAACCCCCACTTTATTATTTAAAATATTTAGCGGGAAGTCCCTTTTTTTTTAATAATAGGAGCAGTGGCCTGTTTCTTGTTGTAGCTATAAAGAAGCTTAGTTAATGGTCTGTTTAGTAGCTTTTATCATGAATTGTCTTTTATATTAATATGGGTAAATGCAATAGATCAGATTTTTCTTCAATACCATGATATAATATCATATATATCTTCACGTTAGTGACACAAATGACACTTTTGCCTGTAGCTTCTCACCTAGTGACACAACTCAAATCTTTGCTAAAAGTGCCATATCTATATAAGAAATTTCATTCCTGAGTGAAAGACAAATGTCAGCTGCCTATTGTCGGTGTTGCATTAAGCAGCACTTCTACTTCTCCCTCATCTCTGCTTTTATCTCACTTTTTGCCTCATTCTGGACAGCCTCAGTTGCCTCTGGTCCAGAGGTGGTAATGGTAAATGTCCTTCATAGAGTGATAGATAATAAAAACCCCAGGAAAGTAGGGTGTTCATTTTCCTGAAGGTGTTATTTCCTTGTGCAGTGAGTTCCGCAGTCCCTCCGCCCAGGTAAATTGGTGTTAATGTGCAACCTAAATCAGTGTTTTGGATTTTAATCTGTCATGGCTGCTTGAGTGAAGAAGTAAAGGGAGCGTGTGAGATGGGTTTGAGTATTTGGGATTATGTCAGTTTGAAAAAAATGATGCGGAAAGCAAACATTTTCTGTGTAAGTTATAGTGAGGCAGATGCAGAAGTAATTTTTTGGGGTGTGATTGTAGGCAAGGGGAAGATGAACAAGGAACAAGGGAGATTTCTAGGCAAGTGTGAATGTATGATTGCATGTAATGTATATCTGCAGTATAGGTCTGAAGTAGCAGGGTACATTTATTATAGCCTAATTCGATGCTCAAAAGGAGAGACAAAAAGTACATGGCGTCGCACAATCCCAAAGCAACCTTGTATTAACAACTGTGTCTTCCAGCTTAAAGTGATCAACTATTAGACTTTATTAAAATATTGTGATTTTTGTGATTTTTGTGAACGTCTCCTCTGTAATCATTGAATAAATAATTAATTAAAGTGAAAGTCTTGTCAATTCATGGTGACTGAAATCATTAAAGTGCATAGTGCTTTATTTGTGAACATAGAAATGTGCTTAGACCCACAACTTGGACTCCATTAAAGAAACCTGATAAAATGTAACTTTTATTTGCTTACTAAAATTCATAGACTGAAAAAGGGAATTAATTGATAAGACCACTAAAAACAATTAAAAGAAAGGGTGGAAATTCGATCTAGTATATGAGTAAATAGGGGTAGCAGTGTAATTAATTCATTAGACTGTTCCCATATAGATCTTGCATCACCCGTTTCCCTATACTGGCTGAATAGTAGTCAGGGAGTGCATTGAGGACTTAGTTAGCAATAATGCAGTGATCTCGAGAGAGGATGGGTGTGGGGTGAACATATAATGAGAGTTGATCTGGGGTACCCCCAAACAACTAACTTGAAGAATGATTTGAATCAGTCTGCTGTCTGGATAAAGCAACTTAAAGCAAACAAATCATCTGAAAGGGATAAGTATTTATTAACTGCTATTTTATATTAAGGTTTTTATTTAACTACTGTGGTTTTATTTTTTAAAGGTATATTTTTTCTTTTCTGTCTTGGGTGCTAAACAGCAAAGTTTGGTGTGCTAGTGTGCTTACAGCAAGTTTGTCACAACCTGCTTTACTTTGCAGTTTTCCCTCCGTTTGAGGGGGTGGGGTTTGATTAGTTGCACCTGAACAGACTGTATAAATAGAACCCCTGGCACTCCAGTGGAGCTTGCTCTAGTGTTAGCTTCTCTTAAGTGTTTGCTCGTTAAGTGGGGGATCTGTAAGTGGAGTTATAAACACCGGAGTTAAGTGGGGGATCTGTAAGTGGAGTTATAAACACCGGAGTTGAAAACTAAAGGAGGTTCAAACTAGGTCAAAAGTTTGTCCTAAACCCTCATTTTTATTTTATATATTTTAATTTTTTTTCTGTTTTGATCTGTAACTGGGATAATGAGTGCTAGCAAGATTGAAGGTCTGACTCAGTGCACAGTCTGCCATATGTATGCAGATTTGGAACAAGAGTTCCAAAATGCTTACCTCTGTGGTGGTTGTGAGCAAATTGCCACTTTGGAGGCTCACGTTAGAGCACTAGAGCAACAAATTGCAACATTGCGGTCGATTGACAATCTTGAAAGGAGTCTTTTGCTCACTGAGCAGGACCTAGCGGGGTCAGATAGTTTGGGGGGAACAGAACAGCAGCAGGATATTGAGGCAGCTAGCTGGGTGACAGTTAGAAAATCTAAGGTGGGCAAAAGGAAAATGGAGGCTAATCCGGAGATTATACATCGCAACAAATTTGCCAGATTGTGTGAAGATGATGGGAGTATGAACTCTGGATTGGCAATTCTAGATGGGGAGACCAGTTTCTCTAGTAGTGATGGGGAGGAGAGTAGAGTCAGGCCTAAGCAGATTGTGGTTGTAGGGGACTCAATTATTAGGAAAGTGGATAGGGTAATTTGTCGTCCGGATCGCTACAACCGAACAGTTTGCTGTCTACCTGGTGCCAGGGTTCGGCATGTGGTTGATCGGATAGACAAATTATTGGGTGGGGCTGGGCATGACCCAGCTGTCTTAGTGCATATCGGTACTAATGACAAAATAAATGGTAGATGGAAGACCTTAAAGAATGATTTCAGGGATCTAGGCTCTAAGATCAAGGAAAGGTCTTCCAATGTCATCTTTTCTGAAATTTTGCCTGTGCCACGTGCAAGTTTAGGAAAACAGCGGGAGTTTAGGGAGCTAAATGCATGGCTCAAGTCTTGGTGCAGGAAGGAAGGGTTTGGGTTCCTAGAGCACTGGGCTGATTTTTCGTTGGGGTACAACCTATACAGTCGTGACGGTTTGCACCTCAATGGAAGGGGGTCCGCGGTGCTAGGGGAAAGAATGGCTAAGAGGTTGGAGGAGAGTTTAAACTAGGCAAGAGGGGGGTGGGTGAGAGAAAGAATTATGGGGAAGCTAGGGAAGACGGGGCAGTGGGGTTAGTAAGGGGTCATGGGGGAGGAGTGAGGGGGGCATACATTTTACCAGCTAAGGAGGTCCCTCTGTTACAAGGAAAACAGAATAATACTAACTTAACATATAATTCTTCACTAAGTAATGCAAATTTCAAAAGTAAAAGTAGTAACCTCCGCTGTATGCTGGCAAATGCATG
Organism: Xenopus petersii; assembly: GCA_038501925.1. NCBI lineage: Eukaryota > Metazoa > Chordata > Amphibia > Anura > Pipidae > Xenopus > Xenopus petersii. The sequence continues at coordinate 114,534,993 of CM076679.1, read as the reverse complement.
GAGTTTGTCAGGTAAAATGGGAGACCTGGAATTAATTGCATGCTCTAAAAATTATGATATAATTGGTATCACTGAGACCTGGTGGGATGAAACCTGTGACTGGAATGTGAATTTAAATGGTTACACCCTTTTTAGGAGGGACAGAGGGATTAAAAAGGGTGGAGGAGTGTGTTTGTATGTAAAGCCTGGATTAAAACCATGCGCTAAAGAAATAACAATAGCTGGCACTGGTGAGGGCATAGAATCACTCTGGGTAGAGATTGACTGGGCAAAAGGTAACAAAAAGAGTTATCATTGGTGTATGCTATAAACCACCTCGTATAAGTGTCGAGTATGAAGCCCAGCTACTCTTGCAGATACAAGCGGCTTCACAGCTGGGTCAAGTTGTTGCTATGGGTGACTTCAATTATCCAGACATTGACTGGGGTAATGGGGTTGCTAAGACAGAAAAAGCTAGTAGGTTTGTAAATATGCTGAATGACAACTTTTTATTCCAGCTCGTTCAAGAACCTACTAGGAATAACTCTCTTTTGGACCTTGTAATAACTAACAATACTGAACTCATCTCTAACATTTGTGTGGGTGAGCATTTAGGGAATAGTGATCATAACATGGTCTCCTTTGAGATTCTGTTGCAGAAGCAATTCTATAAGGGAGTAACTAAAACACTAAATTTCAGACGTGCAAACTTTGACAGTATAAGGGCATCTCTGCAACATATTAAGTGGGAAATGCTTTTCTCAGGGTTAAACACAGAACAAAAATGGGAAGTCTTTAAAATGCTGCTTAATAAATATACTTGTCAGTATATTCCACTTGTAAGCAAGGAACGTCGTTGCAAAGCAAAACCTTTTTGGTTCAATAGAAGCGTTGGTGTTGAGGTGGGTAAGAAAAGACGTGCTTTTAAAACTTTCAAGTTAGCTGGTACAGCCAAATCATTTATAAGGTACAAGGAGGCCAATAAATTATGCAAAGAAGCTATAAGGCAAGCTAAAATTGCTATAGAAAAGGATATTGCAGCAAGCAGTAAAAAAAATCCAAAATTATTTTTTAAATATGTTAATAGTAAAAAAATGAAGCAGGAAGGGGTGGGTCCCTTACTATCAGAGGGGGGTCAGCTGGTTGATGGAAACAAATTAAAAGCGCAGATTCTGAATTCATATTTTTCATCTGTCTACACAAATGAGGAATCAGTAAGTGAAGGTTTCCTTCTTAACAGTCCCAATTCTAGTAATACAACTAATGATGCATGGTTCACACATGATGAAATTCAAAAGAGACTAGAACATGTTAAGCTTAACAAAGGTCCAGGGCCAGATGGTATTCATCCCAGGGTAATTAGCGAGCTTAGCTCTGTGATTGCCAAACCTCTTTACTTAATTTTTCAGGATTCATTGAGATCTGGCATAGTGCCGAGAGACTGGCGAATTGCTAATGTGGTGCCTCTATTCAAAAAAGGATCCCATTCTCAGCCTCAAAACTATAGGCCAGTTAGTCTAACGTCAGTGGTAGGAAAGCTTTTCGAAGGGTTAATAAAGGATAAGATACTGGACTTCATAGCAAATCATAATACTATGAGATTGTGCCAGCATGGTTTTATGCGTAATAGATCTTGCCAGACTAACTTAATTTCTTTTTATGAGAATGTAAGTAGACACCTCGATTCTGGGATGGCAGTGGATGTGATTTACTTAGATTTTGCTAAAGCATTTGATACAGTGCCACACAAAAGGTTACTGGTTAAATTAAGGAATGTTGGCCTGGAACATAGTATTTGTACCTGGATAGAGAACTGGCTAAAAGATAGACTACAAAGAGTGGTGGTAAATGGAACATTTTCTAATTGGACCAATGTTGTTAGTGGAGTACCGCAGGGCTCTGTACTAGGTCCCTTGCTTTTCAACTTGTTTATTAATGACCTGGAGGTGGGCATTGAAAGTACTGTTTCTATTTTTGCAGATGATACTAAATTGTGCAGAACTATAGGTTCCATGCAGGATGCTGCCACTTTGCAGAGTGATTTGTCTAAACTGGAAAACTGGGCAGAAAACTGGAAAATGAGGTTCAATGTTGATAAATGCAAGGTTATGCACTTTGGCAAAAATAATATAAATGCAAGTTATACACTAAATGGCAGTGTGTTGGGAGTTTCCTTAAATGAGAAGGATCTAGGGGTCTTTGTAGATAACACGTTGTCTAATTCTGGGCAGTGTCATTCTGTGGCTACTAAAGCAAATAAAGTTCTGTCTTGCATAAAAAAGGGCATTAACTCAAGGGATGAAAACATAATTATGCCTCTTTATAGGTCCCTGGTAAGGCCTCATCTGGAGTATGCAGTGCAGTTTTGGACTCCAGTCCTTAAGAGGGATATAAATGAGCTGGAGAGAGTGCAGAGACGTGCAACTAAATTGGTTAGAGGGACGGAAGACTTAAATTATGAGGGTAGACTGTCAAGGTTGGGGTTGTTTTCTCTGGAAAAAAGGCGCTTGCGAGGGGACATGATTACACTTTACAAGTACATTAGAGGACATTATAGACAAATGGCAGGGGGCCTTTTTACCCATAAAGTGGATCACTGTACCAGAGGCCACCCGTTTAGACTAGAAGAAAAGAACTTTCATTTGAAGCAACGTAGGGGGTTCTTCACAGTCAGGACAGTGAGGTTGTGGAATGCACTGCCGGGTGATGGCTGATTCAGTTAATGCCTTTAAGAATGGCTTGGATGATTTTTTGGACAGACATAATATCAAAGGTTATTGTGATACTAAGCTCTATAGTTAGTATGGGTATATAGAATTTAATTAAAAGTAGAGGGGTGTATGTATGGATGCTGGGTTTTCATTTGGAGGGGTGGAACTTGATGGACTTTGTCTTTTTTCAACCCAATTTAACTATGTAACTATGTAACTATATAATGGTGAAAACGGTTCAGTGTGTTGTCCTCAAGCGCAGTGTCGCTTGGCCCTTCTGTTCGAAAGGTGGACTGATCAGCCACTGTACAGTATGGTGTGCATGAAATATTAACTAACGCTGTGTCCTCTCAGAGGCACCTAAGACATTTGGCCTATTCCCTAGACACTGCAAAGGCAACACCTTATACTGACAAGTCGGCTGAACATTGCGCATATAGGATCTGAACCCCCACGTAAAAATTGTACCCTCCGTTCTCCCCCCTCTGGTTCTCTGTCCCACTGCGAGCTATCGTTAGATTCCTCTTGTTCCCTGTCTTAAATTTTATTTATATTTATTATAGCCTCACAAGTGCCAGAGCACTAAGAGGCACAATAATTGCCCCCAACCCTTGGTGCTCAGTTACAGAGTGCCCGAGGCCCAGGGCACCTAGCACTGTCAGTGGACATGTAATTGTGATTTAAAAGGACCTGATCTAGTGTTTTAAAACTATTATAACGGTATATAGGGGCCACTGACAGAGAACTTGTTACTGTAGGATTGGTGGTGCAAGGTGCAGAGCACAGGGGCAGTAGAGCCATTTGCTTTCCATGCTCCTTGCAGCCCATGGCACTCCCTAGCCCTAATGGAATGCAAGCTGTGGGCTTCCCAGGGATGTTTATAGAGCACTGTGGGATTGATGGTGAATTTAGTGCTGTGCACTTTGCAACGTCTGTAAAGGTGCAATGATGTTTTCTAGAAACCTAGTGAAGAGGACATTGGTGCAATATGTGCAAACACGTGACTAAAAATGGTTAAATACCTGTACACTTGCGATCAGTGTCTTCCTTCTTAGAGCCAGTCATAGTTAACTTGCAGTTGAAATTTTCTTCCCAGAATTCTGCAAACCAGACATTTCGCCTGTTATTCTCCAAAGTCCTTGATGTAAAGTAGGCGTCAAAACCTTAAAAAAAAAAAAAAAAAGGAGAGATGAGTTGTCAGGTCATATATTCCTCATTCGGGGGGCATGCCATCTCTTCTGTGAGCTTCTTCTCATCTTCCTTGGTTTAATCGTACTACAATATTTTTTTTGTAACTTGCAAAGCAATGGTGAGCATCACAAGAATCTGGTTGAGAAGATAAGGACTTGAAATTAAATGATGATATGGTTGAATGTTTGTATCCATAAAGCAATAACAACACTAAAAGCAGATGCCCACAACTGGTGGGGTGATGGATTTATATTTTACTCTGATGCTCTAACCCCTGCCATGAAAAAAGTACTCTATGGTCACGAACCTCACCTCTTGCACAACCAGCAGATACAATTAGCTTAATAGAAATACTAATTAATTCTAATAATTCACATGTAAGTGTACCATTAGTGGTGGCAGAAACTTGAGCAAACCAGACTTTGACCTATGGCACTACTTGCACGAATATATGTATCCCCCCCACTCTTTGATATTAACCAAACCCATTGTTTTGGGATACTAAGGAAGCCTAGATCATTTTCCTGCAGTGAGAAACCAATGAGGTTGTACAACAAAGTGAACCATCGCCACAGACTAAATACAGAACCTAGATATTGTTTTAGGAGACATGGAAGGTTATTTAGATCATCTAGAACAGTGATTCTCAACCAACAGCTTGCAAGCAACATATTGCTCACCAACCCCTTGGATGTTGCCCCCAGTGACCCCAAAGCCAGTGCTTATTTCTTAATTCCTGGTTTGAAGGCAAGTCTTAGTTGAATAAAAACTAGATGTACTGCCAAACAGAGCCCCTGTTCAATTGCAGTCCAGACATGGGCTATCAAATAGCCACTCACAGTACTTATTTGGCACCACCTGGAATGTTTTTCATGCTTGTGTTGCTCCCCAGCTCTTTTTACTTCTGAATGTGGTTCACATGTATAAGTGGTTGGAGATTGCAATACTGCATATTTAGTTTATCTATTAAAATGTAGTGTTTGTCACATTCAGTATGTGGGTCAAACTTCTCGTCCGCTTAAAAATCAGAGAATCCATATTAGATATAAAAAAGGAAGCAAAGATTCCCATGTAGCTAAACATTTTCAGGTGTGTAATGGCGGCGATGTTTCTAAATCGGTGGTTTTAGGCATAGAAAAAGCAGTAAGTGGAAAACGGAGTGGAGACATTATACCTAGATTGCTCCGTTTGGAAACCAAGTGGATCTTCCATCTACAAACTAGAAGGCCACTTGGCCTTACGGGTTAGCTCACACGAGGCGATAGTCACCTCTTCTTCTAGGCAACAATCTCCCCGAACTGCCTCTGCGTGTTTTCCCATCTGCTATAATGAAAAGTCGCCTGTGCTAAAGCACGCGCGGTGCTGCATTTTCTGAAGTCGCCCGAAGTTTCTTTGTGAGGCAACTTCGGGCGACTTCTGAAAACGCAGCTCTGCGTGTGCTTTAGCGCAGGCGACTTTTCATTAATAGTGGATGGGAAGACATGAGGAGGCAGTTTGGGGAGATTGTCGCCAAGAATTTTATCATTTTTTATTTTCTATTTTTCCATTTTGCATTTTTGTTTATTTTGGTTTAGGTTTTTACTTGTTTTGAAGTGTTGTGTTTCTGTCGTTTTTTTTTGTTAGAATACACTGCAATCGATTAGTAGTAGCCTGTATGTAAATTAGCCCTTCAATAGGCAATTTATCTGTACTGGTTGTGATTGGTTGCTACATATGATGCTGTTGATTGGTTACAACCCCTATATAAGCATTGTACAGGGGTGTGCCTTTAGTCTATTAGTAAGTGCCCCAACAGGCACAAAACTCATTAGTCCTAATATGTCCTATTAAACTTTTTGTATTTTTTTTTACTTGCTGCTTGATCAATTTTTGGAGGACCTCACATTCTTGGCTTTATTGTTAAATGATTGGGGATCCCCAATCTAGAAGTTAGGCAGGACTTACAGTACATGGACAAAAGGTTGCACTTGATGGACATCAACATCTACTATGAAACATCGGGTCTACTATATATTTTGCATATTAAAATAAGCCACATCCCTGAGCTCACAAGTAATCCTGCACACTGTACTCTTAATTCAATTGTCAGATTTAGGCTAATAAACCTATATATTTAGCATACAGAGAGAAGTTGGATGGGTGAGTGCACTGGGGACTCGAACTGCACTGCACTGTATGCTCAAACAAATAGGTGAATTGTATTGGGATATTTGGAAAAATCTTACTATCTTGCCTACATAGAAAAGCACTGAGCTCACAGGTGAGTCTATACACTGTACTTGCAATTCAGAGGTAAGCCATTGCCCCTTTATTTAGCCTACAGATAAAAAAAAACCTTTCAAATGAACCCCAGCTTTGTATCCTGCATAGAGAAAAGCCATGTAATCAAAGACTCGCTGGCTTCATAACTGCATATCAAAATCACCAGTATCTAGGCCTTTGCAGATTATGTTCCGAAGCCTATAAAAACTTAACTGAGCATGAAAAAATGGTTATGTCAGCGTTAAGTCAAGAGAGGACTGGCTGCAGGCAGGATCGGATGGAAGGATAGAATAAACAGTAGAAATGATATTACAGAGGGAATTAAAGTTTAGTATTCAGAGGTGTGAGGAGGCTGTAAGCCAGATACTACCATCTTGTCAAGTATGTTTTTATAGAAGTTTCATTTCAGAAGAGTTTTTAAATTGAAACAGTTACCTGTGGAAAGAGAGAGAGAGAATATGCTCTATACATGTGAACTCGCTCATTGATTGCAAGGCTTTGGTGCAATAACTAGCAGTTTCACATGCACAAAGGACTAATTAAATAGCAACTTGTGGTGCTTTTTGGGTGTACAGAACTATAGAAAATACATATACAACTTCATACTTGCTGCTATTGATTTAGCCCCATGATTAATGTGATACTGGTCAGAAGAACAACTGGAAGGAATGGTTGGAAATAGATCATTTAAGAGGTTGTTTAAATGAGAAGGAAAGGTACCGAGTTTCCCTGCTCAGTCATAGCTCTGGCTCAGGGATTACAGCAGGGAGGGGAGGAGGAGAGGGAGAGTGGAGCAAACTGAGCATGCTCAAGCCATAGCCCTGGAGGTTTATGCTGAAAGAAGGAAGTCTGTGTAAGTTACCAACTGTTGCAGTCGCGGTTGCCTGTGCACAGGCGCAGGGGTGCGCCGGTTAATGTGCACTCTTGCCACTTGTTGGCAGTGCACGCGGCTTTTCACACGCTTGAGCATTCATTTATTCATGCTCTCATGCACCACGTCTGTCGCGGTTACGCTAGCGTCAACACACTGCGTCCTTATGTTTGGCTGCAAACTTGTCCCCTTAAATTGAGGTCATAGGAGCAGAACGGCGCTTGGTTATTTCCCTTGCTGTTGGTGATCTTTACTGCTTGAACTGATTCCTTGATTATTGGCCCAGCTTGTTTATGGATTCTTCTTTGATTTCAGCCTGCCTACAGACCTTTGCCTGCTTCAGAATACGTTTGACTTCAGCCTGCCTAGCAACCTTTGCCTGAACCCGACTACTATTGACTTCAGCCTGCCAACCGACTTCTGCCTGTTCCGACTACGCCAATCTCAGCTTGTCTTCTGACTTCAGTCTGTTACGCACTGTTCTCTATTGGTTATCCCTCTTCTACGTTGCAGCAGGCAATCAGTCTGGGACTCTTCGTTTATTAGACTCCGCAACTCCTGACCGTTTGATACAGAAGCCCATATATACACAATAAAAGGAAAGAAATGCTTTGTTTCTTTTGACAGAGGATTCAGAGCAGCATTACTTTGAGGGTTTACTGGTGTATTTACACTATGTAGACCTTTCTGATAAAGCTTACTTCATTTTAGCCTTTCCTTCTCCTTTAATGAACATTTCTTTATAACAGGATTCATTGACTTCACTGGCCTGTGTCTCTACATGTGCACAGTAGAAGGATTGGATGAGGGATTTAGTTTGTAACTCTATGTAGATCAATAGTTTGTCAGAATTCTTTGGTTAGACATAGAGAGAGCCTCTTAGCTCATAACATGGTACAGATAACATTGATGCATCAGCCACAGAAGAGCAATTAATTGCTCACCCCCTAAATCCCATTCTATGTGGCCTTCATGTTATTATCTAAAAGAGCAAAGATTGATTCTCCTGAAATCTCAATGTAACTGTCCCTGACCACGGCTACAGGACCCCGTGGGAGCGTCAGATCTACAGTTGTGGAACCAGCTTTACTGTCTTCTAGTTAAACCCTTTATGACCATTTCATTATGGAAAATCTACTTCTTCTTTACATTTACACGCAGCATTTACTAGTAAACCTACCACTGTCTTCTTATCTTATGCTAACTTGCATTGATAAGTACACTCTCCTTCCTCTCAGATAAACCTCAAACCCTCTAAAAGACGGTAATCTGCTAATTGCTACAAATTGTAATTACATGTAAGGTCACTATGAAATTGCAGATCAGGGGCAGCTCTTTGCCTTTCTGGAGAAGTAGCAATTCACTCAGAATGCATTTAGAGTGAGCAGTATGTAGAACCATCAAGGCTGCAAGAATGGGAGCCCTTTATTTATTTCAGCAGAAGGTTGCTTCTCTGTGCAGAGGACAACTGTGTACTTTTGTGCCTGGCAATGATAAACAGACATTGTAGACTTGTGTTTCCCAAGTGTTATTCCCATGGTCTTTCACCACTGAATGGTCTCAGGGAGGATCTCAAGTGTTACTTCCTATTCAGATAAAGGAGAAATGCTCTTGCAATGAAAGTGAAAAATCCCAAATGGGCACTTGTGCCATCTCCAGCACTTGCCATTTATTTGAGAGAAAGGAGTGTCAAACAGAGAAGGATGTTTTTAGTGACAATACTACTGATAGTAGCATGGCAGGCAAAATTGCCATAGGCATTAATAAGAAAATAAAACTACCAGTCTTCTGCATGACTTTCACCCACATTTACATTCTCTGTTTCATAGCCATGTTACTAAAATAATTCTCACTGTATTTACAGATATTTTCTTCATTTTGGACAATATTCACTGTAGTACATCAAAACTACAAATGCTTTCTGCCTCGGTATTGCTAGTAGGGATGCACGAAATTCAGGATTCAGTTCGGGATTCAGGCAGGATTCGGCCTTTTTCAGCAGGATTTGGATTCAGCCGAATCGTTCTGCCCTGCCGAACCAAATCCAAATTTGCATATGCAAATTAGGAGCAGGAGGGAAATCACATGACTTTTTGCCACAAATCAAGGAAGTAAAAAATGTTTTCCCCTTCCCACCCCTAATTTGCATATGCAAATTAGGATTCGGTTCGGTATTCACAGCATCTTTCGCAAAGGATTCGGGGTTCAGCCGAATCTAAAATAGATGATTCGGTGCATCCCAAATTACTAGTGTTACCTTTTCAAAAAATATTTATCTTTTTTTGTGGAGCTTGAACTATCAACAGTATTCTGTCTTCTGAAAAGCAGATTCAACCACTTTCACATAGAGCTCCTCTCCCACTCACATTCTGTGTGTATCTCACGAGCTGTGGAATATAAGGCGATATCAAACGATGCAAAGTACAGACATTCTATTTTTATCCTTTATTCAAATGAAAGCTTAATTGCACAAGTACCTTGTTAACTATTGCCAATCATAATTAATTGGGAGCTTTTTAGCGACTGAGAAATTAAATATCCCCTATCCACCTTCCTTTCCCTGAGGTTATTATTACCCACTGCTACTATAGGCATCATCTATCCCTACTATACCTGCTATCCCACAGTCACACTCCTTTCCCAGAGACTATTGTCCCACTGTTACTATAGGCACCATCTCTCCCTACTATACCTGCTATCCCACAGTCACACTCCCTTCCCAGAGACTATTATCCCACTGTTACTATAGGCACCATCTCTCCCTACTATCCTGCTATCCCACAGTCACAGTCCCTTCCTAGAGACTATTATCCCACTGTTACTATAGGCACCATCTCTCCCTACTATACCTGGTATCCAACAGTCACACTCCCTTCCCAGAGACTATTATCCCACTGTTACTATAGACACCATCTCTCCCTACTATACCTGCTATCCCACAGTCACACTCCCTTCCCAGAGACTATTATCCACTGTTACTATAGGCACCAACTCTCCCTACTATACCTGCTATCCCACAATCACACTCCCTTCCCAGAGACTATTATACCACTGTTACTATAGGCACCATCTCTCCCTACTATACCTGCTATCCCACAGTAGGGATGTAGCGAACTGCCGATTTGGTGTTCGCGAACGCCGTTCGCGAACACCGGCAAAAAATGCGAACGTTCGCGGACAGTTCGCGAACTTCGAACACCCGCTAAAATCGTTCGATTCGAACGATCGAAGGATTTTCATTCGATCGAATGCTAAAATCATTCGAATCGAACGATCGAACGTTTTAAGCATTCGAACGAATGAAAAATCATTCGATCGAACGTTTTAAAATCGTTCGATCGTTCGATTAGAACGATTTTTAGCGTTCGATTGAATGAAAATCATTCGATCGAATGCTTACAATCGTTCGAACGAATGGAAATCGTTCGATTTTTAGCGGTCGAAGGAATCGAATGGTCGAATGGTCGAACGATTTTTATTCGAATCGAACGCGAACTCAAAATGCGAACGTTCCCAAACGTTCGCGAACATTCGGCGGACGCGAACGGTTGAAGTTCGCGCGAACTAGTTCGCAGCAGAACAGTTCGCTACATCCCTATTCCACAGTCACACTCCCTTCCCAGAGACTACTATCCCACTGTTACTATAGGCACCATCTCTCCCTACTATACCTGCTATCCCACAGCCACACTCCTTTCCCAGAGACTATTATACCACTGTTACTATAGGCACCATCTCTCCCTACTATACCTGCTATCCCACAGTCACACTCCCTTCCCAGAGACTATTATACCACTGTTACTATAGGCACCATCTCTCCCTACTATACCTGCTATCCCACAGTCACACTCCCTTCCCAGAGACTATTATCCCACTGTTACTATAGGCACCATCTCTCCCTACTATATCTGCTATCCCACAGTCACAGTCCTTTCCCAGAGACTATTATACCACTGTTACTATAGGCACCATCTATCCCTACTATTCCTGCTATCCCACAGTCACACTCCCTTCCCAGAGACTATTATCCCACTGTTACTATAGGCACCATCTCTCCCTACTATACCTGCTATCCCACAGTCACACTCCCTTCCCAGAGACTATTATACCACTGTTACTATAGGCACCATCTCTCCCTACTATACCTGCTATCCCACAGTCACACTCCCTTCCCAGAGACTATTATACCACTGTTACTATAGGCACCATCTCTCCCTACTATACCTGCTATCCCACAGCTACAGTCCGTCCCCAGAGACTATTATCCCACTGTTACTATAGGCACCATCTCTCCCTACCTTACCTGCTATCCAACAGTCACACTCTCTTCCCAGAGACTATTATCCCACTGTTACTATAGGCACCATCTATCCCTACTATTCCTGCTATCCCACAGTCACACTCCCTTCCCAGAGACTATTATCCCACTGTTACTATAGGCACCATCTCTCCCTACTATACCTGCTATCCCACAGTCACACTCCCTTCCCAGAGACTATTATACCACTGTTACTATAGGCACCATCTCTCCCTACTATACCTGCTATCCCACAGTCACACTCCCTTCCCAGAGACTATTATACCACTGTTACTATAGGCACCATCTCTCCCTACTATATCTGCTATCCCACAGTCACAGTCCTTTCCCAGAGACTATTATACCACTGTTACTATAGGCACCATCTATCCCTACTATTCCTGCTATCCCACAGTCACACTCCCTTCCCAGAGACTATTATCCCACTGTTACTATAGGCACCATCTCTCCCTACTATACCTGCTATCCCACAGTCACACTCCCTTCCCAGAGACTATTATACCACTGTTACTATAGGCACCATCTCTCCCTACTATACCTGCTATCCCACAGTCACACTCCCTTCCCAGAGACTATTATACCACTGTTACTATAGGCACCATCTCTCCCTACTATACCTGCTATCCCACAGCTACAGTCCGTCCCCAGAGACTATTATCCCACTGTTACTATAGGCACCATCTCTCCCTACCTTACCTGCTATCCAACAGTCACACTCTCTTCCCAGAGACTATTATCCCACTGTTACTATAGGCACCATCTATCCCTACTATTCCTGCTATCCCACAGTCACACTCCCTTCCCAGAGACTATTATCCCACTGTTACTATAGGCACCATCTCTCCCTACTATACCTGCTATCCCACAGCTACAGTCCGTCCCCAGAGACTATTATCCCACTGTTACTATAGGCACCATCTCTCCCTACCTTACCTGCTATCCAACAGTCACACTCTCTTCCCAGAGACTATTATCCCACTGTTACTATAGGCACCATCTATCCCTACTATTCCTGCTATCCCACAGTCACACTCCCTTCCCAGAGACTATTATACCACTGTTACTATAGGCACCATCTCTCCCTACTATACCTGCTATCCCACAGTCACACTCCCTTCCCAGAGACTATTATACCACTGTTACTATAGGCACCATCTCTCCCTACTATACCTGCTATCCCACAGCTACAGTCCGTCCCCAGAGACTATTATCCCACTGTTACTATAGGCACCATCTCTCCCTACCTTACCTGCTATCCAACAGTCACACTCTCTTCCCAGAGACTATTATCCCACTGTTACTATAGGCACCATCTCTCCCTACTATACCTGCTATCCCACAGTCACACTCCCTTCCCAGAGACTATTATCCCACTGCTACTATATACACCATCTCCGCCTACTATACAGTGATAAGTTAATGTGCATGCCTAGATCATAAGTCTTGCATTGCAAATCTGGTCTTAGATATAAATTCACAGGGAAACTCCAAAGCTATGAACCCAGAACAATAGCATAGTAGAGCCCTGTGCCTGTGCAGTCTTGAGCAACATAAGATATTACTGTGATGTAGTTTTATAGCGACATTAATTTTTTTTCTATAATATATACATTTACATTTGGCCTAAATGATCAAAGATAAGGTATATGGGCAGGTGTCGGAAAATCTGAAGTGGCACAGCAGTGATAAGGGAATGTGTGATTGTTTTTGTTGATAGTTGTTCGTTTCAGTCAGTAGGTCTCTTTTACCATATTCAGGTAATTTTCCAGATGCCTCACGTGGTATCCACATTCTCTTCATCCCTGGGGACAGTTGTTGGTTATAAATATATCAGACAGGTGGATTTATGTGCAGTGCAAATACAGCAGGAGGGAGTTAAGTACCAAGTGTCTTTCAGGAATAAGATGCAGCAAGTGCCATGTATTGATTGAGCCATCTGTGCATCTATATATTTATATATTTATATACACTCATGTATAAAAGGAATATTTCAATCTCCAAGTCAATTGAAGGAAACAGTAAGGGAGGAAGAGAAATTAGGGTAAATACAGATTCTCTGAGACAATAATATACAATTAATCATTCACTTTTAATACATATCTTATGTCCTATCAATCAGTTCAAAAGCCATCAAAGATCTTAAACAACCACAAATGTGTTATTTGATACCTGTACCTGTATTTTTAAATCAGCCCTAAAGACGTATTTTGTTGTGTCTACTCTACACCTATGAGGGTAGACTGGACTCCTGGTATTCATTAGCATAGTGCCTTCACCATATGGAATCTAAGAATAACCCTGTGAGTAGTTACTCTAGGAACAATGATTGAAGTATTGAAGATTTACTGTGTATAGTGCCAACACAATATGCAGTGAAGTACAACTGTAGAGCATACAAAGGAGCTGTACAATATTACTAGATAAAGACAAGCAAAATACCTGATTTTTACAGTACTATTACAGTATGCAAAAGTGAATGGTACATTATACAGTAGATGTATAACATACACAAACCAAATGTGGTAGCATGTTATTAGAACATACAGAAGTCAAATAATGTAAACAACAGAAAGTTAAACATGGTACCGATAGAAGCAGCGAGGATAATAACCTTTTGGAAGGGACTGTGACTGTGGGATATCAGGTATAGTAGGGAGAGATGGTGCCTATAGTAACAGTGGGATAATAGTCTCTGAGAAGGGAATGTGGTTGTGGGATAGCAGGTATAGTAGGGAGAGCTGGTGCCTATAGTAGCAGTGGGATAATAGTCTCTGGGAAGGGACTGTGGGATAACAGGTATAGTAGGGAGAGATGGTCTCTATAGTAACAGTGGGATAATAGTCTCTGGGAAGGGAATGTGGTTGTGGCATAGCAGGTATAGTAGGGAGAGCTGGTGCCTATAGTAACAGTGGGATAATAGTGTCTGGGAAGGGACTGTGGGATAACAGGTATAGTAGGGAGAGATGGTGTCTATAGTAACAGTGGGATAATAGTCTCTGGGAAGGGAGTGTGACTGTGGGATAGCAGGTATAGTAGGGAGAGATGGTGCCTATAGTAACAGTGGGATAATAGTCTCTGGGAAGGGAGTGTGACTGTGGGATAGCAGGTATAGTAGGGAGAGATGGTGTCTATAGTAACAGTGGGATAATAGTCTCTGGGAAGGGACTGTGGGATAGCAGGTATAGTAGGGAGAGATGGTGCCTATAGTAACAGTGGGATAATAGTCTCTGGGAAGGGAGTGTGACTGTGGGATAGCAGGTATAGTAGGGAGAGATGGTGCCTATAGTAACAGTGGGATAATAGTCTCTGGGAAGGGAGTGTGACTGTGGGATAGCAGGTATAGTAGGGAGAGATGGTGCCTATAGTAACAGTGGTATAATAATCTCTGGGAAGGGAGTGTGACTGTGGAATAGCAGGTATAGTAGGGAGAGATTGTGTCTGGGGTAGCAGTGGGTATTATAGCCAATGGGAAGGAACTGTGACTATGGGATAGTATGTAGGATTTTCAAAATGAAACAGTTAGATTTTTTTATCATTTAGCTCAAAGTAAAAGCTATGGTTTTTAATTGGGCACTGAAGGGTCATAGGAAGGACAGCCCAACAATAGAAAAATGTTACCTAAAAGTATTCTTTGCTCCATACCCCACCACCATTAAAGGCAAAGCTAACCTCCAGCCACAACTTGTTTTATATGACAAGAATCTTTATTTCCTCTCACTCGTTCTACACTGCTCTCTTAACAGCTCTCTGTTTGCAATGCCCCTGCCAAGGCCAATGTCACAAACTTTGAGAGTTTTCTTTCCTTTTTCTGAAACCCAGTGGGTTGTGAACATATTATTAACAGCCGTACTCTATTTTGGCAGTCAGTATTTAATTGTGGGCTCTTCTTCATGGCAAAGTGGAGTAAAAGCAAAGCATGAAAGCCTGTGAGCAGAAATATTGCTTTTCTTATTATCTTTGTCACTCTCCTGGGAGCTCCACAAATTCTATTGCGATGTGTAAACTGCATCCAACTGTGACAGGCACCAGTCTTGTCCTGCATAGTCAGCAATAGAGAGCTAACTGGATGCAACAGATAGGGAGATGCGTTCTTTTAAAGCAATAAGAATGCATCTTGTTTGTATTAAAAAGCATGCATTGCAACACTGGGCTCATGCTTGATTGATATCGGAATTAATTAGCTAAAAAAATGGACAAATTTAACCTAGTGCAGCAACCCTTAGCAAACAGCTGAGACTTGCCTTTATTATTGTGCTTGCAGTAGAGTGAGCAAAGCCAACTGTTACTATGAGCTGCTGCAGTGAGGCAACATCAAGTGCTGCTAAAAAAAACCCCACAATTGAGTTATTAGTTTATTTGAGGGTAACCTTTGTCTGCTGAATACAACCAGTGTAAAAAAACATACATATAAAACATAGCCATTAAACGGGATCTATAACATTCAACTCATAGAACATTGCCTTCAGCCTTGACCCAACACTGTGCCGAGTTCCAGCAGCAATTATCTCTCCCTCTTGAGCGTATTAGGCTTTAAATCTTAAAACGTTTATCAGTAAACGTCACAGTTCACTCATAAAGACCACCCTTTGAGCTGCTAGTTAAAAAACGGTAAGTGATCAAAGTGGAATCGAGAAGAGTAAAAGCTACAATGTTGGTTATATAGTACTTTTATTATCACACCGAATCAGCATATGATAGATCCCTTTTAATTGGATAAGATTAAAACAGGCTTCAATCCAATGCAACCTGTGTCAATAAAAGAAGGATTCTCTTTATATCATGCTGCAAACAGCTATTCCAAACCAGGCTGCCCATGCCCTCCATACTGACAAGTAGAAATAGTCCATCTAGAAGACATATTGATATTTCTTTACTTCTTCCTGAACTCACAGGGAGCAGTATAACCCAGACTATCACAGCAACGCTTGAAGGGATTGTTTCACATTTATATAAAAAGATAATTCATTGTAGAATTTATCCACAGATTATTTAGAGCAGGTCTGTCAATGGGCAATTTAAAGGAAGGTTTTAAGGGCTTACTTACTAATGTTAGCTGCAGAGTAGGACATATTAATTCTTGCTTGGGGTCAGCTATATTAGAATCTTGTTTATGATTTATGGTGTCCTGTTTAATACACTTGCCTTGACCAGGCAGTACATACAGGGCTCACGTTGAATGCTGTTAATTCTGAACCAGTTGAATTGCACAAAATAGAAGTTTATGTAATGGTGCACCCATGTGCTGCCCAATAACTCACCAGCTGTGCCACAATCCTACTGTGTCATGTGTTTGCATACACTATCCCTTACCATGACACAACTCTCTTGCTATATTTACTTTCCCAAATAAGTAGCCCAACTTACATAGCATGAGCACAAAGGGTCATTCAAAGAATTAATTTACCACTGCCCAGGGCAGACACCCCTCTTGAACCAAACTAGCTAAATAAAACATTTGTCGAGATACTCTGCTTTTGACTTTTAAGGCCACAGGAGAAGCCAAGCTACTGAAGAGCCAAATACTTTACAAATAAAGTGATTTATAAAGCAGTTACTCTGTTGCCGATCCCCCTCTCACTGGTCCTTGCTTGCAGTATGGAAATCAGACATTGCCTTTTCCATTTAACATAATTAATCATCATAGATTATTGCAGAGATAGGCCCAGGGATAAATCAAGACCAACATTACCCAACCTTACAATTGTTAATAAATATGAATAATGATTCTCTGTTTAATACCCCCATAAAATCCACCTGTTACCACCATCTCTAAGCTGATTGAAACATATGAGTCCACATAAAGTACAAATAAGAGTATAAGAGTCCACGTATAGTACAAATAACAGTATAAGAGTCCACATACAGTACAAATAAGAGTATAAGAGTCCACGTACAGTACAAGAGTATAAGAATCCATGTACAGTACAAATAAAAGTGTAAGATTCCATGTACAGTATAAATAAGAGTGTAAGAATCCACATACAGTGCAAATAAGAGTGTAAGAGTCCACATACATTACAAATAAGAGTATAAGAGTCTACGTACAGTACAAATAAGTGTATGAGTCCACATACAGTACAAATAAGAGTTTAAGAGTCCACATACAATACAAATAATGGTATGAGAGTCCACATACAGAACACATCTGTATTGGTGTTCTCAGGGAAACAAGTTACAGAACTGTGGTTACAACAGGACTGTACAAATAATTACTGATGGCTGAACATCCTTGTAAATGTTACAAAAGAAAATGTCCTTGCAAGTAATCCCAAGAAAATTAGTCTTTGTAGAGTTTGTAAGCTTTAGGTTGAAGTTAATGTTTCTTTTTATAGGTCACAGTTCTGTAACTTGGCTACAGGGAACTCGTGGAGCACTGAAAACACCCCCTGCATGAAGCAGGTGATACCTGAAACATTCTGGCTGATTCATAAGCATATCTGGGCAGGTTTTATACTCATAGCATTGGACTCAAATGATCATACCAGCTTCTTCCCATTATGTCAGCACAAACTTGGGCTGTACCTGCTTCTTCCATCCATCACCCAAGCTACAGCTGACTGTACCAAACATTTGCTAGAAACACTGATTTTTGTTGCAATTGTTTAGTTCTACAATGTCATATATGTTAATAAAAAGTGACATCATTCATGGTGCTCTTGTTTGTAGATCACTGGACAAATAACTATGACGCCCTGAGAGCACTTAGGTGCTGTACCTGCCAACCCACTGTACAAACACTTAGGAGCAGATTTATTAAGGATCGAATTGAAAATTTGAATTTTACATTATTTTTATGTTCAAAACTCTCAAATTCGAATTGTGAATTATCCAAACTCGATTCAAGTTTTAATTCAAATTTGAATTTTGAGATTTATCAAACACTGGCCCTTTAAAAATTCAAGTTCAACTATTTGCCACCTAAAACTTTCCAAGTTCATGTATACGTCAATGGGAGAGGTCCAGGCATCAATTTGGACATGTTAGTAGCCTTCCTGACATTCAAGTTCTTTCCGAGAAAAAAACTTGAATCGAGTTTAGTCAAATTTGAATCGAATTAGATTTGAGTTTTTGAGTTGGTAAAATAAGAGTTTTAGATCAGTTGGTTGGATCAGGATATCTTTGTGACCTCTCACATTGACTTACATACAACCTCGGCAGGTTTGAGATGCTGGATTTTTGGATTCAGACTTTTTCTATCCCCGGGGTATAATAAATTACAAAAAATCTATTTTTTTCCTCCACTCATTTTTTTCGAGTTTTTGACATTCAGACTTTAATAAATAACCCCCTTAGTAATAATATAATGCTACTGCTTCTACCATGTCTTTTCCTACTGAGCATAGACATCAGGGGACACGACATTCAGGTGATTTGCGTCACAGTAATCCCAGCCTGCAATTTGGCAAAATGTATTTCAATACTTTATTCCCTATTAGTCACTCTGAAATTGTTCTTTGCCGCACATTTATTTGATCTTGTGTATTAAACTTTGATAATAGATGTGAAAGCCAAGGCTTCCCCTGCTCTCTGTCCCCCACCCACAGCTTCCCAATTGTGTTACCTTTTTAGCAATTAAAATGACAGCTGCCCACACCCCCTTTTCAAAACAAATTGTCTGTTACATTTTCCCAAGCAGATGCTTCATATTAGATGATGAAACAGTGACATTCAACGTGTCTGTTCTAATTTTGCTCAGATTCATTAGCATGCAACGACAACAGAGAAGACACTGCAGGCTAATTAGTGTGTGGGATGCTGCACCCTCAGACAGGTAGTAGCTTTTCTACCATTAACATGTGTTTTTGGCACTATCCCTGTAATGCAAATCTCCCATGGGTTGGACAGATCATAGTTCAGCAGAAACTGCAATGCTGGTTATTCTAGAGATCAAGAGCAATGATGTGCCCTCTGCTTATCTCCCATAGACACAAGTGGAGAATTTAAAATTCACTTTGAAATGGACTTGTTGTTGTCTTTCAATCAAAAAATTTAAAATGTCTACATTTTGAGGCATCTCTTTGAGTTTGTGATCTTTCCTTCCATTCCCAACCTTGACATCTACTATACTTAAAATCTTCCTCCATGGTAAGTTCTAGTTGACCACACAGAGGGTCAGTTTGAAGGGACCACTTTGCTGATGACCACATGCTCCGCTTATTTTCATAGACTGAAGATGTTCTAACTAGTGATGAGCCAATTTTTTCACCAGGCATGGATTCGCGGTGAAATTACGCTCTTTGACATCTGCAAATGTTGTCATGAAACTGTGGGAAAATTTTTCAAGTTGCCAAGACAAAAAAGACAATAAAGTCGTCACGAAAAAAACACGCGTTGACTTTAATCCATTTTGACAAAGAAAAGTCTCTACAAGATAAACAGCCATTGACTTTAATGCATTTAGAGTGAGAAAGAATTGTTGAGCTCCTAAAAAAAAATGATTGAGCTCATAAAAAAAAATGTTGCCGCTTATTGTCTTCAATGCGTTTTGCAAATGTTTTGCCATTATAAAAAAATTTTCCCAATTTTTCAGTGAAGCAAAATGGGATGTCTAAATAAAGACCTGTTATGGACCCTTAGCCCTAAATGGTTGCTAATAATATACAGGTATGGGACCTATTATCCAGAATGCTTGGGACCTGGGGTTGTCCAGATAATGGATCTTTCCAAAATTTGGGTCTTCATGCCTTAAGTCTACTAGAAATTAATTTAAACATTAAATAAACCCAAAAGGCTGGTTTTGCATCCAATAAGGATTAATTATATCTTAGTTGGGATCAAGTACAAGGTACTGTTTTATTATTACAGAGAAAAAGGAAATCGTTTTTAAAAAATTGGATTATTTGGATAACATGGAGTATATGGGAGACAGCCATTCCTTAATTCGGAGCTTTCTGGATATCGGGTTTCCGGATAAGGGATCCTATACCTGTAATGTAATTGTACCAGTAGAGTGCTTTACTGGTCATGCCAACCACAGCCTGAGCTTCGCTGATCATACCAAGAGGAACTAGGTAGTGTCAATAACCTACAAAGTACTGTGCCAAGAAATTATACCTACACTGTTTTTGTTGAACTTTTTTTTTTTTTACCAAACTCAGGTAGAACAGTATTAATTTAGTTTGCTGTTAAAACAATTGTTCTAGAAAAAAACTTTATCTTGGCTCTGATCGGTCACAATGTCCCACAATGCTACTCCATTTAAAGGGGTGGTTCACCTTCAAGTTAACATTTAGTACTTTATAGAATGGTCAATTTTAAGCAACTGTTCAATTGGTCTTCATTATTTATTTTTTATACTTTCTGCATTATTTGCCTTTTTCATCTGACTCTCTCCAGCTTTCAAATGGGGGGGTCACTGAGCCCATTTAAACAACAAATGCTCTCTAAGGCTACACACATACTGTTATTGCTACTTTTTATTACTTAACTTTCTATGCAGACCCTCTCCTATTCATATTCCAGTCTCTCATTGAAATCAAAGCATGGTTGCTAGGATTATTTGGACCCTAGCAACCATCTAGCTGAAACTGCAAGCTGGAGAGCTACTGAATAAAAAGCTGAATAACTCAAAAGCCACAAATAATAAAACAATTGGATTAAAAAAAGGAGTAGAGGTTAGAGGTCAGCTGAACGCAATAAATTGTAACTGGGAATAAAACTGCAAGGAATAAGTAAAGGTGGAAAAGGACATTAGGACTGTATACAACTGTACACATTATGGGGCCGATTCACTAACTTCAAGTGAAGGATTCAAAGTAAAAAAACTTTGAATTTCGAAGTGTTTTTTGGGCTACTTCGACCTTCGACTACCACTTCGACTTCGAATGAAGGATTCAAACTAAAAATCGTTCGACTATTCGATAGTTGAAGTACTGTCTCTTTAAGAAAAAACTTCGACCCCCTAGTTCGCCATCTAAAAGCTACCGAAGTCAATGTTAGCCTATGGGGAAGGTCCCCATAGGCTTTCCTAAGTTTTTTTGGTCGAAGGATAATCCTTTGATCGTTGGATTATAATCGTTCGATTCAAAGGATTAAATCATTCCATCGAAGGATTATTCTGTCGATCGTTCGATCGAACTATTTGCGCTAAAATCCTTCGACTTAGATATTCAAAGTCGAAGGATTTTAATTCCCAGTCGACCCTTGGTGAATCGGCCCCTAGGTGTTGAAACCATAAAATAATCTCTCTATTTTTTTTTTTCTTCTTCTTTGTTTTATTTTTTATTTGGTTAATTAAAAAGTTTGCACATGAAATATACATTTAAGGAGAATGGCATGCAGTAAAAAAATTCCCTTCCTCCCTTATTTCCCTTAGCCCTGTTATTTTTCTGTATCCCTTTGAAAAACTTAAATAAAGACTTTAAAAAAAAAGGGCAAAAGGGCAGAAGAGGCTAAAAAATAGATTTTTCCAGGACCTCTCCATTGAGATTAAGGGAAAGGAGATTATACCCTCAATGTATAGGAAGAAATGTTAAAAGGGGGGTAATGGAGAGTTAAAGAAGGTGCGAAAAAAGGAAGACAAACAAAAAGGTAAACCATAACATTTATATGTAGCAAATAGTGAATTTAGGCACAAATTTTGCCGCTAGATACAGGGCAGTGCAAGGATGTGGATCCACTTGTATACCCGTCGCCTGCACTCTGCTTACAAGGAAAAACATATAGGGGCCGATTCATGAAGCTCGAGTGAAGGATTCGAATTAAAAAAACTTCGAATTTCGAAGTGTTTTTTGGGCTACTTCGACCATCGAATGGGCTACTTCGACCTTCGACTACTACTTCGACTTCGAATCGAATGATTCGAAGTAAAAATCGTTCGACTATTTGACCATTCGATAGTCGAAGTACTGTCGCTTTAAGAAAAACTTCGACCCCCTACTTCGGCAGCTAAAAGCTACCGAAGTCAATGTTAGCCTATGGGGAAGGTCCCCATAGGCTTGCCTGAGATTTTTTGATCGAAGGATATTCCTTCGATCGTTGGATTAAAATCCTTCGAATCGTTCGATTCGAAGGATTTAATCGTTCGATCGAAGGAATAATCCTTCGATCGTTCGATCGCAGGATTTGCGCTAAATCGTTCGACTTCGATATTCGAAGTCGAACGATTTTAGTTCCTAGTCGAATATCGAGGGTTAATTAACCCTCGATATTCGACCCTTAGTGAATCAGCCCCTTATTGTGTATTTAAAAAAAATAAAAAGGAAAATAAAGTATTTTTATAAACCCAAAGCACTGATTTAAATTACTGAGTTTTCCTACTTAAAAAATGTCAGTCCCCTGTCTCTTTCTGAGAACACAGACGTATACCCTGAGATCCAAGGGAAAATGTGCTCTGTCTTTTGACACATTGTTGTTTTGACCTGCAGCTCCTTTAAATTGACTCTGATATTTCCATCTTCCCTTTACCTTTGAGCAATAGCCGCATATTAGACAGCTGAAATTAATTATGAGAAAGGGAGAACGAAGGTGAGTGTCCCACATTTAATCTCTAAGTGCGTCAGATGAACTATTTCACTGGAAAAGAAATTCATTTGGAAGATTAGACTCTGTGTGCTGGAAGTTATTCCATCTGGCTGAATTTTTATTCTGCACCTTGGCTTTCAGACTTATTGTCTCCTTGGTATTGCTTACCTTCTAATGCAGTCAACTTTGAATTGGGTGCTCTAAATCTAAGATGTCTCCATAGTAACTAATATGCGAAAATCCATAATTTTTTTTAATTTGACAAGCCTGCTTGATTTGCTTGCCCTTCATAAAAACTCAATGTTTCTTCATTATATAAGTGCCTTGTGTCCCCAATGAATCTCTCAGCGGCATTGTAAAATATTGTGTTGCGTGCGTTGTGACTTCTTACCTTCTATAGTTGCTACCTTGGGAAGAATAGTAATAGCCCCCTCGGCTACGTCTTCATGTAGACTTATAGAGCCAGTTTTGGTCCCCCAGCTGTCCGATCCCACCCAGTAGAAGTGTCCCACCTTGTCGACTCTTTTCACTGCAGACAAAACCTGTCTGGGGAAGATGAAGAACTCATGTAACAGCCTCAATTTCCCCAAATAACTCATTACATGTAACAAGATTCATATAACAGCAGTACAAGTCTACTTAGCCTTTGATATATCCTTACATATTATAGTTTCATCATTGGGGGTTCATCCTGCATAATATAAGTTTTCCTGCAATAGGGTTCAAAGGACAGATGGGACATACTTTCAGTTATTTAAGTATGGAACCTTATTATCCAGAATGCTCATGACCTGAGGTTTTCAAGATAACAGATCTTTCTGTAATTTGGATCTTCATACCTTAAGTCTGCTAAAATAAAATGTAATCATGAATTAAACACAATAATTGTTTTGCATTTTGTAAGGATTAATCATATCTTAGTCGGGATCAAGTACAGGCACTGTTTTGTAATTATAGAGAAAAAGGAAATCATTTTTTAAAAATATAGATTACTTGGAGTCTATGGGAGACTTTTTGTAATGCAGAGCTTTCTGAATAAGAGGTTTCCAGAAAACAGATCCAATACATGTAATATAGGTACGGGTATGGGATCTGTTATCTGGAAACCCTTTATAATAAATTTTTTTTAGAAAACCTTGTAATATAGGTACGGGTATGGGATTCGTTTTAATAATTTTTTTTTTTTAAATGATTTACTTTTTCTCTGTAATAATAAACAATACATTTTACTTGATCCCAACTAGCGATGAGCAAAATGTTTGGCCAAGTTTCGCCATGAAAATGACTCCCATAGAAAATTTGTCATGTTTCAAAACTTTGTTGTGGAATTTGTCGCACGTCAGAAAAAATTTTGTCTATCCTTGGACTTCAATGCATTTTGGTTTCTCCGTTTGCAAAGCAAACGGGTCTGATTCGCCCATCATGGATTCCCAACTAAGATATGATTGTTTCATATTGGAAGCAGAACCAGCCTATTGGGTTTATTTAGGGGGTTATTTACTAAACCCACCGAAAGCAAAAATCACGAAAATCAGACTTTTAAAAAATCATGAATTTTTCTGAATTTATTAAACCCTGGGGATGGAAAAATCAGAATCTGAAAATCCGGCATCTCAGACCTGTCGAGGTTCCATACAAATCAATGGGAGAAGTCCCAATGATTTTTTTATGTGCTCTGGGTTTTGTGCCGAAGCTTTCAGGGTTTTCGGGTGAAAATTCTGAAACAAATGGTGAAATTCGCGAAAATTTGATGACAAAAATCATTTTTTTCCCCGCAAAGCTAATTTTCAGGAAAATGTAACAATAAATAAGCGTAAAAAACTCGAGCGGATTTGATCCGAGTTTGTAGCAGAAACTATTGAGATATATTCGGACTTTGATAAATAACCCCCTTAATGTTTACATGATTTTCTGGCAGACTTAAGGTGTGACGAGCCGAATTACATAAAATCAGTTTTTTTTTTAAATGTTATATTTCTTTTACCCACTCGATAATTTTATCAGTTGTAATTTAATCGTTTTCTTTAGTACATTTTCATTACTGCACCAAAGATTGTTTTAGAAATAATCCAACATGACCAGATGGTGACAGAAAGCTTCTGTGGCAAAATTAAGGATTAAAGGTTAAAGATCTTTGTAATTTAATAACATTTAGGGGCCGATTCACGAAGGGTCGAATATCGAGGGTTAATTAACCCTCGATATTCGACTGGGAATTTAAATCCTTCGAATTCGAATATCGAATTCGAAGGATTTAGCGCAAATCCTGCGATCGATCGAAGGATTTTTTGTTCGATCGAACGATTAAATCCTTCCAATCGAACGATTCGAAGGATTTTAATTCAACGATCGAACGAAAATCCTTCGATCAAAAAATCACAGGCAAGCCTATGGGGACCTTCCCCATAGGCTAACATTGACTTCGGTAGCTTTTAGCTGCCGAAGTAGGGGGTCGAAGTTTTTCTTAAAGGGACAGTACTTCGACTATCGAATGGTCGAATAGTCGAACGATTTTTACTTCTAATCGTTCGAATCGTTCGAATTTGATCGAATTTAACCAATTCGATGGTCGAAGTAGCCCAAAAAAACTTCGAAATTCGAATTTTTTTTTATTCGAACCCTTCACCCGAATTTCGTGAATCGGCCCCTTAGAATTCTCGACCAGAGATTAGTCTAAATACAGAACTAAATTAGAACTAAATTAGTACTTGAAGTTGCCAATTGAAATTTGCTGATGGGCGAATTTATTCGGCAGGACTGAATTCGCGGGATTTGCCATCGGGGAATAAATCAGCGAAACGCCCGCAAATATTCGATGGAAAAAAATGGACGCCAGCATCAAAAAACGAGACGCCTGCGCCGTTTCGTGAATTTTTTGCCGTTTTGCGAATTTCTAGGCGAATTGAAACAAATTCACCCATCACTAGCTGAGAAACCAAAAAAAAAATAAAAATTTTCTGAATCCACATTTAGTTGTCCAGAGCTTTAAAGTCACATGACTTTTATGATGTTGGTTCAGTTTGGCTGAGAAGAAAGATTTGGCTGAATTTTGGATTTTGTGACTTCCTAATTAAAGCAAAAGGCATTTCTAGTTTTATTCTTTAGAAACAGGGCCCCACATACACGTGTTATAATAACTAAGGCCATACATGTCTAAACACACTGCAAACATACATTATACTTAGCACTTGTAGGTTTAAAAAAACAATGCACATTCTATGTTTTTCTTGCATAATAATAAACAGTAGTTCCCGTTTGTAAACCTACTACATTGAATCTAAAGTTTTCATAGGAACAGGGTACATTTTCCCTTTACATATATATTCTATTCATAAGTGGATCATTTGAAGGGAAATTAGAAATGATGATGAATCACATTGATATAAATGACTTATAATGCGTCGCTGAGCACTTGTGCAATTTAGATACATTTTCTATTTTTAGTGGTTTAATGATATTTTTACATTTCTAGACTTTTAATATTAGACTTTTGGCTCAATCTTAGGGTTACAATAATAAAGCATAGACATTGCATAAACAGGTAGGGTCTCTGACATTCTAACCTTTGAGCTGAAAAAGTCAGGTATTAGTACATTACTAATGTAAACTGCAATTGGCAAAGTGCCCAGAGATCACTCTTTGCGTCAGTTACTTTTTGGGGTTTAGATGGTCTTTAACAAGAAATACAAGTTATGTATATATTCAGTCCTTTACCTGATGTCATCATCATCAACAGCAAAAAGCACCACGGCTCGAGCATTCGAAGTCTCTAAAAGCTGTTTGATAATCTTGTCAAAGTCGCTGGTTGTTCGTTCATATGGTATCTTCAGGGACTGAGCAATACAGACTCCCCCTGCCAAGACAGAAAGAGAACAAGAACATTTTTAGAATAAACATAGAACTGAATCGATGTTGCAAGAGAGCAAGAATGAACAAGAGTATAGAAAACACTTTGGCGCAAATTCACTAAGCGCCGAAGCGCCGAATGCTATCGTTAATTCGCTAGCGTTTGGCATTTTTCGTTACTGCGCAAATTCACTAACGAACGCTGGCGTAGTTTCGCTAGTGTTACTTTGCACCATTACACCAGGCAAATTTTCGCTAGCGACGTAACTACGCAAATTCACTAACTTGCGCAGTGTACTGAGTGCGACCTTTTACGCTAGACTTCCTTCGCCACCTCAGACCTGGCGAAGCGCAATAGCGTAGATAGGGATTGTTTCAAAAAAAGTAAAAAAAATTTCTAAGTCCCAAAAAACGCTGGCGTGTTTTCTACATGATGGGTGATAGGCTGAAAAAGATTGAAAATATTTTTGGGGCTCCCCTCCTTCCCCCCTACATTTCCTGACTCATGGCAACTTACCTAGACAGTGGGCACATGTGTAGGGCAAAATAAAATTTTTATTTGCTGATTTGAAGGTTTTCTAGGTATTTGTAGTGCAGATACGTATTCCTCCATTGAAATTTGAATTTGGCGCCGTATGCAAATGAATCATCGCTAGCGAAACTTCGCTTCGCTTGGCGAATTAACGCTAGCACAACTTCGAAAACTTACGCTACCCCTGTGCGCAACTTCGGATTTTAGTGAATTTGCGGAGCGCTGGCGAAAATACACCTGGCGAAGTGCGGCGAAGTTGCGCCTGGTGCAACTTCGAATCTTAGTGAGTTTGCCCCTTTGTGCTTTATGCAAGACACGTACAGAACTTATTTTTTGGAATGATCTAAAATTGTATTTAATTTTTCCTGCACGTTGCATAAAGCCAAAAAAAATCTTTGGTTTCATTTCAAATATAGTAGACACGGTTGATAAAATACAGTATTTGCAACAATGTGCAAAAAAGGTGCTTCTCGTGTCTAAAGGCATTTATTATGATCCTTTGAAAGGAACAAGCTTCTTCATCAGAGCAGCAAGAAACAAGGCAAATATTATTATGAAAGCCATGCAAATTGCACCAAATCATAAACGGTGGAGTTATCAGAATGCTGTACACAAAACAAGTAATGTTGATTATTTTTAGGAGCTAAAAACAAGTATAATTTCAAGATTAACATATGGAGAGCCAAACAGTGAGCCCAATCACTTGCATGTACTTAAGTCCCCTGAAGCACATCATCTAATGTTACACAATTAGTATATATTTATTTTCAGACACTGCAATACTGTAACATCTGTGCTGAAGAATAGATATTTGAGATTTCAAAAGTTCATAGTAGGATTCCTTTCATTAATTGTATAATGAGCAAATGTAACCTTTTATCGGGACTCTTCTTTCCATGTGATGGAGTTGTCCGCTTTGCCTTTATAGAAATACATTCCTTTATTCAGATGGATTATCCTGGTCTCTCAAAAAGGCAGTCTATTAGTAAAGACTTTGATGAAACTTAATGGGTTGTCCATGTTGCTCCTTTGCTTGTCTTCAGGGCAGGATTTACAAAGTGGGCACCCCTAGACCCGCTGACATTTGTCTCCCCATCCCTTCCCTTTAATTCTTGCAAATTTTCATCATCAGGACCTGAGCAATGGGGATTGGCATGCAGGAAATGTAAAAAATTATTGTATGTCCTGCTCATCCCCAGTGTTTCAGAACCAATGTGGGTGTGGTTGGGCAGCATGCCACCCCTTAAAATCCTGCCACCCTAGTCCTGGGCCTTGGTGGCCTTTCCACAAATCCGGGCCTGTTGGTCTTTATCTATTCATCATATACATTTGGATGGCTGTGCTTCTCAAAACATTAGCCCACCTCCTACTTTTGCAGAGTCACAGTGGCGGCTGAGCTTTGGACTCAATTAGGAGGAATATTGGAATTAACAAAAAACAATTGAAAGACAGCAATCAAAGACTTCAAATCAGCAATTCCTTTCTAGATTCCAGCGGATCCAGAGGCAAAAAAAGACTCCAAAGGTCCAGTTGGTCTCTGGAGTACAAGGAAATTCCTGTCTCACTCACTGGATCAGCTCCTAGATCAGCTTTTCCCTTTAGTTGTTAAATGTTATAGCCTTGTGATTCCACAATTGCTAAAAAGCCTTTCAACCCTTACTTGAAGCTGCCTTTTGGAAGAGAAATCCACAACTTTGTAGGCCTTACTATTGATATCCCTTTCTATATTTTTAAGGAAAGCCCCATAAGGTTTGACCATTTGGTATGTTTTACATTAAGGGCATGTTTGACATCCCTAGAAATAACTTTCAAATTATGCCCACTATGCTTGTACCCGGTATTGGAATAACACTCTAATGACGATACCAAGAGCTGTTCCAATCAATATATCATTTTTCTCTGTTCTTCAACTGTAACATGAAGTTGGAATATCTTGACATTTTCAGAAAAATCGGATTCATTTCTACAGTCTGGTTTCTTCGAAGTCCCAGTGGTGAGGAGCCAGTAGCTGCTAAGTAAATGAATTGGTTTAGGGGCATGTTTACTAACATTGGAGATAAATATCTGGAGAGATTTTTGGAGATGTTGCCCATGGCAACCAATCAGCAATTAGATTTAAACAGCCACAGCCAAGTTAGAAAACAAAAGCAAAGATCTGATTGGTTGCTATGGGCAACATCTCCAGAAATCTCTCCAGATATTTATCTCCAATGTTAGTAAACATGCCCCTTAGTCTTTAATGGTCATGATACAGTACAGGGTAGTGTCAGCTATCTATTGGGCTGGTAAGATAATGTTATTTATTAAAATACTGACAGGGTAATTCTGTTTCACTCATCGTGAGCATCAGACGTAGGCCAATACAGGGCCCTATGGCAGGTGGGGCAGGCGTTCTCTCTGCAGGGGTAGATGTTCTTTTGCACGTCTGTCCTTGGTCATGGTAAATTATCTTTATGTCTACCCTAGCTGTTTGAGAAAGCTTGATATTTGTATTTCTTTTTCTGGTAGGGTTTTTGGGGCAGTGATACCTAGGTTACAATAGACTGGGCGAGGCTTTGCTTATGCAAGAGATAAAAGATGGCTATACACAGCAGAGCTGAAAGCAGAGAGGCTGCAATACAGCCTACAAACAGACTGTACAGCCTACAACCACATCACATACATAGAAAAATAAAATATTTGGATGACTTGTTATCACATTGCTGTGGCATGGCACTAAGGGGCATAAATTGTGCCCAAAAGTACAGTAGTCAACCAAAAAACACTTGTGCCAAGGTCACAAATGTACTCTGCACCTTGCAATGGATTAAAAATGAATGCAAATTGGTTCACAAGATTCATTTGTAACTACTTGGTCGCCCTGGATTGTCATGTTGGAGTCCGAATCCCTTCCTACCACCTATTCAGACTAGGAGCACTCTGTTCGTCTTATTATTAAACCATAAGATTCTTTAAGTGACCCCATATTCTGAATGTGCCTTGCTGTTGTGTATGGCACCACGGAGCAGCTGGACTTTTTCCTTTTTCCTTTTTCTCTTTTCCTTATTATTTCACTTTCTTCTTTTTGACTCCTTAGTTTTCTTTTTCTCTTTAATCATTGAAAATATCAGTGCAAAAGGCTTTTACATGGCTAGCTACTGTTCTCAATATTTCTGCATTGTTGACTACTGAAGTGTTTATTGGGTGATGTATGGATAACCGCTACTGTGTTACTCATTACTCTGAATAATTTTATATCTATACTATTTGGCAATATTGTGTTATTCGCACAGTTGATATTTGTCTATTGTGAGACTTGTATGGTATATCATTTTATCTTTGTGGACTTGTGCACCCACTTCATGCTGGTCGTCTACTTGTGAAATGCTTTTTGTAATGAAAAATAAAAAATATATAAAAAAAATGAATGCAAATTAGGGGACAGGTAGGAGATGGGAGAAGAGGTGCACACATGCCTTCCAACTTGTAGTGCAAGGACCTGTGCCTGCAGCCACTGGTGGTAGGATAGTGTGCAAAGTACAATATACATTGTTGCTTGTATCTTTTTTTCACTTTCTTCCTAGCCCCACCAATGGTAAATGACTTATATGAAGTCACTGATGTCCTTTTATATTATCTACAGAATAAATGTGACTTCTAAAAAAGCTAGCACCACTGAAAGAATAAAACCGATTGAACATGAAAAACAGAGCTTGAAATACTTCAGCAGAACCTCCCACACCTTAAGTCATTTCGCCATTGTAACGGCCGTACCCCTCCCAACGCAGGACCAACGCAGCTCATTATATCCCCAAACTAATCATCGGCAGCCACTTTAATTTACTCGCTGGATCTGCTTAGTTGCTTCTCCATTCCAGACTAATTGGATTATTAATTAAGTGAAATAGAGACAAATTATTTTTTCCCACTTATTTGGCTCAAAAGTTCCACTTGACGAGGGCTTTTCAGTTTGGCTGGATTGCATCTGGAGAGAATTATGAGAGTCTATCTACTTTTAATTAGAATAACTTGTGTCGTTTAAATTGATCAGAGTAATGTCTCACTTTCAAGACTAGTTTTGTCAAAACTTAGATTTCCTGGCTCATAGAAAAAAGAGCAAATGTTGCAATGAGCACAATACTGGCAATACAATACAATACGGTGAGGCAGAACCCTGTCTAAATGTACTTGATACTGGTGAGAAACAGCAGCTGACAATGCCCTATGGGGCACCGTTTGTACTATTCCTACACTCAAAATTCAGGGGTTATATTTTTATTGAGAACTTTACAGATGCTTGAAATACAGTATATAACATCTGGTAAAATATGTCTTTTAACAGCCCAAGTTCCTTCTAAAACAAATGTGCTTTAGAATGAGTAGATGGGAGGTTATGTATCTAACACAATCAAGATGTCTAGACTATCAATAGTATTTCCCCTTGCATTTTTACTCAATGTAAATAATAGATGTATAGTAGAAAGCAACTAGGAGGAACTCCCATAATATGACATACCTACCAACATTTTGGAAATAAAAAGAGGGACAAAAAGAGTTGTGAAATTGTATTGGCCATGCCCATTTTTTGTGGCCACACCCCCTAATTACCATGTTAATTTTACAACATTTGGCAGTTTATGAAAGTTTGAACACATTTCAGTTTTTTTTCAGTTATTGCAATTTTGATAATGAAGGTGAATTGCCCTTTAAGCTGTGAGTCTAAATTCTCCCAAGAGACCTGTTTATCTTAATCGTTACAATTACATATTTGCTTATCTCAAAATTGTTAAAAGGTATCTTACTGCATCTGGTGGCTGTTCTGGGCCAAAAGCCATTTAAGTTAGAAACTTTGTATCTTTTTCTGGCTGTTCAGTGCAGAGAAAGTCGGGACATTTCAGTGAGGGACTGCGGGTTGTACTGTAAAAAGCGGGACTGTCCCACACAACATGGGACAGTTGGGAGGTATGCTATGATATTAGTAGCTTAATCATTATTGTTTTTTTTTTTGACCATCTGTCAATGTGCAGCCAGTGTCATGGGTCTCTTCCCTACTGTTTATATTTATGGTCTCTTAAAATCTGTATTTTAACCCTGGGTTATTTTAAGGAAAGGAAAGCCCTGGAGCTATAATCACAGGGGCTGCATTACAAGGGATCCGAATAACCAGCAGCCAAATAACACTGGTTTATGTTTAAAGATTCATACCGCCCAATTGTCCTGTTTTCTAGGTGTGACCATAAAATGGGAATGGCCAAACAATTTCTTTGCTGTTTTTGTCCCTCTTTACATTCTTTAAATGTTGGGATGTATGAATATTGGCAGAATCAGAAGCAGCTGTGATTGGGTGAGAATTAATTAGTTATGGTCATACGGAGGGGGGCAGGGCCCGGCTGAGCGTCACGCACCAGGGCCCGCCCCCCTCTAGTTACGGTACTGGATGTCAGAGGAAGCAGCAGTTCACTTCATTATCTTCTGAGCAGGTAGAAACATCCCACCCACCCTCCCCCTTTTTGGCATATGTTGTGAAATGTCAGAAGTTTTTCTTCTTTATATTCTCAAATTATCTATTAATAAGCAAATGTGGGTTTTTTCCAGTATGCATTGTTATATTGTGGTTTGGGTACAGTTATACAGTATGAATGTGAGAGTCTGCATATGAAACGAATGGCAAATGCTTAAGTCAAGGAATGTTTCCAAACGCCATTGGGGTCAGGAAGGAATTTTTCCCTCTTGAGGCATAATTGGCACTGGCTTCAAGCTGGGTTTTTTTTGCCTTCCTCTGGATCAAACAGTGGATATCTGATAATGTGGTAGGAGCTTGTCAGAGTACTGCACAGGTAAGTTTAGAAGAGGGAGAAAGGAGGTTCTCTCCTGTGACTGCGCGGTGGGTTGATTGATACAAGCGCAACTACTGCTTGTGCTAGGTGACAGCTTGCTTGGATTTCCTATAAATGAGACCAACAGCAGGGCTGCTGAACTTCTCTCATGGTGGGAGATGCAGCTCCTGCTGGTAGCAGATTTGGGGGCGTCCTCTCTGTAGGTAGAGGCAGCCTAATACTCAATGCTGGATATAATACCATAGTACTGATATAAAGTCTTCATTTTGGAACAGCAGAGCATAGTAGTGAACTTTTATGGAATTGTAGCTTTGCATATTGCCTTGGGTGAGGTTGGCAAGGTCCTATTTATTTGATAAAATGTGAATAAATCCTGTGGCCATTTTACCCCATTTCTGGCTCCTGGTGTTTCATTAAGGTGTTTAACAATGGGGTCAGTACATAAGTACTGGTACGTTGGAATGTTGTGGTTCAATAAAACTCAGAGGGGTAAATTTATCAAAGAGTGAAGTTCCGCCACTAGTGTGAAATTCTGCAGCTCTCAATTCATTTCTATGGTATTTTGAAAGGCGTATTTATCAATGGATAAAGTGAAAGTTCACCCTTTGATAAATACGCCTATAAAAATCCCATAGAAATGAATGGAGAGTGGCGGAATTTCACTCTAGTGGCGGGACTTCACTATTAACTTCACTCTTTGATAAATATACCCCAGAGAGTTAATAGTTCATTGACAAAGACCTTTCACATTAAGGTCATGGTGAGGACTTGGCATACCTATAATGACCAGTCCTGCCACAATATCAGCCTGGTTAAAACCCTGAGCAGCTTTCTATGTAACCTTTAATCATAGATCTTTTTTGCAGAAAAACTCATTGAAATCCCAAACAGTGTGACTGTAAACCATGGCCATGTTATTCATGTTTTCTCTATGCAACACTGGCATTGCTGTCCAGGTGAAAAGATGTCCGTTGCTGATTTCTAGTATAAAATCAGGTCCAGCGGCCATGTTTATGGTCACAAAATCATAATATAAAGGTGATTAAAGTGGCAAGTCCTGCCACTTCCAGTCTCAACTTATTACTAACAAATCCCATCAGTGAGACGCTATTGACCTCTTAAATAAAAGTAAATGCTGGTCCTTACCTGTCGTGATGCTGTGTGTGAGTGTTTAGCCATTAACAAGCATTGGAAGCACAGCTGTTTAATAACAAGATTGTGAGCCGAGGGAATAACAGGAGGAAAGCAGCATTTGTGTGAAGTTATCAGCGCTCTGACAGATCAGGAGCAGGTATAAATAGGCCTGTGTGAATTCCCACCTTCACGGTGCCAGTAAACGAGGAGGTGGAAGAGACAAATTTTATTTGAGCCAAGAAAGTTTAAATTAGATCTGGTGTGAAGAACACTCAGATACACTACAATGCTGGAGAATAGTACTTGTTTGGCAATTTCAATATGCTGAGAGGTGTAGTTCAAGAACAGAAGGAAGGGGCATCTGGTAAGGAATTCCTGTTACTGCCACTGTAACCCTTCAATCAAAATGAATTGTGCAAATTTCAGTTCAAATAGTCTGAATTATAATAATTAGTAATGGGCGAATCAGACCCATTTTGCTTCGCCAAAAATTTATGAAACTGCAAAAATTCACCAAAAGGCATTGAAGTTTATGGGCATCCAAAAATAGAAAGACAGCTGAGTTTTGCCCTGTAGAGTTCTCCCTCCTGTGCTGAGCCATTCGTTTGGAGAGCAAACAACTGCTCTCCAAACGAATGGCTCAGCACAGGAGCTGAGAAAAGACAGCTGAGTTTTGCCCTGTAGAGTTCTCCCTCCTGTGCTGAGCCATTCGTTTGGAGAGCAGTTGTTTGCTCTTCAAACGAATGGCTCAGCACAGGAGGGAGAACTCTACAGGGCAAAACTCAGCTGTCTTTCTACACTTAAAAGACAAGGGACACTCCTTTGAAGACAGCAAGGTCCAAATCTTGGATAAAGAAGACCGCTGGTTTGAACGAGGCGTGAAAGAGGCGATTCATGTCAAGGTGGAGAGACCATCTCTGAACAGAGGTGGGGGCCTTCGACACCACCTGTCTGCTACATACAATGCTGTTCTAACATCTGTACCCCGGCGGATTCAGAACACTTCACACATCCATTCATGCAACTTTCACAAGTAACACCTGAATCTAGGAGTTGCATGACACATTGGATAATCCTATCACAACTACACAGAATCAACACCTCTGTGAGTTTCTTCAGTTGTCACCTCTTTGAAGAGTTACAATGTGCCATTGTAAATGGATTAGTGGAAGAGTTTATATGCCAAGAACTTCCCACACCAGTCAGTTGAACTGAAGAAGCTGCTCGGATGAGTAGTGAAACGTCTTCATTGATTACTCAGCAAGTCCAGTTGTTTTTAGATTGACCTATACTAGATATACTATGACCTGGATGAATGA
The DNA here is from genome assembly GCA_038501925.1 of Xenopus petersii. Classification (NCBI taxonomy): domain Eukaryota; kingdom Metazoa; phylum Chordata; class Amphibia; order Anura; family Pipidae; genus Xenopus; species Xenopus petersii. The sequence goes on along the minus strand of CM076679.1, from coordinate 114,499,551 downwards.
AAATCTTCATAGTCATTAAAATCAAGGCATATTCGCACTTGAAGCCCCTTTTGCTTGGGTTCATTTGGTTACTACGACAAACAAAAGGATGATGCGGCTAATGGCGGAGCTCACCCGTAAGACGCCGGCTCCTGCTGAGTCGCAGCTCTCGCGATACAACGGCTCCTTCTAGCCGGCTTCACATATACTTCAATGGTATCGCTCAGGAGCGCCGATCAAGGCAATTACGGAGTCAGGCGTTTGAATATCAAAGGTTGGCTTTATTAAGCGCATTAAAATTACAAAGGAGGGGGATAACAACTAACGCGTTTCGTGTCAGCAAACCTGACACTTCATCAGAAGTTTCGTGTCAGGTTTGCTGACACGAAACGCGTTAGTTGTTATCCCCCTCCTTTGTAATTTTAATGCGCTTAATAAAGCCAACCTTTGATATTCAAACGCCTGACTCCGTAATTGCCTTGATCGGCGCTCCTGAGCGATACCATTGAAGTATATCATTTGGTTACTAAGCTGAGTGCCTTGAATGCAAGTAACTATGCTATTACTATGTTATTTCTGTACACACCTATACTGACACCTTTATGGTGAAATCTGAAGATGCACAAAAGTAGCAAATACCAAAGGCCAACAACATACTGAATAGAAGTGACCATTCTCTGCTATAAGTAGTTTATTTTATTTATGAATGTACATTAGGAGGAAATCTCATAGGAAGGAGATACAAGACTTCCTGGCTATAAATTCAGCAGCTAACCAAAACTACTGTGTAGCTCACAGATACTTCCTCTTACGCACCTGATTTTAATGACCAAACATTAACGTGCCAATTAACTGCATGTGATTCAACCATAATTGGCTGTTCCTTCATCGTTAGGCTTTAGCAGGGCACGGTTATGTCCCTTGGACATTTTTTATTATGTCATTTTGTTTTCGAGCTCATGGAAAGTGCCATAAACCTGAGAGCTGTGATGGAATGGCTGCACTGAGTATAAACAGTAGGCCAATGAACGGTGCCGTATATTATCTTTATTTGGTAAATGTGTGTTGTGTTTTTATTGATTATATGCATCATTCTCAGTGCACATGTCACTTTTAGTACCTATGCACCTAAAAACCACACATACCTCATAAACCATTACTGATGTGAGTATAAAACTAGGTACCATTTTTTCGGAGTGAATTCGCACGGGGTGGGAGGGGCGGACATAGAAGAAATCTTCCTCTTTGAGGTAAATATTTGTCTTTGCAGGTAATGTGAGTTTTCCAGTCTCGGACAATGGATCATTTAATTTCTTCTTACCTTACTACAGAATAATTATATTATATAGGAAGCTACAAAAATACAAAAAAATTGGACTTGCTAGTTTTAGAGATGGCGTGGAATAAAAAGATGTCTGAAGTTGGTAGGGCCAAATGAAGGGGTAAGTAGGGGGGCAGGAGGATATAGTATATATACTGAGGCTAATGCCAAATGTAAGCCATCTTTTGGGCCAAAAACAAATGCTCAAATGGTTTCTAGAGCCACTGGTTTATTAACACTAAAATGTAGTTTCAGGGATATCCAGTTTGGGTAAGAACTGCCATTCATGCTCATGCTGATTTTCATTTGAGCTGTGGTGCATTGGCCAAGATATCACATAAGGGAAGCTGTACGGTTCAGTAACAGCGACATTATGCCTGTGCCGATTTCTTGCTCTCAGAAATGTAATACCTAATGCAACATTTTCCATTAAATCCACTGCAACAAGATTTCAAATACACAGTAGAAATATAGATCCAAATATGTATAAGTAAATAAATAAGATGCCCACTCAATGAAGAGCTGCAAACTGAAGCAGGTTCCAAAAGCACATTCTGAACAGCAAGTAAAATCCATGTCCATTGGTTTGTTCAAGGCCAGTCCAATTAAGTGAGATGCATCAGCACACTATGGGGTAATAAGTGGACAATCTTAAGATCACGTGAAGTATAAAAAAGTATAAATCCTTAATTTCACTGGGTTTCAAGTCTTCGCAACAATTTATACTTTCTTTTTATCTGTTCAGCACCATGTGGATTAGCATGACGAAAATGTTGACCCCATGGGCTGCATCTCAGTGAGATGAAGATTCTGGTTGACCTATTTAGAGCCAGGCCACCATCTGCTCCTTATAGACAAATAGTCCTGTGCCTACAAAGAATTATTTAGAGTTCCAAATGAAACAATCTAGATCTGAGCATGCAGAGAATAAGGGGGTTATTTATCAAAGTCTGATTTTATTTCAATATTTTCTGCTACAAAGTCTGCTTGGGTTTTTTATGCTTATTTATTATTACATTTTGCAGAAAATTTGCTTTGCAGAAAAATATCAAATTTTCACAAGTTTTTTGGATTTTTCACCTGAAAACTCAATTTTTTTTATTTTTCACCTGAAAACTCAGATTTTTTATGCTTTTTGCCCTTAAACTCCAAAAACTTCGGGGTATTGCATCTTTGGGATTCTCTTATTGACTTATATGCAACCTCTACAGGTCTGAGATGCCAGATTTTCTGATTCTGACTTTTCCATCCTCGGGGTTTAATAAATTCCAAAAAAATCTGTGATTTTTTTAAAAGTCCGGTTTAATTTAAAAAAAATCACGAATTTTTCGTGATTTTTGCATTCAGAGTTTAGTAAATAACCCCCTAAATGTTCTGTAAACACAGTAAAATATACCTTACATACTTTCCAGTGATATGAAAATAAGCTAAATATTAAACTCTCTCTAGAATAAGTAGAGATAACAGGTTGGGACCAACTGAATCGATTGTGCCAGCAGCATCAGTTCTATATTTCAAGGTTCCTCTTTGATCTATGCCACAAATTTTTTACTGGCAACATTCAGTGTGTATCAAAAGAGATGGCACAGAAAAGAGAAAAAGTGCTAAGAGGTAAATGAAAATCTTCATATACATATTGCTAAGAGATACATGTAGAAGGAAAATGCTCCATATGAACTTAAGCTCAATCTCCTTTTCTAAAAATATTCATTAAATGGAGAAAGCATGGTTGTTTAATGTTTCAGTTTTAGTATGCTTAGACCTAAATCTGAGCAAACATGGGGCAATACTGGCTGGCATCTTGGCAGATCAAATCTTATTGTGATGTATGGGCCAAAAGTACTGGCTTCCCCCAAATGACTATGTCAGATATAAGGAGGGTTGTAAAATCCCATCAGGCAAGAATAGGTTGTGGATGCACTCTTCTTACTGATAAGCCAGCAATGGAAGCATGAAAGCAGTTTGATCCACCAAGTGTGTGTCAAATTCAGATCCACCAATTTCACAACCCTATCAACCAAGTAGAGCTTCCTGTTTATGTGCAGCTTTCAGTTATACTTATCTTTATCTTAACCTAATTCAAAGCAATGGCTCTATAATAAAAATGGCAGATTGCTATAATATAAACTTCAGAAAACTACTAGATAGGAATAATTTATAAATACAGTAGGTGTAAATTATTAACACCTAGGGTTGAAGCTTCCAGACATTGCTGAGACCATACTTGTCCTCCCCAAATCTTCCAGCATTGACTAAGAATGTTGGGAGCTTGAGTTTCAGCAATAGCAGAAGAGCAGAAAGTCAACTATCCCCGCTCCATTGCCTCAGTACATTGTCGGCAGCAGTGTGACTCATTTGTTTGCTAGGAATCAATCTTCAGAATATTGATTTATTCTACAATTTAATTCAATCATGAAATAAATGTTTATTTGCACAATAGGATTCAGAGTCACAACTTATCCTGCATTCAACTGCAATTACTCTCTTCTCTTCACTGCTTTGTAATACGGTTTGTCAGATCCAGTGGTTAGAACGTTAATTATATGTGTATTGAATTTATCCAGCTGATATGGCCAAGCAGAAAATTCAATCTACTGCAATGACATGCCAGAATTATTCTATTTAAAATCCTAATATTTATTATTTTTGTCTGTTCCAAAAGTATATATTGTTTTCTTAAGTTTTATCAAAACTAGTGTGTAGTCTTTTCACAGAAATTAAATATTAGCTGTAACTGATCACCATTGGGGGCAACCATGTGTCTTTCCAAAATGCATCATTAAAACCACGACATTGAGTATATCCGACACTAGAAAAAGGGGGCAAATCTAGAGGGTGTGCACAAAGATCCAAACTTAAAGCATAAAGATATGCCATAACAAGCAACCCATTTTGTTACCTTATGAGTAGTGATGGGCGAATTTATTCGACAAACGCGAATTCATGGCAAATCTGCTCGTGGTGAATTTGCGAAAAGGCCACAAAAATTCGCTGGCAAAAATTCATCAAAAAAAAAAATGTCCCCGGCTTCAAAAACAAGATGCCGGCGCCGTTATGCAAATTTTTCGCCTTTTGCCAATTCGCAGGAAATTCACAAATTTTTCTGCAAAACGTCAGAAATTCACCCATCACTACTTATGAGACAGTGTGTCATGCCTGAGATCTCATCCCTTATCCTAATTTTCTATCCTAACTCCACCACTTAATACACCTATTCAGGGCCTATTCTTCAGATGTCCCACCATATCACCATAGCTTGATAAAGAGCTTTGTTGCCGTTAAAAATTGACAATCTGTGCCATAGAACTGCTAAAATAAAGACATTTTAATAATTGAAGTGTCACCACAATATCACAAGGAAAGGTTCCAACTTCCAGTAGATCATTCTCCCAATCATTTGGCTTTCTTTATTAGCACAATGGTAAGAGGCAAAGGGTGGAAGAAAATAATTAAATGAGAGAAAGATGGAAATAAAAACATAGAAGAAAACAGGGAAGGAGCAAATATTGAGATAAATGATACAAGAAAAAAATGACACAATTCAATAGAATGGAAGAAGAAACTTTAGAGGAGGGGAAATACTTTATAAAACAGGTCTGTGTACTAATGTCTTTTGATGAGTCTCAAAACATAAAGACACCACAACTCTAAGGGGTTATTTACTAAGCTCCGAATACCCGAAATCCGAAAAATTTGTGATTTTTTTTTTTTATAAAATCGGACTTTTAAAAAAATCACAAATTTTTCTTAATTTATTAAACCCCGAGGGCTAAAAAGCCAGAATATAAAAACACGGCATCTCAAACCTGTCGAGGTTGCATAAAAGTCAATGGGAACAGTCACATTGATTTTTGGTTGTGTCTGAGGTTTCGGGCCATTTCCCTATGTTTTCGAAGCTTCCTGGTGAAAACTCAGAAAAATTCTGAGTTTTCGGGCAAAATTCACAAATAAATCGTGAAAATGTGAGCTTTTCCCGCAAAGCAAATTTTCGGGAAAATGTAATAATAAATAAGCGTTAAAAACCAGAGCGGGTTAGATCGGAGTTTGTAGCAGCCCATATTGAGATAAATTTGGACCTTGATAAATAACCCCCCAAAAGTCCTGCTGAATAGTGACTTTAATCCGATTCCATTTGCCTACATAAGGAGAAAGGTGGGTTTCATAACTCACAATCCTAGCGGGAGATGAAAGGCCTAATAAAAAGCACAAACATTGCACTTTCAATGAGATATTGTGACACATAAGTGAAATAAATTTAAGCTGTTAAAGTGTAAATCTTTAGAAGTACAACACCATTTTTATTTTATTTTTACACACTCTTCTTAATTTTTCTCTTCATCTTCTATTTATACATCTATTGATACAGCCCTTATTTCTAGTAGTCTCATGCTGTCTCATCAATGTGGTGATTACTCCTACAGCAAGTAGCAATTCTTTGCCAGTTATCAGAAAGCAAACAACTGATTGGCTGCTGCAGGTTAAAAGAAATATTGAAAACCCCACTAATTTCCTGGCTAGCAACAAACGGGCACCTGCATCACCAGTAGTGGTTTGTGCATTACTTGCTATCATAATGATCAACCTAATAATGATAATAATAACCATAATGATCAGCCTAATGTCTACAATGATCAAAATAATGTAGTTCTGCTAACTTGTTATGACATTGGTAATATGTTTATTGTCAAGAATAAACATTGATTGGAGGTCTTATCAGGTACAGGTATAGGATCCATTTTCCAGAAACCCAGATATCCAGAAAGTCCTGAATTGCAAAAAGGCCATCTTCCATAGACTCTGTGTTTAATCTAAATTTTTAAAATTATTTTCTCAGTAATAATAAAACAGTACCCTGTACCTGATCCAAACTAAGATATAATTAGTCCTTATTGGAAGCAAAACCAGCCTATTGGGTGTATTTAATTTTTACATGATTTTCTAGTAGACTTAGGGCCAGATGTATTAAGGGTCGAATATCGAGGGTTAATTAACCCTCGATATTCGACTGGCGAATTAAAATATTCTTCGACTTCGAATATCGAAGCCGAAGGATTTTGCGCAATCCGTTCGATCGAACGATTAAATCCTTCGAATCGAACGATTCAAAGGATTTTAATCCATCGATTGAAGGATTATCATTCGATCAGAAAAAACTTGGAAAGCCTTTGGGGACCTTCCCCATAGGCTAACATGGACTTCGGTAGCTTTTAGGTGGCGAACTAGGGGGTCGAAGTTTTTTCTTAAAGAGACAGTACTTCAACTATCGAATGGTCGAATAGTCGAACGATTTTTAGTTTGAATCCTTCGATTCAAAGTCATAGTCGAAGTAGCCCATTCGTTGGTCGAAGTAGCCAAAAAAACACTTCGAAATTCAATGTTTTTTTCCTCTATTTCTTCACTCGAACTTAGTGAATGGGCCCCTTAAGGTATGAAGATCCAAATTATGGAAACATCCATTATCCGGGAAACCCCAGGTCTTGAGCATCCTTAGTGACTGATCCCATATCTGTAGCACATTGTACACTTGATACACGTATACTTTTTAAGGGTCTCTAGTTACTAAGTGAAATGCTCATTAGCCACCTGCCACTATGCCACACAAAGTCAGCCACCAAGGGAAAAACAGAACCTGCAAGAATGAAAGGTTTTCCAGCTAGAACACGGTGATGACATCTGGGATAATGTATTTGTGATTAGAGGTCAGTAAATCAGCAAAGCTTTAAATTGATTTTCCTGAATCAAAACCATGAAATTGGTTTATGAATAGCGGTCCCCTGTTCGGAGAACCACAGTAGGAACCAACTCCTATAGATTTAGATACATTCTTTTTAAATGGGGTTGAAGTACAACAAAGACCTAGAACAAGGGAGTGCTCAAGTGATTTAGAAAGCAGTGTGACCCCTGACCTTGTATTTATTGCAGAGAATGTTTTAAATTTATTAAAATGTCTTACAAATTATATTAAGAAATGGTTAACCGCATAATGTGTTACTGATCCACAGTAGGAATCTGGTCATGAGGGATTGGTGGAGACTTTATCATTGCCTTCAAAGTGTGGTGAACTTACTACTAGTATTAAACCCAATGGTTCAAGCTTGATTGCTTGACATCTAATTGCTTGACATTAATTAAAGCATTTACTATATTTTAGGACAAGGAAAGGCAAAAAAATAAAATCCCATTTTTACTTTCTTTAATAAAAAAGAAACCTATGTCCAATATACTTTAATTAAAAAATGTGTACAGTTTTTATAAGAAACCTGACTGTATGCAGTGAAATTCTCCCTTCATTTACTGCTGTGGATAGGAATTGTCAGATGGTCCCTAACTGCTCTGCAGGGAAACAATCATACTTATGAACAGCAGGGGGAGCCCCCGCCTTACTTCCCAGCCATGCAGAACTCAAGCAGCTTTGTTTATGACGATCCCTAAGCAGCCCAGACCACACTGAGCATGTGCAGTGTCAGGGTCAGGCAAAGATGTTTAACAAAGTTACAAGATGACAGCCCCCTGTGACCAACTTTGAAAGCATAAATCTTGGTGATGTGATACATCTGGGACTCATGGTACACCATATATAAAAGACCTGCTTGCAAGGACCAGAACCAAAGCAGTTATGGGTGCAATAAAAATCCTGGTAGAAGTGTAAACTGTCTGTTTGTATAGGATCAGTCACTGTTGGAAATGTATTAATATCTAATAAGTGTCGGACTGGGATACCAGGGGCCCACCCAAAAAACATTAGACCAGGGGCCCACCAAGAAAATTTAGACCAGGTGCCCACTCTCAGTACTATTATTCTTCCTCTCCTAGCTCAACCTCTATTTTTAGTTTTACATACTATAATCTATTATTCCATCTATCTAGCATCTTTGTTCTCATAGAAATAGGGAATGGCCATGAAATAGGCCAAATGTTTAGCAACTCAAGGGCCCACTGACACCTTGGCCCACTGGGAGTTTTCCTGGTATCCCGGTGGGCCAGTCTGACACTAAATATCTTAAATGTATAACTATCTTCCAAGATCTTATTTAGATCTTCCAAGATAGTGCTTTGTTGTTACATCTCGGTTTCATTTAGAATTACAAACAGACACACAGCAACAGATCCTCCCTTTCGTTGGGGAATAACTTCAAGTACAAAGAAGGGGCATACAATTCAATTGAGTAGCTCAAGAGAAAATATAGTCTACTGAAACCAAGAAGAAGATAAAAAGATGAAAAAGACAGGGTGATTGAAAAGCCTGTCTTTGAAGTCATCTATCTATCTATATAATTCTAAAAGACCAACTTGTATCACCTTGGACAAGCAAACTGAATAGTTGTAGACTTTTAAAGGAACACCCGTTATCTAAAGCAGTAGGATACAACATACCCATAAAATAAGTAGGGTCACTGGACCTGACCTGAAGACTGCAGTCAGTTTACAATCACACAAACCAGTAACCCAAGTGGTGTGGTGGTAGTTGTAGTTACAAAGGTGCTCAAAGGCTATAGGTTAGACTGTCCTAAAAGGGATTGTAGGGGTATTGTATTTCCCCTGTTTTTCTGTCTGTGACATCATCCAGCCTGGTTACAGACTGGAGAGCAATCCGATAGGCTGGGAGCCCCAGTGCATCTCTGGGAGAGGAGGCAGCCACACGGGAGTGCCTTGCTTTGGAGCCCAATGCACAGGGTTACAGAGGGAGCTTATAAAGGAGCCCCCTGATGTAGCAGACAGTCAGAGCTAGATCTGTGGAGAGTGAAAGTGCAGTGTGAGTACAAAGGAGTTGCAGTAAAAAGGGAGACTTTTTTTGTGTGTTTGTGCTCAACTTGGACAGCTTTGAGGTTAAGATTAAAAGGGAGAGATTGCCATGTGTCCAAATAATCTGTTGGATGCCTGTTGCAATCCTTGTGTGTCCCTGGTGTGAAGACAGGTGTTTCTCGTGAGCCTGCCAAATGGGAGCTACAGCCTATATCCTATAAGGAGAGGTACATAGTGGTAGGTAGCACTACCTGGGGAATAAGAGCTCTGGGGGAAAGGGACATTTCATGTTAACTGAACTGAGTTGTCCACCCGGAGTGGAGTGAGAGATTGTGCTTGTTACTAAACATATCCACAGTTCCCCAGTGCAGGAGTGTTATTGAATTGCACATGTTAACCTCATTGCTCTTTTTATAAAGTTGAATTGTTCTACTGCAAACTGTGTATTTTATTTTCCTAGTGGAAGACCCCCTGAGGTGTGGTCCTCAGTACCCACTAGGTGAAGGCACTGCACTGAAAATGCCAGTTCCCAGTATCTTTCATACGCAAAGAGAATCCAGGGCCCTGGATTGCAAAGGGTTAATAATAGCTATTTAGGAGAGTATACCAAAATACGGTTATTGGATTATTTTTCTTTAGGTTTCTTATTGAAAGAATGTTACATATGAAAAAACATGTAGGAAAAAATGATATGACGTTTTGAAATCCAAGAACTAATGTGCCAAGTGTTCTCTGGAACAGACATAGCACAAAGAGATCCATAGAAAAGCCTATAAATATGTTATCCAGCTGAAACATTGCAGGGTCCAGGTTTCTCTGGGATGGCAGGAGAATGATGCTGAAGCACAGAAAGTTCTACATGAAACTGTGTTAAAAATAAAACAGAACAGTCATCTACCTGCCGGTAACCCTGCGTATTCCAGACTTCAATTCGACAGATGGATAATGTTGCCAAAACAGAGAATCAGCTCTGAAGCAAATCATATGGAAATAAAATGTATTGGGCAGTCTGAAAATATGAAGCTCCTGCTGAGGCAAAACATGGGAATGAACAGAGATGAGAGACTTAATTCTGTAGATTTTTGATTCTTAGTGGTTTGCTGCCAAAATATAATTTCCAGGCATTTTACTTGATGTTCTAAGACATTTGCCAAAAACCAACTGCAATGCCTTGATTTATCACAGATTCTCAGACTATAACGTATACCCCTTCCCTTATGTGTCATTAGTCACTGAATGTCAATGGGGTTATTCCAGCAAGAAGGATGGAGCAATCTTTTAAATGCTTCTTCGGGTCTTCTCGCACATGCACAGTAAAGCAAAAAGGCAAACTTTAACGAAAAAGCCAGCTATTTCGCTCTTCTGCGCTTACATCTGCCCCGGGAAAATTAAAAACGGAAGTAGCAGAAAGAGGATAGCTCCATGGTGCTCGATATAAGAACCCCGGGCTGGTGGGTTTCTGCAGTTTTCTGGGGTATCAGGTAAGTAAAAGTAGTCAATTGGGGGTGCCTAACTTTTTGGACCCCAAGTAGAAAATGGTATTCCTTCTCCTTTAAAAAAATTCCAGTTTCCTTCCAAATTCATCCACAGCAAGATAGTTCAATTAAAAAAAAAACCAACAAAATCTCAAATTTTAAATCAATCCCTTAGTGCTAATTTAGAACACTTGCAGCAGGGATATCAGTGCAATTTCTGGTCTACAGGTAGACACAACCCTGTACTTAAAGAAGAATAAAACCCTCCCCTGTGTAGGCCCTTGCCTTGCCATTGCCTCTGTCCCTAGAGATATATCAGTAAAGCCAGGGCTGTGTAATGATGTACAAATTGTGTGAAAATGCCTTGTTTGCAGTTTATTTTCTCCCTCTACCATTATGGCTTATGATTCTGCCTCCATCACTTTCATTACCTGATTTTTTTACCTCTCTTTTTTCTTCTTTAATTCTTTAGAATGTCTTCTTTGATGCTATCATAATAAAAACAATGTTTGATGACCATGGATTCTACACAACTTGCAACTCTTCAATTAGTTGCACAAGATTGATATCCTTCCCCATTCTCTTGTGCCTCTGTTCCGTGTCAGTCCATAGTACTAGAAAATATGCCTTACGATTGTTGAAATTTCCAATTAAAAGGGAAACTAAAGTCTAAAATAGAATAATGCTAGAAATGCTATATTTTGTATACTAAACATAAACAAGAAGCCTAATTTAACAAATGATTTATGTTTTCAAAGTTGGCCACAGGTGGTCGCCATCTTGTAACTTTGTTATACATCTTTGCAAGACCAAGACCAGGACCATTCACATGCTCAGTGTGGCCTGGGCATTGAAGTCAATGGGCAACAAATTTGTGGAGTATTTTCATCCATTGGAGTCTATGGGTGTCTTTTTCGCAGCAAAACTTGGCATCTCTAGAGCTTAATAATTTTTTTATTGGTTTGAGTTGCATACAGTAGTTACATAGTTACATAGTTAGTTAAATTGGGTTGAAAAAAGACAAAGTCCATCAAGTTCAACCCCTCCAAATGAAAACCCATCATCCATACACACACCCCTCCCTACTTTTAATTAAAATTCTTTATACCCATACCTATACTAACTATAGAGTTTAGTATCACAATAGCCTTGGATATTATGTCTGTCCAAAAAATCATCCAAGCCATTCTTAAAGGCATTAACTGAATCAGCCATCACAACATCACCCAGCAGTGCATTCCACAACCTCACTGTCCTGACTGTGAAGAACCCTCTACGTTGCTTCAAATGAAAGTTCTTTTCTTCTAGTCTAAAGGGGTGGCCTCTGGTACGGTGATCCACTTTATGGGTAAAAAGGTCCCCTGCCATTTGTCTATAATGTCCTCTAATGTACTTGTAAAGTGTAATCATGTCCCCTCGCAAGCGCCTTTTTTCCAGAGAAAACAACCCCAACCTTGACAGTCTACCCTCATAATTTAAGTCTTCCGTCCCTCTAACCAATTTAGTTGCACGTCTCTGCACTCTCTCCAGCTCATTTATATCCCTCTTAAGGACTGGAGTCCAAAACTGAACTGCATACTCCAGATGAGGCCTCACCAAGGACCTATAAAGAGGCATAATTATGTTTTCATCCCTTGAGTTAATGCCCTTTTTTATGCAAGACAGAACTTTATTTGCTTTAGTAGCCACAGAATGACACTGCCCAGAATTAGACAACGTGTTATCTACAAAGACCCCTAGATCCTTTTCATTTAAGGAAACTCCCAACACACTGCCATTTAGTGTATAACTTGCATTTATATTATTTTTGCCAAAGTGCATAACCTTGCATTTATCAACGTTGAACCTCATTTTCCAGTTTGCTGCCCAGTTTTCCAGTTTAGACAGATCACTTTGCAAAGTGGCAGCATCCTGCATGGAACCTATAGTTCTGCACAATTTAGTATCATCTGCAAAAATAGAAACAGTACTTTCAATGCCCACCTCCAGGTCATTAATAAACAAGTTGAAAAGCAAGGGACCTAGTACAGAGCCCTGCGGTACTCCACTAACAACACTGGTCCAATTAGAAAATGTTCCATTTACCACCACTCTTTGTAGTCTATCTTTTAGCCAGTTCTCTATCCAGGTACAAATACTATGTTCCAGGCCAACATTCCTTAATTTAACCAGTAACCTTTTGTGTGGCACTGTATCAAATGCTTTAGCAAAGTCTAAGTAAATCACATCCACTGCCATCCCAGAATCGAGGTCTCTACTTACATTCTCGTAAAAAGAAATTAAGTTAGTCTGGCAAGATCTGTTACGCATAAAACCATGCTGGCACAAACTCATAGTATTATGATTTGCTATGAAGTCCAGTATCTTATCCTTTATTAACCCTTCGAAAAGCTTTCCTAATACTGACGTCAGACTAACTGGCCTATAGTTTTGAGGCTGAGAACGGGATCCTTTTTTGAATAGAGGCACCACATTAGCAATTCGCCAGTCTCTCGGCACAATGCCAGATCTCAATGAATCCTGAAAAATTAAGTAAAGAGGTTTGGCAATCACAGAGCTAAGCTCGCTAATTACCCTGGGATGAATACCATCTTGCCCTGGACCTTTGTTAATCTTAACATGTTCAAGTCTCTTTTGAATTTCTTCATGTGTGAACCATGCATCATTAGTTGTATTACTATAATTGGGAGTGTTAAGAAGGAAACCTTCACTTACTGGTTCTTCATTTGTGTACACAGATGAAAAATACGAGTTCAGAATCTGCGCTTTTATTTTGTTTTCATCAACCAGCTGACCCCCCTCTGATAGTAAGGGTCCCACCCCTTCCTGCTTCATTTTTTTACTATTGACATATTTATAAAATAATTTTGGATTTTTTTTACTGCTTGCTGCAATATCCTTTTCTATAGCAATTTTAGCTTGCCTTATAGCTTCTTTGCATGATTTATTGGCCTCCTTGTACCTTATAAATGTTTTGGCTGTACCAGCTAACTTGAAAGCCTTAAAAGCACGTCTTTTCTTACCCACCTCAACACCAACGCTTCTATTGAACCAAAAAGGTTTTGCTTTGCAACGACGTTCCTTGCTTACAAGTGGAATATACTGACAAGTATATTTATTAAGCAGCATTTTAAAGACTTCCCATTTTTGTTCTGTGTTTAACCCTGTGAAAAGCATTTCCCACTTAATATGTTGCAGAGATGCCCTTATACTGTCAAAGTTTGCACGTCTGAAATTTAGTGATTTAGTTACTCCCTTATAGAATTGCTTCTGCAACAGAATCTCAAAGGAGACCATGTTATGATCACTATTCCCTAAATGCTCACCCACACAAATGTTAGAGATGAGTTCAGTATTGTTAGTTATTACAAGGTCCAAAAGAGAGTTATTCCTAGTAGGTTCTTGAACGAGCTGGAATAAAAAGTTGTCATTCAGCATATTTACAAACCTACTAGCTTTTTCTGTCTTAGCAACCCCATTACCCCAGTCAATGTCTGGATAATTGAAGTCACCCATAGCAACAACTTGACCCAGCTGTGAAGCCGCTTGTATCTGCAAGAGTAGCTCGGCTTCATACTCGACACTTATACGAGGTGGTTTATAGCATACACCAATGATAATTCTTTTTGATACCTTTTGCCCAGTCGAAATCTCTACCCAGAGTGATTCTACACCCTCACCAGTGCCAGCTATTTTTATTTCTTTAGCGCATGGCTTTAATTCAGGCTTTACATACAAACACACTCCTCCACCCTTTTTAATCCCTCTATCCCTCCTAAAAAGGGTGTAACCATTTAAATTCACAATCCAGTCACATGTTTCATCCCACCAGGTCTCAGTGATACCAATTATATCATAATTTTTAGAGCATGCAATTAATTCTAGGTCTCCCATTTTACCTGACAAACTCCGTGCATTTGCCAGCATACTGCGGAGGTTATTACTTTTACTTTTGAAATGTGCATTACTTGGTAAAGAATTATACGTTAAGTTAGTATTATTCTGTTTTCCTTGTAACAGAGGGACCTCCTTAGCTGGTAAACTGTATGCCCCCCTCACTCCTCCCCCATGACCCCTTACTAACCCCACTGCCCCGTCTACACTAGCTTCCCCATAATCCTTTCTCTCACCCACCCCCCCCTTGCCTAGTTTAAACACTCCTCCAACCTCTTAGCCATTCTTTCCCCTAGCACCGCGGACCCCCTTCCATTGAGGTGCAAACCGTCACGGCTGTATAAGTTGTACCCCAACGAAAAGTCAGCCCAGTGCTCTATGAACCTAAACCCTTCCTTCCTGCACCAAGACTTTAGCCACGCATTAAGCTCCCTAAGCTCCTGCTGTTTTCCTAAACTTGCACGTGGCACAGGCAAAATTTCAGAAAAGATTACATTGGAAGACCTTTCCTTGATCTTAGAGCCTAGATCCCT